>CM073471.1:12912500-13537500 GCA_037074535.1 Gleditsia sinensis
TTTTGAGAACTACGTCTGAAAATAATGAAAGGATCAAGGTACTTGAATTAAGGGATTATACCATGCGAAGATGAGTTTAGTATCTAGGATTTGAATTATGTTGAGATTGAAAATTTATGTGTAAATAATTGTTGAGAAAGGAGAAATTATTTGTCCTTGATTGAATTTGCTCATATCCGTGGTTATTAGGCCAATATACAAATGACATCATTTGAGGTTATATATATAAAATAGTATAGATCTCCTAATAAGTTAGTACGTTGAGTAAAGTTAGGTCCGCAGTATATAGGATCAGCCCAGTAGCTTACCATTGGGCTTTGCTATCTGAATTGAGTAATATTCATCCAATCTTTCACGTGTCTATGCTACGAAAGTATCTACCAGGCCCAACACATGTTATTCAATGTCGAGAAAATTCAGTTAGACAAAGATTTGTCATATGAGAAAAACAAAAATCAGTGACTATAGTAGATAGAAAAAAAAAATGTTCAAAAGAAATACCACGGTAAAAGTCACATAACAGAATCACTTTTCAGAGGAGGCTACTTATGAAAGAGAGAATAATATGCGCGGCAGATACATATTTTTTTTTAGTGGTAAGGTTAGTATTTATTTGCAATTAGGGAGATGAAATTGATTAGAAAAAAAAATATAAGCAACTCAGTACATGCCAAAAATTTATAAGGATCATGAATGTTGAGTACTAGAAATTATCAGTTGGTGACCACGTATTTTTTTTAAAGACTCACCAATGAAAGAAGTAATGAGGTTTGGAAAGAAGGAAAAAGTTAAGCTCTAGTATATAGACTCTTTTGAACGAAGTAGGCAAAGTAATACATTGCCTAGCCTTGCCATCAGGATTGAGTAATGTGGATATAGACTTTCTTGCATCAATGTTAAGGAACTACTTATTAGATTCTTCTTATATTACCTAATTCCAAGAAATTTAATTAAACAAAAATTTAGCTAAACTAAGGGTACAATCGATGTTTATTATTGATCGACGAGTGAGGAACTTATGGATGAAAGATATCCCTAATTATTTGAGTAATAAGGTTGGTAGCTTTGAATTATGTCTTGACTTCATTCCCTACATGTGGTAGGATAGGCTGAAATTCGGGGACCGAATTTCTTAAGGGGGGAAGAATGTAATATCCCAAAATTTTATTTTTAAATAATAATGTTTTGCTAAAAGGAAGTATATTGTTAATTAAAATAATTATTGCTTTGCTCAAAATATTATATTGGATTTTAATAAATTTTTGTTGTATTTTTAGAAATATTCTTTCTTTTATTATGCATAAAGATATTTATTTTGTGATTTGTTTTATTAAGATTTTTATTAATAAAAATCATTATTTAAGAGTTTAACTAGAATGTAAATTTTTAGAAATTTTTAGGATATTTTAGGATGAAAAATTGAATTTATATGAATTTATATTAAAGAAATCATATTATTTAATTATTAAATAATATTATTATTATTATTAAAAAAAAAAAAAGAGAGAGGGGACGGAGGAAGGATGGATGCACGCGAAGAAGGCAGAGAAGAAGAAAAAAAAAATTTCTCTCTCTCTCTCTAAAGTTTTTCAAAACTTCTCTCTAAGATTTCTCCAATTCTAGACGTCCAATTGAGATACCGGAGGTACCGTTGGACTCATGGCGGCGAGAGCTTCAAAACCCACCGATCACTTTCACCGGAAGTTCGCCGAAATTTCATCGGAATTTCGTGAATAGTATCTTCAAGGTAAATTTTCTAAAATACTGAATTTTTGATAGTTTTTCAAGATTTTAACTTAGGGCTTTTGTTAAGGATGTAGAATATTAGTTGTAGGATAAAATTTACGGTCAGAAAATATGATTTAGTGGTTTAATTTTGCAAAATTTACTTCGGTGAACAGTAACTGTGAATAGTGCCAAACAGTGCTTGTGAACAGTATTCTGTGCGTGAACAGTGCTTTCAGCCGCGCGTGAACAGTGCCAACGTCCCGGGTTCATTTTTTTAAGTTTTTGGACATTCCAGACTCATTTTTAATATCTAATTGATCAAATTCAGATGGGAAACGTGGATTTTGGGGCTGTCCAATCTGGGGCCCTTACACTGTGAGTGAATATAATTTACTATAACGCATTTTTAAATCTCTCTCATGTCCATACATTTAAAACAAAGTTTTAATTATGAATAGCATAAATTGAATTTCATGTTTATATTGATTTATATTCTTAGAAGTTATAGGACATGCAGAATAGACCTCTAATAAGTCCCTCCTGAATTTATGATGAAAATGTGGTATTATGATACACTTATTTGAATCTTATAATTGTATTATCTTTCATATTGTTTCATATGATTTGTGTTATAAATGATACCTCACTGTTTCATGGATATGGTGAAATTGAATTTGTATTTGAGTTTCAAATGTGTCATTGATACTGGATATTATGGTTTATTTGGACTTGAATGAAAATGTTGTATATCTGATTTTGGAGAATGAATGGTTATGCCGGAACTCTGTCCGAGAAATATTTTGGAAGGGAGGGATATATCTTGTCTTAAAAAGGATTTTAACCTCATAATTTTCAATTGTTCTTTCAGATTATATTTTTGATTTATTAAACTAGTTTATTTTGGAGGAATCATTGATAGAAACACTGTTAGCTAACGACAGAGATACCTAGCCTTGGTGCACCATGAAACTTTAGTTAGCAAGAAAGTTGCTAGCCCCTTGTGCGAACGGGCACATGAGGATTGAATTATGAATAAGTATGGAGTTGAGTATGTCTCCTCCAATAACCAGTGGCAATTGGCCTGGTTACTTATGATGAGCATGAGGTGATTTACCCGTCCTATTGCTGTGTGCTTAGGACAGTCAACATATGGAAATGTTAGGGAGTTGAGGAGAGCTCCTCCCAACCTTATGATATGAATTATGAGAATATGGTGATTTACCCGTCCCATTGCTATGTGCTTGGGATAAAATAATGTATATGGTGATTGCCCTTACCAGGATTTGTGCTTGGGTATAACAAATTATAATTATGGGTCTACTTTGAGTCCTCCTTTAAACACATTTTTTTTATATATAAAGAGTTATCTTTTTATTTCCTTATCTGATTTTGAAATTATTGTTTATATACTAAATCTTAAGATTGTTGATTTTCTTTTAACAAAATTTACCTTCTTTAAAGCTTCAGTTTGTTATTATATACATTGATTTAGATAATATTATATTCTACCATAATTTCTATTTATGAAAACTCGTGCGAATGGTCTGTTCTGTTTCAGTTATAGTAAACTATATTTGCTCACTGAGTTGTCAAACTCACTACACGATATTTCTATATTTTTTTTTTCAGATAGTTGACCAGCTAGACGACATGATCTCTGGGTGAGCCTACTTTGTTTCTAAGGCTCGTAGATTTTAATTTACATTGTACTTGTACTCTAGAGTTGCTCCATATATCACAGGCAGGATCTCAGC
Source organism: Gleditsia sinensis (assembly GCA_037074535.1). Lineage (NCBI taxonomy): Eukaryota > Viridiplantae > Streptophyta > Magnoliopsida > Fabales > Fabaceae > Gleditsia > Gleditsia sinensis. The sequence continues at coordinate 12,915,983 of CM073471.1, forward strand.
TTCCATTTACAGAGTATTTATGTATATTTGAGATTATTGAAATTATACAGTAAGCTCTCAAATGAATGTGATTATGTATTTGGTTACAATCTATACTATTTATGAGAAAATCATTTATATGTATCATACTAGAGGCTTACGGGATGAGATTATTCTCAAAACCCGTGCCGGTTACGTACTTCTATTTTTGGGTCGTGACATAGGACCTCTCTAATTTCAAGTATTTCATGGTTGCTTTAATCTCTGTTTATGCATTGTTATGTCAGGTTTAAGTTTTCTTAATTATGAAAAAAATGATGGATGGATATGTATAATTAAATTAAAGAGTGATTTGAATATTGTATCCTCTTTTTTTTCTAATAAAAAAAGTGAAGGGCATTTTGGCCTTTTGTATTGATAAATGGAGTTAAATTACTTTGTTCCACCAATATTTGGGCTGAATATATTTATGAGAAAACTACATTTTTTTCATCTTTATTTTTTGTATTCAATTATAATTTTTTTTTTCAATCTATTAATTTTTATAATTGACTCCTTAATTTATTTACTTCATTCACTTTATTCTCTATCATCTAAATTGGATGTCAACTTTAACAATAATTATATGAAATTATTAAAATATTCTTTTTATAAAGTGAATACAAAATGGGGTATCAAACAAATGGAAGAATATTGATAATTTTACATAGCAATCATTAATGTTCAATTTAGATGGTTGGAAGTCAAGTACGATGAGCTGATAAATTAAGCGGTCAATTGCTAAAATTAATAAATTAGAAAAAAAATTATAATCGGAGATAAATATCAAAATGAGAAACTTAAATTTCCCCTACATTTATTCAATTCAAGTATGACAAAAGCTAAAAACAATAACCTTCATTGACAATATATAATTGAATTAGTTTAACCTGGAATTGGAAGGGCAAGGGCTACGAGCTAGCAGAGATCAAGCTAAATTTTGATCATTTTCATTTTTGTAGCAACAATTATATATAATTAAATGACTAAAATGAGCATAATTTGCCTAAAATTTTATTGTTTGGTAAATACCTACGTATTGTGTTTTTAATTTTATTAATTATTTTTTTATTTTTAATATGGAAATTAGCTTTTTCCCCCCAAAATGCTGCAGAGATTTGAGAATCCTTAATTGAAAATAAAATTACATTATCAAATGAAACTAAGAACAATTTACCGTAGGAGCACATTTGTTGAAATTCCACCAAACCTCATCGATATAGTAACCCACTTTTTGTTCATTTTTCATGTGGTTGGAAAGGGCTAATGCTATATAAATAGTCTCCATCAACTCTCTTTAGTATTTAAATTGTAACACTTGACGCTTATTCGACAGTGAGGTAAAAAAAAAAAGAGTTAAATTCTGACTAACAGCTACGTAGCTTTTGGTCCAATAATAAATATTTAATCCTAAAAATTAGTATCAGAAGAGCAAATCACGAGTTTGAACCCCAAAGGTGTAGCTGGATGGAGATTGTCAACAAATTAGAGAGGAAAGATTAATTAACTCCACAATTCTCATTCCATCATTACACTTCCTTTGAATCTGGTAAAAGCTCATGCTTAATTAAGAAGGCCTCAAGATGTTTCATAACCAAGATATTCTGATCACCTTTAAGATCTAAAAGGTACACAAGTTCCTCCATTACTAAGATTCGGAAATTTCACTTTATTCTAAACTATTCTTTCGCCCAAACTTTCTCACCTACAATAATGAATTTTAAAGTAAAGTAACAAAAACTAGATAGTTTTTATAATGACACATTTTGTATAATTAATAAACTTATTTCTGGATAGAATTAGGTTCAGTAAAATTGTATTTTTAACAATTAAAAGTAACATAATTATATTTGACTAACTTAGAAGATAACAAAATAATAAATTATGTATCACTGGACTTGATAGGAGTCGATGGAGAATTTTAATGTAATTTTTTATATATATATTTGAACATAAAAATTAACAAAATTTTATATAAAATAAATTATGAACGATCCAGAGAAGTACAAAAATCATATATATATGCTTTTCTTAGTGATGTCCTTTTCTCAAACAGAATATGTTCATTAACTTTGTCCATTTTCTATTCTTGAACTTATCGCTTTGTTCTTTTTTCACTTACAAGTAGATGCTTATCCAGTGCTTAGTAAAAAAGCAAACAAGATGGATGAAAAGAAAAAGGAAAAAGAAAATTGAAGACTTGAATTTAATTTCTTGAGAGTGAAGGATGAAATATTAATGAAACTAACATCTTACAGTACGGAAGAATAACTTTAAATATGTAATCGCTTTCTCATTGAAAGAAAAAACATGTTAGTTATATTTAGCCGTGACAATTATAACTCATAATCATTTAATTAAATTGTGCCAATAAATAAACTATTTAAGTATAGATTTTAGTGAATCAATCTATGGTTAACTATTAAGTCACTCTTCATTTTATTACTCTTTTAATTACCCACACACACTCTCTCTTCAGAAGATTATTTTTATGAATTTGAAATATTATCTGAAAACTTAATAAAATCTAAATAAAATTGATAAAAAAATATAAAAAAAATAATAAATAAAATTAAAATTATGTTATAAACTATACTTAGCTAGATATACTAAGCATAAATATGAGACATGATACAATAGCATGCTAAAAGAAGAAAAAAAAAATAGTGTTAGAGTACAATTTAAAGTCAAATATGATAAGATTAATTTTTGTGTGGGTTCGAAACAACTTTATTTTTTAAGTATTGGTGCTTTATTTAATAATTATATTTATCAAGGTCTAAGAATCATGGATGTGGTGCAGTGTTCATTATGTTTTTATTAAAAAAAACTAAATAAATTAATTAAGTTAATGTTGTTTAAAAATAACTAGGTTGATAGTTGGATTGAGTTTAACCTTCTATTAATGAGTTATAAGTCATATAATGACCATCTGAAAAAAAAAATCGATAATAAATGGTTAATTGAGATATAGTTCACTCAATCATTTTTAACACTATCCAAACCCAACCATTTGTCACTCCTGTTACGTTGAATATCAAAGTTTGGAAAAGATTTTAGGTACATATTAGTTAATGATTGAGGCAACGGTTAATATTAAATTGACCTTAATTAGCGTTGTGTGTGTTGTGTGTGTGTGTGTGTGTGTGTGGGCGCGCATATTTATTTTATCAATTTTCCTATATATTATGGAAGCCTTTGGTATATTGATTTCTTACATTCCCTGACATGTTGAATACATGACACATGATACCAAGATACTATTATATCTAAGATTATCATATTTAATTTTTATAAGAGTTAACAAAGTTAAAAAATAGTGGTAAGTGATTTTAGGATTCTATAAGATAATATCCAAAATAGTATAATCTTATAACATTAGACATCTTAGATATTAGTATACTAAACATAAAAGATCAATATGATGATATACCAAATGTTTGTTAATTCAATAAAAGTAATAATAATCTTGTCAAAAGTGAAGCCTCGTACCACACAAAAACTTGGCTGCTTTGAGATACTTTTTCGTTTTTGTGTCAGGAAAAAGCTAAAATTTATATATAACAACAGTTTTTTTTTTTGGCTCAGACTAAGATTTGAACTTGGATCTTTAGACCTAAACAGTACCACTAAATCAATTATCTCATTCTGCTTTGAGATGCGTAGATGCACCGTAAGCATCACAGCTTTGGAAAAACTGAAAAAGTATTCTCGGTGTGGAACCCATGCATTCATAGGATGCTCCAATTCCTGGGTCCCTTCAAACTTGGCTGCGTTAAGCAACATTCACTATAAATACAGCCAAATTGAGCCCTAGCAGTAGCACATTCTCTGATATACACACTACTTCATCTCTACTACTGTGAAATTAAAAAGAAAATGAGTGGTAAAGGTGGAAACAGCGGCGGCGGGGGAGCTAAAGGTGGCGGCGGCGGAAATTTCTCGAAAGGTAGTGGTGGTGGTGGTGGTGGTGGTTCTGGGGGCAAGATGAAAGCTCCTGGTGGTGCTGGAAGTCAAATATCAAGGGGAGTTTTTGAGAGCAACCCTCGTGCCTACTTCACTGGCCTGCATGTTGGACAAAAGGGCAAGAAGTAATTGATAAAGGCTCTTGTGTGTTCACTTGATCTTGGAAGGCTTTAATTACATGAATAAGTGTGGTGTGTATATTTATGTTGCCTTCTAGGGTCTAGTATCTCTCTATTTTCAGGCATCATGGTTGTTCCTATCTCTGTTTATGTATAATATATATTGATATAAATGTGTGTTCTATGTATTCTCATGTAATGGATGGATTTATAATTAAGAGTGACTTCTAGTAATGAAGGACTTCCTTGCATTAATAAATAAATGAAGATGAACTTTTTAGTTAATTTAATGACTTTGGGATATACATATACATACATAAATACATACATACATACATATATATATATATATATATATATATATATATATATATATATATATATATATATATATATATATATATATATATATATATATATATAAGCATAAAATATGGTTAAATAATTTAATTATAATCTCATCCAAAGATATTAATTCAAATTCCTAAAATCCAGACAAGGCATGAGAAGTGATGATATAATGTCTTAGTTAAGTTTTTTTTTTCAACAGAAGATAGCATATGTATTTTTACAATTTATTGAACATATTAATTACAATACAATAGTGTTGAACTGATTATTATTTCAATATTATAGTTAAGAGGACTTCCCCCAAACCCTCATCAATCAACATACCTTTCGTTCAGTTTTCATTGGGAATGGGAAGGGCTGATGCTATATATTAAGGGAAATTGCATTATTCTGTTGTGATCTTAGTATTCAATAGCAACTTTATACATAATTTATTAATTTTGGCAATTAATTCTTTAATTTACTTTCTCCATTGTATTTATCTCGTATGTATAATTTAAATATTAAATTTAATGACAGTTACAAAAAATTATCAAAATACTCTTCTCAAAAGAGACTGAAATGAAATATCAAAAAAATATAGGGATATTTAGTACCACACTTCTCATTCCACCCCTACACATAACTTCTTTCATTCTACTGAAATCCCATGCTATAAGAAGAGCTCAAAGATAATTCAAAGCCAATATTTTGATTACCCTTATTCTATAAAGGTCACACAATCTCCTCCATTACTGAGACCTTGAAATTTCACTATATTCTAAATTTTTACATCCTAATTACTTTCTCACCTACAACAAAGACATAGGGAAAGTACACTTTGATCTTTGCATTCAAATGTAATTGATCCCTTAATCTGATTACTTTATTGCAATTTGTTCCATTTAAAGTAGACAATAATTTTAACAGTAGTTATATAAAATTATTAAAACACTTTCCATAAAGAGTGGTACAATCAAACCAAAATATTTTGGTAACTTTATAAAGTTATTGTTAAAGTTAACATCTAATTTTGATGATAAGGGGTAAAGTGCAATGAGACAAATAAATCAAGGGTTTAATTGCTAAAATTAATAATTAGGAGAGAATTTGCAATTAAAGGTAAAGATCAAGATGAGAAAACACAATTTTTTCCAAAAGACTTCTAGAGTAAAGTAACAAAAACTAGCTAGTTTTTGAAATGACACGTATTGTAGAAGCTTATTATTGTTGGACTGGATTAGGTACAAGAATATTGTATTCGTAAAAATTAAAGTAACATAATTTGACTAACTTAAAAGATAATAAAATAATAAATTATATATGACTAGAATTGATCATATGCTTTTCTTATTATTCTTATATGACAAATCTTCGATAAATAAAAAAAGATGACATGTTTTTCTTATTGATGTTTTTTTCTCAAACAGACCATGTTCATCAACTTTGTCCTTTTTATATTCTTCAATTTATCACTTTGTTCGTTTTGCACTTACAAGTTAATGCTTGCCTACTAGTGGTAGGTAAAAAAGCAAAGAAGATGGATGGAAAGAAAAAGAAAGAAAACTGAAGACTTACTTTAATTTCTTAAGAGTGAAGGATGAAATATTTATGAAATCAACATCATATAGTACGGCAGACTAACTTTAATTTTAACCATGTAATCACTTTCTCATTGAAAGAAAAAACATGATAGTTGTCCTCTGTGGTTCACTAGTGCTGATCAATGTATGTAGAAATCTCAATAATTGAGCCAAAGGTTAAAAGTAATTGAACGTGATAATATCTTTACTGAGTTGACTGGCTCAAACAAACCCAGCTAACTGTACGAAAGGCCAATCGTAGGTTAAAAGTAATTTATTATAACAATTTTTCTATGGACTAAATCACTAAAAAAGAATCATATCAAAAGTGAGGCCTGTCAACAAAAAAAAAAAAAAAACTCTGTCCCATTGGTGCTTTTGTTTTTTATTTCTGCCGCCCTTATATAGTCACAACTTTTTTTTAAATTTCACTAATTGATGTGGATTACAAATTTTTTTTCTTTCTCATACTCTCCTTACCGTAATGAAATCGAAATTCAAATTCATTGCAAAGGACTTAGTTTGCTAGTTAACATAACTGGCACCTTCCACTCAAGTCACAACCCAGACAAAATAAATAAATAAATAAATAAAGGTCAAAAGGTAAGTTAAAAAACAAGGTCAAATTAATAGTATATAATGCAAAATTAAGTCTATAAATCATGGGAAAAATATTAAAAGCTTTACTACATTAAACTATAATTGATCAAATTTAATTATATTTATAGAACTAATAATCATGATTATAACTCGAGTCTTGACCATATAGAGATCTGATCTTTTTCCTGGCCATATTTAATTTCTGAATCTTCTGATTAATTTTCATCTTTTCCAAGTCCTTTTAAACTCAAACGTGTCTCCTTTCTACAATTCCAACCATGCCTTGGTAACTATGAGAGAATCAAGAACCAATGTGATTGAACCTCAATTAATTTATTAAATGCGCTTCAAAATTTTCTTCCTGTTCATATGCATGAACTCCACACACGCATTTGCTTTGGGAAGCATAAGAGGCATTTCCAATTCCGCCATTAATTTCGAGCATTCATTATAAGGAGAGGCACTTAATTTATCTTCTATAAATAGCCAATTCACTAAAATGCATCACAATACAATATTCAAACAAGCTAGTGATCACTTGAAAAATGGATGGCAAAGGGGGTGGCGGTGGAAGCGGCAGCGGTAAATGCGGCAGTGGCGGTGGTGGTGCAGGTTCCAAAGGTGGTCAAGGCACTGGCGGAAAAGGTTTTGGTGGAGGCGGCAGTGGAGGCGCAATGAAAGCGCCTGGTAGTGGTGGAGCATACATTTCAAGAGAAGCGTTTGAGAGCAACCCTAAGGGTTATTTTAGTGGTTTACATGCAGGGCAAAAGAGTTACTACGATAAGAGACATAGACCTCTAGAGTTTGAGGAAGGAGACCATGTATTTTTGAAACTTTCCCCGACTACTGGAGTTGGTAGGTCTCTCAAAACAAGAAAGCTAAGTCCGCGATTTTTAGGACCCTACCAAATTCTAAAGAAAGTTGGGACATCAGCATATCAAGTTGCTCTCCCACCTAATTTGTCCAACCTGCATAATGTTTTCCACGTATCACAGTTGCGGAAGTATCTTTCAGATTCATCACATATAATACTGGATGAACCAATCCAAATAAAGGAGAACATGACATACCAGCTACTACCTGCATCCATATTGGACACTGACGTGAAGCAACTGAGAAATAAAACCATTCCCCTAGTTAAGGTGTTATGGGAAGGTTTGACTCCGGAAGAAGCAACTTGGGAGCTGGAAGAAGTCATGAGGAAGAAATATCCGCAATTGTTCTTATAAGGTAATTTCTGAAATTTTGAGGACAAAATTACTTTTAGGGGGAGAGAAATGTAACATCCTTAATTTCGTTTCTTTTATTGATAAAGGTACATAAAAAATTTAATTAAGGAAATAAAATTTATTAGACAATATTTTAGATATCTAAGGAAATATAATCCTTAGAAATTCTTCACCTTATGTATATGCATAGAAAATGTTTCTAACATTAAGAGAACAAATAAAGAAGGAAAATCTAATAGGAAAGAAATTAGAAATAACATACTAAAGAGATGCAAAATTCTTGGATAAGGAAGATAAATTTTTAGAAACAAGTAAAGGTCTTAAAATTTCAAAGAACATTGAATTAGGGTAATTTTTCCTAATTCAAGAACTATAGTTACTAAGTTTAAAATCTTTACCCATACATTGGGCTTTTACCTATGGACACTTCATATAGAGTTTTTCCACTTCACATAAGTTTCTAGCAAGCCCATTGGATAACCTAAACAAGAAATTAAACATAGACTTGGACTAGGATATAGTAATTTCACCAATAGCCCAAAAATTATGAAAATGTGACCAAGCCCACCAAGAAAGGAAGAATTTTATCCAAAGCAAAGAAAATGGGTAGGACAAGCCCATAATGGGTAAGAATAAGCCCAAATCCAAGAGGAAAAATAAAATAAAATAAATTAGATGATGATATAATAATAAGAATAAAGATTAGGTTACATGGCATTAAGACAAAAATTTAGCAAGTGGTATGATTCTACATTCATTATTTAGGCAAGTGGCATGATAATACAAGGCTTTAGGACAAAAACATCTATATCCTTCACTCATAATTTTAGCAAGTGGTATGATAATACATGGTATTAGGACAAAACATTCATAGCCCACACAAATAATATCAACCAAATAATGGAGATTGAAGGGCTAGAAATTTGCCACTTAAAAAGGCAACCTATCATAATTGATTAAGACAAAAGAAAAATTAAATGAATCCCTAAATCAAAGGGACCTTGTCCCTTATCTTAAGAACATATCATCATAATTTTCAAAATACAAATCTCCTTTTCCTATGCATATCTTGACTAAGGAAGAGGAAGACAAGAACATAAGTTGTTTGTTTTCCAAAAATTCAACAAAGTGTATCTTAATTGTGATAAGGTAGATCCATGATCATGAAAGGTGAATTATTTGGTGGTCTATATAAGAGAACCCACCCTTACAACACTTTAATTTCGTCCAAGTGAGAAAGAGAGAGAAATAGAAGCAAGGTAGAGTGAGGAAAGGAGAGAAGAGAGAAGAAGAAAGGAAGGAAGAAGAAGGAGAAGTTTAGAAAGTTAAAGGTAAGTTTAACAATATTTCTTTTTGAAGAAAACTTTTGAAACTTATAATATTTATATGAGATTTTGATCTTAGAACTTTTATGATTGGTCATGATGTTGCTATATCATGTTACATATTGATCTTGCATGTGATGTATGTTTGAATACTTAGGTTGGTGTAGATAGTTCTGCATGGTTATGGCTATGGGTGGCAGAATTTTAAGTTTCGGTATTTTAATTTCTGGGAACAATCTATAAGGAATTAAAATAAATGGTTAACATAAGAATTAAAGATAAATGTGTCATGGATTTTTAGCCACTGGAATCATTCCATTTGGAGTCCATATGAGGTAGATATGGTCTGATTAGTAGTCAAAGGTCAGAAAATGAATCATCAGGGAAGAATATGTTAGGATAGCTTCGGTAATTTAATTTCTGGGAATTATTGGTAGGGAATTAAAATAAATGGTTAACATAAGAATTAAAGATAAATGTGTCATGGATTTTTAGCCACTGGAATCATTCAATTTGGAGTTCACATGTGGTAGATATGGTCCAATTAGTAAGCCAAGGTCAGAAAATGGTTCATCAGGGAAGATTATGTTAGGACAGCTTTTGTATTTTAATTTCTGGGAATTTTCTTTATGGAATTAAAATAAATGGTTAACATGAAAGTTATATATCTATGTCTCATGGAAATATACCCACTGGAATTATGCAATTTGGAGTTCATATGAGGTAGATATAATCCGATTAGTAAGCAGAGGTCAGAAAATGTTTATTCAGGGAAGAGTATGTTATTAATGCTTTAGTTTTTGAATTTCTGGGAATATTCTGTAGGGAATTAAAATAGCGCGCCAACATAACAATTATAGATATATGGCTCATGGATTTTTACCAACTGGAATAACGCAATTTGGAGTTCCAATTTGGGAGATATGGTCTAATTAGTCAGTAAAGGTCAGAACCTATCCGAGAGGAACTATCATGTACTTTGATGGAGTAATATCACCTTTGTTTCTTAATTTTTCGCTACAATGTTCAACATAATAGTTTTAGATAATTGTTTTATCTTGAAATAGACACCAAGATCACCTACATCAGAGTTAAATTGAGGGAGTTATGCTCTGATTAGTAAGAGAAGGTTAGATAGGATGAAAACCTGCATCAAGAAAATAAAGAAATAAAATTAGTATTTAAAAAAGAAGATGAATCTTAATAAATGACTAGTATAGCCATAGCCATTGCCATTGCATGAACTTACTACCATTTTAAGTGTGTAATTTTTAACATGAATTTACCCTAGTACTCATATAAATTTACAAGAAGTTTTGAAAGTGCCGGTTTTTATTTGAAAAATCTTAGTATGCTCCGTGGTTGCAGTATTTTCACATCAGAAAAGAATTATTCTAGTTACTGGAAAACAAAATTGTGATTTGTGAAAAGTGCATGTCTAAGGAAAGCTCTGGCAAGGAAAGACATGGTACTTAAGCGTGTCCATTAGTGACCCACCTCTCTTTCCTGGGAACTTTTCTGGTGCGCTGTTTACAGACTACAATTACTATCCAGTTACTAAGGTATTAGTATGGAATTTTGACATGGAAATGTTTTATAAAGTGATATTTTAAATGGTTAAGTTCATAGCATGATTACCAATGATTTATGGTAATAGTTATATTTTGATGAACATACTTGTTATTGAAAGCATATTTTTGGCTATCATTGTGAAAAGAAAAGAAATGAGCACGGTCACATGGCAATCCGTGTGGTGCACCAGTAGGGGACGCCCTACCAACGGTTATGATCATGTTAATAAGAAAAGAAAGAGAAAGTGTGCCATGTCGGACGGAGCGAGATAAGCCCGTACCGAAAAGTAGAGAATACTCACCCTGACCGGGGTAGCTTGAAGTAAGAATAAGTGGATAGCCATCATATGAAACTCGAAAAATAGTTATTCATACCATACATGTCATAACTGTATAATTTTCATGTGCATGATAAAGTGCATTCATGTGACTTAAAGATATTTTCTGTAGTTTATACAGCTGAACATGACATGATGAACTATATTGATGGTAAATTATGATTTATTGTTGAACTTACTGGGATTTAATTCTCACTATATTTCCATATCATGTTCAGAATAATAAATATGCAGATATTCTCTATGACACTTATTATCTCTGTACGTTGGATCGAGGTGCCCTACCTTGGGCAACTTCCAGTTATTTCAGATATAACTGTCGTAGATGTAACTGAGATTCCGGTGGACGTGCCACCCGAACCAGTGTCCCCGGAAGTAGTCGATATAGATGATTAGAACTAATATGTATTTTTGTACAAATATTTGTAAAATAATGGTGTGTAGTTTGTAAAATAATATTGTGTATGGAAACTCAGTATTGTATAAATTAAATAAATGTTATATTGAGTTAAGTTGTAACGAGGTAATAATTTCATCGTATTTTGTTTAAAAAAAAAAAATTTACATAAATGGAGTTGTTACACCCGTTATGGTCATTATGAGTTTTTAGTTATGTCTTTTGGACTAACTAATGCACCAGCTGCTTTTATGGACTTGATGAACAGGGTGTTCAAGCCATTCTTGGATCAGTTTGTCATCGTGTTCATTGATGACATATTGGTTTATTCTGCAGACCGTGAGGAGCATGAACAGCACCTACGGGTCATTCTGCAGATTTTGAGGGATCAGCAGTTGTATGCCAAGCTCTCTAAGTGTGAGTTCTGGTTGGACAGTGTTATGTTTCTGGGGCATGTAGTCACGAAGGACGGCATTCAAGTAGACCCCGAGAAGGTAGAGGCAGTACAGCAGTGGCCTCGCCCAGCTAGTGTGACGGAGATCCGAAGTTTCTTGGGTCTAGCAGGGTATTACCGGAGGTTCATCAAGGATTTCTCCAGAATTGCTGCTCCTTTGACCAGATTAACCAGGAAGGGAGTTAAGTTTGAGTGGTCGGATGTATGCGAAGAAAGTTTCCAGACCTTGAAGAAGTGTCTAACCACAGCCCCAGTTCTAACTATCTCAACGGGCACTGGAGGATACTCAGTATACTGTGACGCCTCAAGGGTGGGCTTGGGTTGTGTGTTAATGCAGAATAGTCATGTTGTAGCCTACGCATCTAGGCAGCTCAGGAAGCACGAACAGAACTATCCTACACATGATCTAGAGATGGCGGCAGTGGTCTTTGCCTTGAAGATTTGGAGGCACTATCTCTATGGTGAACCCTGTGAGATTTACACGGACCACAAGAGTCTCAAGTACATCTTTCAACAAAGAGATCTTAACTTGAGACAGAGAAGGTGGATGGAGTTGGTGAAGGACTATGACTGCACTATCTTGTACCACCCAGGCAAGGCCAATGTGGTAGCAGATGCTTTGAGCAGGAAGTCAATGGGGAGTCTAGCCCATATTACCCTACTCCGGAGGCCGTTGGTAAGGGATATTCATCGGCTAGAAGGTGAGGGGATGCGCTTTGAAGTGAAGGAGCCAGGGGTGTTGTTAGCCCACATGCAACTACACTCTCCACTGGTTGAGCAGATTAAGGCAGATCAGGACAAGGATGCCAAGCTGTGCAAGCTCAAGGATGAATCCAGGAATAATCAGACTTCTGAATTCAGCGTGGATGCTGAAGGAGTGTTAAGATATGGGAAGCGCTTGTGTGTACCCGATGTGGATAGCTTGAGGAAGCAGATTTTGGAGGAGGCACATCAATCAGCCTATACTATCCACCCAGGAAAAAATAAGATGTACAGTGACCTCAAGGACTTGTATTGGTGGAATGGGATGAAGAAGGATGTAGCAAACTTTGTGGCTCAATGCTTGGTTTGTCAGCAGGTGAAAGCTGAACACCAGAAGTCTGCCGGTTTGCACCAGCAGATTGAGATACCAGAGTGGAAGTGGGAAAGGATTACTATGGACTTCGTTACAGGGTTACCGAGGACCCCTAAGGGTTATGACTCAGTATGGGTGATAGTGGATCGAATGACCAAGTCATCCCACTTCTTACCAGTGAAGACTACCTTTAATGTGGCTCAGTATGCAAGCCTGTATCTGAGTGAGATCGTCAGATTGCATGGAGTCCCTGTATCCATCATATCTGATCGAGGTCCACAGTTTACGGCAAGGTTTTGGAAAGCTTTTCAAGAAGCTTTGGGGACGAGGTTGGATCTAAGCACCGCTTTTCATCCCCAAACAGATGGCCAGTCAGAACGCACGATTCAAATTCTGGAGGATATGCTTAGAGCATGTATATTGGATTTTGGTGGCAGTTGGGAAGGATACCTGCCATTAGCTGAGTTTGCATACAACAACAGTTATGAAGCCAGTATTCAGATGGCACCTTTTGAAGCTCTTTATGGGAGAAGATGCCGATCTCCCGTTGGATGGTTTGAAGTTGGAGAAGTCAAGCTGCTAGGGCCAGACTTGGTGCAAGATGCCATAGAGAAGGTTAAGCTGATAAGGGAACGGCTTTTAACTGCACAAAGTCGTCAGAAGTCTTATGTGGACCATAGGCGTCGGGAGTTGGAGTTTTCTCTAGGCGATCATGTGTTCCTCAGAGTTTCACCTATGAAGGGAATCATGCGGTTTGGTAGGAAAGGGAAGTTAAGCCCGAGGTATATTGGACCTTTTGAAATTCTAGATAGGGTAGGAGCAGTGGCATACCGCCTAGCCCTACCACCTGGGTTGAGTGAAGTGCATCCAGTCTTCCATGTCTCGATGTTGAGGAAGTATCTACCCGACCCATCTCATGTAATTCAACCGCAAGAAATCCTTTTGGATGACAAGTTGGCCTACGAAGAGAAACCCGTGGCCATTGTTGATAGACAAGTGAAAAAGTTGAGATATAAGGATATCCCTACAGTGAAGGTGATTTGGCAGAATCATTCCAAGGAGGAAGCTACGTGGGAAGTAGAAGATGTCATGAGAGAGAAGTATCCTCAGCTGTTTCAAGAGTAGTCAAATGTTTTCATGTTGTTAGTTTTTGTAAAATTCGGGGACCGAATTTCTTTAAGGGGGGAAGAATGTAATAACCGTAAAATTTAATGAAAAGGAAATTTAAAATAAAAGAGAGAATTTTGACAATAGAGATAAGAACCGTAGAAAATATGTATATTTATTACATAGAAAAAAAAATATATATAATATTAGAAGTTATGTTTTGGCGCGCTATAAGCAAATATATTTTTCTTATGTAGAAATAATTATGATTTGTTAAAAGTAAGTGAATTTTTAAGTAAAAGAAATATTGTGTTGTTTAAAATAATTATACCGGCTTCTATTGAATTTTTATGGTATTTTTAGAAATACTCTTTCTTTTAATATAAATAAAGATATTTGTTTAGAAATTTGTTTTATTACTATTTTTATCAAGAAAAATTATGATGTGAGAGTTTAACTAAAGATTTATAAGAAAGGAAATTTTTAGAAATTTTTGGGATATTTTATGATGAAAAACGGAATTTATATGAATTTATAAAAGAAAATCTTATTATTAATTATTTAATAATTATTATTATTTTGAAAAAAAAAAAAAAATTTACTGTAGCTTCTGCATATATGCATACGGGTACCAGAGAGCAGAAAGGAAAAAAAAAACCCGCAGCCTCCCCATTTTTCCCTTTTCCCCTTCGAATTTCAAACCCTCATATCTGGAGCTACGGACCTCCGATTGATGAACCGTCTGGACCGTTGGACTCGTGGCAACAAGTACTTCAAAACCCACCGATCAATTTCGCCGGAAATTCGCCGGATGGTCGCCGGAAAATCGCGTGAATAGTACCTCCAAAGGTAAAACTTCGTCCCATTGCATTTTAGGCTTTGTTTTTACCGAAATTCTTCCCGTAGATAGCTTTAGAATCGAATATGGGGTTTTTAGGTTTCAGCATGAATAGTATTTTCCGGCGAGTGAATAGTATTTTCCGGCGTGAATAGTGATTTTAGAATTTTCTAATTTTCATGCTATGTCTATGTTTTCTAGGTTATTGAGCTACTACGAGGTGAAATTCTCGTTGTTGGACTTCTAGTACGGTGAGTGGGTTTTTCATACTATAGCGCATGTTTTAGGAATTTGATTTATAACTCTCTCGTATGATTTTAACTAGTTGGAATGTATGTTAAATTGTTTTACTGCTTTGAAAATCAATATGTTCCAACCATGTTAGAAATTGTAAATTTCAATCCTAGTTGAACCCTAGGTATGCAGGGCAAGCATCTAGACTATTAATTCTCCATTTGAGCTAGATTTATAAAAATGCGAACTTAGTCATAGAAATGAACTAAGTTAGCCATGAAATGATTTAATGCATGATGAGCATTTATGTGACGTCTACGGACGATCTATGTTTAAAAGAGAAAATTTATGATTGTAAAGGTCTCCATGGGAATTCATGGATGAGATATATTATAGAACGAACTTTTATGCATGAAAAGAGCTAGATGGAGAATTATAGCTTTATTGTAAAGTTATTGAAATGTTTTACTTTAAACTCTCTGAATAGCATATTTCAAATGTTTTCTATTGGAGGGACCCTTTTAGATCACTGTTAGCTAGCCGCAGGTAGTGCTAGTCCTGGTGCACCTTGATCATGTTACGGCTTCGGCCTAAGATATTGTGACGGGTATATGACTGCCTAAGACACAAAATTTAGGGTGGACTTATGTCTACGCCTACAGTGATTACCCTACCCTTGCTGTGTGCTTGGGGGAGATGATAGATCTGTTAGGAAAGACCTCCAATAAATTAGTGCATTTTTCTTAAAGATTAAATATTTCTAAAATACCTCATTTATCATTGTTCTTGCATAAGAATCTTCATTTATTACTTACCATGCATAATTGATTTGCTTACAGTTATTGATTTAATCCTGATTTATCATTTGAACTGTTTAGCATTCTTTCAATAAATTACGGTTAAATGTTTAATGTTTTCTATACTTTGATTTCAATTATTTAATTAATTGCGAAATATTCGTGCTTAGTTTGTCCTGTTTCTGTTATAGTATGATTTATCCATTCACTGAGATGTGGTAATCTCACCCCTCTTCTGTTTTCTCCCCACAGATAGTCAAAGAAACACTGATCCAGCTACAGCTCCATAGGAGGCTGAGTTAGCATTGGTGAGCCCCAATTTGGGCAAGGCTTTGTTGTACTGGTTGTTTAGTTTAGTTATGTCTAGTATATCTCCATGAACATACAGGCAGGATCCTCGCTTCTTGTGTTGTTTGAAAAATGGTTTTACGTTTACAATAATGTTTGTACTATGAGGCCATGGGCCAAGTTGAATCAAGGATGTTGGATTCATGAAATATATATAAATATATACAGTATTTTCTGATATTGGATGTGGCGTATGTGGCCAGTTATATTATTATGTACTGGATTGTGTGCTGAATGGTTGTGCATGCTATGTGTTAGGCTTACGGCTAGGGGGAAACCCTTATGCCGTGCCGGTCATGTGTTCCATCATTTGGAGCCGTGACATACCCCATTGTCTAGTTATGATAGACTTTGATGTGATACTGAGAATGGATTGGTTGGTATCAAGCCATGCCATTTCGGAATGTCACTTTAAGGTGATTAAATTCAATATTCTTGGAGAATTTTCTTTCTTGATACAGAGAGACCATAGTGAGATATCCAATAATCTAATCTCTGCTTTAGCAGCCAATAAGATATTACAAAAAAGTGCCAAGGATATTTGGCAGTGATGAGAGATATTGATATGACGTATGCTAGTGTAAATCAAGTTCTAGTGGTTAAAAAAAAATTCTGACATAATTCCTGAAGAATTGCCAAAATTACCTCGAAACGTAAAAAGAAAATTTTGGTATTGATTTACTTTCTGAAACCTAACCAGTGTCTGTCTATACCCCCTTATAGAATGATATTGACTAAACTTAAAAAAAAAATAGTTACAAGACTTGTTAGACAAAGGATTTATACTCTCTAGTACTCTCCTTGAGGTGCTCTAGACCTATTTGTTGAAATCCATTACCTTGTATCTGTTTAACCAGTTATAAGGTGCTCAGTAGTTTAAAAAAAAAAAACTTGATTTGGGATATGAGTATCATGAATTGAGGATAAGGGAAGAGGATATTCAAAAAAAATTCTTTTAGGACTCATTATGGACGGTATAAATTTTTGGTTATGTCATTTAGTTTGACAAATTTCCAAGCTTTATTCATAGACTTAATAAATAGAGTACTTAAGCCATTCCTGGATTAATTTGTTATTATAATTATTGACGATACACTAAAATATTACAAGAGTTCAAAGGATCATAAGCAACCTTTAAAGATAGTTTTACAAACTCTAAAGGAGTATGTTTAGCAAGGATGGTATCCAAATAGACCTTAAGAAAATAAAAGTGGAACAGCAATGGCTACGTTCTACTACAGTTACAGATGAAGATCCAAATCCAATTTGCGCTTCCTGCGGTGGTCTGCCGTCCATTCTATTTGAGCAATAGTTGGATCAGGTACATGAACATATGCTTGTAAGGCATCAATCAACTCCTCAGCATTTGAAGCCGAGATGAGAAGTCGTCGTGCTGAGTGTGGGATAAACTTCTGTTCCACAGCTTGATCTAGAAAAGACAACAAACCATCAAAGAAATGATTAACATTTAACAAACCTATCAGTTTGTGATGCATATTCAGTTGTGCCCAAGAGACTATTTGGAAAATCTCCTCTAAAGTACCAAAACCACCTGGTAAGGCAATGAAGGCGTCAGCATTGCTCATCATTCTAGCCATGCGTTCATGCATGGAAGCTACTCTATATTCTTCCCCAATTGTTTTCCCTATATTGCTGGATGCAGCTAGAGCTGTAGGAATAATACCTACAACTTGGCATCCTCCTACATGTGCAGCTGTAGCCACACACCCCATTAACCCACAGTTACCTCCACCATACACTAAATGAATTCTTCTCCTAGCCAGCACCATACCCAGATTTTGTGCTGCTTTAACATAGTCCCCATCTTTTCCAGGACTGGAACCACAAAAGACACAGATATTTCGAAACTGACGGAATGCAGTTCCTTCCATAATTGCTCTTATTTTAACTTTGAGTATAGACAAAGATACTAATGTAAGTATTTATTGAACTCAGAGAAGGGCCTATTTATAATAGCTATGTGAATAGGCCGGGTATTATTAGAATAGCTATGTGAGTTATTGGTGGATATCAGCTAAATTAAAGGTAAACAATTTCAAAAATGACGGCAAGCATGTATATGTATAGTAATTATGACTGTGACCCATATTAAGCACATAAAGCGCATAAGATAAGATATCACCAGAAATCTGTCTTTTTCTTGTTGTCTTTGATAAAGCACTGATGTCTTGATTCTTGTAGAAAAGTTGTAGGTGATAGCCGTCATTGTAAAAAAAAAAAGAGTGAAAATGCAAACCAATTAATTGTTGAAGAAGAACAATCAAATGGTTTATTTTGTTTTCTCAATGTTTTTGCCAGTCGACTATCAGTATTATTAAGTCGACTCGCTATTTTGAGAAATTTTAATTTGGACTGGTTAATTTACAGTTGATTGATTACATCAATTCTGAAGCAATCAATTGCATCCTACCAGTTAGCTACGTACTCTTTGTTTTTCACAGACTTTTATAAGTTCGGAAATGTTTCTTTTCCACCGAATATCAACAGTTTTAAAGTAGATTATGGCACATATATTCAAAATTTGCGGCCACCGATTTTTGCCGAAATCGTAGATAGATTTTGTGTACAGATTTTCAAGAATTACGGCCACCGATTTTAATGTTTTTCAATGCTTTGTCCAAATTGTTGACTTTCTAATTTGGCACCATTCTCTATTATGCTTCTGTTTCACTGCATTCTCCCTCATTAATGGTTGGCATTAAATGCACGGTTCTTTTCCCTCATTACAAGGGAAGATAATTTCTTTTCTTTAAAACTCGGTTATTATGGTGTCCAAGTGGTTAGTAGGTAAAGTAATGAAAAGTTTGAAAGACATAGACAGATGATGACCTTATGGTGTTTTGACGACTGTGATCAAGAGAATTAGCGGTGTTGAAGTTCTTGAGGAATAAAATATGAGAAATATGATTTAAATTAATTTTTGAACTCTTAATTTGAAAATATGGAGAATATTTTGAGAACTACGTCTGAAAATAATGAAAGGATCAAGGTACTTGAATTAAGGGATTATACCATGCGAAGATGAGTTTAGTATCTAGGATTTGAATTATGTTGAGATTGAAAATTTATGTGTAAATAATTGTTGAGAAAGGAGAAATTATTTGTCCTTGATTGAATTTGCTCATATCCGTGGTTATTAGGCCAATATACAAATGACATCATTTGAGGTTATATATATAAAATAGTATAGATCTCCTAATAAGTTAGTACGTTGAGTAAAGTTAGGTCCGCAGTATATAGGATCAGCCCAGTAGCTTACCATTGGGCTTTGCTATCTGAATTGAGTAATATTCATCCAATCTTTCACGTGTCTATGCTACGAAAGTATCTACCAGGCCCAACACATGTTATTCAATGTCGAGAAAATTCAGTTAGACAAAGATTTGTCATATGAGAAAAACAAAAATCAGTGACTATAGTAGATAGAAAAAAAAAATGTTCAAAAGAAATACCACGGTAAAAGTCACATAACAGAATCACTTTTCAGAGGAGGCTACTTATGAAAGAGAGAATAATATGCGCGGCAGATACATATTTTTTTTTAGTGGTAAGGTTAGTATTTATTTGCAATTAGGGAGATGAAATTGATTAGAAAAAAAAATATAAGCAACTCAGTACATGCCAAAAATTTATAAGGATCATGAATGTTGAGTACTAGAAATTATCAGTTGGTGACCACGTATTTTTTTTAAAGACTCACCAATGAAAGAAGTAATGAGGTTTGGAAAGAAGGAAAAAGTTAAGCTCTAGTATATAGACTCTTTTGAACGAAGTAGGCAAAGTAATACATTGCCTAGCCTTGCCATCAGGATTGAGTAATGTGGATATAGACTTTCTTGCATCAATGTTAAGGAACTACTTATTAGATTCTTCTTATATTACCTAATTCCAAGAAATTTAATTAAACAAAAATTTAGCTAAACTAAGGGTACAATCGATGTTTATTATTGATCGACGAGTGAGGAACTTATGGATGAAAGATATCCCTAATTATTTGAGTAATAAGGTTGGTAGCTTTGAATTATGTCTTGACTTCATTCCCTACATGTGGTAGGATAGGCTGAAATTCGGGGACCGAATTTCTTAAGGGGGGAAGAATGTAATATCCCAAAATTTTATTTTTAAATAATAATGTTTTGCTAAAAGGAAGTATATTGTTAATTAAAATAATTATTGCTTTGCTCAAAATATTATATTGGATTTTAATAAATTTTTGTTGTATTTTTAGAAATATTCTTTCTTTTATTATGCATAAAGATATTTATTTTGTGATTTGTTTTATTAAGATTTTTATTAATAAAAATCATTATTTAAGAGTTTAACTAGAATGTAAATTTTTAGAAATTTTTAGGATATTTTAGGATGAAAAATTGAATTTATATGAATTTATATTAAAGAAATCATATTATTTAATTATTAAATAATATTATTATTATTATTAAAAAAAAAAAAAGAGAGAGGGGACGGAGGAAGGATGGATGCACGCGAAGAAGGCAGAGAAGAAGAAAAAAAAAATTTCTCTCTCTCTCTCTAAAGTTTTTCAAAACTTCTCTCTAAGATTTCTCCAATTCTAGACGTCCAATTGAGATACCGGAGGTACCGTTGGACTCATGGCGGCGAGAGCTTCAAAACCCACCGATCACTTTCACCGGAAGTTCGCCGAAATTTCATCGGAATTTCGTGAATAGTATCTTCAAGGTAAATTTTCTAAAATACTGAATTTTTGATAGTTTTTCAAGATTTTAACTTAGGGCTTTTGTTAAGGATGTAGAATATTAGTTGTAGGATAAAATTTACGGTCAGAAAATATGATTTAGTGGTTTAATTTTGCAAAATTTACTTCGGTGAACAGTAACTGTGAATAGTGCCAAACAGTGCTTGTGAACAGTATTCTGTGCGTGAACAGTGCTTTCAGCCGCGCGTGAACAGTGCCAACGTCCCGGGTTCATTTTTTTAAGTTTTTGGACATTCCAGACTCATTTTTAATATCTAATTGATCAAATTCAGATGGGAAACGTGGATTTTGGGGCTGTCCAATCTGGGGCCCTTACACTGTGAGTGAATATAATTTACTATAACGCATTTTTAAATCTCTCTCATGTCCATACATTTAAAACAAAGTTTTAATTATGAATAGCATAAATTGAATTTCATGTTTATATTGATTTATATTCTTAGAAGTTATAGGACATGC
The DNA here is from genome assembly GCA_037074535.1 of Gleditsia sinensis. NCBI lineage: Eukaryota > Viridiplantae > Streptophyta > Magnoliopsida > Fabales > Fabaceae > Gleditsia > Gleditsia sinensis. The sequence continues at coordinate 12,937,527 of CM073471.1, forward strand.
AGAATAGACCTCTAATAAGTCCCTCCTGAATTTATGATGAAAATGTGGTATTATGATACACTTATTTGAATCTTATAATTGTATTATCTTTCATATTGTTTCATATGATTTGTGTTATAAATGATACCTCACTGTTTCATGGATATGGTGAAATTGAATTTGTATTTGAGTTTCAAATGTGTCATTGATACTGGATATTATGGTTTATTTGGACTTGAATGAAAATGTTGTATATCTGATTTTGGAGAATGAATGGTTATGCCGGAACTCTGTCCGAGAAATATTTTGGAAGGGAGGGATATATCTTGTCTTAAAAAGGATTTTAACCTCATAATTTTCAATTGTTCTTTCAGATTATATTTTTGATTTATTAAACTAGTTTATTTTGGAGGAATCATTGATAGAAACACTGTTAGCTAACGACAGAGATACCTAGCCTTGGTGCACCATGAAACTTTAGTTAGCAAGAAAGTTGCTAGCCCCTTGTGCGAACGGGCACATGAGGATTGAATTATGAATAAGTATGGAGTTGAGTATGTCTCCTCCAATAACCAGTGGCAATTGGCCTGGTTACTTATGATGAGCATGAGGTGATTTACCCGTCCTATTGCTGTGTGCTTAGGACAGTCAACATATGGAAATGTTAGGGAGTTGAGGAGAGCTCCTCCCAACCTTATGATATGAATTATGAGAATATGGTGATTTACCCGTCCCATTGCTATGTGCTTGGGATAAAATAATGTATATGGTGATTGCCCTTACCAGGATTTGTGCTTGGGTATAACAAATTATAATTATGGGTCTACTTTGAGTCCTCCTTTAAACACATTTTTTTTATATATAAAGAGTTATCTTTTTATTTCCTTATCTGATTTTGAAATTATTGTTTATATACTAAATCTTAAGATTGTTGATTTTCTTTTAACAAAATTTACCTTCTTTAAAGCTTCAGTTTGTTATTATATACATTGATTTAGATAATATTATATTCTACCATAATTTCTATTTATGAAAACTCGTGCGAATGGTCTGTTCTGTTTCAGTTATAGTAAACTATATTTGCTCACTGAGTTGTCAAACTCACTACACGATATTTCTATATTTTTTTTTTCAGATAGTTGACCAGCTAGACGACATGATCTCTGGGTGAGCCTACTTTGTTTCTAAGGCTCGTAGATTTTAATTTACATTGTACTTGTACTCTAGAGTTGCTCCATATATCACAGGCAGGATCTCAGCTTCCATTTACAGAGTATTTATGTATATTTGAGATTATTGAAATTATACAGTAAGCTCTCAAATGAATGTGATTATGTATTTGGTTACAATCTATACTATTTATGAGAAAATCATTTATATGTATCATACTAGAGGCTTACGGGATGAGATTATTCTCAAAACCCGTGCCGGTTACGTACTTCTATTTTTGGGTCGTGACATAGGACCTCTCTAATTTCAAGTATTTCATGGTTGCTTTAATCTCTGTTTATGCATTGTTATGTCAGGTTTAAGTTTTCTTAATTATGAAAAAAATGATGGATGGATATGTATAATTAAATTAAAGAGTGATTTGAATATTGTATCCTCTTTTTTTTCTAATAAAAAAAGTGAAGGGCATTTTGGCCTTTTGTATTGATAAATGGAGTTAAATTACTTTGTTCCACCAATATTTGGGCTGAATATATTTATGAGAAAACTACATTTTTTTCATCTTTATTTTTTGTATTCAATTATAATTTTTTTTTTCAATCTATTAATTTTTATAATTGACTCCTTAATTTATTTACTTCATTCACTTTATTCTCTATCATCTAAATTGGATGTCAACTTTAACAATAATTATATGAAATTATTAAAATATTCTTTTTATAAAGTGAATACAAAATGGGGTATCAAACAAATGGAAGAATATTGATAATTTTACATAGCAATCATTAATGTTCAATTTAGATGGTTGGAAGTCAAGTACGATGAGCTGATAAATTAAGCGGTCAATTGCTAAAATTAATAAATTAGAAAAAAAATTATAATCGGAGATAAATATCAAAATGAGAAACTTAAATTTCCCCTACATTTATTCAATTCAAGTATGACAAAAGCTAAAAACAATAACCTTCATTGACAATATATAATTGAATTAGTTTAACCTGGAATTGGAAGGGCAAGGGCTACGAGCTAGCAGAGATCAAGCTAAATTTTGATCATTTTCATTTTTGTAGCAACAATTATATATAATTAAATGACTAAAATGAGCATAATTTGCCTAAAATTTTATTGTTTGGTAAATACCTACGTATTGTGTTTTTAATTTTATTAATTATTTTTTTATTTTTAATATGGAAATTAGCTTTTTCCCCCCAAAATGCTGCAGAGATTTGAGAATCCTTAATTGAAAATAAAATTACATTATCAAATGAAACTAAGAACAATTTACCGTAGGAGCACATTTGTTGAAATTCCACCAAACCTCATCGATATAGTAACCCACTTTTTGTTCATTTTTCATGTGGTTGGAAAGGGCTAATGCTATATAAATAGTCTCCATCAACTCTCTTTAGTATTTAAATTGTAACACTTGACGCTTATTCGACAGTGAGGTAAAAAAAAAAAGAGTTAAATTCTGACTAACAGCTACGTAGCTTTTGGTCCAATAATAAATATTTAATCCTAAAAATTAGTATCAGAAGAGCAAATCACGAGTTTGAACCCCAAAGGTGTAGCTGGATGGAGATTGTCAACAAATTAGAGAGGAAAGATTAATTAACTCCACAATTCTCATTCCATCATTACACTTCCTTTGAATCTGGTAAAAGCTCATGCTTAATTAAGAAGGCCTCAAGATGTTTCATAACCAAGATATTCTGATCACCTTTAAGATCTAAAAGGTACACAAGTTCCTCCATTACTAAGATTCGGAAATTTCACTTTATTCTAAACTATTCTTTCGCCCAAACTTTCTCACCTACAATAATGAATTTTAAAGTAAAGTAACAAAAACTAGATAGTTTTTATAATGACACATTTTGTATAATTAATAAACTTATTTCTGGATAGAATTAGGTTCAGTAAAATTGTATTTTTAACAATTAAAAGTAACATAATTATATTTGACTAACTTAGAAGATAACAAAATAATAAATTATGTATCACTGGACTTGATAGGAGTCGATGGAGAATTTTAATGTAATTTTTTATATATATATTTGAACATAAAAATTAACAAAATTTTATATAAAATAAATTATGAACGATCCAGAGAAGTACAAAAATCATATATATATGCTTTTCTTAGTGATGTCCTTTTCTCAAACAGAATATGTTCATTAACTTTGTCCATTTTCTATTCTTGAACTTATCGCTTTGTTCTTTTTTCACTTACAAGTAGATGCTTATCCAGTGCTTAGTAAAAAAGCAAACAAGATGGATGAAAAGAAAAAGGAAAAAGAAAATTGAAGACTTGAATTTAATTTCTTGAGAGTGAAGGATGAAATATTAATGAAACTAACATCTTACAGTACGGAAGAATAACTTTAAATATGTAATCGCTTTCTCATTGAAAGAAAAAACATGTTAGTTATATTTAGCCGTGACAATTATAACTCATAATCATTTAATTAAATTGTGCCAATAAATAAACTATTTAAGTATAGATTTTAGTGAATCAATCTATGGTTAACTATTAAGTCACTCTTCATTTTATTACTCTTTTAATTACCCACACACACTCTCTCTTCAGAAGATTATTTTTATGAATTTGAAATATTATCTGAAAACTTAATAAAATCTAAATAAAATTGATAAAAAAATATAAAAAAAATAATAAATAAAATTAAAATTATGTTATAAACTATACTTAGCTAGATATACTAAGCATAAATATGAGACATGATACAATAGCATGCTAAAAGAAGAAAAAAAAAATAGTGTTAGAGTACAATTTAAAGTCAAATATGATAAGATTAATTTTTGTGTGGGTTCGAAACAACTTTATTTTTTAAGTATTGGTGCTTTATTTAATAATTATATTTATCAAGGTCTAAGAATCATGGATGTGGTGCAGTGTTCATTATGTTTTTATTAAAAAAAACTAAATAAATTAATTAAGTTAATGTTGTTTAAAAATAACTAGGTTGATAGTTGGATTGAGTTTAACCTTCTATTAATGAGTTATAAGTCATATAATGACCATCTGAAAAAAAAAATCGATAATAAATGGTTAATTGAGATATAGTTCACTCAATCATTTTTAACACTATCCAAACCCAACCATTTGTCACTCCTGTTACGTTGAATATCAAAGTTTGGAAAAGATTTTAGGTACATATTAGTTAATGATTGAGGCAACGGTTAATATTAAATTGACCTTAATTAGCGTTGTGTGTGTTGTGTGTGTGTGTGTGTGTGTGTGGGCGCGCATATTTATTTTATCAATTTTCCTATATATTATGGAAGCCTTTGGTATATTGATTTCTTACATTCCCTGACATGTTGAATACATGACACATGATACCAAGATACTATTATATCTAAGATTATCATATTTAATTTTTATAAGAGTTAACAAAGTTAAAAAATAGTGGTAAGTGATTTTAGGATTCTATAAGATAATATCCAAAATAGTATAATCTTATAACATTAGACATCTTAGATATTAGTATACTAAACATAAAAGATCAATATGATGATATACCAAATGTTTGTTAATTCAATAAAAGTAATAATAATCTTGTCAAAAGTGAAGCCTCGTACCACACAAAAACTTGGCTGCTTTGAGATACTTTTTCGTTTTTGTGTCAGGAAAAAGCTAAAATTTATATATAACAACAGTTTTTTTTTTTGGCTCAGACTAAGATTTGAACTTGGATCTTTAGACCTAAACAGTACCACTAAATCAATTATCTCATTCTGCTTTGAGATGCGTAGATGCACCGTAAGCATCACAGCTTTGGAAAAACTGAAAAAGTATTCTCGGTGTGGAACCCATGCATTCATAGGATGCTCCAATTCCTGGGTCCCTTCAAACTTGGCTGCGTTAAGCAACATTCACTATAAATACAGCCAAATTGAGCCCTAGCAGTAGCACATTCTCTGATATACACACTACTTCATCTCTACTACTGTGAAATTAAAAAGAAAATGAGTGGTAAAGGTGGAAACAGCGGCGGCGGGGGAGCTAAAGGTGGCGGCGGCGGAAATTTCTCGAAAGGTAGTGGTGGTGGTGGTGGTGGTGGTTCTGGGGGCAAGATGAAAGCTCCTGGTGGTGCTGGAAGTCAAATATCAAGGGGAGTTTTTGAGAGCAACCCTCGTGCCTACTTCACTGGCCTGCATGTTGGACAAAAGGGCAAGAAGTAATTGATAAAGGCTCTTGTGTGTTCACTTGATCTTGGAAGGCTTTAATTACATGAATAAGTGTGGTGTGTATATTTATGTTGCCTTCTAGGGTCTAGTATCTCTCTATTTTCAGGCATCATGGTTGTTCCTATCTCTGTTTATGTATAATATATATTGATATAAATGTGTGTTCTATGTATTCTCATGTAATGGATGGATTTATAATTAAGAGTGACTTCTAGTAATGAAGGACTTCCTTGCATTAATAAATAAATGAAGATGAACTTTTTAGTTAATTTAATGACTTTGGGATATACATATACATACATAAATACATACATACATACATATATATATATATATATATATATATATATATATATATATATATATATATATATATATATATATATATATATATATATATATATAAGCATAAAATATGGTTAAATAATTTAATTATAATCTCATCCAAAGATATTAATTCAAATTCCTAAAATCCAGACAAGGCATGAGAAGTGATGATATAATGTCTTAGTTAAGTTTTTTTTTTCAACAGAAGATAGCATATGTATTTTTACAATTTATTGAACATATTAATTACAATACAATAGTGTTGAACTGATTATTATTTCAATATTATAGTTAAGAGGACTTCCCCCAAACCCTCATCAATCAACATACCTTTCGTTCAGTTTTCATTGGGAATGGGAAGGGCTGATGCTATATATTAAGGGAAATTGCATTATTCTGTTGTGATCTTAGTATTCAATAGCAACTTTATACATAATTTATTAATTTTGGCAATTAATTCTTTAATTTACTTTCTCCATTGTATTTATCTCGTATGTATAATTTAAATATTAAATTTAATGACAGTTACAAAAAATTATCAAAATACTCTTCTCAAAAGAGACTGAAATGAAATATCAAAAAAATATAGGGATATTTAGTACCACACTTCTCATTCCACCCCTACACATAACTTCTTTCATTCTACTGAAATCCCATGCTATAAGAAGAGCTCAAAGATAATTCAAAGCCAATATTTTGATTACCCTTATTCTATAAAGGTCACACAATCTCCTCCATTACTGAGACCTTGAAATTTCACTATATTCTAAATTTTTACATCCTAATTACTTTCTCACCTACAACAAAGACATAGGGAAAGTACACTTTGATCTTTGCATTCAAATGTAATTGATCCCTTAATCTGATTACTTTATTGCAATTTGTTCCATTTAAAGTAGACAATAATTTTAACAGTAGTTATATAAAATTATTAAAACACTTTCCATAAAGAGTGGTACAATCAAACCAAAATATTTTGGTAACTTTATAAAGTTATTGTTAAAGTTAACATCTAATTTTGATGATAAGGGGTAAAGTGCAATGAGACAAATAAATCAAGGGTTTAATTGCTAAAATTAATAATTAGGAGAGAATTTGCAATTAAAGGTAAAGATCAAGATGAGAAAACACAATTTTTTCCAAAAGACTTCTAGAGTAAAGTAACAAAAACTAGCTAGTTTTTGAAATGACACGTATTGTAGAAGCTTATTATTGTTGGACTGGATTAGGTACAAGAATATTGTATTCGTAAAAATTAAAGTAACATAATTTGACTAACTTAAAAGATAATAAAATAATAAATTATATATGACTAGAATTGATCATATGCTTTTCTTATTATTCTTATATGACAAATCTTCGATAAATAAAAAAAGATGACATGTTTTTCTTATTGATGTTTTTTTCTCAAACAGACCATGTTCATCAACTTTGTCCTTTTTATATTCTTCAATTTATCACTTTGTTCGTTTTGCACTTACAAGTTAATGCTTGCCTACTAGTGGTAGGTAAAAAAGCAAAGAAGATGGATGGAAAGAAAAAGAAAGAAAACTGAAGACTTACTTTAATTTCTTAAGAGTGAAGGATGAAATATTTATGAAATCAACATCATATAGTACGGCAGACTAACTTTAATTTTAACCATGTAATCACTTTCTCATTGAAAGAAAAAACATGATAGTTGTCCTCTGTGGTTCACTAGTGCTGATCAATGTATGTAGAAATCTCAATAATTGAGCCAAAGGTTAAAAGTAATTGAACGTGATAATATCTTTACTGAGTTGACTGGCTCAAACAAACCCAGCTAACTGTACGAAAGGCCAATCGTAGGTTAAAAGTAATTTATTATAACAATTTTTCTATGGACTAAATCACTAAAAAAGAATCATATCAAAAGTGAGGCCTGTCAACAAAAAAAAAAAAAAAACTCTGTCCCATTGGTGCTTTTGTTTTTTATTTCTGCCGCCCTTATATAGTCACAACTTTTTTTTAAATTTCACTAATTGATGTGGATTACAAATTTTTTTTCTTTCTCATACTCTCCTTACCGTAATGAAATCGAAATTCAAATTCATTGCAAAGGACTTAGTTTGCTAGTTAACATAACTGGCACCTTCCACTCAAGTCACAACCCAGACAAAATAAATAAATAAATAAATAAAGGTCAAAAGGTAAGTTAAAAAACAAGGTCAAATTAATAGTATATAATGCAAAATTAAGTCTATAAATCATGGGAAAAATATTAAAAGCTTTACTACATTAAACTATAATTGATCAAATTTAATTATATTTATAGAACTAATAATCATGATTATAACTCGAGTCTTGACCATATAGAGATCTGATCTTTTTCCTGGCCATATTTAATTTCTGAATCTTCTGATTAATTTTCATCTTTTCCAAGTCCTTTTAAACTCAAACGTGTCTCCTTTCTACAATTCCAACCATGCCTTGGTAACTATGAGAGAATCAAGAACCAATGTGATTGAACCTCAATTAATTTATTAAATGCGCTTCAAAATTTTCTTCCTGTTCATATGCATGAACTCCACACACGCATTTGCTTTGGGAAGCATAAGAGGCATTTCCAATTCCGCCATTAATTTCGAGCATTCATTATAAGGAGAGGCACTTAATTTATCTTCTATAAATAGCCAATTCACTAAAATGCATCACAATACAATATTCAAACAAGCTAGTGATCACTTGAAAAATGGATGGCAAAGGGGGTGGCGGTGGAAGCGGCAGCGGTAAATGCGGCAGTGGCGGTGGTGGTGCAGGTTCCAAAGGTGGTCAAGGCACTGGCGGAAAAGGTTTTGGTGGAGGCGGCAGTGGAGGCGCAATGAAAGCGCCTGGTAGTGGTGGAGCATACATTTCAAGAGAAGCGTTTGAGAGCAACCCTAAGGGTTATTTTAGTGGTTTACATGCAGGGGGAAAGGGCAACAAGTAGTGCTATATAAGCACTTTCATGTTTTTGAGGTTTTAACATAAATATGTAACTTAAGTTATGTTGCCTCTATAATCACTATAATAAAACAGCCTTGTTCTTCTTATCTACTCTTTTGACATGGTCAATGGCATTATATTTAATTGTGCTGTCTTATTTTTGTCTAATTTTTCTTTTAATGGCATTTTGTAGAAAAGAAATTTTCAGATGGATTTCAATGAGAATGGCGAATGTTCATACAATAAAATTTATACTATCGTCAAAATGAAAGAGCATACTTAATTAGTATAATTTAATGTCATTTACTGGTTACAATTATAATGGACAGCCATTTGAGTTTCAAATAGAAATGAGACACCATCCTGCCCGTGCCTGTAATATAACTAACTAGAAGAAAATTGGTTTTATTAGTTTTGGGTTTTTTCTTTTGTTAAAAGATTTTGGGAAGCATTATATTTAAGTGTAATGACAGAATTGATTCTGCTATAATTTTCTTCGCTAAAAATATTTAATATATTTTTTACCAGTTATCAAAACTTAAATCATATATTTAATTATAAATTATACTTGTTCATTGAAGTATCAATAACATGGGTGTAATATGAATCAGTGAACAAAGAGAAAATAAAATTAGAGTATAAACCCAAGAACTCTAAACCCTATCGGTTCAACTGAAAAATCAGTAGACAAAAAGAAAAGAAAATTAAAGTATAAATCCAAAAACCCTCGACCCTATTGGTTCGACTGGAAAATCAATTAAATGACTTGTTGTGTGGCCGGTCAAATATCATAGAGTATAAATTGGGAGTTCAATAAACTGGTCAAACACAGTCAAAAACTTGTGAAAACTGGGGAGACCATATTGCTAAGCGCATTAGTTGGTCACCGGTTCAAACATTGAATCTGTCTCATGTGCCACCTCACCATCTTTTGGTAAGTTTTGATATTTTAAACAAAAATTGCAAACTTGGGATTCAAACTCGGGGCTAAAGGGTGAAGGAGATGTCTGATACCATCCTACCAACTTCGCCCTGTTGAGATTTGTTGCAAAGTATATATAGATACATTAGCGTAATAATACTTATGTATAATATATGCCCTATTTATAATATATTACAATATTTATTGATTAATTTGATCATTATAAAATATTAAATTATAAATATATTTTAAATATTTTAATTAAACCAATTCCACCTCAATTCAATTACTTATAAACTGTGAATCAACTCCTTTTTTGATTTAATAAGCAGGCATTGCTAATAATGATATTATTGAAGTGAGTTTGAATTTCTATTCAACACCCTCTCCCACCCCACTAAGAGCATGTGAAGATAACTAGTCAGCCCTACTTACCCTCTTAAAAATAAGATACTCACTTCGTTAACATATTTAAGAGTTGATCAACATTTGGACACTACAATACATCTCAGTGACATATAAACCAAATATAGCCTTAATTAAACCCCCAAAAGTACACCAATATAATACTGACTATAATAAAAAAATGATTACTTGAATTTTTCTTCTGCCTATATTTAATTTTTAGTTTCTGAATTATTATTGAAACTATCTTTTTCTACGTTTAGACCTGAAGCGTGCCTTGGGAAATAGAAGAATTCTTCAAAAAAATTAACCACTAGGCGCAAGCAAGAGCACAGATAATTGAAAACCGAAACTCCAGCCCTGTCAAAGGAATTAAACATTTTTCCTGGTCGTATGCATGCTTGAACCCATGCACGCTTTGGGAATTATAAGAAGCATTTATTCCATCAATCTGGGGTACTTCACCACCATTTCTCTTCTATAAAGTCCCAAACCATAACCACTTTAAACTCACAAACATATATCCTATTTCCTACTCTTTAACACTTTTCCAACTTATCTCCCTGCATCTTCGGAGTGAACATTTGAAACATGGACAACAAAGGTGCTAACAATGGTGGTTGTGGTGGTGGAAACACCACTAAAGGAAAAAAAGGTGGTGATGGAAACGCCATTAAGGACATTAATGTTGGGAGTAATACTGGTTCAGGGTTGCCTGTGATGAAGGTTCCTGGTTCTGATGGATCATACATCCCAAGAGAGGCATTTGAGAGCGACCCTCAGGCCTATTTCTCTGCTCTTCATGCTGAACAAAAGTCCAAGAAGTAGTTTTATCAACTTGTGGTTTTTGTGTTGGTTTGTTGGGTTTGGTTGATCCTTGATTCCAGTTAGGTTCTATAATTTGGAGTTTTTAATATCTGTAATTGTGGTCTTTATGTTGCCCTTAGGCATCACTCCCCTATAATAAAGCTGCTTGTTTTTGGTTCCTCTCTATTTTTATTTAGTCATATTCATGGTTAATTTTTATAAATAATGTCTTATTTTCATACTTGACCTTGTTAAACCGGAGGGATTAAGAATCTTTTAGATAAAACTTTAGTAAAGATAAATGTCAATGAGCTTAATTAGCAGCTGAGATCGATGTTAACCTAACGATTTTGTTATTTGGATATACGAATGTAGTTTAGTTACTATAATTTAACTTCAACTGTTCAATAAGAGTAATGATAGACACAAAAGACAAGAAATTAAAAAAGCATATATCTTAAATATATGTTTAATTAATCAAATATTAATTATAGTATATTTGGTTTAATCAAATATATCTTAAACATACTAACTACCAATGGTTTGAGCATAAAATTCAACAAAATTTTATATAAACTAAATTACAAAAGTAGCTCCACGATCAATGTTGATTATATATATTTATCTGTGTGTGTGTACTCTCGTGCATGTGCGCTTTTTGTAGTGATGTCCTTTTCTCAGGCAATATTCATTAACTTTGTCCTATTCTTCAATTGATCACTTTGTTCATTTTTCACTTACAAGTTTATGGTTATCTTATAGGGCTGGTCTGATCAGTATAAAATTAAAAAGCCAAACAAGGTGATTGAAAAGAAAAAAAAGAAAATTGAAGATTTGTCTTTAATTTCTGGAAGGATGAAATATATATGAAATCAATATCATATAGTACGAGTGAATAACTTTAATTTTAACCATGTAATCATTTTTCTCATTGAAAGAAAAAACATGATAGTTTTCCTCTATGGTTTACTAGTGATCAATGTATTAGAAATCTCATTAATTGAGATAAGGGATAAAAGTAAATTGAACTTGATAATATTTTTACTGAGTCGACTGTGTCGTACAAGCCCAACTAACTTCAACACCATCCTCATGACCGAGCCCTTAGTATAATCAATCATGGACATCCCGCTATCCACTATAAGAAAATAAAATTTACAATGATAAGAAAAAAAATTGTCATTAAAAATTCTTTTTGATGGCAACCTTTAGTGCTCGATATTAAAAGTTTTTTTTTTCAATAACAGCTTTTATATCTTGTCACTAATAATTAATTTTAATGGTGACAATTTTAAGATTATCATTAAAAAAATTTTGAAATATATATTTTCAAAGATTTTCAACAACAATTTAATATATGTCCACAATATGTGGTGTTTATTGAGTTGCTATAAAAAGTTTTTAGTGGCGATTTTTATTAAGTCACTGTTCAATGTAAAAACCAAAAGAAATAAGAAACTGAACACCCGAGAAAAGTCTTTATTTTATTTTTTTGTCGCACGTTTGGCCAAAACACTATTTCTTCCATTCATCAAAGCAAATAGATAGCTGAGATAAGCGAGCACTAAGCATCTTCGCGCAGAACTTGTTGCAAGAACCACCACGAATCCCCGTCGAGCATCATTGGCCCATCGAGCGCCTGTTCGTTGTATCAGTATGTTGTAGCAGCGTCGCGAACTGTCGTGCATCACAGCTCCGAACGACAATGTTGGGTCATCGTCTAGTCACCGCAACAACCTCAGACTAACGTCCACTCACCGTCGAAGAACCACCACGAAGCCCTTGGGTCATCGTCGATGGCTCTGAGATACAGGTAACTTCTACTAGCCATTCTGTATGCTTTTGAGTTAAAACATAGTTAATCATTCTATCAGATTAATCTAATGCCTCTCTTCGAATCTGTGGAAGCTAGAATTCTAGATTGATGATGTCTTTACAAGCATTTCAGGACATTCCCATACACATACCTTGTTCTTAAATGTTGCCCTTTTCTTGTTCATATCAACAGTGCTTGAGTTTCTACTTGTGTCAGTGCATGTAAATCAATTCTTTGTCTTTGCGTTCTCTAATTGCAATTTCCATTACGTCACGAGCGCTGGAGGCCGACACATCACAGCACTTCCTTTTTGGAGCCTGCAACTGAATACAAAAGAATGGGAAAAGTCAGTGCTATTATCACCAATGTTAAGTCATCCTCCTAAGACGCCTGAAGAAAAACCAGTGTCTCATTCTACACCTGTTTGATGCTAAGGTGTAGCTTATTTGTCATCACTTTGATCAATTCCAGTTTCTTTGGTGAAGCAAAGTCGTATGATTTAATTTTGAAAAGATTTATTGTAATTGCTTTTGATGCCATCCTTGCTTGAATGTTTCTTGCTCGATCGTTAATTATCCTTTATTTTACTCATTTGGAGTTTGCTCAGTTCATTTTATTTTTGGTTCTGTGGGTATATACCAAGTCAGGGTCTCTCGTAAAACATTGATGCTAAATTGATGTTAAGGCATCCTGGTTATATTATTTCTCTGGGTCTTTGTTTTGTGTTAGTTAGACTTCTTTTGAATCATATCTGTTTTAGGCATTGCAATTCAACACTCATGTTTCAATGTCTTTTTTAGAATTAGTACTGTTTATATCACCCAAGAAAAGTCAGTTTCACTTAAATAAAATGATTTAACCAATTAAAAATGAAGCATTATGAAAAGTGCAGCTTTCCCTCTTTCTATCTCATTCGCCTTCCCACTTCCAAAAACCAAATAATCAACTCCCCATTTAATGATTTTCAAGTTTTATCAATACATTTTTTTAATTGAAAATTTTAATCAACATACATCTTAAGATATAATATAAAAAATAAAATATGTCATAACTCAGCTTATCAAAACTATTCATGTATACTTTTTTTTTCAGAAGTGGTTATTTTATTCATAAAAAACAAAGGTGTGCTTCTAACAAAATAAAAAAATTAAAGTATTTTTAATAACTTTAAATATATATTCAACTTAAACCAAAATTATAATTAAAAAAAATTCTATAACAGTTAAAAAATTTAACAAAGAATTTAAAAAGAAAAAAAAAAAAGCTCACTCGCAAAAATTGAAACATAAAAAACACTTAAAAAAAATCACGAGGTGGGAGTTTCCATTACAATTACTCGCTCTAAACCAATAAACCAGCGACATTAGGAAAAGAGACGCCGGAGAAAAAAAAAAATTAAAGCAGTGGCACTGTAGGATGGTTTTAATGTATCAAAAAAGTATAAATTAAAAAAAATAATTGTAATCCTAAATAAATTAAAAATCCTAAAACGTAATTAAACCTATATATAAATTTTGATTTGATTTGGATGGTTAAGTTGAAATTCCTAAAGCTTAATCAAACTATATATAATAAAAAAAATTAAATAGAAGAATTAATTCAAACCAACGTATAATTTAATTTAATTTAAATGTTCGTGCCCATATTCGTAGTGTGGTGAAAAGTTCAATAATAATATCAAGTTATTACATGAGTAAAAAATCACATAATATACTTCAACATTACCATATGTTTAGGAATGCATGTAGGTGTGTGTTAGCTTTACTTTATGCCTTTACCTTGAAATTAAACAACAGTAATGTTGAAAATAGCTGAATATAAGTGATTTAAGACTAGAGGTTATTTTCCAAGTATGTGTTAGTATACAAAAAGTGAGGTGGCATTGCAGAATGCTGATAACTTTTTTTTTTTGCATCACAGATTATAGTATGTGTTTATTACGTTTAAGAGTTTTGGTTCTATAAATAAGGCTCTTTAGGAAACTGGAATAGAATATATTGTTTAACTATACAATAACATGTGGAGCTTCGTTTGTTTCAGTCGTGGAAGGGAAAAGTTAAACTTCCAAGTTTTGTCTCTGTTAATCTCCTATGTATACCATAAATGAATCTGTGCATTTCCATTTACTGCCTCTTGATGAAACAACAAAATATATTGAGGAAAAGTATTGAAGCATACTCGTTCAAAACTTTTTGCAGTTCAGAAGCTCAGCTTACTAGACAGGTACTTATCCTTCTATATTCTATATTGTGGATTATTTATATTGCTTATTTCTTAGTTTCGATTTATACATATATTCTTTTTTTTGTCTTCCATCAGTTAGTTTTGGTTGATATTCCTTCGGGGTATAAATTGAATTATAAGAGAACTTTGTTTTGCGTCAGCTGGTTTTGTATCAGAACTTTGTTCCTTTGCTCATTGTGAGAAGCCTTGTTTTGGAGAAATTGGTTAATATGTCCTTGTTGACATTATTATACTGACTGTAGTGTAGTTTGCTGATGATCTGGAGACTAGGTATAAGAAGTCTTCCACTATTTCCATGGCAACCATATTATCTTCTGTCCTGTAAGGAATGAATTTTGAGATTTCCCATTTCTTTTCCATTCCTAGATATTTCATCCATGTCAGTAGAAAGCAACTCCACACCACACCTTGCTAATTCAACATTTATCAATTTGACCTGAAATGTTGAGCCCTCAACGAGCTTACGTGGGCTATAGAGCTACTCTCTATATGCTACAACTGAATTAATGGGCCTGTTTTGCTTCCTCCAACTCATTGTAGGTACTTTGATTTCTAGTTCCTAATTCTTTGTTGTGGTACACTCCTAATATATGACATTAGGTCAAGATTGTATTTTATCAGCATCTAGACGTCTCTCAAACTGAAAACTAACCTATATGCTTGAATCTGTGCGCCCAGCGTTAACTTTCCCTGAGCCACTGCCATGCATTTCACACGCTTACCTCTGCAAATATTTCTGACTATCCTTGAGTCATTGACAAGCTGCAGAAGAAGAAAATAATTTACAATAAAATAATTGTCTCCAGTTTTTCTTGCTAATGGTAATAAAAACTATTCCTATCTATATAGCTGAATTATGGACATGGCTTGAAATGTATATGCGTCTGTCGTTTGCTTTGTAGTTTCACTGCTGCATGTCACCAATCATGTAAAGTTTTAATCATCTTTAACGGCTGGTAGTTTTATATGCTTATGCTATATTCCCATTGCTTCTAAACAACTTGACAATGCCAATGACTTAAATCTAGTAGTCTTAATAGCATTTTTTTTTGTTTTTCAGTGTTTCATAGTAAATGGTAGGAAGAAGAAGAGATGGACGAAATGGTCGTTGGTCTAGGGTATCACATGAGAAAATTTTAATAAAGGACCCCAGAGATATGGATGAGAGATCTTGTAAGTTACATTGAATTTGTTGTTAGATACACTGCTCCCTTAAAAGAGAGGAATTGGCCACAATTTTGGGAACAATGTGGAAAACAAATTATATTGAAAGTAAAGATAATAATAACTATAATTGTTTAATATTCTTGTGTTCCTATCCATTTCCTAAATTTAACACCTTTATCGTATTTATGATTGAGTGTAAATTGTAAATGTAATTGTGTATTATTATTGTTCAAAGGAAAATTCGTTGTTAGTGCAAATGAGGCATTTATTAAGACCATTGCGCAAAGGTTACATAGAGTTTGGAGGACTCGCTTGCATGGAAGGTATCAAAAGTACAACATTGACAAAAGAAGACTAGCAAATTGACCGAAAAATACTAGTAATGACAATTGGAGGCACTTGATAAACTATTTTAGCTCAAGTGACTTTAGAGTACTGTGCTAACAACATTTAAATAAGGCGTTATGTGAAATGTGTAACAAAACTGACTTTAATTAAAAAAAAGATCTATTAAGCAGTTTGACAGGGATAAGAATTACTTGCACATTTTTTTCTTCTGCCTATATTTAATTTTTATCTTCTGAATTACCATTGAGACTATCTTTTTCCACGTTTAGACCCAAAACTCAAACGTGCCTTGGGAAATAGAAGAATTGTTCAAAAAATTAACTACTAGCTAGGCGCAACCAAGAGCACAGATAATTGAAAAATGAGTTGAAGAAATAGAGAGTCTGTGAATGAAGTCAGAGTGTATTTGCTTCAATGATTTACATGCTTACAGAGAGATGAATATATAGACACTATACAGATCTATAGGACCATTAAACGAGCTCCACTAGTCCTAACAGAATCTAATAAATGATAACACACTTAAAGCACCTGAATGTAGGGGTGTAAACAAACCGAGGAACCCGAACCAAACCGCCTAAACCCATCCAAAACATGCCATATCAGGTGAAATATATCGGATTTTTGGATTATAACAGATTAAAAAAATAAAAAAATCGGGTAAAGTCGGTCGGGTCGGGTTTAGGGAAAAAATAGAAAAACCGACCCGACCAACTATATAAAATACAAATATTATGAAAGCAAGCCATCTTCTTTCTCTTTCTCATATTTAATATATACCTACCATCATTATTACTTTTCTTTTCCCCACCCACCTATCATAATTACAATTTGTCTTTTTCCCATCATCTCATCTCTTCACCATCGCACTTTCACACGGCATTCCATTTCCTCCAATTTCCCCTTCACTCTCCACCTTCCTTTCTCTCTTCTTTCACGCCATTATACCTCTTCTTTTGTCCATTCACTTACCGCCATGGCACCATCTCTCTTCTCTCATGACTTACAATTTCTCACCTTCCCATTCCTGGCTCCTTGTCGGCGACGATCTCATAAGCTAGATTCGAAATCTGGCTGAAGCTCATACCCACAATACACGGAATCAAGCATTCTCTTAGAAGTTTTGGAATTCGCAAGGTGAAGGTGATTCATCAGGATGCTTTGATCTTCGGATCTGGAATCCATAGCATATTTGCAACAAAATTTCTTTTCTTATTTGTATGGTAGTTCTTTCTTTCAATATTTCAATCTTCACATTTAAATTAAGGTTTAACTTCTGTTATTCTCATCAATCTTCTCTCTTCTTAGTAGAAAAATTTGATATTTGGTTTCTTCTGGTTTCTTTGTATCTAGATCCGTGACCCGCACATCCGACCGACCCGACCTTAAACCGAATGAATCCGATTTTTTCGGATGACTTGAAAAGTTGGTCGGATACGGATGGTCATTTCTTCACCCGAACAAAGTTCGGTCGGATTGATTTTTAGATCAAACCCGACCGAACCTGACCCGTTTACACCCCTACCTGAATGGTAGGTTAAGCTAAGATACATGCACGTACATAATATAAACATACACCATTTATATAAATAATAATACACCATAGAGGTTGTCTTAACATCTCCCCTCAAACAAGAGGGTGAGCAGTATACTCCGAGTTTGTCTCGTAATGACTAGAAACGAGCATGACTTAGGGCCTTTGTAAGACAGTCTGCAATCTAATCTACTGAAGGTACATAACGCACCAACAATTGATTAGTTAGAACTCTGTCTCGGATAAAATGCACGTCGATCTCAATGTGTTTAGTTCGAGCATGCATTATGGGGTTAAAGGCTAGTGCTTGAGCACTTGTGTTATCACACCATGCAATGGGAACATGCTGTACTGGAAAGCCAATTTCTTGTAGAAGTGACTGAAGCCAGGATATTTCTGTTGCTAGATCAGCTAATGATCTGTACTCAGATTCAGTGCTGGACCATGCAGTGGTTCATTGTTTTCAAGAAGACCGAGTGACTAAGGTGTCTCCAAGAAAAATGCAGTATCCACCAACAGACTTGTAGTCATCAGGACATGAAGCCTAGTTTGCATCAGAATAGCCAATAAGATCAAGAGAGTTAGCGGGTTTAATACTCAAGCCAAATCTTATAGTGCCTTTGAGATATCTTAGAACTCTTTTAGCTGCTTGCCAATGTACTGAAGTAGGTGCACTCAGAAACTGACTTAGTTTATTGATGATGAAACTAATGTCAAGTCTAGTATTTGTGAGGTATTGCAATGCTCCTATAAGTCTACAATATTGGCTTGGATCTTCCAGTGGATCACCATCAAAGGCTGAGAGTGTTTTTCCCGATGAAACAGGAGAAGGTGCAATGGAGGCATTGGTCATATTGAATCTCTCTAAGATGTCATTAACGTATATCTCTTGTTTGATGAATAGCCCTGTCATGTCTCAAGAAACTTCAAAACCCAAAAAACAGTGTATGGGACCAAGATCTTTGAGAGAAAAGGTATTGTTTAGTTTGGCAAGCTGTTGATGGCTGTCATATTATTGCCAGTGACCAAGATGTCATCTACATAAATCAGAATGAGGATGACTATATTTTTTCCACATACATAAAAAGGGAAGAGTCTCCTTTTGTATTCAAGAACTTCCACTCGAGTAGTGTGGCTTTGAGTTTTTCAAACCAAGCCCTCGAATCCTGTTTAAGCCTATAGATGGCTTTCACCAGCTTACAAACATGATTAGGCTTTTTGGAATCTATAAACCCAGCAGGTTGTCTCATGAAAAAATTTTCTTCCAGTATACCATTTAAAAAAGCATTGTTAATATCAAGCTACCTGACTTCCCAATTGAATGAAATAGCTAAGGTTAGGATTAACCTGATCGTGGTCACTTTGACAATAGGGCTAAAAGTTTCATTGAAGTCTGTCCCAAGCGTTTGTTGAAACCCTTTAGCAACGAGCCTTGCTTTGTATCTAGAGACTAAGCCATCTTAGTTGTATTTTGTCTTGAAAACCCATCTACAATCAACCAGTCTCTGTTGTCCATTGTAAGGAACTAGCTCTCAGGTTTTGTTCATAATCAACGCATTATATTCTGCCAGCATTGCTTCTTTCCACTTAGGATGTTCTAAGGTCTCCTTCACACTTGTTGGTTCTAGACTATCAAGAGTTTGAGTTAGACTAGCAAAGAGTAGGTGGGGTTTGAGTATACCACTTTTGCTTCGAGTAGTCATTTGATGAGTATTCGATGGCTCAACAGAAGGTATGCTGGATTGGTTGCTGCTGCTTTGAGTGAAAGAGGACTCGGGAGAGCAATCAACAGGTGCATGGTTCATGATGTGAAGGCCAATATCTTCTTCTTCTAGTGTAAGAGGGAGAACTACTTCAAGAGGAATTGTCTTGGGGTCAGAAACTCTGTCTAATGAAGGTGAGCATTCTGAGTTCTGTGAATTGGGTCTGAACTAGCTGCTACCTGAATAAACAAAGGGAAATGGTGAAGAAGAAACATTTGCATCATTAGTAGCTTACCTCGAGTTTAGAAACCCATGAATAAAAGGAAAATCATGCTCATTAAATACAACATGATGAGATATCACAATCTTGCCAAAAGGAGTAAGACATTTGTAACCCTTGTGATCTCCACTATAACCTAAAAACACACATTTTTGTATGAAAGGAGAATTTATTCTCATTGAAGGGACGAAGACATGGGTAGCATGCACTGCCAAATACCCTGAGGAACTTGTAATCCGGTTTTATTTTATGCAGCATTTGGTATGGAAATGAACCTAGGAGGACCAATGTAGGCATTATGTTGATCAAATATACTGCAATTTGAAATGCTTCAAGCCAGTAGTGTAGAGGCATATATGATTGTGCTAGGAGAGTCAAACCACTTTCTACTATATGTTTGTGTTTACGTTCTACTCTGCCATTTTGTGCAAAAGTATGTGGACAAGAGTGTCTAAAGGCAATTCCAAAATCTTGCAGAAGAGAAACAAAGCTACGATACTCCCATCTCCAGTCACTTTGTACTATTTAAATTTTTCTGTCAAGCATGTTTTCAACCAATTTCTTGAACTGAATGAATGCACCTAATGCTTCTCCTTTGGTTTTTAGAGGATATAGCCATGTGTATTTGGTGAAGTCATCAAGAAAATGTATGTAATACCTATGCCCACCAATAGACTCAATGGGAGCAAGCCCCCAAAGGTCTGTATGTATCAACTCTAAAGGTGCAGTGGCTCGTGATTCAAAAGTGGTGAAGGGAAGAGAGTGAGATTTTCCCAGTTGGCAAGCTTCACAGAAAAAGTCACTTTCATTTATATTGATAGAGACATTACATTCTTTTAAAACTTGGGACAAAACACGATTAGAAGGATGTCCTAATTTTTTATGCCAAAAATTTCTTTCAGTTAGCAAAAAAAAGGGGTCATGATTGAGAGAGTCAGGAACTGAGTACTGTGGATGTTGAATTTCATATAGGCCATCTTTAAGTTTCCCTTTGAACAACGTCCTCCTTGTCAATTTGTCCTTCACAAAACATCAAGCAAAATCAAATTGAATCAGCACATTGTTATCATTGACTAGTCTAGATACACTCATCAGATTCAGAGTTACTTTTGGGGCATAGAGAATATCTCTTAGTTGCAGCATGTTACTAGATTTAGAACACTTAATGATTGAATTACGAGATTGAAGAATTGAAGTGGTCTTACCATTTCCTACTACCAAATTAGCCTTACCATGATTGTTAGTGGGAATTTCAATCTTGTGAGGATCATTGGTCACATGATTTGTTGCACCACTATCCATGAACCATGCAGGGTCATTATAGGCATGAGATGATGCAAAATATGCAACTGCATTATTCTTCTAATTCTGTTCGAAATAGCCACCTCCACCTTGATCCCTTGAAAGGATCCTAAAGAGTGTCCTATATAGCTTTTATAATAACGATAAAAATAGTGTGAAGCAACATGTCCAGCCTTGTTACACACTTGGCATATAGGTTTATTCCCATGGCTTCTTCTTCGACCTCTGAATCCTCTGCCTCCACCATGTCCAAAATTTCTCCAGTGACCTCGATCAGTATGAAAACTATTTGTCTTAGCAACATTCACAGATGGATTAGCAAGAGTTGAAAAGGTAGTAAGTTGTTCTAATCTATTTTTATAAGTCATCAAGTTTGCTTGAAGATCAATCCAACTCAAATCGTTTTTTTCAGCAAGCTGCACCACAATAGGATTGTATTCTGAATCTAAACCAATGAGAGTTTGTGCGATCAGGTCATTTGTATTAAGTGGATTTCTAACCAGAGTGAGATTGTCAGCAATGTTCTTCATCTTACTGAGATATTCTTCCATCTTCATACCTCCTTTTCATGTTCATTGTAGTTCACTACGAAACATAGTGATCCGTGATTTGGAATGTGCTCTAGATAGATCTTTGGCAGCCTTCCAGAGATCTTTCGAACAGCTACAGTGCATAAGCTGAGAAGCAATATATATGAACATAGTGTTGAGGAACCATCTAAAAGCTAATCTGTTGCAATCCACTCTTTGTATTCAAGATTGATCTCTGCTGCATCAAAGATGAATTCAGGTGGACAAGGTTTAGTGTCAAATAGAAAACCATCCAATCTGTTTCCACAAACCATAGGCAAGATGAGAGATTTCCATAGTAGGTAATTAGTATGATCCAACTTGATCGAACAACTCTGACTAGATGAGTTTAGGATTGAGGGTATTTTGGAAACTGTGTTCTGAAAATTCTGGAAACCTTCAGATGACAAGTTTGACACAATTTTGCTAGTGGAGGATCCTTGTGGCACTACCATTGTAGGCTCTGATACCAAGTTGAAGAAATAGAGAGTCTGTGAATGAAGTCAGAGTGTATTTGCTTCAATGATTTACATGCTTACAGAGAGATGAATATATAGACACTGTACAGATCTGTAGGATCACTAAACGAGCTCCATGAGTCCTAACAGAATCTAACAAATGATAACACACCTAAAGCACCTAAATCATAGGTTAAGCTAAGATACATGCACATATAGAATATAAACATACACCATTTATATAAATAATAATACACCATAGAGGTTATGTCTTAACAAATTGAAACTACAGTCCAGTCAAAGGAATTAAACATTTTTCCAGGTCATATGCTTGATCGCATGCATGCTTTGGGAATTATAAGAAGCATTTATTCCATCAATCTGGTGTACTTCCCCACCATTTCTCTTCTATAAAGTCCCAAACCATAACCACTTTAAACTCACAAACAGATATCTTATTTCCTACTCTTAACACTTTTCCAACTTATCTATCTACATTTTCTGAGTGAACATCTGAAACATGGATAACAAAGGTGCTAACATTGGTGGTGGTGATGGAAACACCAATAAGGACATTAATGTTGGGAGTAATACTGGTTCAGGGGTTCCTCTCATGAAAGCTCCTGATTCTGATGCATCCTATATCCCAAGGGAGGCATTTGAGAGCAACCCTCAGGCCTATTTCTCTCCTCCTCATGCTGAACAATTCCTGGTTTGTTGGGTTTGGGTTGATATTTGATTCCAGCTAGGTTCTATAATTTGAAGCTTTTAATATCTGTAATTGTGGTCTTTATGTTGCCCTTAGGCATCACTCCCCTATAATAAAGCTGCTTGTTTTTGGTTCCTCTCAATTTTCATTTAGCATATTCCCGGTTAATTTTTAAAAATTATGTCTTATTTTCATGCTTGACCTTGTTAAACGTGACAGATTAAGAATTTTTTAGATAAATTTGGATATATGAATATATGAATGTCAATTAGCTTAATTAGCGGCTGAGATCGATGTTAACGAGTTTTTTTTTTATATATTTGGATATATGAATATAGTTTAATTATTGTAACATACGTTCAACTGTTCAGTAAGAGTAATGCTACACACAAAAGACAGTTAAAAAAGAATATATCTTAAATATAAGTTTAATTTATAAAGTATTAATTATTATATTTATGGTTTGATCAAATATATTTCTTAAACTACTAACTACTAATGATTTGAACATACAATTTAACAAAATTTTATATAAGTACATTCAACATATTTATTGATCATTTGTGCTTTTCCTAGACAATATTCATTAACTTTAATTTGTCCTATTCTTCAATTGATCACTTTGTTCGTTTTTCACTCACAAGTTAATGCTTATCTCCTGTAATAGACACTATTTATAATATATTACAATATTTATTGATTAATTTGATCATTATAAAATATTAGATGTAAAATATATTTTAAATATTTTAATTCAACCAATTCCATCTCAATTCAACTACTTATAAACCGTGAATCAACTCCTTTTTCGATTTAATAACCAGGCTTTGCTAATAATGAAATTTTTGAAGTGAGTTTTGAATTTCTATTCAACACCCTCTCCCTCCCCACTAAGAGCATGTGTGAAGATCACTAGTCAGCCCTACTCACCCTAGAAAGAAGATATTTACTTCGTTAACATATTTAAGAGTTGATCAACATTTTGACACTACAATACATCTCAGTAACATATAAACTAAATATAGCCTTAATTAAGCCCCCAAAAGTACACCAACATAATACTGAATATTATAAACAAAAAGATCTATTAATCAGTTTGACACGGATAAGATATCCACATGCAATTACTTGTACATTTTTTTTCTTCTGGCTATATTTAATTTCTATCTTCTGAATTATTATTGAGACTATCTTTTTCCACGTTCAGACCCGAAACTCAAACTTGCCTTGGGGAATAGGAGAATTGTTCAAAATATTTAACCACTAAGCGCAAGTAAGAGCACAGATCATTGAAAACTGAAACTCCAGTCCTGTCAAAGGCATTAAACATTTTTCCTGGTCGTATGCTTGAACCCATGCATGCTTTGGGAATTATTAGAAGCATTTGTTCCATTTATCTGGGGTACTTCACCACCATTTCTTTTCTATGAAGTCCCAAACCATAACCGCTTTAAACTGACAAACATATATCCTATTTCCTACTTTTAACATTTTTCCGACTAATCTCTCTGCATCTTCGGAGCGAACATCTGAAACATGGACAACAAAAGTGCTAACGTTGGTGGTGGTGCAAAAATCACTAAAGACAAAAGTGGTGATGGAAACACCACTAAGGACATTAATGTTGGGAGTAATACTGGTTCAGGAGTGCCTGTGATGAAAGCTCCTGGTTCTGATGGATCATACATCCCAAGAGAGGCATTTGGGAGCAACCCTCAGGTCTATTTTTCGGCTCTTCATGCTGAACAACAGTCCAAGAAGTAGTTTTATCAACTTGTAGTTTTGTGTTGGTTAGTTGGGTTTGGTTGATCCTTGATTCCAGCTAACTAGGTGGTATAATTTGGAGTTTTATATATCTGTAATTGTGGTCTTTATGTTGCCCTTAGGCATCACTCCCCTATAATAAAGCTGCTTTTGGTTCCTCTCTATTTTCGTACAGTCATATTCATGGTTAATTTTTATAAATAATGTCTTATTTTCATGCTTGACCTTGTTAAACTTGAGGGATTAAAAATCTTTTAGATAAATTTTTAGTAAAGATAAATGTCAATGCTCTTAATTAGCATAATATAGTTTGTAACGAGTTTGTTATTTGGATATATGAATATAGTTTAATTACTATAATACACGTTCAGCTGTTCAATAAGAGTAATGCTACAAACAAAAGACACGAAATTAATAAAGCATATACCTTAAATATAAGTTTAATTAATCAAATATTAGTTGTAATAGATATGGTTTAATCAAATATATGTCTTAAACATACTAACTACTAATGATTTGAACCAAAATTTTATATAAACTAAATTACAAAAATAGCTCCAAAGGCAGGGTAAAGGGTAATATATATATATATATATATATATATATATATATATATATATATATATATATATA
Source organism: Gleditsia sinensis (assembly GCA_037074535.1). Lineage (NCBI taxonomy): Eukaryota > Viridiplantae > Streptophyta > Magnoliopsida > Fabales > Fabaceae > Gleditsia > Gleditsia sinensis. The sequence goes on from CM073471.1 coordinate 12,962,819, forward strand.
AATACATTCAACTTACTTAATGATCATAAGCGCTTTTCCTACTGATGTCCTTTTCTCAAACAGCCAATATTCATTAACTTTGTCCTATTCTTCAATTGATCACTTTCTTCATTTCTTGTGTAAATTTTGATCCACCGACATTCTTACTTTTGTCTATAATGCTTATCTGATCGATAAAAATTAAAAAAGTAAACGAAATGATTGAAAAGAAATAGAAAAAAATGAAAATTGATCGAGGACTTGACTTGACTTTAATTTCTTGAGAGTGAGGGATGAAATATTTATGAAATCAACATCATATAGTTTGAATGCATAACTTTAATTTCAACCATGTAATCGCTTTCTCATTGAAAGAAAAAACATGATAGTTGTCGTGTATGGTTTACTAGTGATCAATGTGTAGAAATCTCATTAATTGAAGAAAAGGTTAAAAGTATATTGACCTTGATAATCCTTTTACAAAGGCTCAATCATGAGAGTGCAATCACATCAGAGATCGAGCCACCTCAGTATAATCTAAAAAGGCCTCCTCAGCGTCATTGGTAGCAACTTTTATCCATTTTCACTCTCTTATATTCTTTCTATATTGTATTATTGATCTAGAATCGACATAGTTTGTTATACGTACTGACTGGACTTTCAAAATCCATGGGAGAGCTCCCACTCTAGTACGGTGCTAACTTGTCTTCCTATTACAGATTCTTTGAACAATGCGTTGTTCAACTAAGTACTTATATATTGCTGTGTCTAGTCACCAAACCAAAACTGTATTCACTATATATACCTTAATTAGCGTTATAAATTTTAAACAAATTCTTAGGTACCTAGATTTATTATAACAAATTTTCTACAGAATGAGTAAATGAAAAAAAAAATCATATCAAAATTGAAGCCTACCAAAAAAGAACTTTGTCCCATGGGTGCTTTGTTTTTTATTTTAGCCATCCTGATCGTCACAACTTTTTTTCCTTTCACTAATTGATGTAGATTACTAGATTGCCCAAGAAAAAAACTTTTTTGCTTCTCATACTCTCTTCACCCTAATGAAATTGAAATGGCAATTGAAATTAAAATTCATGTTTTCCTGGTTCCAAAACCACAACCTAAGTTCATATCATTAAGCTGCTGTTAAAAGATCTGTTAATTCATGCTAGGTAGTTAAATACGTGCAAGTCAGATATAATCTTTAGTTGCTGAAGTTCAAACATGTATAGAAATGTAGTGTTATATACACAGATGCATGAGAAAAAAAAAAGGGTGCCTTTTATGGGGGTTATATTGCAGCCGCTAAGAAAAACCGCTGCATTTTTTAAGTATTACAGCAGTTGTGTAAAAACCGCTTCAATTTTGAAGCAGTTTTTATGAACGACTTTCAGTTTGAAATGAAAATCGCTTCAATTTGTCGAGATATAAATAACCTAAACCCCCTCCCCATGTTTCCCGAAGCCTCATTTGTTGGAAAAACTGTGAAGAAGAAAGTCCTCTGCTATCGAAGCCGAGCCGCTCGCTGCTGTCGTAGCATTGTCCTTTCAGCCACTCGCCGTCGAAGCAGCTTTCAGCTCTGAAACAAGTATGCCGTGCTCTTATGTATTGGTCAATTGAAAGGGGTATTAATTAATCAGTCACTTCCACTCAGCAACAATCACCTCCAAATAAAGTTTATTTCTTTATCATTTACTGGTACAATCTAACGCAAAGTGTCTGATCAAGGACCCTCTACTACTCGAGACCAAACTCAAAGAAGGATAGAGTACGCAAGGAGGTAGTCTGAAACTGTGACGTGGGCTGTTCAAGATCCACTATTTTCATTCAATTTTAAAGGTACTTAAGCTTAATGATGAAATTTAAGTTTGGTTACTTCTGCTATTCAATTCTGACTTATGGGTCGTTGGGCAAAAAGTTTTCTTTTATTCACTTCTTGAATCTTTGGGCTCTGACTACATATTTTCAGCTGTCTTTTCTGGAGTCACTGATTGAAAGGGTTAACCGCTAAATCCGTGCTTGAGAGAGGTTTTAAGGAAATATTGCGTAATTGCTATGTTGATTGAGGATTAGATTTAAAATTTGAATGGGATTTTTCTTTATTATGGTTTCTTAAGAACTGGGGACTAGCCTAGATAGTTCCAAATTGTTGTCAAAGGTATCTGACAGTTTCAATCAGCTTGATTTTATATGGGCTCTTGCGTATATGTAAAATCATTTGCATTGGTCCTCTTAGAAAGACAAAGGTAACTTATTGCTTCAGACTTGAGGGTTGAGACTTAGTAGATTTAATCACACTTGAGTAACTCCTCTCACTAAGGGATTCTTAGATTGTTAAGTTTTTTTCTGAATCATCTGCGCTTTTTCTCATTGGTCCAAAAACAATATTTTGATAGCTTCCATTAAGATTTAATATATAAATGAGAATAGTTATAAATTATAAGATCTAAAATTACATTAAGCTTAAGTAATATCTCAGTTGATTGAATGATAAAGTAAATGAAATAAATAAAAAACATGCGCAAAAAGTTCATATGCTGGTTAAGAATAGTCAAGATACTTATACACATATATACTACGATACTTGGAAAAAAAACACCCTTTTTCCTAGTTAATTGTAGTAATTAAGATCTTGTTATGACTCAGTAAAAGCCACATGCATTAGCACAATATATATATATATATATATATATATATATATATATATATATATTGTGCTAATGCATGTGGCTTTTACTGAGTCATAACAAGATCTTAATTACTACAATTAACTAGGAAAAAGGGTGTTTTTTTTCCAAGTATCGTAGTATATAAGATTATATTATTTTAATACCAAGTGAAGAAAATAAGAGAAGACTCAAATTCTGAACTTGGCTTGGAAGTCAAGTGAAATCTCACTATACCAAGGATCAAAAGGCCAAAGTATGTAAGTTCAATCATTCAAATGTCAGAGTTTTTCTCTTCCTCGAGTGAAATCTTATAAATCATATTCTTATTTGGGTTTAATTGCTCCCATAAGAAGTTAGATTGAGGTTCAACATCAGGTTTAAAACACAAGAAAAGATTTTCCTGACAAACGTGTGGAATTTTGAGCTTCTTTAGGTCAATGTTAGGCTGTCTTTTATGAGAATATCTCTTTGTTCAACACCCCCCACCCCAAAACTTTGTGCTTTTCCCTATCTTCCTTGTTTCTCATTTTTGTATTGGTCACAAAGAATTGATTTCTACTATGAAGGAAAAGTCATGAAGCGGTATTTTACTAAGACCAGACAAGCTTCCTCCACCTTGCTCAGTGCCAATCGTGGCTCAGCATCTGACCCTCTGGATGCAATTGGGATCCCGCCACCTTGCCTATTAATGAAGGTAGCCATACGAATTATGTTCCATCCAACAATATCATTATTGAGGATGAGGCCCTGGCTGCTTTAAGCTCTTGGAAAGTTAATGTTGTGGGTCAAACTTGTTGTGTTTTGATTGATTTTATTTTGTTATATTATAGTATATAAAGATGGCCTTTTGATTGTTAACAGATGAAAACGATACGACAAAGGACATTACATGATGTGTGGGATGTTTTCCATAGGACGCTGGGTGGTTGTAGTGTGAAACCAAGAGGGCCAACGAATAGGGATTCCGAGAGACTCTTAGGTGGAGTCTGAGGGGTACTGGCTGAAGATCAAAATTGATTCCCCATCAACTACACAAGCTGGCCTAAGATTTCTAAGCCCATCAAGGATGATGTCTACAAGAATATTATTCAGGTAAAACCCTCTTAACTTATAAATAAATTATTTTTGTTTCAAGTTATATCTCTATATTAAATGTAATTTTTTATTTTTAAGTCTAAACTTGCTGTTGGAGAGGGCATGCAAAAAAATACATCCTTATGTTGATTGGGATGAAGTGGAAGAATATAAAGGTGGCTCTATCTGGGCATTTTTTATGACCAATCTCTTACAAGGGAACAAAATATTGTCTAACCCCTCTTTAACATTATGGATCCAGTGGGTGACATTTATTGACTATTTATTGGACCTTAAGATAGGTAACATTTTTATGTCATCATTTATTGGTTTTTGATTGTTTGATGATATTATTGTGATTTCTAATAATTTCATTTATTGTTTTTTGTGGATGACCAAATATGTAAGTGCAATAGAGAAAATAGAAAGAAGCTACTAATTCCGTGACTCCAAGAGTTTAGCCTGCAAAAAGGCTAAGATGGCATGGTCACTGTAATAATTGAAGATATTTTAGTTTCGCCATAAATTGAGATATATGATATGTCTTGCAAAATATAGGCAGCTAAGAGAAGGCACCCTGTTAGCATAGGGGAATGGTGGACTGCTACACACAAAAAGAAAGATGGGTCCTTTGTCTATGAGGCTGCCCAATCTATAGGTGTACGTATTAAATTTCTTAACTAATATTACATAGTTGTATTATGCATGATATGTGTTGGTTTACATATAGGACAAAATTGCTAAACTTGAGGGTGATGCCTTTTCTTCACAAGCACTATCAATTGAGGCTTCGCTTGCAATGGCGTTAAGGCAGGAGCACTCATGCGGAGTCCAAGATGTGGGATTGGGTTCTTCCCCTTCCCAATTTTTTAGATGTCTGACACACAACATGTCTAGCTCATCGGACACAACATCTCGGGAGAAGTCTTTCAGCAGCAGACCAGTAGAATCGTTCAGTTGGAGTTATTAGGGAATCCTCTCCTTCATCAGATAACAGCAAGATCTCGTGATATCTCTCCCTATCTTATCCATTATTCTATAGATATGTATTGTTATATTTAAGTTTCAAATTCAAATATCATATACGTGTATATATATATTCAGATATACTTCTCAATAAAATTAGGGTTATCATTTATCTTCATTTATTATATTTTCTATATGGTATCAGAGCACTCCAAGCTTTAACAAGAAAATTTTGATCCATGGCTGAATCCTCCACAACCCATGCACTTCAACCCAACCCTCCTGCACTACTAGAACTGGTTACGATCAACGTATCCAATCTTGTCATCAAACTCACACCGAATAACTATGTTGCGTGGGCCAAACAAATGAAATACATGCTCATAGGTTATGGACTTGTAGGACACATTACTGGTTTAAAACCATGTCCTTCTCCCTTCATTGATAACAATGGTGAACAGGTTGACAATCCCCTGTTTACACACTGGGTGTGACAGGATCAGTTCCTGCTGCTGGCCATCATGGCCTCATGTGATATTGATGCTCGGGCAGTCATAACTCAAGCTGAAACTGCTTAGGAAGCTTGGGAACAGCTGTCTCGTGCTTTTGCCAACTGATCCAGGTCACGAATCATGCATCTTAAGGAACGTTTATCTGCACATACTAAGGGCACGTCTAATGTTTCAGAATACCTGCAGACTATCAAAGGCATTGCCAATGAACTTGCACTCATTGGCCAACCATTAGATGAGATTGATCTCATCCTGCATTGTCTCAATGGTTTGGGACCCAACTACAAAGAACTTTCTGCTGCTTTACGTATCCGTGAATCCCATATCTCCTATGATGAGTTATATGAGCTGCTTACTAATCATGAAGCACATCTTTTGAAGGAGGAAAAACTTGTTGACTCTCCTATCACTGCCAATCACGTGAAAAAGGTAACATCTCATCCTAGGGCTCCCTTTCGAAGATCCCACCCATCTCATGATTCCTCTCACAATTTCACATGTAAGCCATCTTCTCCACTCATATGCCAATTTTGCAACAAACGTGGTCATGTTGCTAAATTTTATTATAAAATACAAAATAAACCCAATATATCTCCAAGTGTCAATGTTGCAGCTACTGTTTCTCGTCCTACTAATCATTGGTTAATTGATTCGGGTGCCACTCACCATATCACAAATGATTTTGGTAATCTGGCAATTGCTTCCGAATATAATGGTCCTGAAAATCTCACTGTGACTAATGGTAATACTCTCCTTATAACTCACACGGGTACTTTTGTTTTACCCTCTTCACTACATCTTTCTGATGTTTTATATGTTCCCCGTGTTAAGGACAACTTAATTTCTGTCTCTCAATTATGCAAGCAAAATCATGTCTCAGTCAAATTCTTTCCTTCCCATTTTTAGGTCAAGTCTTTAACAATGGGCAAGCCACTATTGCAAGGACCGAATGACAACAACACCTACACCATCCCCATCCAGTCTAGATCATCTCCTTCAGTTGCCTCTACCTCTCTATCCACCTTTCCTCTCTTACATTGGCATCATCGGCTAGGACATCCCTCCAAAGTCACTCTTCGTCAAGTTCTTCTTTCAGAAAACATTTCAATGCCTTCTAATTTTCCTGCTTGTGTTGATTGTTGTCAAAATAAGAGTCATAAGTTATCTTTTGGTAGGTCTAGTCTTACTAGTCAACATCCTCTAGAACTTTTGTACTCAGATGTTTGGGGACCCACTGCTTCCCCTTCAATAGATGGTTGTCGATTTTATGTTATTTTTATTGATCATTTCTCTCGCTATGTTTGGCTATATCCTATGAAGCATAAATCAGATGTATCTCTTATTTTTCTCACTTTTAAATCACTAGTGGAAAAACAATTTAACGCAACTATTAAAAATCTCTATTCGGATAATGGTGGTGAGTATATTGGATTACGATCCTTTCTTTCCCAACATGGAATTTCACATCTAACTTCCCCTCCCCACACTCCTGAACATAATAGACTTTCTGAACGAAAACATCGTCATCTTCTGGAAACTGCTCGGTGCCTTCTCAACCATGCATCTCTTCCTCCATCTTTCTAGACCTTTGCTCTTAAAACTGCTGCTTATCTTATTAATCGTATGCCCACTTCTGTTTTAAACACACACACCCCTTTTTCAATTTTATTTAATCAAAAACCTAATTACCTTAAACTTTGTATTTTTGGGTGTTTATGTTTTCCCTGGTTAAAACCATACACATCTTCAAAATTACAACCTAGGTCTCATCCTTGTGTTTTCTTAGGATATTCTACTACACAAAGTGCCTTTATTTGTTTTGATTTCAAAAACCAAAAATTTTATCATTCACGTCACGTTCGCTTTCTTGAAACCCTATTTCCCTTTTCCAATATGCCTACATCCATTTTACCTTCCTCAGATTCTCTATCCTCTTCCACCAACCCTCATGATCATGTTCCCTTTTCTGTTTTTCCTACTTCCGAGTCTACCTCTTCGAACCCCACTCCCGCCACTGTTCTCTCTATTCCTTCCTCTTCTCCCTCATCCTCCAATAATCCTCTCCCTTCTTCGGCCCCCGTACCCTCACAAAGCCTACCCTCTGGACTTGTTTCTTCCCCATCTTCCTCCCCTGACTATCCTATTGTTCCTGCACCATCACTCTCACAAGGCTTGCCCACTGGACTTGACTCAGGTGTTTGCCCATCCTCCACTACAAATACTCATCCCATGATCACCAGGGCTAAAAATAAAATCTACAAGCCCAAACGTGCCTTTTCCGTGACTAAGTATCCTCTCCCGGATGCTCTTGAACCGACATACTACACTCAAGCTAGTAGATTCCCTCATTGGTGTGATGCAATGTCTGAGGAATTCAATGCTCTACTTCACAATGGCACCTGGGAGCCGGTTCCTTCTCATCCTCAGTATAATGTTATTGGTAACAAGTGGGTCTTTCGTATCAAGCACAACCCCGATGGCTCTATCTCTAGGTACAAAGCCCGTTTGGTTGCAAAGGGCTTTCATCAGCGGCCAGGCATCGACTATTTTGATACTTATAGCCCGATCATCAAGCCTCAAACCATCAAAGTTGTTCTCTCCATAGCTCTCTCCCGTGGGTGGCCTCTCAAGCAAATGGATGTCAACAACGCTTTTCTCCATGGGCCTCTCTCTGAAAATGTTTACATGCAGCAGCCTACTGGCTTTGTTAATCCAAACTTTCCACGGCATGTTTGCAGACTCAAGAATGCTCTCTATAGCCTCAAGCAGGCTCCACGTGCATGGTACCATGCCTTACGTAAATTCTTGCTCTCTCATGGTTTCACCAACTCCAAATTTGATGCTTCACTCTTCTTCTACAACAAAGGTCTTGTGGTTGCTTATTTTCTTATTTATGTGGATGACCTTTTTCTTATGGGTAATGACTCTACTTTTCTTAGTGATTTCATGAAGTCCTTTGGCACCACCTTCTCACTCAAGGATCTCAGCTTTCCTACCTATTTTTTGGGTATTGAACTAGTTCCTACTCCTCAAGGATTGTTCCTAACTCAGCACAAATACATCAGGGACTTACTGGAGAAATCTGATATGCTTGGTGTAAAACCAGTTAACACTCCCATGTCCACATCCTGCACCTTCTCTCCTACCTCTCCTTCTACTGATGCATCTACTTATTGGAGAATTGTTGGCTTCTTGCATTATCTCTCCCTTACACGCCCTGATGTGGCATTCCCTGTCAATTGCCTAGCTCAGTATATGCATGCTCCTACAAATGACCATCTACAAGCTCTTAAAAGACTACTTCGATATCTCAAGTCTACTATTCTCTTTGGTGTTCATCTCACCCATAACTCCAATTTATCTCTTATGGCTTACTGTGATACGGACTGGGCTGGAGACACTGCTAATAGGAAGTCTACCAGGGTCTATATAATCTATCTTGGTGTCAACCCTATTTCATGGTGTTCTAAGAAGCAAAAGATAGTTGCACGATCCTCCACCGAAGCTGAGTATCGCACCATTGCATCCACCTCAGCTGAAATTATTTGGCTTCAACAACTCCTTCAAGAGCTTGGCATCACTCCTCCAACAGCTCCTCTGATCTATTCCGATAATATAGGAGCAACCTATCTTTGTCCCAACCCTGTTTTTCACTCCCGGATGAAGCACCTCTCTATTGATTATCACTTTGTCCGAGATTTGGTCTCCAACAATTCTTTACGCATTGCTCACCTTCCATCCTCACACCAGTTTGCAGATCTTCTCACTAAACCCTTGTCTGGTCCACGTTTCCAATATCTTCGGTCCAAGATTAGAGTCGTTGACTCCTCCATCTTGAGGGGGCGTATTAGGGAATCCTCTCCTTCATCAGATAACAGCAAGATCTCCTAATCTCTCCCTATCTTATCCATTATTCTATAGATATGTATTGTTATATTTAAGTTTCAAATTCAAATATCATATACGTGTGTGTGTGTGTGTATATATATATATATATATATATATATATATATATATATATATATATATATATTCAGATATACTTCTCAATAAAATTAGGGTTATCATTTATCTTCATTTATTATATTTTCTATAAGAGTCACAAGTTCAATGTCTAAAAACGATCATGTTGTATATATTCTAGAATTGGGAGGGATATGTGCTACCTTGAGATTGCTGAAATTCTAAGTGTCCGGCTGTAATTTTCTTTATATATATAGTTGATCAAATTTCGTTCCATTTTGATTTGAATATGCCTCTGAGTTTTGTACTGGATATATTAATTGTACTGGAATCTTGTGCTGCATATATATGCGTTAGGAAAAGAATTTTCAGCTTGACATTGAAATCTTATTACCACTTGAATATGGTATTTCCATAATATCTGGTGTTTGCCTTTGTGTTGGAAATTGACTTCCAGTTCTTATAGGAGAGGAAGGAATTTTCCTTTTCTTAAAAGGCTGTCTTTTACTCTTTTATTGTATAGGGAATGTTTAATATTACCTACTGCACAAAACAATAGGATTGTGTGATATATATGTGGTTGGTAATGGGTCTGAATTTCAATGCTAATTTCTCCCCCTAAACATAATGGATATGGACCTAACATACTCTGTTTAATATTGCTTGATTCAGTATTTGGGCTTGCTTATGTATTTTATTGCTTGATTCTGTATTAGGAAGGCAATATAACTGGAGAATAGTGACCTTAATCCATTAGTTTCGTGATCAAACTTTTAAATTCACATCATTTACTATATCCATTTTGTTTCTTAGATGTTGCTGTATTTTGTTCTACACGTATACACTTATACACATATTATTATGAGACAATCTCTAATCTCTTATGATTAAATGAACAAAATACACATCATTTACTATATCCATAAGAGATTAGAGATTGTACTCTGCGTTTGCTTTTTTCATTCATCATAATAATATGCATTCATTGTAGTACCAAGGTTATCTTATTGAGTGGGGCAAAGCAATGTATCACTGGGACAGATGGTAATTTGAATGTCCATTTGAATCTGGCTATCTTCCTCCTTTAATTATTTATTTTCTATTATTCATTTGGACTATCTAAACATATTTTCTTTGGGTGAAAGGACCATCTTGATTTGATGCTGTACGGCCGTTTCTTTAAGGCTAACATACTTGAGTGGGTTGGGTGAGGCGGTGGATTTCAGGGCTTGCCTTTATGTGGAAAACTTCCATATGCTTCTTTGGGAGGGTTTCCATTAAGTGTGTTTAGACGTAGTAAGGAGTAATATAGAACAGGAATGGATGAAAAGAAACTCTTTCTTGTTTAGGATTTTTAAAATTTTGAGTTGACAAGATGGAAGTGAACGTACTCCTTTTGATTCCTCAAACTCTTTTTGTAAGTTGGAGACTAAAGAGAAGGAATGATGTTTCAATAATATATATATTAAGTTTATGAATATTATTAGTGAAATTTAAAATTTATTGTATTTTCTCTTTCCCTTTCTTCCTTCCTTAACTTAGGATTGTTGTAATATACTTGGTGGTGTAGTAGTAATTTTTTGTTATTGTTATCAAATTTTAGTAACTGAGGATTGTTTAATTACGTTATATATATTTTAGATTTCTGATCAAGAAAGTGGTCTCTCCTGATCACTTAGAGCACGGTAATCTTCAACTGTCAGTGCTCATCAAAAAGATCAAGAAAACTAATTTCATTGTGATTTATGAGTCTAGAAATGTTAGATGTTTTCTTGTAAGTTCTGTATTTCAATATTATTTGATTTTTTTTAAAATTTGATAGATTACGAGCATTTAGACTATAACTAAATACTATTTTATTTCATATTGGATTGGATAACACTTTGTAATTAAAAATGTTTTCAAATTAATATTATGTGTATTTTGCTTTTGAATGTATTGTATTTATTACAAATGCATTAAGGAATTTAGTCGATATGGTAATAAGTAAAATTAATTTTCGGCGAAAGTAATAAGTAAAATTTTGAAATTACAAAATTATTACAAAAAAATCGAGGAATTTAGCAGCGGGTTTTGAGCAGCATATCAGGGCCCACGGAAAAAACATTTACCAGCGGTTTTGGAATCGCTGCTACATCGGAGAAACATGAAATTACACATGATTTAGATGTGGTTTTGAAACTGCTGGTACCACCCAGTTAGCAGCAGTATGATCAGATGATCATGGAAAACCGCTGCTAAATGTCTGAGGCGGTCAGAAACCGCCACTAAAAACAACAAAAAAAAGGGCCCAAAAAATGTTTTTCTTGTAGTGACGATAGACTACTTAATTACAAAAATTAAAATTATATAAATTTAATTTAAAATTTTTTAACTATAGGAACTAATTGAGTAATTAAACCTAAAATCACAATATAAAGAAGATTATCTTCAATTCATTAACTTTTTACTCCTCACCATATTATCAAGAAGTCATTTTGACACTATATTTATCTCAATGACATATAAACAAAATAGCCTTAATTAACCCCAAAAAGTACATTAATACTACTCATGAGTATAGTAAAAAAGCTTGTTCAATATTCTCGTGTATTGGCTTCAATCAGTTTGATAGGTATAAAAGCTTTGTACAAACCTCCAACACATAATCGGTCTTAATTTGAGGAGTTGGGTAACCTGCCTGGTCCTAGAAAAATAGATTTGTGCCTCAAATTTGAGGTCCAAATCAAACTTGGCTTTGTCTAAACATACGCCTTGGGAAATATAAGAATTGAGGTACTACAAATCTTTGAAAACTGAAACTCAAGTCAAAGGCATTTAAGATCTTTATTCTTTCCTGGTCGTATGCTTCAATCCAAGCATGCTTCAAAAACTGAATTATTATCGAGACTATCTTTTTCCACGTTTAGACCTTAAATTCAAAAGTGCCTTGGGAAATAGAAGAATTGTTCAAAAAATTAACCACTAGGCGCAAGCAAGAGCACAGATCATTGAAAACTGAAACTCCAGTCCTGTCAAAGGCATTCCTGGACGTATGCTTGAACCCATTCATGCCTTGGGAATTATAAGAAGCATTTATTCCATCAATCTGATGTACTTCACCATCATTTCTCTACTATAAAATCCCAAATCATAACCACTTTAAACTCACAAACATATATCCTATTTCCTACTGTTAACACTTTTGCAACTTATCTCTCTGCATCTTCGGAGTGAACATCTGAAACATGGACAACAAAGGTGCTAACGTTGGTGATGGTAGAGGAAAAACCACTAAAGAAAAAGGTGGTGACGGAAACACCTCTAAGGACGTTAATGTTGGGAGTAATGCTGGTTCAGGAGTGCCTGTGATGAAAGCTCCTGGTTCTGATGGATCGTACATACCAAGAGAGGCATTTGAGAGCAACCCACAGGCCTATTTCTCTGCTCTCCATTCTGAACAAAAAGCCAAGAAGTAGTTTTATCTACTTATGCTGGTTGGGTTTAATGTGTGTGTGTAACCTATGAAGGTGCTTTTATCTATTGAAGTGTGGTCTAGATGTTGCCTTTAGGCATAACTACTACTCTAATAAAGCAGCTTGTTTTTATTTATTTCTCTAGTCTCATACATTCATATATACGCATGATCAATTCATATCGAATGTGTCTTATTTCCTCTTAGCCGTGTTAAAATTCAGGGTTTAAGAACCCTTTAATTAAATAGGTACTCTCAAGAATACGTTAGAGTGAAATAAATTGATTAATTTTCTCTAAAGTTTATGAAAAATTACATTCCACATTTGCTAATTTTAAATTGAAATGAGAACTTCCTTGAAGTTTATAAAATTTACACTCACACTTTCTCAATTTTTATTTTAAAATACACTAATCTCATATTTTAATTTTTTTTTAAAATTGATCTATTGATATGATATGTACTGCATTAAATTAGACTATTATTTTAAGTTTAGTAAGAATAATGCTAGAAACACAGCCAAACACACAGTTCCCTTTTTAAAAAATGATAACTTAAATATATTTAAGTTTAATCAATTATAATATGATTTTTGTTTCATACATGTTTTTTTACCATTGTATATTCTTCTTCATGAAGAAAAACATAAAATAAGCATAATAGAATAGAAATAGAGACTAATCAACAAGTGCTAATCTTTTTCTTTTCTTTTTTTAGATTATATTTTAGGTGAAGTTTGGTATATGAAAAATTAGGGTTGGGATCTCTTATCACAAGAATTTGAATCACATTACATTCTTTTTGCTTTTGGAGGCTGCCCTTATCAGTCATAAATCGCATAGAAAAGTAAATTCAATAAAAGGAACAGGAGTGTCCTCTAAACCCCATCATTTGTCACTTGTCAAGAAAATGTTATTTAATAATAATAAATAATATTAGCAATAATTAAATAAAACAATAGAAGGTAGGTATAAGTATATATTTGGCCTCAGGAAATTGGTCTTGTATGCCATCACTAAGTAAGATAGTTGCATGTCATTTTTTACTTACAGTTTTTTAACACATTTTGCCGAACAATACAATATATTATTCATAGTCATAATTCAGTATGTATCCTTTGCCTTATTTAGACCTTAATCATTCATTAACCTAGACTATCACTTTACTAATTTAGAAAAAAAAAGAATAAAAATTAAGAAGCATTGTGATTGTTGATTTACTCTTTCAACATCATGATAAATTGCCAATTCATCTCTGCCAATAAAAAAAATTGGCATTAGTTTTGTTAAGTGTGAACAATAAATTGTTAATTAGTATGTTTATTTCCTGAAAAACTGAATAAAAATATTAATATTTATAATGTTTGATGAGAAAAAGAGAGTATTTATCCATCAATCTCCATCAATCTTAAGGATGCACTCTTCTATATTGACCTGATGCATTTAGGATTTGATCTCAGGATTCTCTCCAAAAAAGTAAAACCAAAAACTTTTTTTGAATAGATCTAATCCTCGACACATATTTGTTGGATTTTAGACTCAAACTACTCTTCAACAATTATCCCTTAATATGATATATCCCTTCTTCAATAAGCTCTGATGATTACCTTTGATTGAAATCAAACAACTAGAAGTCATGCAGAGAAGAGGGTGTATGTCATAACTTACTATACTTACATATCATTTTTATATGAGAAGAAGGAGGGATACAAGGCAGATGCAGAGAGAACCAAAGAGAAAGACAAATCCAATTGTACCACAAGCTATTCCCATAATTTCTACACACTCTGATAATATTAGAGCATGAACTGATGATCTCTTGACCTTGTCCTCATAATTTTGCTTATAATTCCACCCACATGTATCTATAAGCCTCTCCCTCTTTCTCACTCTTTGGATTCTTGCTCTTAAAACACTCAGGTTTGCATCAACAATATTTTTTTCTGGCTTTCCTGCCAAAACAAATTATTATCAGAATAATATTACTATATCAGATCAATACAAATCAATATTACAAAGATAAAATTAAAGAAGTTTCTAGCTAGGATAATGAAAAGTTTATGTTTATTATGATAAATTCACTTGGGGTTCTGTTTAGCCATTATGAAAGCCTAGAAATGATGTGCTCCACTAAGCATAATTTTTCACAATTAACTAAGCGTGAAGGGTGAACAATCCGACACGTGGACTCTATATGGCAGATCAAACTTCCTAAAATGCCCTATGCTCTCCCACTTACCAACATATATAATGGTGGTATCCCACCTTCTTAAGGGTATACTCTCAGTTGCTTAATTACATTCTTTATCTACCGAGTTTTTGTCTCTTTAAATTCTCTCAAGGAAAATGATTTAGTTTTTTAGATAATTTTTTGTCCATCAACGGTATCCAGATCGTAACATTTGGTAAAAATAATATTTTTTTAAAATTATTTTTGCCACGTATCATGATCTAAACACTACTGATGAACAAAAAATTGTCCACCGATAGACCAAATACCAACAACCATTGGGTCCATGCTGTAGCAGTTCTAACCATTGTTCTTTGAACAAATCTCTAACTAACACTGCTAGACGAAGGATGACTGCCCCCGTCAGCTTCCATCATTAGACCGAAAGATAATTCTTAAAATTATAAATAGACAGAGCAGAAAGAGTAAACGATAAGGATTTGTTGCTAACAAATAAAGAAAAGAAAGATATATACTGTTTGTGTGTATGGAATCATCCTTCAGTGATGAAGGAAAAGAAAACAGTATCTATTACGGTTAGGGTATATTACCACTGTCCCTAAAGCTTTGGGACCTTATTTTGCGGTAGTTGAAGATATTGTTGTGCCTGGAAAGAACTTGGTTTAAGTTGCAGAGAGATGACAAGGAGCAAGCCATGAGGTTGGCTAGAGCTGGAATTGCCGCTGATTCTTGTATATATCCATAAAGGATCACCTACCTGCCTGGGACATTTAATTCATTTTGGGACTAACATATAGTGAAAGAGCCACATATAAATAAATAAAAAATACTATATACATAGATGTAGGAGTTTTGGGCAGCAATGAGTGTGATATATATTCTTGTTTGAAGATTATAATAAGAATTTAAGAAAGAAAGTAGGAGTTCCATGTGACGTATTTTCCTCTTGACTTACACATGGCACCATATTGGCCATAATTAGTTACAGATAGAGATATAGTGAAGGGAGAGAGTTACAGTTGGCGAGGTTGAACTTGTCTACTTTTAGATTTTTATTTTTGTCCAAAAATATGTGTTGTTTTATTTAATAAATGAGAAATTTTAAACAAAGAGAAAAAAAAATTAAGGGTGAAAAAGTTTTACTTTTTAGGGGGTGAAACTTTACATTGCAAAAAATATTTTAAAATATCACATTCAAAAAGTACTATAATAATTTTGATGCACCCCATCACAAATGAGTGGTAATCAATAATTAAAACATAAAAGTCGAGTTGTAAGATAAGAGAATTTTCGGGATAGTTTGCAGGTTAACTGAGGCTAAGTCTCTTTTTGGACAATTTCAGCGGTGCACCCTCCACATTGATCATGTGCATTGAAGAGAATAAATATTCTTAAATACTGACCCTATTTGAATTTGAATAATTAAAGTAGAGAACATATTTCCTTAAGAAATAATAATTGGTAAGTATATATCAACTAAATCTAAACAAAAAAACCTCAAAGAACTCATGGATGCTTGTGATGATGAAGGGAAACATTTCAAAACCACATGCATCATTAACGCAGTCACTAGCACTCCATTATTTAATTTTTTATCAGTAAGATAAAGGTAAAATTAGTTTAAAATAACAGCTAGAACTTAGTTATTCAAAAGCTTGATCTCTCTATTATAGTTTAAAAACTATAATTTTAATTTATTAATTATATAAATGATCTTTTTGTTATTTAATTTATTACAAAACAGTATTATATTCTTACAAAACAAATATCTTATGATGCTTTTGTTAAATAAGTATCTAGATAGTTTCATTAGATTCTTAAATATCTCATTCAAAGGTCAAAGATATATGAGTACATAAAATTTTACAATATATTTTTGACAAATATTTTAAAATTTTGAGTTGAAAAGATGGAAGTGAACGACTTTTGATTCCTCAAACACTCTGAAGTTGAAGACTAAAGAGAAAGAACGATGTTTACTAAGTTTAGGAATATTATAGTGAAATTCAAAATTTATTGTGTTTTCTCTTTCCCTTTCTTCCTTCCTTAACTTAGGATTGTTGTAATATACATGGTGGTGTATAGTAGTAATTTTTGTTACATGTGGCTGTCATATATTGTTATTCAATTTTCAATAACTTAGGATTTTTTTAATTATGTTATATATATTTTAGACTTTTCATCTGGAAAGTGGTGCCCCCTCACCCAGAGCAAGGTAATCTTCAATATAATAGACAGTACCCATCAAGAAGATTAAGAGAACTAATGTCATTGTGATTTATGACTTTAGAAATGTTAGATGTTTCTTGTAAGATTTTTATTTTAATATTATTTAGTGGTTTTTGTCAACAATTTGATAGATTATGAGCATTTAGACTCTAATTAAATATTATTTTATTCATATTAGATTGAATAACACTTTATGCTTAAAAATATTTTCAAATTAATATTATGCAAAATGCTTTTGAATGTCTTCTATTTGTTAAGAATGCATAAGACATTTAGTTGATATTTTAATAAGTAAACACAAATTTTCGGTGAAAGTAGTAAGTAAAATTTTGAAATAACAAAAATATTCTGGGAATGTAGATGTCAGCGCCTATGGAAGAAACATTTAGCAGCTGTTTTAAAACCGCCGCTACATCAGAGCAATGTGAAATTACACATCATTTAGATGCGGTTTTGAAACACAGAGATAATTTTAAAATTAAAAATTTAAAAAAAAATACCGCTGCTGAAATATTTAGTGGCGGTCTAAAACCGATGCTAAAAAAAGTGGCTAAAAAACAATTTTCTTGCAGTGACACATGAATTTAATTAAAAAATAAATAAAACTATAGATGATCTTCAATTGATTAACTTTTTACTCCTCACCATACGTCTGACAGTTAATATGGTTTTCAGTCAATGTTATTATGTATTTTGCACATTCCTTTAAGAACAATCGGAACCACATGTTTATTAAGAGATCATTTTGACACTATATTTATCTCACTGACATATAAACAAAACACACCCTTAATTAATCGCCAAAAGTACTCATGACTGTAGGAAAAAAGCTGTTCAATATTATCGTGCATTGGCTTTAATCAGTTTGATACAAACCTTCAACACATACTTGGTCTAATTAGAATAACTGATGAGTAGGGTGCCTTCCTGGTCCTTAAAAAAAATGATTTGTGCCTCAAATTTGAGGTCCAAATCAAACTTGGCTTTGTTTAAGCCTTGCCCGGCCCCAAAAATATATATTTTTTAAAACATGTTCTTTTTATCTATTTTATTTTATTTTATAATTAAAATATATATAATTTACTCGTTTTTAGAAAATTGTTATCGTTAACAGTGTATTATTTTATAAAAGTATATATTTAAAATTTATTTTTATTTTTATTTTTTTTAGAATTAATTCAAATAAATATATAAATAGCATTTTATTCAGCCAGCCTCAAACCTAAATATATATTTTTAAAGTAATTTGGGTCAGGCCTTTTTTATTTCTTTTTCAAATGCCTGACATGAACACAGTGCCGTGTGACCCATGTTCGTCAAGTCTCAATAAAATACCTTCTTCTTTTTCTTCTCTTTTCCACGTTTGGACCTAAAACTCAAACGTTCCTCTCTCTGTTCTACAATTCCAACCATGCGCATATTAATTAACACCCACCGACTATATTCCATACCTCGTTAAATCAAACATAAGCCTCGGGAAATATAAGAATTAAGGTACGACAAATCTTTGAAAACCGAAACTCAAGTCAAAGGCATTTAAGATCTTTATTTTTTCCTGGTCGTATGCTTCAATCCACATGCGCATGCTTTGGGAAATAGAAGAATTGTTCAAAAACTGAATTATTATTGAGACTATCTTTTTCCACGTTTAAACCCGAAACTCAAACGTGCCTTGGGAAATAGAAGATTGTTCAAAAAACTAACCACTAGATGCAAGCAAGAGCACAGGTCATTGAAAACTGGAACTCCAGTCCTGTCAAAGGCATTAAACATTTTTCCTGTCCTATGCTTGAACCGATGCATGCTTTGGGAATTATCAGAAGCATTTATTCCATCGATGATGTACTTCACCTCCATTTCTCTTCTATAAAGTCCCAAACCATAGCCACTTTAAACTCACAAACATATATCCTATTTCCTGCTCTTAACACTTTTTCCAACTTATCTCTCTGCATCTTCGGAGTGAACATCTGAAACATGGACAACAAAGGTGCTAACGTTGGTGATGGCAGTGGAAAAACCACTAAAGAAAAAGGTGGTGACGGAAACACCTCTAAGGACGTTAATGTTGGGAGTAATGCTGGTTCAGGAGTGCCCGTGATGAAAGCTCCTGGTTCTGATGGATCGTACATACCAAGAGAGGCATTTGAGAGCAACCCGCAGGCCTATTTCTCTGCTCTCCATGCTGAACAAAAAACCAAGAAATAGTTTTATCTCCTTATGGTGGTTGGGTTTAACGTGTGTACCTATGAAGATGATTTTGTCTATGGAAGTGTGGTCTAGATATTGCCTTTGGGCATAACTACTACTATAATAAAGCAGCTTGTTCTTATTTATTTCCTACTTTTCTTTAGTCTGATTTATTCATATATATGCATGATCAATGTATATCAATTATGTTTTATTTCCTTCGTAGCCTTGTCAAAATTGAGGGTTTAAGAACCCTTTAATTAAATAATTACTCTCAACAGTATGTTTTAGAGTAAAATAAATTAATTCTTCTCTAAAGTTTGTAAACAATTACATTCCTTCTTCTCTAATTTTAAATTGGGACAAGAGACTTCTTTGAAATTATAAAACTCACACACACACTTCTAGCTTTTAGTTTCTTTTAAAAAAAATAAAGTTTTATTTTAAATTTTTATGAATATTAATTTGACCTTTTCATATTATTTATACTGCTATTTGTGAGTTTATAGGAGAAATACATAAAATGTAACAATAATTCTAGAAAGACGACTAAACAAACAATTTTCTTTCAAAACAAAATGATAACTTCAATATATTTAAGTCTAATCTATTACAATATAATTTTTGTTTCATTCTTACCATTGAATATTCTTCTTTCATGACGAACAGCATAAACTAAGCTTAATAAATTAGAAATAGAGACTAATCAACAAGTGCTAATCATTTTCTTTTCATGTTTTAAGATTATATTTTAGGTGAAGTTTGGTCTATGAAAATTTTAGTTTCTTAAATACTTAAAAATATATGTAAGATGTTTGAATATAATAAATATAAAAAAAATTTAAATTTATGTGTTGTATTTACGTAATTAATACAAAAATAGATTTTTTGATACATATTATTCTCAAATATTTAATATATAAACTTTTAAATACATAAAAAATTAAGTTACATGCACCCAAGTTGGGATTTCTGATCACAAGAATTGAAACACACATTCTTTTTGCTTTTTGGAGGCTGCCCTTATCAGTCATAAATCACGTCGAAAAGTAAAGCCAATCAAAGGAACAGGAGTGTCCTCTAAACACCCAGCATTTGTCACTGGTCCAGAAAATGTTATTTAATAATAATAATAAATAATATTATAACAGAAATTAAACAAAAGGATAAGGATGCATAGGCATATATATATATTTGGCATGCGGATATTATTCCTGTTTGCAATCACCTAAGTAAGATAGTTGCATGTCATTTTCAACTTATTGTTTTTTAACACATTTTGCCAAATAATACAATATTTTCTTCATAGCCATGATTCAGTATGTATCCTTTGCCTAATTTAGACCTACTCATTCATCAACCTAGCTAGACTATCACTTTACTAATTTAGAAAAAAAAAACAGAAGAAAAATTAAGAAGCAATATGATTGTTGATTTATTCTTTCAACATCATAATAAATTGTCAATTCACGTCTGTCAATAAAAAACTGTCATTAGTTTTATTAAGTGTGAACAATAAGTTGTTAATTAGTATGTTTAATTTCTGAAAAAATGAATAAAAAAATTAATATTTATAATGTTTGGTGAGAAAAAGAGAATATTTTCTTATAATTAATGTTACAATAAATTTAAAAATTTTAACTAATTGCAGTCCTTTTATTTTTCATATATATGTGTGGGTGTGGGTGTGCGTGCGCGCTTGTATTATATTTAATTAAAAAAAATTGGTATTATGGCAAGAGATATCAATCAAACTTAAGGATGCACTCTTCTATATTGACTTCATGCATTTAGAATTTAATCTTATGATTCTCTCCAGAAAAGTAAAAAAAAAAAAACTTTTTTTGAATAGACCTAATGGTCGACATTAAAAATTTATTTTTATACATATTTGTTGGAATTTAGACTCAAACTACTCTTCAACAATTATCCCTTAATATGAACCCGTGTCTGGATTAATAGGCATATAATAGCCCTTCTTCAATAAGCTCTGATGATTACCTTTGATTGAAATCAAACAACTAGAAGTTATACAGAGAAGAGGGTATATGGTATAACTTACTATACTTACATATCATATTTATATGAGAAGAAGGAGGTATACAAGGCAGATGCAGAGAGAACCAAAGAGAAAGACAAGTCCAATTGTACCACAAGCTATTCCCATAATTTCTACACACTCTGATAATATTAGAGCATAATCTGATGATCTCTTAACCTTATCCTCATAATTGTGCTTATAATTCCACCCACATGTATCTATAAGCCTCTCCCTCTTTCTCACTCTTTGGATTCTTTCTCTTAAAACAATCAGGTTTGCATCAACTATGTTTTCTGGCTTTCCTGTCAAAATAAATTATTATCAGAATAATTACACTGTATCACAACCCAAAAATCACAAAGATGAAATTAAAGAAGTTTCTAGCTAGGATAGTAAAAAAATTTATATTTATCATGATAACTTAGGAGTTCACTTGCGGCTCTTTAGCCATGATGAAAGAGCCTAGAAATGATCTGCTCTACGATGGAGGAACCTATCTCCAGACTAAACCACATGAGCATAATTTTTCGCAATTAACTAAGCATGAAGGGTGAACAATCCGACACGTGGACTCTAGCTGGTAGATCAAACTTCCTAAAATACCCTATGCTCCCCCACTTACCAACATATATAATGGTGGTACCCACCTTCTTAAGGGGATACTCTCAGTTGTTTAATTGTATTCTTTGTCTACTAAGTTTTCTCTCTTTAAATTCTCTCAATTATCCATACAGATTTTTATTGACTTAACCATCGGATCCATGCTGCAGCAGTTCTAACCATTCTTCTTTGTGCAGATCTCTCGCTAACACTGCTAGACGAAGGGTGACTGCCCTCTGCAGCTGAGGTCCGCCTTTCTCCACCATTAGACAGAAAGATAATTCTTCAAATTATACATAGACAGAGCAGAAAGAGTAAAAGATAAGGATTTGTTGCTAAAAAATTAAGAAAAGAAGGAAGATATATACTGTTTGTATGAATGGAATCATCCTTCAGTGATGAAGGAAAAAAACATATCTATTAGGGTTAGGTTATATTACCGTTGTCCCTAAAGCTTTGGGACCTTATTTTGTGGTAGTCGAAGATCTTGTTGTGCCTGGAAAGAACTTGGTTTAAGTTACAGAAAGATGATAAGGAGCAAGCCATGAGGTTGGCTAGAGCTGGAATTGCTGCTGATTCTTGTATATATCCATAAAGGATCACCTACCTGCCTGGGACATTTGCTTGATTTTGGGACTAATATATAGTGAAAGAGCCACATATAAAAATATTTTATACATAGATATAGAAATTTTGGGCAGCAATGAGTGTGATATATATAATAAGAATTTAAGAAAGAAAGTAGGAGTTCCATTTGACATATTTTCTTCTTGACTTACACATGGCACCACTTGGCCTTAGTTAGAGATTGAGATATGGTGAAGGTAGAGAGTAAAGTTGGTGAGGTTGAGCTGTTCTACGTTTAGATTTTTATTTTTGTCTAAAACTATGTGTTGTTTTATTTAATAAATGAGAAATTTTAAACAAAGATAAAAATTTAATTAAGGGAGAAAAAAGTTTCACTTTTTAGGAGGTGAAACTTTACATTGCAACAAGTATTTTAAAATGAATTAGTATTTGGAACACCGACGATAGATAATTTTTTATCCACCAGCAATATTCAGATCATGACACGTAGTAAAAATAATTTTAAAAATTATTATTCTTACCATGTGTCACGATTTGGATACTGCTGGTGGACAAAAAAAGGTCCACCATCGGTAGACCAAATATTTTTCCTTTTAAAATATCACATTCAAAAAGTACTCTGATAATTTTGATGGGCCCCTTCACAAATGAGTGGTAATGAATAGTTAAAAATAAATAAATTGGGTTGTATGGATGAGAATTTTTGTACTATACATCAATTGACACTATACTAAATCTCTTTCTGAACGATTTTAAAAGTGCACCCTTCATATTGGTTTTGGTCATTTAAAAGAATAAATTTTCATAAATGCTGACTATTTAAATTTGAGCAATTAAAGTTGAGAGCACATTCTTTAACAAATAACAATTGGTGAGTATATATAAACAAAATCTAAACAAAAAAGCCTCAAATTACTCATGGATGCTTCTGATGACGAGGAGAAACATGTCATGCATCATTAATTCAGTCACTAGCACTCTATTATTTAATTTGTTATCAGTAAGATAAATAAGGTAAAATTAGTTTAAAATAACAGAACTTAATTATTCAAAAACTTGATCTCTCTATTATAGTTTAAAAATTAAAGTGAATATTTGTTATTTCATTTATTACAAAACAGTATTATATTCTTATAAAACAAATATATTAGGACTGCAAATATTTTAGGATGCTTTTGTTAAATAAGTATTTAGATAGTTTCATTAGATCATTCTTAAATATCTCATTAAAAGTTCGTAAGATATATATATATATGTGAGAACATAAAATTTTACACTATATTGACAAATTTTAAACATTTCAAACATATATAAATTAAGGTATAAGCCCTTACCAGTCTGGTTTGGTTTTGTGTTTTTTTGTTGATAAAATTACAATGAAAGTTTTTTTAATTATGGTTTAGTCAATAAAAGATTATAATTTTTTAATTAATTTATGAAATGATAAAAAACTATTTATAGTTATATTATATATCACTAGCTTTATGTCTCTTGTGATTTTATATAAAAAAAATATTTAAAATAAAATGACTTGCATTAACATGTATAAGCAGTCTAAGAAGTGTGCATATTTGGCTCTATGGTAAGTCTGATCCTCTTTTAAAGGAGGTAACATGAGTTCGATTCTCTCAAACTAGAAAAGTTGTAGTCCCCCATCTATCTTGGTATATATATATATATATATATATATATATATATATATATATATATAGTTTAAGAAAAATATGTTATAACTTTAATTTGATGTTTCATACTTTACAAGAAACAAGATATTTAATGAAGACTTTTTGGTAACGATAAAAAACAGTTGCACTTTTATCTTTGATTCAATCAAAGTCAAATTATTCATGTCGAAAGTAGATAATTTATATAAAAAAGATTTTAAAGTCTTCCTCAAAAACAAAATTAGCCTCCAAAAAAAAAATTAGCATAACTAAAATTTAAATTTATGATCATGTGTTTAACTACGCATTACATGTTTGCCTTGCAATGAACGAATCCACTCAAGTTACTAAGTGCTTGTTAAATAGAATTACTTTATGAATTTGGAAAAACTGTACTTAGTGTCAATAAACCACTAAGTACTAAACATAGTAAATAGAGCAAAGCCACAATCCTCCTCTAAGATTCTTCCTAAGTCCCATTAGTTGGCATCAAACTATTTCTTCTTGGCTAAAAATTTTGACAATTTCGTAATCATATCTTATCTTCAATTTATAAATTATAATGGTGACTGGTAAGGGCTTTATCAGACAAAAGCAAACAGGGAAAAGAAAAAGAGGGATTAAAGTGCACGTTTCTTTTCAATGATTTGGCTACTTTTTCTCCTCTCCCCTTAGGTAAAACACGTATGCCACTCCTTAATACACTTTCTGTCACAAGTTGAAGAGCTGAAAGAGAAAAAAGAAGAATTTAAAACATTAAAGCGATGATAAGTTGAAATACAAATCAGCTGATGGTTCATCCTGCCTGTTTCACTGAACTTTGGCAGGTGTGCAGATGCTCTTACTAATCTATAAAACATGGATATAGACGTCTGTCATTTGACATGTTGGACACGTGTTTGATATCGATGCTGTCACCATATACTGATAACATGTGTCTAATTAAAAAAAAAATTATTAAACACATTATACTTGACTCGAACTTGTGTCTGACACAATTAGTCTAAGAAAAAGAGAAAAATAGAAAGGGAAAAAGAGTGAGACTGGAAAACTCATTATGATAAGGTAATAAACATTTTTTATTAATTTTATTTTGTAAATAAATAACATTTTTCGTTTCCTGTAGTTGTTAATTTTAAACATCTAAATAAGGGGAAGACAAATTATAATTTAGCTCTCTCTTTTCTTCCATTCTCATTCATTTCTTTTTTTCTTAAATTGCCTCTCTTCCCTGTCTCACCTAACTCCCAAAATACCCTTGCTAATAACGTAATCGTAAAGAAGAATCCATGCATGCTTTGAAAATTATAAGAAGCATTTATTCCATTAATCTAGTATGCTCCACCACCATTTCTCTTCTATAAATAACCAACCATAACCATTTTAAACTCAAACATATCCTATCCTACGTACCCTTAAGTCTTTTTCTATCTATCTTCGGAGTGAACATCTGGTAACCATGGTGGTGTTGGTGGTGGGGGAAACACCTCTGGCATTAATGTTGGGACTTGGGAGTAATACTGACTGTGAGGAGCCTGAGATGAAGGCTCCTGGTTCTGAAGGATCATACAGCTCAAGAGAGGCATTTGAGAGCAACACCTCAGGCCTATTTCTCTGCTCCCCATGCAGAACAAAAAACCAAGAAGTAGTTTTATCTACTACTGGTTTTTGCTAGTTTGGTTGGGTTCATCGTGTGGGATTTTAGCCTATGAAGGTTTTTTTTTAATATATTGAAGTGTGGTCTAAATGTTGCCTAAGGGCATTACTACTCAATAATAAATCGGTTGTCAAGAACCATTTTAAGTCAAAAGTTTAAATTATTGAGTGAAGTCCCATAATTTTATTATGATCTTTAACACGTCGCCTCACGTGAATGTCTTTTGGATTTGAAATGTAGATTTGTCAATTATACTGTATGTTAAAGTTTTTTTTCTTTAAGAGAACGGAGGTCAGTGAAGATCGAATCCTTGACATTTTGGTCATAGAAACTCTGATACCATATGGAGAATCATTTCAACTCAAAGTTTAACATGTTGAATGGAGGATAATGAATGGTTTTATTATGATTTTAGTTCCTACTCTCCTCTTGTCTCATATATATATATATATATATATATATATATATATATATATGCGTGTTCAATTTACATAATTGATGTCTTATTTCTTGCTTGGCCTTGTTAAAATTGAGGGCTTAAATGAATGTAGTTTACTATAAAATAGAGAAAAGGATTAAAGTTTGTCAGTAAGGTAGTGTTTGGTTGATGAGGAATTTAGTTTCTCAAATACTTTAAATTTTAATTTTAAAATGTTTGAATGTAATAAATATAAATTTTTGAAATTTATGTTTTGTACAAAAGAGATTTTTATTGTATATCCCATACTCAATTTTTTTTTTGTATATATACTCCAGGAAAATTAGAATATTCATATACCAATAATGCTAGAAAAACACCCAAACACACAATTTCCCTTTTTAAAAAAAAATTATATCTTAAATATAGTTAAGTTTGACCAAATATATATCATACAATTCTTGTTTCTTACATGTTTATTACCATTGTATATTCTTCCTTCAAGAAGAACAACATAAATAAGCTTAATAGGTTAGATATAAAGACAAATCAACGCGTGCTAATAATTTTTCTTTTTGTGTTGTAAGCATATTTTAAGATTCTTTTTCAGGTGATGTTTGGTATATGAAGATCCTAATTTTTTTATGAACCTAAAATATTATATATAAAAAAATTGATCATGAGATTAATAAAAAAACTGATTTCTCTATATTATATTATTTAGATTATATATAACACCTAAATTTTAAAAATTTTATATTTACTGTACTCAAACATCTTTAAAATAGACCCATAAACTTGTAACTCAAGTGATATGTAAGTTTGATCTCAGTAGTTAAAGAGCCTCTACAACGTTAGGTGTTTAAACTCACAGAAAAAGACAACTTCAATATTTTAAATAAAATAAGTCATATATTCAAATAGTGTGAAAATACTCATATGAACTCAACAAAACATCTTAAGAATAAATTTTTAAGTAATTGGAAAACTAAAATCCACCACCATAGGAATTATCATCACAAGAATTTCAAACACATTCCCAGCATTTGTCATACTTTGTTTAGCAAATGAACATAGAAAATGTTATTTAATAATGATAAATAATATTAATTAGATAAAAACAATAAGGATGTATAGGAAGGTGCACTACGAGAAACATGGGTTTTGGCGACGGTGACATAGCGACAATCACAAAAAATGTCTCCAAAACATAGTTTAATAACAGTTTTTAAAACCGTCCTTATTCTTTAAGGAATAACGACGGTTTTTAGAAACCGGTTTAGTTAAACCGTTGTTACTTAATGACGAGTCAGCAAAAACCGTCGTGAAAACCAATGGATTTATAGAGAAATAACCGTTTGAGTGAGTGGAGCATCTGATGTCACGACAGTTTCTAAAAAACCGTCATCACATTATGACAATTTTTTAGAAACCGTCGTTACATTATGACGATTTTTCTTTAACCGTCGCCATAAATTGACTGTTGGGATAATAACGCGGATTTAACGACAATTAACTTAAACCGTCGTTCACGCGCTTTTTATAAGATGATTTTTTATTAAATCGTCGTTAAGTTCACAAATTACGACATTTTAAAAAAAAAACCGTCATTAAACCCCAGTCCTCTATAAAATCATTTTCCCCTCTCATTTTCATCAAGTGACCAAATACTTTCTGTTTCTGCCTGTGAGTGATGTCTAATAACTTGAGGTTTGCTGTTCATAATATTTTTCTGAAGTATGTAGTTTAATACTTTCACTGTAGTAGAAAAGTATTTTTTATATAGTCCATATTTGAATTATTTTGCTGAAATAATTTTTGTTTATTTTTTGAAGAATTTCTTCATATTTTGCGACATTCGTGATCTATAGCTTTTGTAATCTCTTTGAAGGTATGCATTTAAATTATTTTGATGTCGAAAAATAAATATTTTTATTTAATATATGTTGTAATAAGTTAATAACTGAGAATTAGAATAATTTACAAAAAATTACATGACTTCTTCGTTATTTATGTTTTATGCATTTTAATTAGAAAATAATTGTTTTCTTTGATTGTTTTGCAATGCATATATGTGTGTGTGTGTGTGTGTTAATAGTAGAGGTAAATAATTGGTAGAATGCAATACTTACAATTATAGAATGGAAAAAACGTAATTATGGAGTAAGTGTAATTTGTGGACAATAATCACTCTAGAAGATAAAAAAAAATTATAATTAAGGTGTTAGTGTTACTTAGGGATAATAATTAATAAAAATTATTTTAAACAATCTTATTATGTGATAACTATTGTCTATGGACAATTATTTAGAGTACTTCTTATACAATTATTTTATTATTTATAAGGAATAGTATAATTATTAAATTAAATATGTTACGTTAATAATTATTATATCGAACAAATTAATCAAATTAGTTGTGTAGGTAAAAATAAAATTAAGTTACATAAATAATAGTTGTTAAAATTTTTATAAAAAAATTTAAATATAAGCATAATAACATAAATTAGGGTAATTTAATAGCGAAGTCAATTTAGAGTAAGAGTTATTTAATATAATTGTTATGTAATTAAAAAAATGTAGAGAAAATTAAAACAGCTAATATACTAATAAAATTAATTAAATACTATATATAAATTTTTAATGGAGGAATTGAAACCATGTCCATGAAATGATATTATACATAGGAAGAAAATCGTAATAGATAGCTTGTCGAATGAAATGAATATTTCTAAAATTGAATTATTTTTAATTAGTTTAAATTAAACATAATTAGTTAAACTTCATTATACAAATTAGGTAGGAATGTTACCTTGTTAAAAAAATTTAATAGGTTATTTTAAAATTGGAAAGAAAGTTTTTTAGCAAATCGTAAGTATACAATTAGAAAATACAAATTTTATAATTTTTGAACATATTAAATAAAATAACAGTTAATGAAAATTTTTTCATTATGTTAGTTAATCCTGATATAGCGGTTAGAACATAAATTAGTGGACGTAATATTTAATTTTTAAATTTTTGAATGGTTTCAAATATGGATAAATCTTTTATCCATAAATCTCGACACACCCGAGAGTATATGGAAGATTTAGAGGATGTTCTAAATTTTGCAAATGCTAACTCGGGTGTCGAAGGTATAATAATATGCTCATGCCCAAAGTGTAGATTTAAGAAATGACAAGTTATAAAGGTTGTGCGCCAACACTTGGGAGTATGCATGGCAAAAGGACAATAAAAGATCCCGATGCAGGACGTGATATAGTGCCACAAGAGGTAGCGGAACGACCTATTGTTCTGGTTGACCCTATTCAGGACATAGTTCGTGATGCATTCGAGATTTATCATGAACATAAAAGTTTTGATTCTGTAGAGATGTCGGTTCCACTGTCAGTAGAAAGAATGGACAAATGTGTGAAAGATTTTTTTGAGTTACTAAAGGATGGTCAGCAACAACTATATGAAGGCTGCTAGAAGTACTCCAAGTTGTCTTTTTTGATGAGTTTGTATCACATTAAGTGTTTGTGCGGGATAAGCGATAAGGTTATGTTGATGATACTGGAGTTATTAGTTGATGTCTTTTCAGATGCCAAAATTTCATCTTCATTTTACGAGGCTAAAAAAATCATTAATAAATTGGGGTTAAATTACAAAAAGATCCATGTATGTCAGAACGATTACATGTTATATTAGGGAGAGGATGAAAATAGAGATGCTTGTAATAAGTGCAGTGCTTCAAGATGGAAACCTAAAAAGAAAGGAGAAAAGTGGAAGAAAATGCCTAATAAAATTCTCATATACTTCCCATTTAAGCCATGGCTGCAAAGGTTATTCATGTATTTTAAGATTGTTGAATACATGAGATGGCATTCCACAGACAGGATCCACGACATCATGATGAAGCATCCGAGAGATTCTGAGGCATGGAAGAAATTTGACTCCCTAAATCTTCAATTTGCATTAGATCCCAAGAATGTGCGTTTGGAGCTTGCCCTAATGGATTCAATCTATTTGGCAACTTAAGTACAAGTTACAGCATATGCCCAGTTGTGTTAATGCCTTACAACCTCCCTCCTTGGATGTGCATGAAACATAGTTCTTTCATGCTGTCAATGATAATTCCAAGTAGAAAAGCACCGAAAAATGATATAGATGTATTTTTGTAACTGCTAATTGAAAAACTAAAGGAGTTATGGTTTGACGGTGTTTAAACATATAATTCATACAGCAAGGAAATGTTCAACATCCATGTAGCTCTTATGTGGACAATCAATAATTTTTTTGCCCTTGTATGTTTATCAAGTTGAAATATTCATACTGGATTAACCTGTCCACACTATAACTTTGACTCAACTCCTGTGCGCCTCCCTTATAGCCGAAAGTGGTGTTTTATGAGACACTGTCGGTTTCTTAATTTGGTCATAAATTTAGGATGACCCGCAACAAATTTAATGGAACAAAAGATAGAAGAGACCCTCCTTTACAACTGACTGGCATAGATATTTTGAGACAAGTTGATGATATCTATATGGTGTTCGGGAAAAACGTGGACTCTAAAGGTTGAAAACAGAGGACTCGAGGTCACAGTGGGCATAATATTGGGACTCAACAATGACATAAGAAAAGTATATTTTTTCAACTTCCGTACTAGGTGAACAATTTGTTGCATCATAATCTTGATCTCATGCATATTGAAAAAAATGTATGTGACAGCATCCTATATACTTTGCTTAATGACACTGGCCGTTCAAAAAGATTATGTAAATGCACGAAGAGACTTGTAGGAATTAGGTGTAAGGTCAGAGTTGTGGCCAGATGATGCCGATAAATATTCACCTACTTTGTTCATATTGAGAAATTTAGGAAATGATATATTCCTCAGAACACTGAAAAATATATCTATGACTGACGGATATTCTAACAATATCTCCAGAAGCATCGACTTAAGACAGCGAAAGATTAGGGGGGTTAAAAAGTCATAATTATCACATTCTCATTGAACAACGGTTACCCTTAGTTATAAGGAAGACACTTCTTGAGCAGGTATCTGCAGTTTTGATTGAATTGTGTTCATTTTTTCGACAAGTTTGCTCTAGAGTTTTAAATGTCAACAAACTTGATCAACTTCAGAACCGTATTATTATGACACTGTGCCATCTAGAGATTTTATTCTCACCTTCCTTCTTTACAGTCATGGTCCATTTAACAGTTCACTTGGTCCAAGAAGCCAAGTTAGGAGCATCAGTCCAATATCGTTTGGTATATCTCATTGAAAGATAAAACTAAAAACATTTAGTTATGATTCATTTACTATTTCTTTTGTTTCTCAAATTTTATTCAGTTAATGTTAGTTGTACAAAAACTTGGGAAAACTTAAGTCATTTATCCGAAATAAAGCAAGGCCAAAAGGCTCAATAGTCGAGTCGTACGTTGCAGGAGAAGTTCTAATTTTTTATTCAAAATACTTTGATGGTGTGGAGATAGTCTTAACAAACTGCAAAGAAGTCAATCCTTACCTACAATAAGTATACTAAAACTTCTTGCTACATTAATATTTACTTGGTTAACATGTAGCATTAAGTTTTTGTATACTGTTTGCTGTACAGAGAATTTAGAGATTACGTAAGGCATAGTTTACGATCTCAAACACGATCATCTTTTGAGATAGATAAAAAGGTCCATAGAGAATTTATCTTATGGTTTACTCATCATGTAAGTATACAAATGATTGTTTAATTTTAGGTTATTGTCTATCATAAGCATTACTTAAGTCGTCATCTTCTTTTTTCATATTGCAAATAATGATGGTGGATCCCAGTCTACTGATTTAAGATTTCTTGCACTTGGGCCACTAGATAGAGCATGTTGATACAGTGCATACAATGTAAACGGATTTAAATTCTAAACTTAAGAGCAAGACCAAGGGTTGACAACTCAAAATAATGGAGTTTACAAAACTTTTGGGACAAGAAGTTATGCAAGTAGTAGCGACAAAAACATGCAATTCGGTGGTATCCCATATTATGAAAAATTATTGGATATTTTTGAATTGAACTACCATAGTCACTTTACGGTCGCTTTATTTAAGTGCATGTGGGTCAACACAACTACACAGAAGGAAATTAAAATGGATGACTTCGGCATGACCTCTGTTGATTTCTCGCACTTGATCCATATCGGTGAAAATGATAATGACGAACCATACATCTAAGTATCTGAGGCTCACCAAGTATATTATGTAGAAAATATGTTTAACAATAAATGGAGTATGGTTGTGTATTTGAAACTATGTGACTTATATCAGATAGGCAAGGATGAAGATAATCTTTTATACGAGAGTGATCTGTTGCATTTTCAAAATTTAGAAAGAATATATGCTTGTTACAGTATTAATTTGAGAACAACTATTTTAAATATATTTAGTTTTGTTTATTTAGAATGCATGACTATTACATTTAATTATATCTGCTGTTATTATATTTCATTATGATTATATAATTATTTTAACGTCGATAACTTATATGTTCATTTTATTTCTTATAGGAACTATGAGGATGAGGAGGTCTAGATCACCGTTTACGGATAGGGCGGCCGATGCATCCAATTTGAGTAGTCCTACTGCCCGCTCGGTGATCAATGAAGGCAGACAGCCTAGTCAGGTGGACACTGCACACAATGAGGATGTCCCATCTACGCTACCTCATCCAAACTCTCGGGCACCAGAGTCTAAGGCTGTCTCATGCAGACTCCGCCCTCCCAACGCTTAGGCACCAGAGTCTGATTTCGATCTTGATGTAGACGAACTTTTTGCCGATGTAGAGGATGAGCATTATTATGCTCAATAGGTAGGAACGTAGACGCATGAGGAGTTGGACGGTTGATGTCATCAGTAAGTATCATAAAATTCATGTGGCCATAAAAAAAATTTTGACGCTTTAACTAACACGATCATTTTAACTTTTGTTATATGATACTGGGCAGTTGACGACTAGGCAGATAACTATTCATAATGTCTAGGCATTACCCCATGGGTATAAGGTGATTGTCCAGTTCAACGACACCCACCAGCCCATCGGAGATAGTAGTGGTCTTCTTAGTGTGTTTCTTGACACTATACAAGATAACTTCCGCTTATTCTCGATCTCGTACAAAGACTAGAGGAGAATTCCTGAGCAATACAAGATGAACATTTTCATTAATATTGTACAGGTATGGAGTATTTTTTTTTCTAATTACAGCTGATTGTTATTCATTTTTTACTAACATTTTTATTTTTCTTTTGTAGGCACATTTTAATGTGTCTAGCCTCCACAAAAAGTTAATTTTGCAATCACTTGGAGCAAAGTGGAGAGCAGTACAGTACAATATATTTCACCTGAAGTATGATGGGACGAAAACCAAAGATGAGTTATGCAATGATGTCCCATCGGGCATCCCACATGAGCAGTGGGCGACCTTCATCAATTATCGCCTTTAAGCGAAATTCTGGGTAATTACTAATGTTAGAGATTTATTGAAATATTTTATTTTAGAATAAAGTGTGACTAATTAATATATTTATATAATTAAATAGGATGTGGCAGCTAAGAATAGACGAAACAAAAGACGTCAGATGATGCCGCATACCACTGGATGGAAGAGCCTTGCGCGTAAGAAGGCTGAGATGATAAGTTTTCCTTTCTCATTATTTAAACTTAATTATAAGAAAACACTAATTTATATAATAGATAATCAATTGATTGTTTAAATTTTAGGAGGCTGAGATTAAGGGTCCAGTGAAAAATCTTTGGTCATAACTCGTCTGGGTCGAGCTCATACACTAGGCCTTTGTACGAGGAGTTGCATGGCTCAACTTAAAGCGTCAATAGAGGAGTAGGACAGAAAACTGCAGCGATGAGAGGTTGACTGAGCTGCGTGTGAGGCCAAGCAATTAGCATATGATGCTGACATCGCAGCACGCCAATGACAAATGGAGGCAGCTATGGCATTCCTGCTTCAAAACTTTCAAGGTCAAGTACTGCCTGAAATTGCCATCCTTCACAATCCAAGTCCCAGGGTAATTTGTCAACAGTTATCAGTAATTAAATTCTTTTGCAATAATTTTATTTAATCCAAAAAAATTTATATGACAATATTGTTTTTCAGGACCCTAGTGATCATGCTAGTGCACATCAGCCTCGTCAACAATCTCAGGATCTATGTAATAGCAGTAAATTTAACGAAAAATTTCAACTAAAAAAAATTTGGAATAAAAGAGATAATTTTGAAAATGGATATTTCAATTAAAGAAAGTTTGGAATTAAAGAGAGGATTTCAAAAATGGAGTTAGAACCCGGTGAAAATAAGTTATTATTTACATGGATTAAAGAATTATAAAAGAAATGTGAGACATTTACGTTTCGGGGGAAAAATGCAATTTCTTAAAAGTTTCAGGGTTAAAATGTAAATAAGAAAATTTTGCAAGGACCTCTCTCAAAAAGTGAAATTTTGCAAAAAGGTCCCCCGGGATATTTTAAGGGTCTCAACCAATCCGGAAGGTGGTCATTGACAGATTTTTCCATCTCTCTTCAGAAAATTCTCCCCGAAAACCCTCTAACTTCTCTCTAAGATTTCTCCGTCTACAGACCTCGGATTTCGACACCACCACCACCAACGGACTCAGGACGAAGAGTTCTTCAAATCCATCTGATTGGTTTCTGGAGAATTTGCCAGAAATTGGCCGAAAAATTGAAGGGAAAATCGGCCAAAAAGGTAACCCCCGAAACTCCTATTTTTAGTTCTCAAACGCAAAAACTAACATCGTAGATCGATCCAGAAGGCACCGAAACCCTTGGATCTCAAAGTTTAGGCTGATCCACCACTACACGCGCCCCCACGCGCCGCATCTCTCGGCAAATGAAGCCTACGTGCAGCTCCTTGGGCGGTGCGTGTAGCGCGTAGCAGCCGGACCTCCTTGCGTTGACCGAGCTCCCAGAGGTCAAATTTTGCAAATTTAGAGTCATTTTTAAGGTTTTCGAACGTTTTGGACTCAATTTTGGGGTTTATTTTACTGAATTCATATCAAAAACTAGAATTTTAAGGGTGTCCAACTTTGTACTTCAAAGTTGTGAGTAGATAATTTTTCCTATAGCTTGTTTTTACTCTTCTTGAACTTTTCATTGATAAATGAGTATAATTACATGTTATTTATATGTTCATATGTTTCTGAAATGGTTTGGAATATCTGAAATGATATCTAGTTCAAGAAGAGTATGATTTTTGAAATAGATTTTGAAATGCTTTGAATACGTTATTTCTAAATGCATATCGCATTACATGGCAAAGAAAATATGATATGCATGTGACATTAATTTTATAGTGTTATGTTTGCCTCAAATATGGGCATGATTATATGATTTCTCTGATTGAAAAATTTATGATAAAAGATTTTGTACTGAGACTGAAAGCTCTGTTTTGAGTGATATGTAAAGTGATAAGTTACTGAATATGATTGTATGGCGAGTTGTATGATAATTATGCATTGCATTTGATGGATATGCACTTTTATACATGTTTGTATATATATATGTATGTATTGATGAGTAATGACGGGATTATATGGCTTGAGACGGTATTGTGAAGGTGGTATTAGTGGTAATGTGAGGAGACAGTAGGGTGATGAACTCATATTTCCTAATTACATATTGTGATGATGACAGTGGTAATGTGAGGAGGCAAAAGGGTGATAAACTCACATTCCCTGTTGATCTATTGAAGTTGTAGTCAGTGGTAATGTGAGGAGGCGGTAGGGTGATGAACTCACATTCCCTGATTACCTATTGTGATTGTGACTATAGTAATGTGAGGAGGCAGTAGGGTGATGAACTCACATTCCTTAATGATTGTGACTATGGTATTGTGAGGAGGCAGAAGGGTGATGAACTCACAATCCATGTTTATCTATTGAGTATATTGAAAGTTGTGGCATACTTGAACATTTTATATAAAAGAATTGATTTTTATTGCATGTCAAATTTGATTTAAGATCAATTTGTATCATATGTGGGTACATATATTTGAATGTAATTGGAACTGAGAATATTTTAAAAAATGCGAGTCTCATAAGGATGTACTTCTGAACGGTAGATTTTAATATGATAAATTTTTAAAATAAGAGTACATCCTTATGTTGATCTGAGAGGTTATAGGAAGTATTAACTGCTCACTGAGTTGTAAAACTCACTACACGTGGTTGATATATTTTTCAGATAAAGACCCAGAATTTGGTCTTGTGGCTACTTAATCGATTGGGTGTCATATTTAAGTGGTGAGTCTAAATTGTTTCTAGGCTCTCAGTATGTAAAGTTGTAATATATTTGTACTCTAAAGTTGCTCTGAGCGTCACGGACAGAATCTTTGTTTCTGCTGTAAAACTGATAAGTGTAGACTTGGCATGTATAATTAGCTATACTAAAAAATGTGTAAATGTATGATATTATCCTGTTATGACATATTATGTGGCCGATTGTAATTCGTATTGCAAATTTGTAAACATATGGTAATACTCGAATATGTTATATTGTGAAACTATTTACAAGTACATAATAGGAAAGTTTATCGGATATGAGAGATTTTCGCGTTCTTAAAATAGGGATGTGACAATCTAGGACCGTGATTTCATTGTGTTTGATACATTTTTTTGTTAATTCTATAGGATTTAGATTGTAATTTAAATTTCTCAGCGCATATGATTTTCTTGTACAATCCTTATTATATATATATATATATATATATATATATATATATATATATATATATATATATATATCATTTGCATTTGAATATTTATTTACATTAACAATTTTGATAACTACCGATAAACTTTTAAAAAAAATCTCACATTACGACATTATTTTCACGTATCGTTTAAAAAGAATGGCAACGATGTACTAAAGAATAGAAATACAAAATTCACCAATGTAAATTAAATAAATAAAAAATCTATTTTGTGACTTTAACGACGGTTTGTTGAACCATTGTTAAAACAGAATTCTAACATCAGTTAACAAACTGTCATTAAACTTAGTTTTAGCGACAATTCTCAGACCGTCGTTAGGCCGGTTATAGCGACGATTGACAAACCGTCGCTAAAACCAATCCTAATGACGAGCAGTAAACCATCGTTAGGACGCGTTTAACGACGGTCTGAAAATCGTCGCTAAGACAGTTCACTAACTATCGTTATAACGTGTCTTAATGACGTCATTTCCACAGTTGTCCAAAATTGTCGCAATCCCTTTGGTTCCACAACGGTTTTTAGAACTGTCGTTAAAGGTCTTAGCGACAGTTAAAATCGCCGCTATACCGCATGTTTCTTGTAGTGGTGTAAGTATATAGTTGGCCTAAGGAGATTGGTCACGTCTGCCAGCACCTAGGTAAGTTGCATGTCATTTTTGACTTACGGTGTTTTAACACTTTTTTCCAAACAATACAATATTTTCTTGATACCCTTGTTTCAGTGTGTATCCTTTGCCTTATTTAGACCTTAATCATTCATCAACCTAGACTATCACTTTACTAATTTAGAAAAAAAAAAAGACCAATGAAGAAGCATCATGATTGTTGAATTATTCTTTCAACTTCATGATAAATTGCCAATTCATGTCTGCCAATACAAAAACTTTCATTAGTTTTGTCAAGTGTGAACAATAAATTGTTAATTAGTGTGTTTGTTTTCTGAAAAAATGAATAAAAAAATTAATATTTATAATGTTTGATGAGAAAAAGAGTATATTTTCACATAATTAGCGTTACAATCAATTTAAAAATTCTCACCAATTGTTGCAATCTTTTTTAGAAATATATATATATATATATATATATATTAAATTTAATTAAAAAAATTGGTATTACGGTAAGAGATATCCAGCAGTCTAAAGGATGCATTTCCCTACATTAACTTGATGCATTTAGGATTTAATCTTAGGATTCTCTCCAAGAAAATTGAAATTAAAATTAAATAACCAAATCGTGGAAGTTAAAAATTTATTTTGATATATATTTGTTGGATTAATAGGCATGTAATAGCCTTTCTTCAATAAGCTCCGATGATTGCCTTTGATTCAAATTAGACATATAATAGTTATACAGAGAAGAGGGTATGTGGCATAACTTACGTACTATACTTAGATATCTTTTTTATATGTGAAGAGGGATACAAGGCAGATGCAGAGAGAACCAAAGAGAAAGACAAGTCCAACTGCACCACAAGCTATTCCCATAATTTCTGTACACACTGATAATATTATAGCAAGATCTGATGATCTCTTGACCTTATCCTCATAATTGCGCTTATAATTCCACCCACATGTATCTGTATTCCTCTCCCTCTGTCTCACTCTTTGGATTCTTGCTCTTAAAACACTCAGGTTTGCATCAACGATATTGTTTTCTGGCTTTCCTGCCAAAACAAATCATTATCAGAATAATTTATTAAAAAGATTAAAGAAGTTTCTAGGATAGTGAAAAAAATTTATATTAATTATCATGAATTAGTATTTGGGACTACTCACTTGGGGTTCTCCAAGAGAAATTATATGCTTTACTGCAGGGGAACCTATCTACAATTAAGCCACATAAGCATAATTTTTTGCAATTAACCAAGTGGAAAGTATGACTAACCGACACGTGGACTCCAGCTGACAGACCAAACTCACCTACTTACCAAGATATGTAAAGTTGGTCTCCAAACATTCGAAAGAGCTACTCTCTCAATTGCTTAATTGCATATTTCTCTATCATATTTTCTCTTTTAAGATTCTCTCAATTAATCATGGAGACTTTTATCGACTTAATCATCAGGTCTGTGGCGTAGTAGTTCTAACAATTTTTCTTTGTGCAAATCTCTCGCTGACACTGCCAGACCAAGGATCACTGCCCTCCACAGTCGAGCTTGGCCTTCCTCCACCATCGGAGAGAATAGAAAGAGTAAAAGAGAAGGATTTGTTACTAGCAAAATAGGAAAAGAAGAAAGACATGTACTGTTTGTATGAATGGAATCATCTTTCAGTAATGAAGGAAAAAACGGTATATATCTATTAGGGTTAGGGTATATTACCATTGTCCCTAAAGGTTTGAGACCTCATTTTAGGGTAGTGGATGATCTCGTTGTGCCTGGAAAGGACTTGGTTTATGCTGCAGAAAGATGATAAAGAGCAAGTCATGATCGCTGCTGATTCTTGTATATATCCGTAAAGGATCACCCACCTGCCTGGGACATTTGCTTTATTTTGGGACTAATTTATAGTAAAAGAGCCATATATAAATTAAAATATTTTATACATAGATGTAGGAGTTTTGGGCAGCAATGAATGTGATATATATTCTTGTTTAAAGACTATAATAAGAATTTGAGTAAGAGATCAAGAAAGTAGGAGTTCCATGTGTATTTTCCTCTTGGCTTACACATGGCACCACTTAGCCTTACTTTGTTACAGATTGAGACACAGTGAAGGAAGAGACCTACACTACTGATATTTTACAGAAAGTTTATGAAATTATATGACATTTTAGAGACCTACATGTCATTCTAATGGAGAAGAGGTCTCAAATTATGACTTTTATTTTAGCTCTCTGGTAATAAGCTTTAAACCAGGGGTTGGTTTTGTGTTTTTTGTTGATAAAATTACAATGAAATTTTTTTTAATGATGATTTAGTAAATAAAGGATGATGCTTTTTTAATTATTTTATAAAATAATAAAAAATTACAGCTACATAATATATCATTTACTTTATGTCGTTCATGATTTTATATAAAAAATATTTTCAATAAAATGACATTGGCATGTGTAAATAATTTTAAAATATTAATGATATAACTAAAATTTGGTATTTCATACACTACAAGAAATAAGCTACACTCAATCACAACCAAAAAAATCACCACTCACTTGTTTCCATGATGCTTTTTTTAGCAATTAGTTTTTATAGTGCTTACTAGATTTTTTTTTTTTTTTTAATTGCGCTCACGTAGTATTTACATCAACTTGTACACACTTTCAGTCAAAGATAAATTATTCATGTCAGAACTAAATGATTTGCATTAAAATTTCTTACAAACTGACTCTCAAAAATTAACATAACTAAAATTGAAATCTATAATAATATATTTAACCACACATCACACACGTTGGTGTTCCACTCAAACTATGGGTTACTAGGTGTTAAAAAGAATTATAAACTTACAAATTTGTAGTTCAAACGATAAATAAATTTGAATTCAATGGTTAAAAAAATTTTACAATATTAAAATTTGAGCATGCAAAAAAAAAATTATTCAAAATAATAATTTTAATATTTAAAACGAGATTAATTTTATATTTAAAAAATATAAAATTTTTTGCATGAACCATAAATAAGTAATTGCCCATTTGTTAGGCCACATGTGTCATGATTCCACAGCTCATGCATCTATGTCCATTAGAATTACTTTACAAATTTGGAAAAACTGTGTTAGTGACACAAAATCACAGAGTACTAAAAATATTAAACAGAGCAAAACCACATTCCTCCTCTAAGGTTCTTTCCAAGTTCCATGAGTTGGCATCAAACTATTTCGTCTTGGCTTTTTTGCTAATTTCGCAATCACATCTTATCTTCAAAACAGCCGCCACTCATTTAATTCCATAGTACTTTTCTATCTTTATTTATTTGCCATTATGTTCCCATAATGCTTTATAGGTGAGTTTTCTTTTCTTTTTTTTTGCAATCAAGTAATGTTTGGATCAATTTGCACATACTTTTTTTCATACTTCTTTCATATTCTGATTAAAAATAGACCATTGATTTTGAGACCAAACATGGATATTTGACAGGCCGTGTGTCATGACATTGCGCATCAATTTAACTAAAAATATTGAAAGAATTTTATCCTAAAACATTAGTTCAAGTGACTTTTTTTTTTATCATAAATGTTAAAGATCTTAATGTATACGGGTTTAATTTTTCACACTCTCTTTTCATACAATATCTTTGATTAAAAAAAATACTTAACCAATTTGAAAAAACTCTAGCAGTGTCAATAAACCACCAACACCAAGTACTAACCATACAATATAGAGCACCGGCACATTCTACCTCTTAAGATTGTTTTCCAGGTCCCATGAGTTGGCAGCAAACAATTTCTTCTTCACAAGAAACCTAGGCAACTTGGCAACCGTATCTTATCTTCGATTTTATAAACTATAATTATAATGGTAGCCGGTAAGGGGACTTCATCATGAAAAGAGAAGACAAAAGCAAAAAGGAAAAGAAAAGAAGGGATTGAAGTACACATGTTTCTTTTCAATGATTGTGTTAAAGTTGAGAGGAAATATATATTACTTATTTAGCTACTTTTTCTATTTTCCACTTAGGTAAAACACGTATGCCACTCCTTAATACACTCTCAGTCACAAGTTGATATAAGCTGAAAAAGAAAAAGAAGAATTTGGAACACGAATGTGATGATTAGTGGAAATACAAATCAGCTCATGGGTGGCCCTGTCCTATTTCAAGGAACTTTGGCAGGGGCTGCACTTGCTCTTACTAACCTATAAAACATAGATACAGACACCTGTCTTCCGATATGTTACAATACACAGATAACATGTATCCGAATTAAAAAAGTTTATTCTTTCTGTTGAACTTCAATTTAAACGTGTCTAACACAATTTGCTCTAAAAAAGAGAAAATGAGGACAAACTAGAAATCTGGTTATGATAAGATAATAAATATTTTTTTAGTATTTTTATGTACATAAATAATATAATTTAACATTTTGCATTAAGTACTTTTAAAAAAAAAAAAATTTTTAATACTTAAAATATAGGTCTTGTTTATTTAATATATATACACACATATACTGCTGTTTCCGTGTCAAAATTCATATTTCATAATTCCTAATGCTAAATTTATATTTCATAATTCCTAATGCTTTCACCTGCGCGGCATATATTTGAGTTGCAAATCAATGAATCATCTTGCATAGGTCACTATTTTGACACACCAATGAGAGATTTTCAGTAATTTACCAAAAATAGATATATTAAACTACTAATAAATAAATATATAAATATGAGATACAAAATAAATCTAACGTTATTAAATTTTTATGATTAAATTTATATGATTAATTTAATCTATTTATCTTTTGGAATCCCAACTTAGGAGAGGTCAATACTCAATAACATTAGTTACAAATCCTCACAATATAACACTAATCCTTCGAAACAAGCATGTCTCTGTCATTTATAATCCAGACGCTAAAATTGTACTAATTGTTCCAAACAAGCATGTCCTTGTCATTTATATTCCAAAACGTAAAATTGTACTATATATACCAAGACTCATCTTTTTATTGACCTACGATTTTACACTGGATGATTCCAAACTACGAGAGTAGTTGCTAAACACATAAAGGAAGATACAGACACAACCTACTACATGGATACAGGAAGATACAGACGCCATAGTTACCACTCAGGCCTCAGAGCAGTCTCTATATTACAGAATTACACATGGGAATGGAGAATCGTGATATATATGAACATCATAAACAGCTGCAGTATTGCCTTATATATCCATGTCAGCAAAAATTTCTCCATCTTCCTCAT
Source organism: Gleditsia sinensis (assembly GCA_037074535.1). Classification (NCBI taxonomy): domain Eukaryota; kingdom Viridiplantae; phylum Streptophyta; class Magnoliopsida; order Fabales; family Fabaceae; genus Gleditsia; species Gleditsia sinensis. The sequence goes on from CM073471.1 coordinate 13,005,647, forward strand.
ACTGTATCTCATCCATAAGGAATCCATCAGCTACCAAGTTACTGCCAAAAACAGCAATAATGAAAGTTAAGGATGAATACAGATATGAACAACAAAATTACCCATGACATGTCATGAAGATGGAATTTTCTACAGTTCAACTTCAACCCACCTAAAACAGCCAAAACGAAAAGTTACGATCCTCTTGAGCTTTCTATTATAGAAGAAAAAATTAAAAGACCATCTGAAGAAAACAGCAAACTCCACCATATTAGAATAGTTTACAATTGGCAACACGTGATGGTAACATATATAATTTTTCAAACGTATAAGATGACAGTGAAAAAAACTTTACATTGCCCCTCTGTCCAGTAATGGATCCGCATCGGAATCTGGGTCATAACTATATATTTCGCAGTCACCTAACTTTACCACCTACACCACAGAGCGTCACAAAAATGCCTCTTGATATCTCTCACATTGACTTTATAGGGAAACTCACCTCGTCGAGGGCCTTGTACAACGCGTCCAGCAGAGAAACACCCCCGTTGGTTTCAAGCCATTCCTGCAGGAGACAATTCATACAAAACTGGAGGTGAGTACCGCATATTTAGTAAAACTAACCGCGTTTACCAAATAACAACTAAGAAAAGAAGTAGAATCCCAAAGAGAACGAGAACAATACTACAGATCTGGCTTTAAAATGTTAACAATGGAGTAAAAGGACCTACAACTTACCAGGTGTGCTATAACTAGTATATAGATACACAACACTCATTGTATACACCAGGTAGACAAATTTAGGCTATGTTTGGATGAGAGATAATGGAGGGGAAGAAAGCAAAGGAAGGTTTCATTGAAACAATTTCCTGTTTGGGAGTTCTTTAAAAAGAAGGTGAGGAGAATTAAAGAATTTCAATTTTCAGCTAACCCTCCAAAGTAGTCCCTTCTTTATGTTTCTAAGTTCTCCTAATTTGGGAGATAAAATAATTATTTCCAATTGTATTATTAATTATTATTTAAAATTTCAATATTAACATTTCACTAAGTGAGATCGGCTACTCATAGATTAAACGACGCAATAGTTACTTATTATAAATAAGATTAATAGAGAAATTATTAATTGTTAAATTATTCTTAATTATTTCACTTATTATTTCTTTTAACCTCCATCTACCTCTAACTACCCGGCTACTCTCTATCTAATCTACTCTTCGTAGTAGAGCTTCTACAGTTTTTTCTATACATAGCCAAAACACCTTAAGCAAGATTCTACAATATTCTCCATAATAGGTGCTACACCAACTTTCTCTCTAACGCATTCATTTTTAATCATATCTCTTTTAGTATATCCACATATCCAACGCAACATTCTCATCTCTGCGACATTGAATTTATCTTCATATCATTTTTTAACGGTCTAACATTAAATACCATACAATATTGCCGATCTTATAGCTATATACAGTAAAAAATTTCTTTAACCTTGAGCGGCACTTTTTTATCACAAATAACACTTAAAACATTTTTCCATTTCATCCATCCCGCTTGAATCTTATAATTTACATCCCCTTTACTTCTCCATCATTTTGTATGATGGATCTAAAATATTTAAATTTATAACTTGTTTTATAAGATAATCTCCAAATTTTATATCTAAATTCATATTTATTCATCTTTTACTAAAATTATATTTCATATATTCTATGTTATTTCTACTTATACGAAAGCCATGGGTTTTTAAAACTTGTCTCCATGACTCTAACTTCATATTTATTTTCTCTTTTAATTCACCAACTAATACTATATCATTTACAAAAATATACATCGAGGCCTCAATTTTTGGATATATTCAAATACTTTGATGTAATCCTATATTTGTGAAAAAATATTTTGTTCCTATTATGTATTCTCACGCAAGTTGTAATCGTATGTATTTTTAAATACTCGAATATAAGCAATATTTTTTTTCTCTAAAAGCTTCCATAAAGCTTCTCTCGGCAATTTATCATACGCATTTTCTAAATCGATGAAAGCTATATATAAGTTTTTTAATTTCTTTAATATCTCTCCATCAATTTCTGCAAATGAATAAATTACTTCTATGGTTGACCATTTCGACATAAAATCAAATTGATTTTCTATAAATTGAATCTCTTGTGTTAATTTCTACTCAATGACCTTCTTCCATAATTTTATAGTATGGCTCATGAACTTAATTCCTCTATTGTTGGCATAGTACTATATATCCCCTTTAATTTTATAGATAGAGATTTAAATACTCATCCTCTATTCATCTGACATTTTTTATATCTCATTATCTCATTAAACAATTTAATGAACCAACTTATATCTTTTCTGCCTAAACATTTTCACACTTCAATAAATATATTATCAAATCATACAAATTTGGCATTATCTATTCTTTTCAAAACTTTTTCTACTTCAAACTCCTAAATTATACGATAAAAAATATAATTTTAGTCTTCTTCTGCAATATTTAATCTATCAGAATAACTCGTATCCTTCGTTAAAAAAACTATTAAAAGTAACTCTTCCATCATACTTGAATATCTTACTTTCTTATCAAGACATTACCATTTTCATCTTTAATACATTTTATTTTATCTAAGTCTCTTGTCTTTCTTTCCCTATCTTTCACAAATCTAAAAATTTTTCTTTCACCATCTTTAATTCCTAAAGATTAATATAACATTTCAAAAACTCTAAATCTTACTTCACTCGCAGCCTTTTTAACATCTTTTTTAAAATTTTAATAGAAAAAAAATAAATTATTATAGTTTATAATTTACTAAAAGATAAATTTATAAAATGCATTTAAAAATAATTATTTTCATTTATTTAATTTTTCATTTCCTTTAGTTGTCAATTTTAAACATCCAGATAAGGAGTAGGAAAATTATAATATAGCCTTCTCTTTCCTCCCATTCTCTTTCATTTCTTTTTTCTTAAATTCCTTCCCTTCCCCTCCTAACTCCCAAACCCCTTAGCAATAACGCGATCGTAGGGGCAATGCAAATACTACAGCAATAAAATAGGAACAAGAGGCAATTTTCATAGTGGCACCTTGGACGCTTCTAACATGTAGGTATCAAAAATCTGCTTAAAACTGTCCCATGTTTCCTCCGTGAAGAACTGGTGAGCTTTAACTGCACTATAAACCATTAAAGCTGTAGGCAATCTGCTATTATAAGAAAAACCATGGAATACACCACCAAAAACACTTAATAGGACTTAAGTTAGAGAAATAAGAACAAACAAAATAAATGACCAGAACCAGACTTGGGAAATGGAGAGACTTGAACTCTCAGCTTCTAGAGCAACAGTTTTCTGAACTGTCTGTCAAACCTCTTGACAACACTCCCAATGCAATCAAAAGAGGATTATATAGCGGGTTGCCACGTCGCCATATAAGCTGACAGTGGCATTACCCATAATCCTCTTTTTTACTCCAACACAAAATAGAAGTACCTCCAATACAGCATAAGATACTGGATACCTGAATTCATAATCTGGATACATGTGATAGAGGGTAAGAACAAGGTAGACCAATGTCCTTCGGCTGGAATGAACAAACAATGAAAACATGTCATACAAACGTCAGTAATTAATTTTCACTTTACAAAACCTATCTTTGAACAATTGGCCACCTGGATCTGTTTGATACAAATTCAGGCGGTGAAGAAGAGTCAGTGTCGGATGATTTCCCAAGATAATCAGCACTCTGAAATTGAAATTAAATATTTAACAGACATGAGGAGAAGTAATAGGATAAACTATAAAAGAAATAAAAAGGATAACTCTGTAAGTAATAATATACAGCCTCATAATCTAAAAAAGATAAAGACATAAAAGAACAAAATGAAATCATCGATAGCAGAGGAGGCACTATTAGCATAAAAAAACTTAGCTTGAGACAGTAAAACTAATTTTCCCCATAGTTATATCTTTAAGGTAAATGCCAAAACTGCTTCTGCTGCATCAATGTTTTACAAAACGAAATTCACAGTGAATTAAAAATGCAATATAGTACAGACCCTGTCTGTTTACCTCACTGTCCAAACTGAGAGAGAGTCTGTGAGAGAGTTTTTTGTCAGTTCCAGCGTGTTTGCCTAGAAACCCAACACCAAATGCAATTTTTTATGCCCATCCAACCATATCCAAAAAAAAAATTTGTTTGAAGCCAGAATTTCTCCTTACAAGTGTAAGCTTCAAGGCATCCTTTGATAGTACGTTCTCCCATATTCAAATGACTTAAGAAATCGTTCAGCCTAATAATATTCATAAGACATTATTGCATACCAAATTTATTCAACAAAAAACCATAATCCATTTTAAATTCATTGAATTCATAATTACCGATCCAGAGGAGCATATTCTAGGAACTTCATGACGAATTATTTCAAATGAACACAATGAATCCAATATAGGTGGAGAAAATTGCAGTAAGAATCCCAGTTTTTCCGTCTTTGCAGAAGGGGCTCTCTCCTGCAAGACAAACAACAACCAGAAATAACGAGCGTTTCCAAACTAAACATCACCTCCAACATCAGAAATACAAGAAAGCAATACAATACATGCATTTAAACTCATTAACTACAGAAAAAGCACGAAAACAAATCTCACCTTCTTCATTAGAATATTTCGAAGACAAACACATCAAAATGAAAGAAACAAAATCTAAGCAGCAACCAAAGAAAGATAGAATAATTGAAGTACCTGATAGAACCAAAAAGCACCCAAAAAATACGTAATTTTTCCGGGTTATAGTGAAACTCTGGGGCGAACGGGCACCAATTTGATCGATTATTAGGGTTTGAAAATTTGGGGATCCAAATGGGTTCGAGGACTTGAAATTCGAATATTCCAATTCTGATTTGATAGGGAATTTGGTGGACGAGAAAGATGCATTGGTCAGATATTTGATGTAAGAAATCGAAATGACAACAACCACCGTTGGGAGAAGAAAAGGCCCGGCCCAAGTTTCTCTACTTGGATCCATTAAATCCCATTAGAATACCATGCTTTATGGGCCAGCTCCACAAAGTGCAGAATATCAAAAAAATTAAATAAATTTTGAGTTTGTGACTGTATAAAAAATATGTGAAGACAGTTTGAAAGATGTGTTATTTTTTTAAAATATGTCTCTTTTTTATTATTATTATTATTATATTAACTGTTTTTTTAATTTTTAAAATATAATATTTAATAAATTAAAATTTAAGAGATGTGTTGTTTCTTTTTTTTTTAATTAGAGTATTAATTCTTTGTTTTGTAATTTTAAAAGTTGTTAAATTTATTTATCTTGTTTTTATCTTTTCTTTGCTAATTTCAGTGTCTAATATTGTATTAATTTAATTTTTTCACTTGTTTAAAAAAAATTCTATTTATGTATTTTAAACTTTTTTTTCTCTTACATGCATGAGGGCACCAAGGATTTGACCAATTTTTATCTAGCTAAAATGCAACTTACAAATTTATGAAAGTATTGAAAATATTCTTATCTAATTTAATTGTGTTTTTAGATTGACAAATTAAAATACAAGGTTATGAAATTATATTTTTTTTTAAAAAAACCCTATTTTTTCCGTCCACTTTCTTTAGATTTTATTCTTATTTTTTTCCTATTAATTTGTTTATCTTTGATACTTTTTATTAATTTAGTGCATTTAAAATTTTAAATTCATAATATTTTCTCACAAGTCGTCTCTTTTCTTTGACTAAACTAATTTATTTTCTCTAATAGCCAAGCTTTGATTTCAAATCAATTTTTTGAACCAAAGGAAGAAAATTAATTATATATATAAATATTATGTTAACTAGGTGTATAATCTTAGATAAATGAAAATATATTTAGATTATTCAAAAGTTAAGTAGGTAGAAATTTATCAATCATTCAACTTGATAATAAATATCATTGGACTCACCAAACCCAATAGCCTAGACCCTGACCACAAAAGTTTGGTACACACTTTTGACACGCCTACTTAATCCTAGTTATTTAGACGTGAAGTTTGTACAAGTAATCAAATTACTTTCAACTTTCACTACTTGGCATATGAAAATATTTAAATGTCCTTGTGATTCATTGACTCCATGGCTTTATAAATAGGCCTCTTAAATTTACTCATACTAATTTTATACTTTATTCTCTTAAAATTTTATTTTATTTATTAAATATCATTATCGCGACGATCTCGATTCATAAAATTGTTTTTACAATAATATAGTTCTAACCTTTATTTGTTTTACATAATCAAACAATAACATAGCACAATCATGTTCTGATGTATTTAGTCATGAGCTTACTACAGCTCAAATTTTATTTGTTAAGCTTAACTTTATATTTTTCTTTTGAATAAAATCATATTTTAGTCTTTTAAATTTATAGTGAAATTTAATTTTTAAATTTTTTTAAATTTAAATACATCTTTAATGTTTCATAAATTATTTTTAGGATTAACTCTGTAAAAAAATTAATATAAAAAATTAATATAAATTCATATAATATTTAATTTATTAAATTATTCATTCAAATAATTGATTTAGTTAAAAATTTACCTATCACGTTAAAATAATGAATTATGACTATTTCAATTTTAAAATAATTTTAGATTGCTGCGTTGTGATTTAGAGATCACGAATTTAAGTTTTGGAAACAACCTCTTCATTTATGGGAGTAAGGCTGCGTACATCTTCTCGTCTTCAAATTTTATCAGGTGAGAGTCTCGTGCACTGAACTGCTCTTTTAATAAAATGCTAATATTTTAAAATAATGAATTTTTTATTATTAAATCAACTATTTGAACAAATAGATAAGTAAGTTAAATATCACATATATTTAAATTATTATTTTTTAATAAAATTAATATTAAAGACTTAAAAAAGATAACAATAAAAATATATTTAAATTAAAAAATTAAATTGAATTCCATTACAAATCTAAAAAATTAAAACTTGTCTTCTTTCTTTTCAAATCAGTGTACGATTTTTCAACATGTTCAAATTATATTAAATTAATTTAAAAAATGGTCAATGGTCAAGTCTAAGTCTAAGCTATACCCACCACCGCTTTCATCGTCCATATTCTTCAATATCTATTTTTTGTTAATTTAACCGTATTATTCCTTTTTATTTTAAAATAATTATCACACGAAACAATTACACTACACGTCATGAGTATTGAATTGCTGATGTAGCATCCCATTCAAAATGCACCAATTTGTTACTTTTTTGAAAAGTAATTGATGGAATTAAAAGACGCGGAATGCCACCCAAGTTTTCAACTGCCCCAACCACGCTGACATGATGATCTGGACCTTTTTTTTTAAATGAAAATATAAACTAATGAATCAATCATTTCAGTAATATTGAAATTTGTTGTGTAGTTAAAAAATGGAATTTGGATTCCGATAGCAAACAAAATAAATTAAAAGCGACTCTCGTCGCCTAACTTAAATTTATTAGTTGGTTTAAATTGCCCAAATTATTAATTTAATTTAACAAAAATTAAATTAAAAAAATTATATCTGAACTTGATTATATTTTTATTTAAAAATTTCGAGTCATATTATTTTAAATTTAAACGAATTAATTGAATCGAGTTTAATGAAATTTTAAAAAATTCACCAAATTAGTATTTTATATTCAAAATTCTTAAAACAATTAACTTACATAAATTTGATTAACTTAATTTATTTAAAGTAGATTTTTTTAATTGAATTTGAGTAAGTGAGTCTGATCATTTTAATAAAGTATTTAATTTATTTTAAAGAGGACATAAATATTAATTTTTTTAAAATATTAATATATTAAATTTATTTATTTGTCTAATTATCCATTAGTTATGTTAAAATATTACCTTGATGTTAAATACAATCTCTAACACATCATAGAAAATAACATAATTTACCCCTAACCCTAATACATTATATTGAGTATGTTTGGCAAGTCAAATAAGTTAGCTTATAGCGTATTTGACTAACTTATAAACTTGTTTGACCAAATTAGAGGTGTTTGATAAACAAGCTTATTTGAGTAGCTTATAGCGTATTTTCATATGTTACTTTAAGTAGCGTATAGCTTATAGCGTATAGTTTTTATAATTTTATTCCTTTTTTATCCTTGTTATTTTATTCAAATTCTAATACTATTATACTCATGACTCTTGACGTAATTTATTGATTTTTAAGTTTTTTGTGTGCACTTTTCTTCTACTAATCAAACGACACTTCCCAAAAGTGGGTGAGTTTATATTTTTAAAATACTGATAAAAAATAATCACAGAGTAAAAGAGAAAAAAAAATAAAACTAACAAATTATATTCTTGTATTTTTTGGGATTACATAATGAAATATAATTACTAACAAAAAATGATAAATTTTATATAAGTATATACTTTTATGTCATTTTACATTTATCAGCTAATTCAATAGCTAATTTTACGAAACACTTTTAATTCAATAAATTAGCTTAAAAGCTTTCAGTTAAAAATTAGCTTATCAGCTTTCAGCTAACTTATCAGCTATTTTTGTCAAATATAACCATTGTCCCTGGACTTCCTTAAAAAATTTAAAAAGAAAAAAAAAATTAAGGGTTCTTATTTTTTTTAATGAAAACAAAAAATAGATTTGAAAACACATTTACTTAATATTTTTTGTTTTCAATTTAAAAAAATATTTTTAAAACTTAAAAAAGACGATTTCAAAATTTTTAATATTATAATGTATTGTAACAATATCATTTTTTAAATTATTTTAAATTTATTACACTATAGTATTTTATTATTTATATAACTAAAAAATAATAAAAATCAAATCAAATCATAAATCAAGCATATTAAATTTATTTATTTGTCTAATTATCCATTAATTATGTTAAAATATTACCTTGATGTTAAATACAATCTCTAACACATCATAGAAAAGAACATAATTTACCCCTAACCCTAATACATTATATTGTCCCTGGACTTCCTTAAAAAATTTAAAAAGAAAAAAAATTAAGGGTCCCTATTTTTTTTTAATGAAAACAAAAAATAGATTTGAAAACACATTTACTTAATATTTTTTGTTTTCAATTTAAAAAAATATTTTTAAAAATTAAAAAAAAAACGATTTCAAAATTTTTAATATTATAATGTATTGTAACAATATCATTTTTTAAATTATTTTAAATTTATTACACTATAGTATTTTATTATTTATATAACTAAAAAATAATAAAAATCAAATCAAATCATAAATCAAGCATATTTTTAAAAAATAAAAAATAAAAACTATTTTTAAAAAATAAAAAAATACTTTCACAAACAATACTTGTCAGAAAAAGTTTGAAAATATCATGACAATTAAATAATCATAGTTATCAATATGTCACTCTTATGTAAACTATTAATTTCATTATAATTCGACTTTAATCTTATGGAATTTAAATAATAATAAAAAGTATTAATTTCACCAGATGCGCTTAATTTTTTAAAAATCAAATTTTGATTTTGCAAGTTGCGAGTCCGCTAATTGCTCGCTGAGTCGGAAGCCAGATCTGAATTGGACTTCAATTTTTTTTTTTTTATGAAAAAATAACATTGAGAGAAATAAAACGTTTCTATCGAAGAAATACAAATAAAACGTAGGAAATACTTCAAACGACTTGGTGTTTCCTGGATCCCTTGTGCCCCTGATTCGGCCGGCCATCTCTGAAGGAAACGTAATTCGGGGTGGCTTCCTTCTTCCCTTCCCATGCTTAATTGCTTATAGCTTACCTTCCCGAAGCCCTCCAGCCCATAAACTCACAGCTCACAGGAGCTTCAAAAGTTGCCGGGAAACTAACAGAAAGTAACGGGAACAGATCCATAGTTCTCTCCACCCCACCTTCAAAAACCTCACCTTTCTTGGATATTTGCCAATAGCCCTCTGAACCATTGGGAAGAGAAATCTTTATTTCTAGATTTCTCTCCCTCCCACTTTCTGGCTCCCTTATCTGCCCATTTCCATGTCTGGGGTGTATTTTTATTTGGGCCTTGTTCTGAGTCTGGTTTCTCTCAGCTGCGTTGTGACTTCGGATTCTTCATTGGGATCACGCCGTTCGATCCTTCGAGCGGTTATAAAGGATGATAGTAATGGAGATCTTCGAGATTATGCCGTTGACTTGAATGCAACGAATTTTGATGCAGTTCTGAAGGATACTCCTGCTACTTTCGCTGTTGTGGAATTCTTTGCCCATTGGTTAGTGACCTTTTCTATAAATTTTTCATATTTATGTCCTTTTATTCGCGGAGTTGATTGAATTCTTTATTTGGTATTGAATAATTTTTTATTTTATGTTCCTTCTGGGTATATAATTATATGTCTTTACAAGCCTAATTTAATTTTTTAATTTATCAAGCAACTTTGTTATTTGTTATTTGTTATTTGTTGTCTCTACTAACTACTTGCTTCTGTTATTTCTAATTGTTTCTATTATTTTTACCCTAACTACTTGTTGACTTAACTTGTTAAGCTCATAAGTGACATGTGACTTAGTTTAAAAAAGTGTACATAATCTAATATCTAAATTTAACATATCTTTACAATTTAATCTCTAAATTTATTAAGTCTTTATAATTTAGTTTATAAATTTATTAAATCTCTACAATTTAATTTTAAATTCAAATTATTACATAATTTAATTTTTGAATTTATCAATCATCAAATAACTTAATTGTTCTATTATCTCTATCTTAATTATTTACTGATATGACTCGTGTTTACATAGCATGATAAACTCAACTAATCATGTCACATATCATCTATAAACTTTCAAAATAAAGTTATTCTCTCAACCTTATATAATCTTATTTGTTTCAAGTTGTTGAACTAATTATATTTGTTTTGCGAACAATGAAAATCGTGAAAACATTTAAAGAAAAGAGAGACTATCGTAAATATATTTACAATTCAATGCAAAAGCTTTTTATTTAATAAGTGACAATATATTCTACAAGGTAAAACACCTTTTTCTCGTCTCAAAAAGATATATATATATATATTTCAAGGAAAAGTATCTGCAAGGAAAGAAACATCTTATTCAAATACACAATAGCATTCAAACACAATCACGAAAATCAACTCGAAAATATCTACTAAAAATATTTCAACATCGAAATACTTGAATTAGAGAAAAATCATAAAAATTAGCACAAGACTAAACAAGGTTGAAATGAGAACATTGAAATCATGGCCTCTCCTTTCTGTCCAAAATGTGTAAAGTGTCATGCAGACTACCACTACGGTTGTTAATATAATAGATTTTAGAATAATTTTCTTACTTTTAGTTATCAAAAGTTTATTATAATAATGACAAAAAATTTTAATTCTAACAATCCCGCCGTAACACATGACAAGTGAAAAATACGGCCAAACTTTTACCATGCAATATCTTAAATTAGATTTTACAAGTAATTTATTTTTCATACTCCACATCATCAAAACTTAACAAATAATCAATTATCTTTGTATTTTCAATGAATGAATGGGGTAAGAAAAGGAAGAAAAGCAATATTTTCAATAATATTTGCTTTTTCAGCCTAAGGCATGAGCATCAAGTATAAAAAAGAATAAAGATTCACTTTCCTAGGAACGAGGCTTTAGCAATGGTTGTTTGGCAGTGATATGTGCAACAAGAAAGGATTTTGTAGTGCTAGAGTGTTTCATAGCGTTGTTAATTGAAGCTAAAAATAAAAAATTTTGAAGAAGGGAAAAATAGTAAAAAACAAAACATTTTGAAGTTTTTTTTTAAACTGAGTTAGCGTGGATGTAGTATAGTTAATTGATATTTAACATGCTATGTAGGCATTTAACAAGTTACATTAGCAAGTAGTTAGTGTGAAGATAACGAAAAAATTAAATTATTTGATATTTGATAAATTCAAAAAATAAATTGTGTAATGACTTAAATTTAGATTAAATTGTGTATTTATTTTTTTTAAACTGAGTCAGTGCTGATGTGGTATGATTAATTAGTATTTAAAGTGCCACATCAACAAATAGTTAATGTAGAGATAACGGAATGACCAAGTTGTCTGATTTTTTATAAATTCAAAGATCAAATTGTGCAATGACTTAAATTCAAATATTAAATTGCACAGACCTAGTAAATTCAAAAATTAAATCGTGCATTTACTCTTATACTTAAAGGCGTATCCCCCTTTGACCAGAAAAATAGATCTGCAAATAAAATGGTAAGAGAAATTAATTCATACAACAATATTTTGGAAGCTGCAAGCTTTGGTGTTTTAAGTGAGGTAGATTAAGCATTACAATGCTTTTGGACAATTCGGTTGAGTGGTTTGTTGAGTTTGCTTTAACAGAGAGATATTGATTCTAGTGTAACTAGTAAATTAATGTTAAAGGTTGATTGGAGATGCAGGAAAATATTCAGGAGAGGTCTCAGTTTCTGTAATTGAGAACTGCAATTGAGACTGAGAGCAGAGAAGGTGAAATTAGGGGAAAATGTAGTGGAAGGCCTATCCTTGACTTGAAACTGACCATCTTTATTCCATTCATTTTCATGTTTTCCTCCTTTACATTTCTATTAGGCAAGGCCCAAATTTGTAATGGATTTTACAGATGCCACATAATAAAATAATTACCAAGTACAACCTTTGTGACAAAGCATGGTTACTCCAAAATCTCCATAAGATTTTTTTTTACTTGTTTAAAAGTTAAAGAAATGTATTTTATACTTTGTTTGATTCAACATGCTTCTGAGGTGTTGTTTGGAATACATCTACACCCTTCATGATATGCTTGTGGGTCAAATTATATTTAACTTTTGTGTACATGATTTTTTACTTAAGTTTTTAAATCACCCTTTGTGTCGCTTTGACTCTTTTGCACATACAAGTCAACTTCGTTAACTTTTTTATTCCTTCTCATCCATATCTTACGTGTTTCAGCTCCTGGTTTCTTTCCTCCCTCATTACTGATGTTTCTCTCCTGTTTGCTTTCTTGTTGAGTGCTTATTATGTATTATTGTCTTACTTTGACATATCATTTAACTTGTCAATGATATGTAGATAATTATTTTAATTTCACAGTTTTGACTTTTGATCTTGCTGTAGATTATAAGCTCTAGTTATTCCTAGCCTCTTGGTATCCTAATCATTTCTATGTATATAATAACCTTATTCTCATGCTCCTTTTTTTTTAATCTAACTTTCATTACATATATGGTATTATCTCCTATATCTCTAATCTTTCAAGAATCATGTGGTTAACTTATTCATATTATAATTTACCCGTCTAACCTGTATCTCTATTGGTATTATATGTCATGGTTCTCATATGCAAAGATCTCAGTTCGTAAAATGCTTAGTGGCAAAGACAGTAAATCTAAGAGATGATGATTGACGTGTATCACATAAGTTCCCCCCCTTTCTTGATAGAAATTAATGAATAGGAAAGAAATAATCCTTAATATTATTAATTAGTTAATGATGTACTTGGTTGATGATACCACCCGCTTAAATATCACAATGACATTGTATAAACAATTTTCTGCTACCTGAAGCAGTAGTTTTCCTCTGTTTGACTTCATTCTTTTGTTTTTTCTTTTCAAAAATTCGTTTTTGGTGGTATATTTGAGTAAGCATATTATTAGACTTGGCTTCTAAGTTCTAACATTTCTAATCTTAGTTAAGATGGTAGTGTAGGAACAAAAATTTGAAAAGAAAAAAGAAAAACTGAGTATTTTTTCTGCCATCCAGTTCAACTTAGTTCTTGGTTTTTTTGATAATAAACTTTGCTGATAATTCTTTTCTGCATTTAGGTATATTGTTAATCATGAAATATGTACACAATAAATTCTAATTTCCCTTGTGTCCTTTAATTGTCTGTCAGGTGCCCTGCTTGCCGGAATTATAAGGTATTATTTGCTAAAAATATAAATAAAATTTGAGGCTTTTATAATGAATTATTTCCAGTAATCATTATTCTCTTTTTTAATTTCTATTGCAGCCTCACTATGAAAAAGTTGCAAGGCTTTTTAATGGACCTGTTGCAGTCCATCCAGGAATCATATTAATGACAAGGGTAGATTGTGCATTGAAGGTACATGCATCTTCTATTATTTTGTTTAAGATGTGCTTTGATGTTTATTTAAAAAGCACCAACTGCTCTCTTGCTTTCATTAGAGAGGTTTATTTATTATTAATTTGGGAGTTCAGCATTCATTTGTTTGGTCTTGGGATATCTTACTCCTATTTGGATTAGCGATCCTGTGTTTTATGTTTACTTGATTCATATGTTTGGGTTGCTTGTCTTAAAACAATTAGGGTTGTTGAGTTGCCTATATATCTCAGGGTTTCAGTTTTGATATTGAATTTGATTAAGAATGATTTGAGTGTTTTGGAGACTTTTCTCCAATCCCATTCCCATTCTACATTACTCTGTTATTAGGAAAATTATCTAGGAAGCAAAATAAATTCGTTTATCATGGCAAAATGGAATGATTCTAGGGGTCAATCTATGTTGTAACGTGTGGGGTATTTCTAACTTAAAAAACAACCTACTCTACATACAAGTAACTTAACATATTCCCCCGGTGCCATTCAATAGTCACCAAGTTGTGTGGAGAATTTTAGAAGGCAAGCCATTTTTTTACACGTTAACTAAGGAGAGACATAAATATAGATCTGGAATACGATGTATATTGATATTTCCACCTTAACCATTTAACATATGAGCCATGAGGTCAACTGAAAAATCAATTCAATCAATGAGAATTCAATATCTTGAGAATTCTATCTCTCCATAGAATTACCATACATAAAGCCTAAAGGCTTTTGTATAGATAATTTAATAAAACTATTCATGAACTTTTATTTAACCGTTTAAGTTTTTGGGTTCAAGTGATTGTTGAAATTGCTATTGAAAATAACACATTAGTTTAGAATTATAGTTTCTTGTATATTCTATATATATATTATTTTATTACCTATTAATTTTTATGAAAATATGACCTTTTTTATAAAGTGTCTCATATATTATGTGTTTCTTTATTCAAAATAATACAACCAGTGTTCATTTTGCTCACATTCGCCTGATTTATTTATATTTGTACCTACTGCCGTAATTCATTAATAAGTTGCTGCTGTTTCATTTATAGTCATTACTTTTGAAACAGGTTATTTTTATTTAAAACTTGTTATTTATAGGCAAAACAAACCTTGGTGATTGGTCCCTCTCTTTCACTTTTTTGGTAGCACAGATAAATACAAAGCTCTGTGATAAGTTTTCTGTTGGTCACTATCCTATGCTCTTTTGGGGCCCTCCTTCTAAATTTGTTGGTAGTGGTTGGGAACCTCAACAAAAGAAAAGTGTTATACGTTTGATTGATGATGGACGCACAGCTGATCGGTTGCTAAGTTGGATCAACAAGCAAATGGGCAGGTATGAGGTATACATGCATGGTTGTTAATGTGATTATGATATTGTATTTGAACAGTTTTGGTTACGTTAGAATATCAACATTGTCGACTGTAAAACTTGTATAATTTTTTTTTTAGTTACTGTCCAAAAGATGCGAAGGGAAAAAAATCCTGTCATTTTAATATGGGGAGATGTGCTAAATGGGAAGTTCTATTGTTATTTGTCTTTATTTGCATGAATATTATTGATTTCTACTGTGTGTGGTGTAACGGACAAGAGAAAAGGAAAAGAGTAAACAAAAGAAGCAATGGGCTACTTCTGAACTAGATTTGTGCAGAACACACATATCAATAGAGAATTGTCTCATATCTGCTAATCTGCAATATGTCATTTGTATAAATCCTAATTGGTACTGCTGTTGTCCAAATGATTACTTAATAAGAGGGAGTTTTCAAATGTGCGTGCCAAGGAAATCATCTACCTATTAAGAGAATAAGTAGGAAACTGAAAATCTTAAACACAATCGAGGAATAATATAATCACTTGGTTACTTATTGAAGTGGTCACCTAGGTGTCTCTCCCATAAGGAGAAGTTTTTCCCTAAAATTCTCTCGTGGGGGAGCCAAAATTCCAAGGTTTCACTTTCTTTCTTGCTGTCATGCTGATATCTCTTGCTTTAAATAAGTGCTGCTGAGAATGTGCTTCCTTGAACATCTATGTCTGATTCATCTTTAGTGTAGTGTTTATGCATGCAGGACATGCATTTAATTGAAGGATGATGGATTCTTCTAAGGCATACATGTGATTATGGATGGTGAATCAGACTAAGATCCAAGTCACTTATAATTAATCATTTTATGTGGCAAGAGGCTAGGTGACTAGAAACAGCACATATGAAGAAATTGTCTCTCTTGCATCTAGACATATTGGGAAAGTCATCCAGTTTGTACCAAGTGACAGTTATTTGGAAGTGACCTTTCTAGTAAATCTCAGCAGCCATTAACAAGAATTAGGGCCTGTTGGCATTTATTGATTGCCAGTGGGTTTCTCCAGATTCTTTAGTCTATTTTTCACCAGTCTATTTTAGAGGCCTTGGTGGAAGGAAGGAGTGTAAGATCCTTGGGCTCTGTGCTCTCATGGGCTAGAGTAGTTGTTTTCTCTCCCCTATAGGTTCCAGCTCATGGCCATTTCTGGAGGGTTTCTCTAGTTGATTTACAGAGAGACTGATGAGCTTTTTTGAGCTAATGTTAATTCTTCAGGCTCTTTTGTTTTGTTTATTCTAGGGGAGTTTTTAATCCTCCTTCATTTGTCTCTCCTTTCTCTTACTAAACTTATTTGGGGTGGCAGGTAAACCCTCTTTGGTGCAGCTTTTAAAAGGTCAAATTGTCCTTTAATATCAATAATTTACCATTATTTGGCAAAAGTTTTAGTGAACAAAGCAAAAAAGTGTTTGTTAAATATTTGGGCTCACATTTTATAATTCTTACTTTGTTCCCATCTATGACAGTTGACAAAATAGGCCACTAAGATGTTTAATAAATATATTCAAATAATTATGATGGTGGCTTCAAATTGCTGGAATCTGGACACAAACTGTTGGAATTCTTTTACTTGGCTAGGTTCTAATATCTAGCAATAGCCAAATGCTGAGAATTTCAATTTGCTAATTAAATATTCTTATCATTTTTTGACATAATCAGTAAGAAATTTATACAATTAATAAATTCCTAAAGTATGCAATGTCATAGACTTTCATAGGATATTTCACTATTAGTAGGAATTTCAGTGAACAAAGCATTATGAAAGAAAAAGTCAAACTATACAAGTGCAAGGGCATAGAAATATGAGGAAGCATTTCATGGTGTGCTACTATGTCTGATGGAACATAGAAGTTATGCTATATTTTGCTAATGATGTAAATTTAGCTTGAACATGTTTTCTTGCCTGTAACTTCTAAAGTTCTTGATGTTACAGTTCATTTGACCTGGATGATCAGAAGTTTGAACATGAGCATCTTTCATCCAATGTGTCAGACCCTGGACAGGTCTTCACATGGCCATGAATTTCTTTTGCTTTTATTCCATGCAAAGTTTCTTCTTGTAATTTAAAATATTGACCTATATGATATGCATGGCTATGAAAGATTGCAAGAGCTATCTATGATGTTGAAGAGGCAACTTCTACAGCTTTTGACATCATCTTTGAGCACAAGGTAGATGGTCATAATTTCTCCCTCATCTTACTTTTGTTTTGTGCTCATTCTTATGGATGATAGAATACATACGTTCTGATATGCAGATGATAAAACAAGAAACTCGTGCTTCACTTATAAAGTTTCTTCAGCTTCTAGTGGTTCATCATCCTTCAAAGAGGTAAGAAGAACCTTTTACTGCTTCTTTATTCTCTGTCTGTCCAGTATTTTGTTTTTCAAGTTATTTTTCCTGGATCATTTGTTTCAGATGCCGGAGGGGTACTGCAGAATTACTTGTGAGCTTTGATGACTTTTACCCAACAGAGTCAGCTGATAAGCTTGAAGATGATAAGGTTGCAGCGAGGAGCTCTCAAATTTGTGGAAAAGATGTGCCTCGTGGGTATTGGGTAGGGTCTCCATACCTGTATTTGACATTTTAAACGTTTCTGTTATGTTCTAGATGGCATTTGTATGAAGTATTTGTATTATTGGGCAACACTCCAAAGTTTTATATGTTGCATGCATATAGTAACCTGAATTTATTTGCATTCTTATTCTTTTTGCAAGTTACTACTTCCTATAGACCATTTTAAGCGTAGTCAAAATGTTAACAAGTAGGATCTCAATGCAGTATTTGTAGTAGTTGCTGACCCTCTAATGTTTTTATTTTTTTAATTTATATTATTTCACCCATGTCATTGGACCATTCTATTTCTGTTTATACTTTAAATGGATCTTCCATGATTTGTCCTTGATAGTTTTATATTTACATCTAAGAAGAAGATTCAGCATGATGGGAATTGCTCTCATTATCCAAATCCGTTCATGACATTCTACTTTAGCTTTGTTTCAGTCTACTTTTTTTTTTTTACTTAGCATATGATGAGGAATTTGTATCTTAGGTACTTTTTTTTTCTGAGTGAGAATGAGTATGTGAGTGTATCAGTGTATCTGTGTGGAGGTGAGAGAGAGAGAGAGCAACTCATTGTTATTCACGTATCTGTCACTGCTTGTAGGGGGACATTGTTTTTCCTTGATACAATAAGTAGATACAAGATCATTATATTTTCCAAATTTAACATAACAAGTGGGGAACAATACTGAATTAGAAGGAGTAGATTAAATTTAAGAAAGAAATCTGAGATTACAGGAGTCAATATTTCAAAGTGAACACCAATATTCCTGTGTATGACTATGAGAGTTAGTGATGCAATGGAGGATAAGGTAGGAAACCCGGAGTGGGAATTATATATGGCAAAATGAGAGGACTCTGTCTTTGATTTGTAGTTTCAATTCTAACAATTAGGGAATGATCCATATGGAAAAGAGTAGAGTGCCCATGGTGAGGTGGTTCAGAGTGTTGGAATGGAAAATAGTGTACAAAATTATTTGAAATGAAACCATTGGCATGAGAATATTGCTTCTGAGTGCTCATTGGCTTAAAATATTAGCAAATGCTGCTGCAATGTGGCTAACTTTTATCTTCTGATAAATTCCATGTGTTAACTGCTCATTTCGTCTTAGTTATATTTAAAAATTTGAGAAAATCAAGCCTTGCTATTTGGCTATCCAGACTTGGTTTTTTCATTAATCTTACATTGTGTGGGATTTGAAGATGCTGCTCATTTTCTTTGTTACAAATCACTAGTTTGATAATTGAAAAAATTGTTGTTCAAAGCAGGATCATGGATCTTCTGTTTCACAATCAGTGAACATGATTTTAATTTTTGCCGAGTTTCCTTCTTGTATCAGTTTCTTGTTAATTTTGTCTTGTTACATGAGTTTTAAGTTTGAAATTTTTTTTAAATTCTTCTTAGAATGAGAAGATTTCTGATTTTTTCAATTTAATCTTTTTTATTTTTGTTTGGTGTAGATGTTCTGCCGCGGCAGTAAGAATGATACCCGGGGCTTTAGGTAATCCTGTGCCTTTGATAGTCATAATTATGATTTATGGTTCCATATCTAGTCAACGTATTCAATCTCCCCATAACAGTTACTCCTGTTTACATTTAAAATTAAGTTGTGTTTTGCTGAGTAGTTTCACAATTTTGTTAATTTGTGACTTTCCTAATATGGGAATTTTCTTGACCACTTGTGGCTTATTTATCCTATGTGTCTTCAAGCATGACTTGTGTAATAGTACTTGTATTATTAAGAAATACATTCATACAAATAAGTTACTTTTTTGTTGAGAAAAATGGACTGGTTGGTCATATCTGGTAAACCAGTGGAGGATTGAATAAATTTAACCTTTAAAACCGTTCAGCAAAAAATCAGTCAAAACTAACCAAAACTAGTGAACTGTAGCAGTTTGAACATTTTACTTTTTTACTTTTATTTTTTTCTATTATTAAAGCAACATTGTTTTGGATTTTTTATTTTTATTTTTTTAATTCAATACAATATAATTTTGATTAATTTCTTAATATTGATGATAATTATACATTTATTTTAATTTTTTATGATTAAAAAATGGTATTGAAATGACTACAATTGACAATTGAATATTATATTATATAGAAGTATGAACTTTTTATATATATATAATGAAGTTATTAATAAAATTCCAAATCTATTTATACGTACTATTTTATTATTTCTATATTAAATGACCTATTTTATTAATTTTATATATTTAAGTTTCAATATATCATATTGTATAATATAAAAAATTTAAAAAATAGATTATATATTTTATTATCAATTCAATCAAAGTTGGACCAATGAACAGTGAACCACTCCGTTTACCGGTTCAATGACCAGGTCTTTAAAAACATTGATTTTCCCCCCTTTTTCTGTTACTTCTTTATTCAGGCCGCTTCTTTATAAACTTCTGTTCTATATTATTTTAAATACAAGGTACAATGTTGTTGTTCTTCCTAGATCTATTTATCACGAGTATTGGGAAATGCAACCCATCATAAGGCATCCCCTCTGGACAATCTATTTTGAGCATACCAAAGTTTTTTAAGGAATGATTGCAAAGATGCTAAATTCACTCTCTATCATGAAATTTTAAATAGATATTTTTAATATTTTCTTCCGAAGAGAATCCTTTTGGAAGAAGGCATGTCCAATAACCTAAAAAATGGAAGTGAATTAGACTTAGGTTTACCTTGAAATGCTTAAAAATGATATATTGTGATGGTGTTGGAGTAGGAAATTTGCAAGATCTGGGTGATATAATGATGATGGTGATAGTAAAATTAGGTGGTGGAGGTAAGGATAATTGCCTCTTATCCATCATCAGTTTGAATTTTTACATATGCCTTTGACTTTGTCTCTCCATTAGCAAGCAAAGTGTCTCCTTTATTTGTCACTATATTTGTATGGTTTTTTTTATTCAGTTAATAAACTTATCTAGTTTCAGCCAAAAAAAAAATTAGATTTATCTAATTATTTAGGATAATGAATAGATTAGAAACTATAAAGGAAATACATATACCTGTACATGAACTATAATCAGAAAATTTTCTCCTTTTTCCTATTTGCTTTCAATCTTGACCCTCCTAAAATGAAACCTTTTGGTCCTTGATGTTGCTTTTGGATGGGGGGTAGTTACATATTTGGTCAGAGTTGCTGTTTGCATAACATTGTGTTGGTTCTTAATGACTACACGCAAGGAAGTTAATGTGATTGTGTTATTGATACTATTTGTGTTGGTGCTCATATTTTTAGTATGTGCCCAGATATGCATATACCAAGAGATATGGTCATATGGGTAGACAGCGAAGCATTTTAGTATAATATCTTAACAATATAACCTGTGTTGGCTCTCTTTTCAGCTGTGGTTTATGGGTTCTTCTGCATTCACTTTCTGTGAGAATTGAGGATGGAGAGAGTCAGTTTACATTTACCACTGTATGTGATTTTGTTCACAACTTCTTCGTCTGTGAGGAATGCCGACAACATTTTTATGAGATGTGTTCCAGGTAAAGGAGTAGAGACTTATTCATGTCTGTATGTATCATTGAAGCTCTTTTTTATCGCCCTTCTAATTGTGAATGATCTTAATTTTCAGTGTTTCTCATCCTTTCAACAAAACCCGTGACTTTACCCTCTGGTTGTGGAGTGCCCATAATAAGGTCAATGAAAGGTTGATGAAAGAAGAAGCATCTCTGGGTACTGGTGATCCCAAATTCCCCAAGATGATATGGCCTCCAAAGCAGCTCTGTTCTTCCTGTTACTTGGGCCATGACAAGAATGATAGAATCAAATGGAACGAGGATGAGGTCTTCAAGTTTTTGACAAGTTACTATGGAAGAACGCTGGCTTCTCTATACAAGGACAAGAGTTTTGTTGGAAATGATGGGACTGATGGAGTTGTTGAAGAATTAATAGCATCAACTAATGCATTGGTAGTGCCGGTAGGAGCTGCATTGGCAATTGCTGTTGCTAGCTGTGCTTTTGGAGCACTTGCTTGCTACTGGCGTTCACAGCAAAAAAGCCGGAAGTATTTTCACCACCTACACTCTTTAAAGAACATATGATAGTTAGGAGGTTAATAAACTCCTTTAATTAACAACTGGGGCCTGAAGAATTAAAAGGGGGGAAAGGGATTGGGATTCTCATTGACAATGTAAGTTTTGAAGACAGAAAGACACAACATATATAACTTAACTCTTATATTTAAAATGTGGGTCCTATGCACATTGTGTCTTTCTCTCTTAATTTACATGGTCAATTTCTTTAGGAAACTTAGAGGATCCAAATCCGGGGAGAGGAGGATGGGGGTGAGTTATTTAGGAGATGAGTTGAGTTACTTATTCCTCGTTTTTGTAATGCTTCAGGCCAAGGAGAACTTGGAAGTAGAACTAACAGAGGAGTACATGGAAAGGCAGATGATGATCATAGCAGCTTTCTGCAGGAACACAGTTTATGGTGTAAGAGCCAGGCCAAGGTCCTCTTTGAAACTTTTCCTTTCTTGATAGCTTTTTTAAAATGTACAGAATACAATTCTTGCCCTTGGATTAAGTTGCTGTAGGAATTAATATATTCATCAGCATGCAATTCCTACAGTTCTTACCACAGGAGTGTAGCATTTTTGCTCATTGTAAATTTAAGTATCAAAAGCAACTGAACGAGCTGAGGCCCGAGGTTACTTTATCATGTATGGTTCACTTGTATACCGAACATTTTTTCGCTCCTAGCATAAGAATTTTCGCATTCTTTTTAAGTGTAAAATTAATCTCATTTAGAATATTAAAACTATCTTTCTCTGCCAAACATTGGAATGACATAATAACATGTGGCTCAACTCTTGACACTTTAACTTGTTTTTTTCATTTGGGCCTCATTCTAAACCAACGAAACACTTGTCGTCGTAAAAGAGTGGTCAATTTATATCTTACCTACCATCCATTAATTAGATTCATAATCTGGATGAAAGCGACATATACATACCAATGGGAAAAACCCAGATGAGATTTTTTTATGTGTTTGTCATCGCCTTCTTAATAATATTACGTAATGCAATCGTAATGCAAATAATTTTTTCTTTTAAATAAAAAATGTTAATGTCGTGCTCAGTGTTTTTAAAGAGCGTTAACTTGACAAGGGTATCAATGATCCAAATTAAGGCTTCAGAACAATGCGTATGAGCGGGGCACTAATGCCAATTATTGGTGGAGCTGCGAACTAGAGTTTTGTTCATTTTTCAAAAAGCTAGTATGAAACAAAATAAATTTAAAAAAATGTATTTTTTTTATCTTGATCTTTATTTCAAATTATAATATGTTTAAATTTGTTAATTTTTGTAACTTACCATTAAATTTTATCTCTTATTGTATAAATTAAACATTAAGTTTAATGATAATAATGTAAAATATGAAAAATATACTTTAATAATTTCAAATAATTACTATTAAAATTAATGCAATTTAAGCAGTAAAAACAAAATACCAAAAAATTGATAAATTTAAAAATAATTGATAAAAAAGTTGCAATTAAATGTAAAAATTAGAGTTAAAAAAATATAATTCCCCCTAAATTTTTATTTATAATAAAAAAATTCAAAATCCTGCACGTAAATTAATACAATACCAGAATACCTAGTGTCTACATATACAAGGCAGAAGGAAAAAAATTCTTTCAAGTACAATCTTTGCTCACCAAGATAGGACATTATACTGTATTTAGTATATAAAGAAAGACTCCCTAATAAGAGAGTACATTATACTGCATACACATTTTCATTTTTTATGGTATTTCATTCGGTGATGCAAATAGCATGAAAATGAGAACAGTAAATAAAGCTAGCATAAGAAGATGAAAATAAAGGGGGGAAAAGTGCACATTTTCCATTTAAATATATACACATATTATCCCTGTAATTTTCTATATATAAATATCACTCTATGTACTGTTCTTGCTCTGCGGAATTTCAAAATATAAGCAGCAACGGAAATACTTGCTGCCACAATTTCACTTTGTTTTTCAACCAATTGTACCCTTAAATTCCCCAGCCATTCATTCAAGGTTCTCAAGGAAGCTGTCTTCGTCTAACTTCTTCACAGACTAGAGAAAAGATTGCTGCATCTCAAACCAACAGCAACTTTTCATACTAAACTTACTTCACGTGGTTGTATTTACAGCGTTTTCACTGAACTCGAATGACATGAAGCTGAGGCTGCAAAGCTACTCGCTCGTTTTCGTCATCCGATAGATCAACCAAAGCATTGGGAGGCTCCTAATAGTTACCAAGAAGACAGGAGACTTCAGTATTAAGTGCAGTTTTTAAGTGTTTTTTATCAGGTTTTTCAATAGAATTATGAAATGTGAAAGTACTTTATTGAAGGATTCAATAAACGATGCTGAGTTAAAAAAACTGTTGGACATGTTATGTTTTTAGTAAAGAACCCTGATAACAAACACACAAGGGACTTCACCCAAATCATGTCCATGTAACAGTAGGAAAGACATACTAGGTCAAACAATGGTAGAATCATACCCGCTGTTGTCGCCGATGCCGTTGTATAGACGTCACTGCTCTCACCATGAAGTAAATAGGCAGAACAACTCCAGCAGTCCGAAATAGTAATAACTGTCACAATTCAATTGAAGAAAGCATGGTAAGTAAGAATGTCATCAATGTGCTAACTAAAAAACAAATGTTAAAAATCAAGCATACCATAAAGAGTGGAAAGGAATAGTCCTTGTTTGCACTAAATATGAGGGGAAGAGTATGTCTTAAAATCAGTAGAACCATGAACTGCACAAGAAACAACAGAGAATGGAAAAAGCCATAGCCGGTCAGTGTAAGCAGGTATAAAGGCATGCGTGAACAAGTGTGCACACACAGAGCTGGTTGGTATAAGCAGGTACAAAGGCATACATGCACAATCGAGCACACGCAAACACACACGCACCCACACATGCACAAAAAGAGAGAGAGAGATTACAATGAGGGCAACTGAACAACAACATATCAAACTTCCTGCATTAGAAGCTGAATACTGATCATAGCTAGCATTGATAAGATTCTGGTCAGTGGAAACCATGCTAACTAAATGAGTACTGTTCAAGTCTCTTCTGGAAATCTCCCAATTTCCCCTGACATAGACAGCATACGAGCGTATTGGAAGAATGGAAAAGAAAAAACATGATTCACAGATGAATTGAAGGGATTTAAAAAAAAAAAAAAAAGAATATTGCATAGAAGTTACCTGAAACTCATTGGAATACGCCCCAATTGAAATAGTGGAGGTGGAGCAGTATAACCCGGTTTAAATTGCTGAAACTCCAAATTCAATTTTAATTTGAGCTTAATTTTCCAATGTAGGGCAAAAATAAACAATTATACTAATGTGATACTCCCAAATATACAGATACTGTTTCCTTGGCTTAATTTTGAAGAAAACAAGTAGAAAATAGATGAGAATTTACCTGTTGGCATATCTCACAGGTGGTATCACCCTTCTCATTACACCACCTTTGTATACATCTTCGGTGGGCATACTGCAAAAAACAGTTAGTAACTAAGTGTGGAAACTGAAAAGTTTAAGACATTAATTTTAGAGTGAAAGTAAAATCAATATAAGCAAGATATTCAGAAATTTTAATAATCCTAAGACCCAAAGCACTTTCATATATAACCAATATTGCTTGCTCCTTATGATCGGTCAAATATCGGTTGAGTTTGGTAAAAATGGAAAGTAAATATATGGGCAACTTCTCAAAAATAAAAAGGCAAAGTATAGAAATATGAGAATGAGACTTGAAACACAATTTCTTTAGTAGCATACATGCCAAACACAAGGAATGGAAAACTGAGACCATTTACAACCTTGAGTAGACTAAAAGTCAAGTTTAAGTGGGAGTTGACATGTTTTCCTGACCTAAACTAATGGAAGACTGGAAGTTAACTTGAGAGTTTAACAACCATGTTTACAAATGGTTAAGATGTTCTATCTTAACAGAAACATGCAGACTGGAGCTCTTTGTTTCATAATCCATTTTATTTTTCATCTCACACTATGTGAAATGACCTTGATTGATCCAATGCATGTAATAGAATAAATTAAGCTTGATTGGTCTTTCCGAAGCTCTTATGTTGTTAAATAAAGAGTCTACCTAATTCTAGCATGTCAGACTAACAGTAATAGCAGATTGTATAAAGCATAACACACTTTCTATTTCAGAATCTCGTACAAAATGATTAATGAACACAAATTGTAATATTCCCTAAATATCTCCAGAAAAAATAAACATTTAGGCAAAAGCTTCTAATTAATTCCACCTGGTAAATTCTTTTCCCTATACCATAATAATGATAAGAAATAAAATGGAGACAAAATCATAATGATTAACTAACTTGCCAGACAAAATCCCCTGCATTCCAACAAAATCCTTCAATGACCCTCATCTTTCCAACCATATGAATTAAATTAGCAATTGACAGAAACTTTTCTACTGTTAAAGACAATCAATCCAACAACAGAATAAGTAAAATTTGGCAAAAGACGCTAGAAATAAGGAATCCATTACAACTCACTTGGTTTTCCGTTAAAATTTTAAAATAGATTTCAGGGATTCAAGTGAAAAATAAAAATTACACGGGTTAGGAAGCTGAAGGTCAAGCCTTAGGTGTTTGCTATGTGATTCTCCAATAAAAACACTAACACGTGGACATTTTTTTCAACTAATCATCATGATTGCTTCAAGAAAACTTTTTTGATGTGTCATAATTCTATTGGAAAATCTCCCAACAAACCTAAAAATTGCACCTAAATTTTTTCCGAAGCTCAAACACGTTCAACAAAATATCGAAACATACCAATGTACCAGCAAATATCCTCACCTTCAAACTACCACAACAGGAGCAGGGTGTTTCCATGTTGGAATCTTCGTCCTCATCATGGCATATCCTGCATTCTACCATTTTCCTAGGACACTTCATATCATGCAGACCCATCTTCGCCAAAGAGACATCAACTTCTGCGTCATTCACTACTGAGGATGCAGCCTGCATCGAACGATTTCTGCTCTCAAGTGCAGCTTCTAATGTGGATTCAGTAAGCAATCGATCAACCAGCAATACAAAATGATCCCCCATCGTCAAATTTATTACACCTCAGATCAAACTTCACTATATTCCAAGGATAAGTTCTTCTCCTTCAGAACTTCTATAAATGAAATCCAATTTTAGAAATTAAACAAGAAAACCACGTTAGCAACATCGAAGAGCATATTTAGAAAAAGGACAATCGTCTTTTTTGGTAACTATAAATTGGACGAACTTTTTGTTCACGCAGAAATTCTCAGCCCAGAAAATGGACCCCACACAACGCTAGGAGAGAAAAGGAAAGGCCGCGGGGGTGGGGGAGGAGGAAGGGAGGAATTTCATTAACAGATAACTCAAAAGATAATAATAATAAACAGGAGCACCTCCACGAGAATCCACAATAGCAGATGTAAGGAAACTGAACAAAAGCAATTAATTTGTGAGGTTATAGGAGAAGGATGAGGAATTTGAAATTTAGTGAGGTAAAAACGAGTAATATTTTAATAAAACTGCCTCCTAAAGGGAAACCCAAAAGCATTGCAAATGGGTACAGCCCCAATAAGTTCAAAATTTTGCAGAAACATTCCAAAGACATAAAAGAGACAGAGAAAAGAAAGTACCCAGAAAAAGCTTAGTGAGAAAAAAGGGGAAGATGAAACAGACCCAGATGGAAAGAAAAACACAAAAGAACAAAAAGGGACCAACTTTACCCACAGAAAGGGATGGAAAGACGAAAGAAAGGAAGTAATAAGAATCTTACAAGAAGGGGGATCGCATTTTCCTCAAGCTACGAAAGCTTCCACCTTTCTCACTAAATTCATCCAAGAAAATGGAGATTTTCCCTTTGTACAAACTTTGGGGAATCTGTGGTTTCGAGATGAAGCGAGAGATCGAGTGAGAGTCGTGCTAGTCCCTCCCAACACGATTACAACGACAGATGCGATTTTCCCTCTTGCCTGCGTGGTGATGTCTATTCATGCGGGCGCTTTTATATTCATTCAAAAGGCTCGAGAAGGAGTCTTAACGGGCATGGATGAATCGTGTTTGGGACCGTAGACCACGATTCGCCTTTTATTTCACTGACATTGCCATTTTTTTTTTGGCCGTTCACGGTTATTGGTATTTTCTTATGACTTGTTTGGGAATTTGGAAAGAGGAATAGGGCGAGGTGGACTGATTATTACGGCTAGAATTGAGTTTAGTCGCTTTATCGTATTTAAATTTGTACATTTAAAATAAACTTAATCCGAATTCCCCAATTTGAGCCAAATAAAAAAATTTAATTATTTTTTACTTGTTTAATATTTATTAAATGAGTCAATTTTAAACATTCACAAAAACATTGCTATAAATATAATATAGAGGATAATTATATTTTCATATTTAATATATAGAGAAAATTTCAATTTAATCTCTTATTTTCAAAGATAAAAGTAATTTCAAAGTCACTCCACCATTCAAATTTTAAATTTTTAACTTATTATTAAAATTGTAATTTTTATACTACTCGTTATATAAATTGACATTTTTAAAAAATATATAGACAAAATTTTAATTTTTTAATTAAATTAATTCTATTTAAAAATCTATTTATAGGTGGGTGCCATGGTGAAAGCTAAGTAAATATTAAATTAATATTAATTTATGTATTAATTTAAATAAATATAATAAAAAATTATAATTTTAGTAATAAATTAAATTTTATACGCTGAGAAATACTTTTATCTTTAAAAAACTGAATTGAATAAATTAATCTGTGCATAACTAAATTAAAATATTCACCTGTCTATTAAAACTAAAATATGAGTTTGCTCTATAATATATATTTCTATGCACTTAAATGAAATTTTGTTTTACATACGCAAGAGTATGGATAAAAAATATTTTGTGTATATATATAATACTTTATTAATAATTAAATATTCATGAGCTTAACAATTAAATATCAAATTCTTAAATTCCACTTGCTTAGAGAAAGAAGTCTCACTCCATTGTTTAAAAGATTATTTAGAAATTACAATTTGATTACGATGTAGTGGGAGTTTAAATAGTGTTTTTTAGAGTGTTATCTTGAGCATTTTTTTAAGAGAAAAAAAAAATTCAACCCATTAACTAAATATTACTAAATATAGAAAGAAATTTCAATCACATTCTCTGACGAATTGGATTGCAAGTCAAATTTTAATTTACATATTAAAATTTAGAATTATAAAAAAAATTAACTAAAATAAAACTTGTAGGATGAATCAACTCTACTCATACAAAATATTACTGCAAATAATTTTTTTTGTGAATTATTTTTTTATTATATAATAAAAATGTTGTTTCAGTCTACTTATGTATGAATTAAGACTAAATCTATCTTCCACTGAATTTAAAAGTGAAACTCTCATATTTTCATGCTTGCTGTACTTAGTATAATAAAATCTTTTAGGTGACGGTCATAAAATTTGAACATAAATAATCAAAGTAGAGAGCTATTATATCTTCTTAATTACTAAGTCAACTTTTAGAAACTCTTAAAATGATTTATAATTTTAATGTGAATAGCCAGCTTTATATAAAATTAAGGAAGTATATTAATTGACATATGCATTAATTATTTTAATGTGTTATAAGAGTTATTAGTATACTGTATAAAATTATTTTTAATAAAGATGAACAAAATCTACCAACTCGATCTAATTCGACTTAATTCGATTAAAAAAAATATTTCAACTCGAGTTGAATCAAGTTATATAAATTGACACAAATTAATTTTTTAAAAAAAAAAATTAATTTAATTGAATCAGTTGAGTATTTTTTTTAAAAAAAATTAATTTGATCTGCCTCAAATTAACTCAATATTTTTAAATAATTTAAATTTACAATCAGTTTCAATTTTATTTTTTTAACCTGACTTGACATTTTGCTTACTCCTAATTTTTAGGTATATTATGAATATAAATATTAAATATCTAAATTTAATATATGAGTTGAATATTATTTTAAAGTATAATTAAATATGATTGAAATATTTATTTATTTATTATAGTTTAAATAGAAAATTTGATTTTCTTATTATTAAAAAAGCCCTCAATTTTTTTTTACATGGAAAAGCAGCTTCTCTAAATTAGATATTCGTGGATTAATAATGCTCGAGAGAAAGGAAATTAAAGTATCGAAGAGCAGAATAGCTTTGAAGAATAATATACAAGCAGTGAAAGTAACGTATTCCGTATTCTTAGGGCAAACTTAACGGGATTCTGAAATTTAATTGGTGAAGTGAAACTTTCGTAAAAAGGGATTCAGTCGTGTACGCGAGTGAGGCATGCACCCAATTGGAGATGGAGAACCAATTCAAAACGTCACGTTGCTATTTTATTGATGGGAACATGAAAATAAATAAATTAGTAATTAAGTCTTTAAATTTATAAATTTATTTAATTTTAATTTTTAAATTTTACTATAACTAGTTAATTATTTTTTTATATATTTTAAAAAAATTAAATGAAAATATAAATTTTAAAATCAAATTATTAATTAATTTACACAAAAATGAAATTGTGTGGCCTACTTAACTATTACATTATACTTCTTCACTATATATATATATCAGTTCTCTTTTATTTTCAGCAAAAAGAGAAAATTTTAATTAATATATTTATTATATAATTTTTTTCTATTTAAAAAATTTGTATAAATTTTTTTTATAATATTTTCTTTTTTCTTATACTGCTCTCCCTTTTAATAAAAAATATACAATTTTTTTTTAAAAAAATAAGAGTAAAATACTTTCTTTTTATTTAATTAATATTTTTATCAAACAGTCCTTCATTTTATTATAAAATTATACATGAATGTTATTTAAAAGTAAAAATAGACTTTACAACTTAATTTATATATTTTAAATATCTTTTATAAAAGAGAGATAAATGAAATATTATTATCTTAATTTTTAAAAAAAATTTGTGTATATTTTTAAAATAAAAAAATTTGTGTAATAAATATATTAATTAAAAAAAATAGCAATTTATTCAAAACAATGAGATGAAAAGAAAGGAAAATGAGGTTGAATAAAAGAGAAATAGAATGAAGAACCATAAGAAAAGGTCAATGTTTGTAAAGTCAAGAGATTTATTCAAAACAAAAATAATTTAAAAGATCAAAATAAAATTTTAAATAAATATAAAAAATAAAATAAAATTTTAGCCATTTTGCAAAAGACAACTAATATAAGGAGAAAGTTTCAAAACAATAATACACATTAATTCAAGCCAAATTACACATAAATACCCTTAGTAGCCACATATATAGGGGTTTCAAATTAAACAAATCTTAATATTAATTAGAGAATATAAGAGAAGGGACACATAATTAATATATGATGTCTTTCTTTAAGAATATTTGCTACTATATTTGTTATTTTAACAATAAAAAAAATAAGAATATGCTTTTTTCTTTTCTTTTCTTTTTTGGTACAGAGGTATATAATGAGAAGACGAATAAAAAAGAAAAAGAAAATTCAACTCTGTATCCTAATTCTTAACCATATTAAATTATGTAAGGATTAGGCAAATTAAATTCAATTGGCCAAAAAAAAAAAACAAGACTTAGTCAAATTCATGTCATATCATCCCTACGACTTAGGGCACATTTTCTGTTGTTTTTTAGTATATCATTTCCTCTATTGCCTTGTAAATTAAGCTTTTAGCAATTAACACAAAATAACTTTTTTCATTCACTAGAAATTAATACAAAGTAAAGAATTGATTTTTTATTATTTTTTATTTAGCTTTGATTAAGATTCAAACTTAGATCTTCACCTCTAAAAATAACTTATGTACCACTAAACTAATTGGCTCATTAATAAATTTTATAGAATTTAATTAAACAAATATTTTTTTTTAAATTTTGTTTGATAAAAATAATTTATTAATTAATTAAAAATTTATAAGTTATACGTTATTTAACGTAGAATATAATTTTTAAATTTTTAATTAGTTTAAATTAGTTAAATAAATTTATTTATGAAATATTTTTAATTTAATCAAATAAATTTATAAGTTAATCAAATAAATTATAAATTAATATATTTAATTTATTAAACAGTTTTTAATACATTTTAATTTGTTTTAAAATTTATAATTTCACGCTAGTTTACTTTAAGTTAATGATAAAAAAAACCTAGGTAATTTCATATGAAATTGGTTATTTTTTGCATAAAAAGTTCAAAATAATTTATTTTCAAAATTAAAATTATTTACCAAAATAGTTCAAATGGATTATTTGTAAATTGACCTTTATAAAACTTTCTTCAAGCGAAAGGTTAAGTATATCAGCTTTGATTCTTCTAACATAACCAAAAACATAAAAAGAAATATCTTTCTATTAGCCTTAAAGTATTCAAATATATTACCCTTAAAAATTAAATAAAAAAGCTTCCATAAATTGAAATAAAACTATTTCCTAGTGTCTTAATTAACACTTTAAATACTCTAATTTGAAAAGTCCTATACTTAAATCTCATTAACATGCACGAATTTATACAACATGGTTTTTTTTTTTTTTGGGACAAGAATTACGTAAAATTCATCGAGTTTGCTAATGGGTTTTGTAATAAAAAAAGAATATTTTATACAATTGGCATCACATTGTTAACTCTTTAAAAGAATTCTTCTCCACAAATTATAATTCTATTGAAAATATAAACACACACTTAAAAATTGCATTTAATTAAAAAAAATTCATATCTTTTTTCTGGTATATGACTATATGTAAGGAGGGTCGAACATGAAATCTCCTGCAAATTACTTAAATTGTCTAGGGCTGTTTGGTTGGTGGAATCAAAGATTTCTGAAAATGAAGACATTATTGAGAATTATATTCTCAAAAATTATAATATTCTAATATTAGGTTTATTACAAATATTTTTAAAAATATTTTATTATATTATCACTTTGAGAATGTTTGACAAATTTTTGAAATTATTTTTATTAGTTTTTAGCATATAAAAAAATACGTGTAATTAAAAAAAATAAAATATAGATTAAAGTTAA
Source organism: Gleditsia sinensis (assembly GCA_037074535.1). NCBI lineage: Eukaryota > Viridiplantae > Streptophyta > Magnoliopsida > Fabales > Fabaceae > Gleditsia > Gleditsia sinensis. Next base: position 13,038,788 of record CM073471.1, read on the forward strand.
AAAACGTTTAACTTCATTAAACAATTGTATTTTTAAAATAATGAAAACTTGTCAATAAAAATATATTTTAAGAAATAAAAATAAAAAATAAAAACTGAAAATATTTTTCCAAATCAAACAAACTCTAACATTTTTACCTCTTCTTTTAGCGATATATGACAATATATATACCATATTATATTCTTAGAAGACATTTTGAATCAAACATAAGAATATATCATTTTCAAAAATCATGTCTCACCAAACGCACTTTACCACACCTAATAACTTTAATTCAAGAAATCTCAAAGTTCAAATTTGAATTTCAAGTTTAATTTTTTTTTAAAAGAAAAAAAAAACTTCAATTCAAGAGATCATGCATGTTACAAACCTAGTCATTGTTAAATTAAATGAGACTTTGACTACGAGTCCAAGAGCACCAAATAACCTTAATTCGAATACGCCAACAATTATAATATTTGACTGATTAGGTTGGCCAAAAGTCAATCATCCATCAAATTATTGGGACTTTTTCTCATCATGCACACCGTCATTTTCCCTAGTTTCTCCTGCTCCATTTAAATCATTGGAGGCAGCATGCAAATCCTTTCTGGGTACGTCTTCTTAGATTTGTGCTATTAAGTTATTAGTGTGTGGTTGAACAACCAAAGTTGAAGAAGTGCAAGGCAGCATCAGAAAATGACTGGCTTTTGAGTTAACTTTAAATTATTATAAGCCAAATGATTGATGCTTAACACTACGGAATTTGAATAAAATACGTGCATGTTGTCCTTAATTGTTAGACTTGGGTTGGTTTTGCCAACAATCTATTATTAGCCTAAAGTAGCACGCTAGTTCTACTTTAAGCTTCATAATGGAAAAGGAATACAAAAGTAGCAATAAGAAATTCATATTCATGGGAAGTATCTTACATTTTTTTTTTAGGATTTAAATGCGAGGGAATAAAATAATAGAGTATTAGATACAAGAGACATGCATGACCTGAATATTCTACCAACGTGGCCAAAAAAATATTTTTAAATAAAATAAACCGAATTAATAAGTTTATACAATTAAATTTTTTAATAAAATTTTGAATTTAAATTGAAAAGTCAAATTTTTTATTTTTAAAATTTTCTTAAATTTATCAACTCAATTTAACATAACTAAATTTTTTTGAATAATTTAAAATTTCGATCGAGTTCATATGTAAATTTTTTAATTTTGATTATTATTCAATTAAATTGAGTAATCCAACTACTTTGACTCACCCTCATAAATTCTTGTATATTAACAATAAATTACAAAATTAATTAAAAGTGTTTTATAAAAATTTAAGATAGTAATGTTTTTTTTTCACCGGTATGATATGTGTATAATATAAAGGTATCTTATATCTTTATGTATGTAGTGAATATAGATGTTTAGTTTGATAACTAGGCACAGTGGAGCATGATTGAGTTGTACAATTTCTTTGGTGGATTTGGGGTATCAGGAAAGGTCAACAATATGCTGCAGTTTTTCGTGAACTTCAAAAGTTAGTATAACGAGCTATGAAGATTCAAAAGAGAGAGGAGAATGTGGCAAGAATTTATATATATATCGAAAAAGTCTATTTATAAAGGTGCCTTTAAATATTTTATTTTTAAAAAATTTATTTAAAAAATGAAATAAATAAAAAAATTAAAAATATATATTTGATTGTCACTTTATTTTTTTTTATAAATAATTTATTATATTATTATCAAATTTTTATTTTTATTTTTAATTTACTTAAAATATTTTTAAGAATATAATTACTTTTTTTAAAATATTTTTAATTTGATAGATTTAAGTATTGTGGTTTTAAAATTTAAGAATTAAAATTTAGAATATAAAATTTAGAATTTAAGAGTTAAAGTGTATGATTTAAGAGTTAAGATTTATGATTTAGAGATGAAGTTTAGAGTTTAAAATTTTGAATTTTAAGAATTAAAATTTTATGATTTAAAATTTAAGAATTAAAATTTAAGAATTTAAAATTTAAAAATATGAAACTTTTTTTTATTTAATTTTATATATTAATAGAAAGAGAAGGTAATGTAGTTATTTTATATAAAAAAAAATTATTTTCATCGTGGTAGATGCGAATAAAAGTAAAAGCATTTTTTTTTATAGTTTTTTATTCTTAAAAATAAAAAATTTTCAGAAATAAAATTTTATCTTTAATATTAAATGTAAGGAAAAAAGTTTTTTACCTCATTTTTTAAAAAATTTTAAATAGTTCTGATACCAACCACTATTTTATTTAAAGTAAATAAAGTATTTAAAAATATTAGATTTTTTTTATTTATCAATTAGTGACAATTATTAGACGATTAAATTATTTATTTAAATAATTTAATTAAAGATAATTCTCTGCAGGGGACGTATCACAAATAAAGATATGGTCAAGCTTGAAGAATTGGAGCTTTTAGAGCATGATTGGTCCCATAAACTTATTATCAATATTAAAATTGTTTGTGTTTAATTTAAGACATCTGAATATTTCACATGGCTTAATAAAAAATAAGAAACAATTCGAGTAGCCGGCTCTAGTTTCAAGTGGCCTAGGCTTGCGAACCACCGTGCATGATGAAGGGATTAGTTAGAGTTAAAAGGGAAGATTACTAATAAACTAATAATGGACGAGACACACTGCATTTTAACTACGATCTAATGTTGACTGGTTGCAGTAATACCGGTTGTTTAAACTCCAATAACGACAACAAATCAACTTTGAAATAAATTATATTGAGAAGGACTTTACTCAACCATACTCCTCCTATTTCCCGCACCATTTTATTACAAAAAGGAAAGTTTAGCTGTGACAATTAACCAACCTAACAGATTTTAGTTACTTGAAGTTACCAATTGGGCCAGTATCTTTGGGCTTGGCTTTTCTTAATAGAACATTGGGCCGTAGTCTCTCCAAAACGAAAATATTTGGCACCATCTACTAAAAACAATTCAGCGAGCTAACGAAGAAGTCCATTTACGTAACCTCAATTGAACTCCCAAGTATGTTTATGTCGAAGAAAATGGACAACTTTATTCTCTCTTTTTTTGTTGTTGCTCTTTTTTCATTTTTTTCAATTCAAACATATTATAAATTATAAGCATCCACATTCCTCAATCTCCACAAAAACCACTTGTTGTGTCTCCCCTCTATTAACAATTTAATAAATAAATAAAACTTACTTATTCATATATTAATTTTACGTATTATATTTTAATTTCTCTAAATTTATTCAATTTTTCAAAAAATTTGAAAATTTTCAATCCGATGATGGGAGTTCTTAGTTTTTATGGATAATATTTGACACTTAAGAAAGATTAGTACTTTAATTGAACGAGAACTCCATTATAAACTCTAACAATTAAATTAGTATAGTAAAAAATAAAAAAAATTAAATAATTAAATAAAAATTTAAAAATATTTAAAAAAATATTATGATATTTATGGCTCATTTAGTTGGACGGAATAAATTTAAGTGAAATGAAAAAAAAAAAGAGAAAGAGAATAAAATATTATTATCTTATTTGGTATGCGACGAAAAGAATTAAGTAATGTGATATTTTATTATTTGATTAATAGATAAATTGAAAAAATAAAAAGATAAGATAATCAAAATGATTAAATTAATTTTAATATAAAATAATTAAATTAATTTTTTTAAATAAAAAAAAATAGATTTCCTTTAAAAAGAAATTCCTATAAATTAATTTTTATAAAATATAATCAAATTAATTTTTTTAATAATTAAATTAAACTCTTTTAATAAAAAATAAAATTAACATTAATTTATGGTAAAATATTAGATTTCATTCATTATAAAAAGGAGTTCATTTTTCATAGATGATGAAAATAGAACATTCCATAAAATTAAATAATAAAATTTTACTTTTCATTCATTTTAACTAAACGCGTCTTTATAGTTTATCTTAAAAATAAAATAATAATTTTAATTGTTCAATTTAATTTAATAATATTTCAAATCTAAAATATTAATATAAATAAAATGAATTTCAATCATTTACTTAATAATTTAAATTTATGAGTTTAAACCCTAACATCTGGTCGGACTTTTTGTGATCACAACTTAATTTTTCCTATCTCTATTTTAGAACTTTCAATAAAAGATTGCAGTGCTACAAAAGAATTTGTCAATTTTTTTAAAATATATTTTATGTACTGAGCTTAGTATTTATTATTGATTTATTACAAATTAGAAATTTTAAATTTATTGTAACATATCCATCTGAATTAACATACACAAAATTTAAATGAAATTATTATTTAATAAAATAAAAATGTGACCATTATTTTGCCAACCTCCATCTATAACGACTAACGATTCCTCTAACAATATTTTGGTATCCCACCAATCCCAGCAAACCAAGTGTCCATCTCAGATTTCCCGCCAAAAATTCCCCTCTCTTTCATCTCTCACTCTCACAGGCAGCATTGAGTTCTGGAAAGTGGAAAACCCACACCCACCCAGAGAATCAGAGGCTCAAAACCCTTCGAAAACCTTCTCTCAAGCTTCATCAATGGCTTCCTCTTTTCTCCTCTTCCTTCTCTTTGCCCTCTCCTTCTTCTCTCGCTCCTCCGCCATTCCCCATGAAGCCATCCTCGACGCCGCTGATATTCTTTCCGATTCGGGCTTTATTTCCATGGCTCTCACTCTCGAAGTGGTGGCCGAAACCCTTCTCTTACAATCCCCTTCTGTCACCATCTTCGCTCCGTCTGACTCTGCTTTCAGAAAATCGGGCCAGCCATCTCTTGATCTGCTCCGGTTCCACTTCGTCCCTCTGCAATTGCCACCTCAGAGCCTCCGATTGCTACCTTCCGGAGCCAAAATTCCTACGATGTCCGCTAGAAACTCTCTGGTCGTCACCACGCCGCCGTCTGATAGCAGAATTTCTCTGAACAACGTTAGGATCAATGGTTCGCCGATCTACGATGATGGGTTTATCCTAATATACGGAATCGAGAGGCTATTCGACCCCAATTTCCAGTACTCGGGACCACATCAAAGACCCAGTCGCAATCGAGCGTGTGGGGTACAAAACCACACTGTGAGTTCCTCCGGTTCTTTCAAGCAAGCCATAGGAACCTTAAAATCCGATGGGTACTCTGCGATGGCCTCGTTTCTTGGTATGCAACTCTCTACGATTACAGACCAGACTCCAATGACCGTCTTCGCTCCAACAGATGACTTGGTGCAGAATCATCTTGGGAATTTAAGCGATTACCCATCGTTCTTTCTTCGCCATGTTGTGCCCTGCAGGCTTCTCTGGAATGATCTGGTGGATTTCAACAATGGGTCAGAATTACCCACATATTTGGAGGGGTTTTCCATCAACATCACGAGGTCTAGCGGAGTATTGATGCTAAACGGAGTCCAAGTTTTCTTTCCGGATATGATCTACAATGACGAGCTTGTTGTTCATGGCGTAAATGATGTTCTGGTGACGCATGATCAGAAGACCCAAGAAGTTGTAGAATCCTTTTCTGATATGGAAGCTAAGCCTGATGAGGAAAATGTGTTTGACCCTGGTGAATTCTGAGGGCAGCAATGCTACTACTGTCTGCTTTCTATTTCATTTCTTTGTGTAAATTTTCAATTGCTGGTGAATACCTCAGATGCCATGAACTTCTGATTTTACAGTCTACACCTTTGATGAGCATTTAATATTTGAGGTATTTGTTCTTGTACACTGGGTTGTCAATTCTTTTTTATGTGATATGAAAAGAGGGAGAGTCCTTCTCAAATTTGGTTCTATGCTTTATGAATTATTCAATTTCTTCTCTAACTTCCTATTGCGGTTACTTACCTTATTATATTGTTTAAAACTGACATATTGAATTGCAAGATTGAGTTTACAAAGAACAAAAGTGGTGTAAGAGAACAACTCTACATGTATTCGGATATCTGAAATGATCATCATCCTGGTTTCCATTTTCTCAGACTTTTCTTCACTGATAATATTATTTGATAGTTGAAAGTGGATAGATGCATCTTGCATCCCAAAATTTGTATTTATTGCTTAAATGGCATACACTTGAAAATTTCTTAGGTACACCCTTGTATCTAAGACAGGTAAAAAAAAAATCAAAAAATAAAAAACTAATGAAAACTCATTAAATTAAGTGTTTCAAGAATCCACTAATTCCAATTTTAATGAGCTTCTATTGGCTGTCTTTAGTTCAACTAGTGTGTATAAGAATTATCATCTTTCAATTATTTTGTTATTTTTTGAAAATATCAAATATGTTGCTTATTAATTTTTTTTATTTGTATACTTAAAAAATTCGAAAACTAAAATTATGTAAATTTATTAGTTTAGGATTCAAATTATTAGTTTAGTAGAAGGAAAAATTAAAACTCTTTAGTGAAAGTTCCTTGTAGTATAGGCCACACTTACTGATTGACGTGCCTATATATAAGCTGTGGTTCAGGTATTAGATTTTGTGGTTTAGTTTGGATCTTTATTCCTTCGAAGTTGAACCCCACCAACCTCTAAATCCTTGGTCATTGTGGTTCAAATTCCTTCACTATAGTTGGATGCCCCATAGCAGCCTATAATATGGACAAAAATACTTCTTCCACCCACAAGTTGTGACGGTGCTTATACTGTTATATACTTCTTTTGGTTCTTTCACCACCTTTCTTAAGCTAGAAAACAACGACTATAAAGGGTGAAGTTGCAAGGGCAGCATCATAGCAAATTTAGAGAGCGAACCATGCATAGATCAACAAATCAAATTGCTTTTGCTTTCTATAGATATATATGTACAGTAACTAGGTATGACTATAACATTAAAACCCAGAAAATGGTGCTTCGCTCCACCCTGGTTTCATCCTCTGACAATGGAGTACCGTAAAACACTAGTAATCTACTTTCCCTAACTACTTTTCTAATAGTGGAATCTACACTCCACTTGATGCAACTGACAATGTCAAATCTGTGTTGTTGCGGTTCTTATTCAATCTACTTTCCCTAACTACTTTTCTAATAGTAGAATCTACACATCACTTGATGCAGCAGACAATGTCAAATCTGAGTTGTTGCGGTACTTATTCAATCTATTCTTCAGTTTTCTTGGTAAGGAAAGCTCCGCAAACACCTCAGCCCCTCGGGGGCGGTTTGCATAGAGTATCCAGAGGAAGAGGCATAGCAAGACGCCAACAGAAATGAGACCCAGCCCCGCATTGATCAGCTTGAGATAATGGTTTAATGGAGGACAGTAACTTGAAGTGATTTGTTGGAACGTATCCCTGACAAAATTGCAATCCTGAAGGCTAAGTAAAAGTGGAGCATAATGTTCTAATGCATAACTTTCGTTAACTGCAGCTACCAACTGCAAGTAAATCTCCGGAGTCACCCTGCCCACAGTGGTGCAAAACCCGGATTCAGATACCTCGCATTCATATTTCTTCCAAACCTGAAAATTTTAAACAGGTAACAAGAATAGACTTGATGAGTTCTCTTTAGTATATCATTAGCAGAGATAAATACTAGAACATGAGCAAAAAATCCAGTACAACTCAAAAGTTTAAGAGCAAACTTGGTACATTCTTCTTTTTGATCCCTCTTCCCTCTGTTAATCATTTTTATCCAGTTCATTTAATAGAAAATAATTAGAATAATTATGAATTATCTTAAAAGTTTTATTCTAGCTATTCAGAATGCAAGGCAACCATGCACGTACAGTGATACCAACAAGCCTAAGTTTTAAATGCCAGTAAAACATGTCAACCACCAAAATGAGACAAGAAAATTAAAGCCTAACCTTCAGTACAGGGTTTTATTTGAACCCACCAATTACTCATTGAGATCTATCTATGGAAAGAGGAAAAAAACATTTGCGAAATAATTCTTGAGTTCCAACAGAAAATAAAGGTATATATGTTACTTCCTATTGAACTAGTGAATTAATATACAAACGTATTTCATTGTGGTCTAATTTTCCCACTTAAAGAAAAGATTTCAACCAAAGTCCAAACTTTAAACAATTACCATCTTTCTATTCTCTGCCGCTCTTTTTATTTCTGTAGGGTTGGGTGGGGAGAGAAAGAAAGAGCTACCATTGGCTAGCTGATGGCCAAACTCAAAATTCAAGGGAAGTGGTGAAAACGTACCAGTGAAGCATTTGCAGAGGAAACTTCTTGAGTAGTACACTGACGCCCTTGAAACTTATCGTCAAAAGGGTAGCACAAAGCTGGCATTGTAGGTCCCGACTGATTGTAATAATTTGGATGGCCTTGTGTTGCATTTGCATTTGCACTGTTATAGATGAACTGATTAACAACACCTACAATATCAGTAACCACTTGTTTACTCTGAAAAAGTGTCTTGTTTGTGGTTCTCTGATCAACACATGGAAGGATGTTGCTAAGAGCAGATTCTGCATGTGGATTCTCCACCCATTCTCCCATAGCCATACAGGTATCAGAAATTGCACTAAAATAGAAAAATAATAATCAGGTCACTACCATTGACTATTAGTGAGTTATTTTCAGGTGATCAGAATTCCCAGAATGTACAGACAATCCACCTTCAGTTCTATATCAGCCGTTCACGTCAGATTTTATTATAAATTAAGTTAAAATTTTGAAGGGGAATCAGAAATGCTGAATGTAGAACATTGTTTCAAATAGAGCCAAAAAATGAAAAACTAAAATCTCTAAGATATAAAAGCTTACTTGTTAAGGATCATGAACACTCCACAAAGAATGAATGTGATTGCAACCAGCAACCATCCACTGATAACAAATCTGCAATAATATTTGAAATCTAATATAAGAACATGAAAAGGATCCTTCAGCTAGTGGCATGATAAGCAAAGGCAATTCAAAGATTCAAACAGATCATATGCAAAGATGACTTACATTAGAATCGCATGTTGATGTCCAAGAATAGACAAAACTGCGGAAAAAATATTGATCAGTTATAAAGCAAGAATTCAAGAATATCAACATAAAAATTTGATCAATTTCTTTGGGACATTATCATGAATACATACTTAATCCAATTAGAGCCAGGAGAAGCATAACTGCTGCCACGACAATTAAAGCTGAGCGCCTAGGAAATGGACACAAAGTTTAGCATTGTGGATGTTGAAGTTAAATCCTATAGAATGAATAGACCACCAAATTTATTATTACATACACGGCACTGAACACTCTTCTAATTTTAATAGAATTTTCATCTGTCTTCTCAGACAGTGTATTTGCTGCAGTATTGAGATCCACATTCAAATTGTCAATATCATTCATGACATCAGATGGAAGAAGGATCTGGGCAACATTGATGGTCTTTGCAAGGGAGAGATATTCCGTGACATTTCTCAAAGTCTGCACAGTATAGTCGGACTGATTGACCACATAATGGAGGGTATGTAAGGCCTGCCCGTGAAACTTATCCTGCCCAACAGAAAGGAGGATACATCCAGTCCTGTGTGATTAGAATATCAGAACATGTTAGCACTTAGGAAGACTAACCGAAAAGGTTTAATTGTCAGTTTTGAAATCACAAAATCCATGTTCATCAATCTCGAGCAGCAACATGAAAGGGGATTGAATTTGAAACCAACATAACATTATATCATTGGATTACCACTTTTTAGGCCAATTGCAGGATTAATGAAAGTGGCAAGTAATAAAAACGTATAATTCTGGGCTCCATTAATCTTTTAAGATGTTTGTTTTTCCTTCGCCCATGTTTCTAGGCCCCTAACACACTTTTACATACTGGTTGCAAATGCTAATAGTAAATTTGCGATGAATGAAAGATTAAAGTTGAATTAGCAGCATATACAAAAATTTCACTTATTTAATGTGAAAGCTGATTCCCAGAATTGCACGGTAACTCAATGATGTGTGATCACCAAACTATTCTCAAGATTGGCATCGACTTATGAAATTATATGAGAGAGATGTATAACATGTTTATTATATAGAATTACTATACAGAAGAATATCTGGTAACAAATCATGAGAAAAGATGCATATACACACAGGTTCATAGAAATTAGAAAACATTAAACAACCAACTTTTTTAGTCTATGATGAAAGAAGATAAAAAGCAGGGTAGTACAGGAAATAGTGTTATCTATGAAGTTATTGAAGCACATTAAAATAAGTTCAGAGTATTACGCTGCAGCGCAGGTAAATACTAAGAGCAGTATAAGACATATTCTTTGTGAATGATTTGATCCTTCGTCCTTGATGTTAATCCCCCACCCACAGCATAGATGAATCACAAGTGCCAAGCCAAATGAAATAAACCATAGGACAGCAAGAATGAAACCAGCTGCACCCGTGAATCCAACTGACTGCATACATTTAGTTAAAAACCAATTACTTAAAGTGAGTAACAGAATCCGAAGATTTTGCTAAAAGTAGAACAACAAAGTAGAAGTAGACAAAACTTAGGATACCCAATTTCAAGAAAATAACATATGAAATGAAAATTAGTGCTCAAAGACAGACTAGGTATAGTCTACAAATCCAGCAGCTATTATACAACATTGGCAGTGACCATAATGTGTAAAATACTTTATAGACAACATAAGTACTTTAATTTTGAAATTCCTCTAAAAACAAAAAAAAGCAAAGCAAAAAAAAAAAGCCATCCAATATAGGCATAAAAAACAAACATATAGAACATGTTGAACAAGCACATTTTCCATTTGAATTGAATAGAACAAAACCTAGGAGCTGTGAGAAAGGAGGCCGGAATTTCACTTATTATTATCGAATTGGCATTGAAACCAAAACAAATTCATCCATTGCAGAACATAATGGATAGGGTATAATTATGATACTTACGGCCCAATAATGCTGATTCGCGATGTCCCAACCACCTCGATACCGTCGAAAACCCTTTAGAATGTCAGGCCTTTTGGTCTGGCTAGCCGCCAACACAAGAGCACCCTGAGGCGCATCAGTTCCAGGACCTGGCGCAAGTGCCGCTTGCGCGACTTCATTCTTCCATGGACCCAAATTCTCTTCTCCTGGAAAGCAGAAGCACAATTAATTACACAAGCTAGTAAGAGAAATCACTCAATCCAAAACCGCATAAGTTACATCGTGGAAGTGCTACTCATCACAGAAAGAAGAATTCCTTTGTTTGGTTGCTGAGAAAATGTACCAAAATGGAAGGTGTCAGAGTTTCCATTTTCGGGACTAAAAATAAACATTCAGCAACAAAAATACCTATTTGAACTTCATCTAGAAATCTCAGGAAAATTTATGCGAAACTCAATTCTCCAGCAACCAAACAAGATCTAAACCCAACCCATCATCGTAATTGACAAGAAGCAGAATTCACAATGAATGAGAAGCATTTCATCGAAGAATCAAAGTTGCAGACACTTGCGAGACGAACCTGGGATAAACTTTATGGAATGTCCGGTCGACCCACTTGGGGATAAAGCTGAAATCGAGCTCAGAGATACCAATACCTGGGAGATGAACAAGAACAACGAAAACCCATTACAGAAAACGACCTTCATTGCGAGTTCCCTGCAAGAACACTCACCAGTCATCGCAAAGGAAGCCACCCCACCATTTGGAATTCTCAGTCCAGCTCCAATTCTGAAGACTAGAAACCAACACCGAGACAGATCATGTACAATGACTGCTATAATCTGCCAAGCATTGCGTTTATTAGGGTTCTATCTAAATAAAGAGAGGAACTTTCATAGGGACAGAGACATAGGAGAAGGAGGAGCGGGAAGAAGTGGCGAAAGTCACATGGTGGGGTAGTGACGAAGATGGATGGAAATGGAAGGAAGCGAAAAGGGCGGGTGTAGTTTAGTTATAAGCAGTTTAATTAATCTCCCCCAGTGTCTAATCAAATCTAAATTAAACAAAGCATTTGCGTATTTTGCTTGGCAAATCGCTGGCTTTTCCTGTAATTCTTGATTTGTTCCTTTTCGGTTTCTTACTTTTACTCTTTGCTTCAATCATGGCGATATTTTACTTTCAATTGACTATTATGCCCTTCCTAAATTTATCGTTTTCTCTCTTTCAAGCGTTTTTTTGCCAGAACTCTATCTGTTTGGTGAAAAAAAACAAAAAAGGATAAAATGGGCAATATGAAAATGGAGTTAACGCGTAGTCATAAACAGTGTCCGAATCCGTTTTCCAAGTGAATAGAACTAACAAATACAGAACTATAAAAGGGCTTATTGATTTTATTTTTAATAATAATTAGAGTAAATAACTGTTTTTTATTTTGTTTTTTAATTTAAATAATAAATATTATTCTACCTTCAATAAAATCTTACCAGAAATTTATTAATTTTTTATTTAACTTAATTATTAATATACATAATTTACATAAATTTTTTATTTGGCCAACGAAATGAATATTAAATATTTTTAATAGACTTAACGCGCGTGCATTCATACAAAGAAATTAGTGTTTTTTATTTTTTATTTTTTATTTTTAAAACTAAAATAATCTTTAAAAGCATAAATTAAAATCGTAAAATTTTGAAAAAAATTAAATTAAAATATATGATTTTTATATATCAAAATAAAAATTCACTCCAACAAATATTAGAGCCAATAACATTAACATTTGAAATTTACGCTCACTCACTTTTTAGTTTTAATTTATATAAAAAATTTTAATTACAAGTGGTGGGTGAAATAGCAAGCGTGTTATGTTTTTAAAGTATAAATATAAATTTAATTTTTAAAACAAATAATTGTTTAAGGAACCTCTTTATTACAACAAAAAATTTGATAAAGATTAATTTTATAGTACTGATATTCTGAAAAATTAAAAGAAATGATTTTTTTTCTATTTACAAAATTATTAATAAAATTTATACTTTAATAATATTTTTTAAAAAATACAAATAATTCAATTAAATGTAATATAAATAATTTAAAGAATATGAACATAGATTTTATGAATTTTTTTTAAAATTATTCTAATTTAAAATTAAAAATAATGTGAATATAATTTTTATAAATTTTAAAAATTAATGTTAAATATTATTAACTTGTGATCTCGTTTTTATTAATTAATAATAATAATAATATTATTAAATTTAAAAAAGATTATGCAGTGTAATAGAGCCGCGTTAGATATCGTAGGGCGCTGATCTTGTTTCGTTGATAAAGAAAAGATTAATCGAAGGGCGTGGGTCCTAGGAATACACAGGCCGTACAGTGCTTGAGTGCAGATAGGCAATAAAAGAGCCGGGGGGGGGGGGGAGGTTAGTGGACAAGAGGTGGGTGGGTGCATCATGCTCATGCATTGAAGGCCTACGGGAGGGTGACCAGGCACGTGACTACTGACGGCTAGGACATGTGGGGCCCATTTATACTTGGGTGGGCTCAACTGAAATTGCATTAAAAGTAGTGCACCGTCTGCCGCATCTGATCTTCCAGAGCTTTCGGCCTTTACACTTTTCAGTTACGCGGCGGGAAAGTATAGTTCTCGTTTGCAGTGTAATTACTAAATTTAGTATTATTTTGATAATTTTTAAAATGAAAATATTTTTAAATTTTATAAAAACAAAATTTTTTTGAAAAAATATTTTAAATAATTTTTAAAAATTTTAAAATATTTTAATATAATATTAATAATATAAATATATAAAATTATATTAAAATTAATTTAAATTAATATTTATAATTAAATAAGAAATCAAACAAGTTATTATAATAAATACTCTTATTTAAATTTTAACAGTACTTAATAATATATATTTTTGTATCTATATTTCTGTCTTTTTAATCTTTTTGTAACCTTTATTTTTTTTATATGAATAACGTATTATATAATCATTTAATTGAGTTATGATATTTTTTATTTAAATTTTAATTTAATAATGACATAAATATTAAAACAATAAATAATTTTATTATTAAATTTTTTATTATTTATAATTTACACAATTTTATATATTATTTTTATTTCGATAAAAATGATTCAAATATGTTTTGGAAACAATATAATTATTTTTTATTAAGTGACTAAATAATTATATAATAAAATTAAATAACGCACTTCAAATCATAATCTATAAATTATAATTTATGGAAAGCGATAGATTTCGACTAACAATAATGCTTGGCAATGACTCACTACTTTTTCACTTTGTCCAAAGGCCGCATGAATCTAGCCATAAGAAGCACTGAGAATCGAGACAGAAGCAGGTGAAGAGGGAAAACAACTTCGCATTCACCTTTTGATTACAACGAATTGAGAGAGACAAATTAAAGAAAATATACCTAACAAAGCAAAAGGAAGAATAAAAGTGAAAGCATTTGCTTTGTCCACTTTTATTTTCATCCCCTGTTTATTATTTTATTAATCTACGAATAATTAAATTAAAATTTTACTTATGTATTAAATTCCTCCATGTTACTTTGTGAAAGAACTTGTTTCCCAACTTTAAAAATGAACTTCCAAACGAATTAATCACAATTTGAGGCACCCCATGTGCTCTAAAATGTGTTTGTGACAAAAACTATGGTTGAAACTTTAATGGACGAAGTGTGCTAAATATTAAACAAATAAGATTTTGATTATATCGTATATCTAAAAATAATATATAAAGAGAGATAACGCTGTCAGAAATCAATCTACGTATTTTAATCTATTTTGACAATAATAATAATTAATATACTCATTATTTATAACTAACACGTAATTAACTTACTAAGTAAATCACCTTTTTTCTATTTCAATTTTTTTTATAAATCTAAATTATTAAAGTGTCTATTAGATATTATAGTATAGGCTATCAATGTATAATGTATGATAATATTTAAAATAAGTAAGATAATAATTTGATCTTTAAATTTATAAAAAAAATTAAATTCTTTATTTTTTTATGGCACAAATTAATTATTAATTAATTGATGTTGGTGTATGAAAAATCAAACTAGTTGTATGTCATTATTTTAAAAAATTAATATACAACAAATTTGATATTTCAAATTATTAATTTAATCAACTTAACCTTCTTAAAATTAATATATTAATTTATTATAAAAATGATATAATTGATATTTTATAAATTTTTATTAAAGTAAAAGTGCGTAAGATTTTATTGGTTCTTTTAGTAATATGATATATAATATAAAATAAAATTATTTTAAAACTCTTGTTAGATTAAATAACACTAGACATATTAAATAATAATATATTTAGATATAAGTATATTAAATATTGTCAGACATTTAAAATATTAAAATAAAGATAATAGCATACTTAATACCTCATAAATATGATTTATCTTTGTATATAAAATATGAATACTTATCAAAATATTAAAATCAAAATGACGGTATAATTAATATCTCATAAAAGTGATTTATTGGTGTATATAGAATATGAATAATTCCATGAAAATCTTAATTTTAATAATTCATATCATCTTCTCTTTGAATATAACTAATGATATAAACAGAAAAAGTCCAGTTTAATTAAAAACTTCAAATATATAATGGAATCAATAATAAAAATATATGTTTTAATTATCATAAAAGGAAAAAAAAATATTGTAAGAACAATTTTATTTTATGATGAAAGGGACTTCTCAATAGTGTTAGTTAGGATCAGTTTGTCATTTTCGAACTAGCCATAATGAGCAGAATATTTGTTGGGCAATGGACCATTACAATCTCTAAAGTTTCTAATAATAATGATGATCAATAATAATTTCTTTTATAGCCATGATTTCCAACTATTTTTTTTTTTTTTAACATAATAAGGTTGTTCAAGCTATAAGTTAATATTATTTTAATATTTATTTATTTATTATTTTTAATTTTAATTTTTAAATTATAAAAAGTTTTATTGACAGAGATAAAACTCACTTCGGTGATCTTTACGTCTCGGAAGGATTAGTCTTCGGTGATCGATTGGAGGACACCTACCTAATACCTGTACCAAAAAAATAAAAAAAATAAACCCATGTGAACAAAGGGAGAAGATGACGACAAGAAAAAAAGAAAGCAAAGAGACTCACCAAGGCAGAGGTGCGGCACAGCTGAGAAACAAGTGTAGCTCTACAATGAGGTACAAGATCTGGATGCTGCGGCTAAATCACGCAAAACACAAAAAATAATTTTCTGCATCAACAAGAGAGTTTGAACAGAGGGATAAGACGATGACAAGAAATAAAAAAAAAAAAACTCATGTAAAATGAGAGAGACGAATGCGACAAACAGTGAGTGCTGCAGCTCTTTCACGCGAAAAGCAAAAGCAGAGGAGAGAACAGGGTTGCGGAGGGCACTTCTGTACCGTAACATCCTCAAACTTTCTCATTATCGTGAGAGACTTTTATTTCTACCTTTATTGATAGGAATAAAAGTGAGGGATTAAATAAATATTTTCAAAAATAAAATTTGACAACTTTTCCAGGTATCTTAAAACATAAGCCATACCAAACATTTCCTATAAGGTATATTTTCCTCCGCGGTACTTTGTGAAGGAACTTGATGTGCAAGGAATGGTTGACCAGCATTCAAAATGAATTTCCAAACGTCGTAATCACAACTCGAGGCAGCCCATGTGTTCTTTCTACGTGTAAATAACTATATTAAATCAAAAGCACGGATTCATCATATTTTTTTATTAAAATTTATAAAAAATTTCATATTTGCAAAAAAAATTTTTCCCATTTTCCTCCATTGGTACACTGAAAAAACTTGATATACAAGGAATGGTTTAGCATCTTTTAAAATGAATTTCCAGTGTCACAATCCCAATTTGAGGCAGCCTGTATGTTTGTGTGTGTGTGTGTGTGTGTTTTTTTTTTCGCATGCATCGAGAATCAATTAAATTCAAAAGTACGTATTTGTGATAAAATTTATAGAGTCTTTATTATTATATTAAAAATTTATAAATAATTTTATTCTAACATTTGTAATAAATTTTTAGTCCTTTAAATTTGTAATAAAATTTGATTTAATCTTTAATTTTTTTTTTCAATTTGAATATATTCTAACGTTTTATAAACATCCATTAATTTTATATAAAAAATTAACAAAAAATATTAATTTAAATATATATAAAATTTAACCTATTAAATTATTTGTCTAAATAACTGACTTAATCAAAAATTTATTTATCATCTCAAAACGATAACATTTAATTAATTCAATTAAAATCTACTACTAGAGGTGAAATAATCAAACTTTATTATTTTAAAATGACAAAAATTTTTTTTGATTAAATTAATTATTTGAATAAATAATTCAGTAATTAAATGTCATGTATATTTATTATATCAGTATTTATTATTATTATTATTAACTGATTTAATCTTAAAAATTAAAAGAAATACTTTTAAAATATTGGATATATATTTGAATATAAAAAAAATTAAGAACAAATTCTACTTTGAACTTTAGCATTTCCAACCACGTTTTCCTTTTTAGAAGTCTCAGATAAAACGAGTTTCTGACCAAAAACTATGGTTCAAAACTATAATAGAAGACGTGTCTGGTAAACATTAAACAGATAAGATCGTGACTATATGACACATCTAAAGATAATATATATAGAGAGACAATGGTGAGAGGGGTTGTACGTCTTATATTTCATTTTTTTCAAAATTAATTATCTTTTTTTTTAAACAAGATTAAAGATCATAATATTAACTAAAAGGCATTAAATCTGAGTTTACAGAAACTTTTAGCAAGGCAAAAAGATAAAAATTACATCACAATTTGTACTTTTGAAGAGTAGACAAAATCTAGATTACAAGACAACACATCTTTTAATTATTACTAACCACTAACATAGAAGAATAAATTTTATCCAAATACAACTAACTTTGAGTACAATGAAAGAAAAATAGAATTTTTCAAAGGAAGTCAACACACCTATCAATCTTTTTTGAAGATTACAATTCTTAATCTTGATATTTTTTTTAAATTTGAGATATTGTAGATCTAAACAAAATATATAAATCTTTTAATCATGATTAATACTAGATCTTCTCTAACCATAAGAGAAAATTCTTTCGCAACAAAGAAAAATACCTTTTCAAATAGAAGGGAGAGATTTCCCTAATGAAAGAAAAAAAAATTTTCTAATAGAAAAAAAAAACTTTCTTAATAAAAAAATATATATTTAAAATATTAAAATAAAAGCAAGAAAGGAGGAAGAGAGAAGAGGGGGGGGGGGAGGAAGCTGCATTGGCAGCAACCTCCCCGAGCATACTTCAGCGCTGCTGCGGCTCAGAAAAAAAAAAGCATATAAATATTTATTTAAATATTTATTTATCTAGATTTATAACCAGATTTCAAATATTAATTGCAGTCATTGAGATACTTGCATTGGTGTGGGAATGGAAGAAACTTTTTAATGGAGATAATTTCTTTAGTATACAAATGTCTATATTTTATAATTTATATTAATAAACTTTAATATATGTTTTAATTTTAGAGACCAACATGACTTTAAGACTAATTTTTAATTTTTTTAAATAATTATTTAATTATTATAAAAATTTAGAAGTATGGAAATCCTACGAGTCTCATTTCGAGATCCTTCGTAGCCTTCTGAGAAATGAAAATAAAAAACGTAAGTCTCTTATAGTAAAGAATAAAGATAAAATGAGGATGCAGAACAGAATGAAAACAAGAAGCAAAGAAAGTCCCTCACGCCGAATGTGTTGATGTTATGTTAGCTAAGAAAGCTCCAAAATCGACCCTTTTCGAGTTTAATTTATTAATCATTATTAGTAGGGAGATGCTTTTGTTTTTTGTAGTAAAAGAGGCCTCAATTGGCAGCACTAAACGGTTTCTTAATCCCAAATACATCAATTATACAAGTAAACTATATCTACACAATGGGGAAAAAATAAGCCAAATTAATATGAACCAGACGTGTTCAATATGCTAAAATTAGTGTGGTCAAATTTCATCATTCACAACCATCGTGATACAAGGCTGAAGATTCAACTTTCAAGCAAATCTCAATTTCCTTTCTATTTGCTTAAACTCTGTCAAAAAATTTTGAGGACAACTTGGTTAGTATCCATTAATATTAAAATGTGACAAATCTTTCATTTTTACATTGAAGACCAATTCTTACAGTTAATTCACTAAACATTACAACTTAAAAAATATAAATAGTATTATCGATCATAATTCAGCTCCTCTTTTCTAGCCAGAATTCATCAACTACACAAAGGGGAAAAGAAGCCAAATCTGAACCAGATGAATTCAACATACTAAAATTAGTGTGGCCAAATTACATCATTCTCAGCCATTATCCAAGGCTGAAGATTCAAAACAAAATTGGAGGAGAACTTGGACACTTTCTCCATCAACTCCATCCACTAATAGTAGGATAAAAAGAATTTCCCCCCTTTAACAATGAAACTAACCAACTCTTCCCATTGTTTCCCTTAATAAAAATCTTTAGTATTACAACTTAAGTCGCACAGATACGGAGATAAATACAGAACCCAAGACTAATGCTACTACATGACAATCCTGTCGGTGACTCTGTTTTCTAAGTATCCGTTCTGGCATTCTCCTACTTATTCTTCTCCTTCCTAGTCAGAATTCATCACCTACTTAGTTTTCACGGTTATCCCAAGTTCACCTGCTACAATAACAGTGGTAGCCATGTCCAGAAACATTCCATGCTCCACAACACCAGCAAGTTGCAGAATTGCTTCACTTGCAGCCTTCAAATCGCCAATACTCTTCTTGAAATACAAATCTATAATATAATTTCCATTGTCGGTCACAAATGGTTTCTCATTTTCTCCGAAAGTCCTAAGCTTGGCCTCGCAACCTGAATCCTCGAACAATTTTTGAAGCCTAGAAGCAGTGAATTTCCAGCAAAAAGGTACTATTTCAACGGGCATGGCTAGACCACTACCCCCCACATGCTTCACCAATTTGGACTCGTCCACAATGACGACGAATTTTTTGCAGGCACCTTCCACCATTTTCTCCCTCAGAAGCGACCCTCCTCGGCCTTTAACCAGATTCAGATAAGGGTCAACTTCATCGGCGCCGTCAATGGCGAGATCGACGATAGGGTGCGAGTCGAGATCTGACAATGGAATTCCCAATGATAAAGCTTGTTCGTGGGTCATCTTCGATGTGGGTATTCCTATGATGTTCTTGAGTTTGCCCTGGCTTAGAAGCTCACCGATTCGGGCCACCGCATGCTTCGCCGTGGACCCGGTTCCGAGACCCAGCACCATGCCGGACTCGACGTACTCGACGGCCTTGTAGGCGGCAATTTTCTTCAGCTCGTCCTGGGTCAGAATCAAAGAAGGGGACGATGATGGCGAAGATGGCACCAGAAGACCTGCCTCCATGGCTGCTTTCTCAGACGCAATGAAGTGGGGATACGGAATCGCCATCTTCGTCCCTTCAAGAAGCAATCTATCAAGAATCAAATGAATTGAATAATAAGCTAGTCAAACTTGGGTAAGAAAGAATCAAATCTAAGAAAATAACTTTAATCAGTAATGGGATTCAGAGGAATGGAAGGAACCCAGAAATGGCCAGAACAGAGAAAAATATAAGAAAATGGGGAGAAAGAGAAGGGAATTAGGGAATCAAATCAAGGCAAGAACATTCATAGCGAGGAAGGAAATTCGGAATATGGGTAAGGGGATTTAGAAAAATAAAAGGAACCCAGAAACCAGGAATGGTTAGAACTGAGAAAAATCAATGAAAATGGGGAGAAAGGGAAGGGAATCAAATCAAGACAATAACTTTCATAGCAAGGAAATAAGTTGGGATTCAGGGTAATGGGATTTAGAAAAATCGAAGGAACCCAGTAATCATGAATGGGCAGAACCGAGAAAAATCTAGGAAAATGAGGAGAAAGAGAGGGAATCAAATCAAAACAAGAGCTTATGGGTAATGGGATTTAAAAAAAGTAAGGGATAGAAGTGAGAGAAATCTAGGAAAATGGGGAGAAAGAAAAGGCAGAGATAAAGGTTGTAGCTATGGTGGAATTTGTGTGGCGGTAAGAAGATAGAAGGGAAGAATGAGGGTAGCGAAGATAGGGTTGGAATATATAAGAGGCGGAGCAAGGGAGATTGGTATATAAAGGGGATGAGAGGAGAAAATCGAGGTTGGTTCAAAAATTGCATTGAAAGTGATTGGCAGTTTGGCATATTTTGCGCGGTGGAGAGGAGAGATTCGTCGAAGGAACAGAATCCTGCAGCCCCGGAGTCCAATGTGCACTTGGAAAACGATTTAATATACAAAATTATTATTATTAATTTTTCTTTTCATTTTCCCTTATTTTTTGTCACATTTATTTTCTGATTGAATACTTTTCATTGTATATATGTCTTATTATTTTTTATATTTATGTCCGGATAATAAAAACTTGAAAAAAAAATATTTAATCTTGGTTTGACCTCTAAGAATTAAATTAAAGAGAATACAATATCCGAATGGACACATAAATACAAATTTTATTATTAGTAGTCAATGGGCATAAAATTGGCATTTATTATCTTTAAATTTTAAAATTGAAGTGAAATTTCTTTTAATTGAAAAATTTTATTATCTTCAATTAAGATTGAACCAAGCATCAATACATCGATCATTTGGGTTGCAGAGTCACTTTCAAATGAGAGAGTTTTTTATATCCAAACTCCAGGCCATTTCTAGGTGAGAATTTGCTTCGCGAATTACATCTAAATTGAAGCCAACTTAATGTCAAAAGTTCCATCTCTGCTCTTATCTTTTTTCTTTTTATTTCATATTTTTAGAACTTGAATTCTCTTTTTGACAATAAAAAAAAATATAAGTAGCATTTGAAATATAATTAATATATTTAAAAATAAAAAAATTTAAATTATTTTCTTTTTTTAGTGAAAAAATTATTTTTTATATAATACTAAATATCTTTTTTATCCAACCGGTAAAGTATTAATTTTTTAAAAAATACTTGAGAACTTCTTTCAAGTGTAATATATATTTTCGTAGTACTTAGACTTAAATTTTTGTAAATGAGAATAATTAGAAGAATTAAAATATTTATTCACTAGACTCCATTTTAAAGTTTTTAAATAATTTTTTTCTTCTACCACACGCATATATTGCTGATAAAGATGTGATAAATATTCATATTTTTAACAATTATAATATTCATTAACTCTTTTTTTTAAAAAAAATTATATATTTTTAAATGTCACTTAAATAGAAGATACTAAAAGGAAATAAGAGGTTCTCATTCGGCTTTCTTCATTTTAGACCTCAGGTTAAGCATTCTATATTCAAAGTCTTAAAAAGAGCTCCCTTTTCAAAATTCTCTAATTTGAAGCCCTTGACCGGAAAACAACAAGGACTTGGAACTGGAAATATGGTCCAATAATATAATTCATCCATTGTGTAGAATAAAAATATAAAAATATTCGCTCCATAAGTTTTGACTTTTGACCATATCTATATCTAACGCCTTAATGAACGAGAACTCTTTTTATCTTGGAAATTTTAACTTGCATAATACAAATGCTTGTGCAGCTGTCATCTATATTCTTTTAAATAACCTAGAAAATCCCTTACTCTTACATTATTTTCATCTTGATCTTCACATTTAATTGAAATTTTTTTAATTTATTAAATTTTGGTATTAATCTTTCAATATATTTATCTCATTATACTTTATGCCTTATTGTATAAATTAAATATTAAGGTAATTATATAAAATTATTAAAATATCTTTTCATTTATTTAATACTATTTTTTTTCTTTCTATAAAAAATATTTTTTGATAATTTCACATAATTATCATTAAAGTTAATATCTAATTTAAATAATATTAAATAAAGTGTAATGAGATAAATAAATTAATAAATCAAAGAAAAAATATAATTAAATGTACAAATCATGATAAAAAAAAAACTAATTTTCTAAGAAAATTTTGTTATTCAACTATAACTCAATTTTAATTTAAGTTCATGCTATAAATTAAAAAATTATTACTGTTACAACTGGATTGACAAAATGTCCGTCAAATTACGTAATTAGAGTGCTATTTAACCCTCCTACTTTATTGACCTCATCAGGTTGTCTTTTGGGGAGTGTGCATCTAATAATGTTTACGTGAAAGGAATCAAAAGGTTCGATCTCCTTACAAGTTACAATAATAATAACGTAGTGGCAAACAAGGCGTGGCGCTTGCTTCGATCATTAGGATTCTCCGATATTCCTATTCAACGATTCTCAATTCATTTCCCAAGATTTCATATGATCTTTGTGCATTTAGCATATCTTTTCTTTTCACTATTTTCCTTCTTCTTCTTCTTCTTTTTTTTTTTTTTTCTAAAGTGTTGTTCTTTCCTCTTTTTAGTTTTCTTCAAAGAATCTTTTCCTTCCTATCCTATGGTGGATAGTCTAAGAAAATATTGTACCACTTGCCTAGAGTTCAATAATGACATGAAGGCAATGCTAACCTTTATAAAGTTTTAATTTGACATATTTTATTCAATAAATTATATTAATCTTTTTATAAATTTTTAAAATCTAAACTTACACTCTTTTAATTTTTATTTATACAAAAAAAAATTCATTCACAAAATTTATAATTTGTGCATATTACCTGTTTGAAAATCATAAATAGTCTAATTTAATGTTATATAAAATATAAAAAATTAAATTAATACTTATAAAAATTTAATATAAAAAGGTTTAACATAGTTTTTTTTAAAATTAGAGAGAGTGTGAGAATAAATTTTATAAATTGTAACATAGATTCTAATTTTATATTAAAATTAGAGAGAATATGAGTGTAATTTTAAAAAATATCATAGAAGTTGATTGTAACTTATTCTATTTTCTTTACAAAAAGTTATTTTTATAAACTGTAATTTACAATTAATTGAATTATATTTGAAACTTTCTATAGCAACATATTGATAGGACATATAGAACAATATTTAAAAATTCATAATATTTTTAATTGAAATAAATCTTATCTTTTCTCTCCATCTTTTTTTCTTGCTCTTCCATAGTATAAGAATAAATTCTCCTTATCCGAGTCTTCCCAAGGAAATATGGATAAAACTTCAACGATAAGAATTATGATAAAAAAAAGACCTTTTGATCCTAAAATAATTTAGTTATTAAATTTATAAATTTCGTTAATTCTAATTCTTAAATTTTGTTGAACACATGAATTAATTCACAAAATATCAAAATTGTTGTATAATAATCTTTCTACCAAGGGACACACAAAAAATTCAATAAATTTAATATTTTTAAATATTAATTTGTACACTCAAAATTCATAGAATAAATACTTGCTTGGTCATGTTTCTAATTTTAACTTATTTTAAAACATTTTTTCCAATCTTTCAAAAAACTACCTTTAATTATAAAAGTACTATATGCTTAGAAACGATTTTGAATTTTATTTTTATAATAAATTATTTAATATATAATCAAATTTTGATTATATTAAAAAAAATTATAAATCAGATATAGTTAATTAAATTCTATACATTTGAATTTTCGGTGGAGATATTTTTAATTTAAAAATAATAATTTTTTTGCTATTGTTTTAAAAAGTGAGTTCTAAATACTTGCTTCTCTTTCACATTTGAAAAAACAACTTTTGCCGTCCACATCTAAAATCTAAAAGCAACTTTATCTGTTAGCAAGACATCATAAAAGTAAAAAAAAATATTTAAAAAATAAACGAATTTATTCTTTTAAATAAATTAGACTAAAATTTTATTTAATAAAATTAATTTATAAATTAATTTAAACTTATAAATTAATTAAAAATTAAAAATTATACGTTATTTAAAATAATATATAATTTATAAATTTTTAATTAATTTAAATTTATTTATTTATTAAATATTTTTAATTTAATTAAATAAATTTATAAATTAATTAAATAAATTATAAATTAACTTATTTTGTTCACACAATCTAAAATTATTCTTGAGGCTATAAAGATAAAATTTAGACACCAGAAAAATTTAATTTCATAAGTAATTTTATAAAAAAATTAATTTATTTATAGATGTCAAAATATTAGTGTATTTGTCTCGTAGAGCTGCACTGCTAAAGCTTTTCATTGGTTAAAATGGATGGCATTATTGGGGGCATCTTCTTGGGAAGGTCAATGATTTGGCTCCACAGATTTGGTCGAATTTTGTTACTAATTTATACGGACGCCCCCATTGGTTTGTCTGCGTATTGCGTGATGCAGATGGATTTTGATTTTTTAAATTATTTTATGTAAAAACAATACGAATAATTTATTCTATTTATTAATATTTTGATTATATATTTTTTATCATAAAAATATACATAAATTTATTTTAAAAATAATAAATTAATTTTTATTTTATTAATTAATATTTTTATTATACTGTATTTTTTCATTAAAAAATATATACAATTTTTAAAAAATTAAGAATAAAATATTTTTATCTCTTTTAATTAATATTTTTATTATACAATCTTTATTTTTATTACAAATATATATATATAAATTTATCTTAAAAATAAAAATATACTACAATTTAATTTAAATAATTTAAATATTTTTATGAAATAAACAAAAAATACATAAAATATCATTCTCTTAATTTTTTTGGAATTTTTGCTAACAAAATTGGTATTTTAATAGTTTAAATTATTTTATAATTATTTTAAGAATGAATAATTGATATTAGAGGTCAGTGAATTAAAAAAATTATTAAATTTTATTTATTATTTATTTATTATTTATAAATATTTAAATTAAATTGTAGTTTTTTTTATTTGTAAAAAAAAATTGTGTATCTGTTTAAGGGAGAGTAACGTAGTAAGCACCTTAATTAAAGGAAGAAATTTTTTAAATTTTTTAATTTTTTTTAAACAAACTCATTTAATTTTATTAAAAATATAAGACGAAATTAATAAAATAAGAAGTAAACTTTAAAAAGGGCTTTTTTCACTTGGCGATATTTAATCGTATGGGTGAACCCTACCAAATGAAAGAAAAATGATTGTTGGGAAAGGTTGAAAGATATCATATATGGCTTTTTCTTCTTTCGGGAAAAAAAATTGTTATCAGAATTTTGTATGAAGTATTATTTAAAGTTGAGATAAGGATAATTATACAATTTATGTTATAAACTTATGTGTCTAGTAAGAGATTTCTTTTGTACTTTTCTGATAATTGAATTTGAAAAAGTTAACCTCTTATGTTTAATTTATTAATTTAAGAAAAATATTTTTAGAAAATATAAATTTTTATAAATAAATTTTTAAAAAAGATTCTTATAAAAATTTGTCCATATAAAAGAATGAGAATTCAAGTTGTCCATGCTAAAAAAATCATTTTTAAATATAAAAAAAAATACTTCTTATTTTTTCTTATATTTTGTTTACTTTTTTTTTCATTGATCTCTCTATTTTTTTACTCTTTACTTTATCTCTCACCCTTCCTTTGTTTTTTCTCTTACTTTATTTATTTTATTTCTCTTCTTCTCTTTTTTTTTTTCATCTATTCTCTCGCCTTAATATAAGTAAAGTTATTTTTTAAAAAAATATTAAAATTAATGACAAAATATTCTTAAATAAATAGTTAAAGTCAATCACACATATTTTGTAAATTTTCAATAATTATTATTTACAAAAAAAATATAATTCACAAAAGTAAAATTTTTTGCAGCATACTAAATGTCCCTTAAGACAAAGTCTTGCGAGAGTGTTTAAAGTTAAACAAGTAGGATTAATTTTAATTGTAATATTCAAAGTTAGACTAGATTGACATTTTCAAAGTTTGCATATAAAAAACCTTATACAATTGTGAAAGTGATAAGCGGCTTACAACTTTAGTATAAGAATGTTAAAAATCTTGATGGTTCTAACAACTTGACTTGACAAATTCGAGTTAAAAAATTGAGATAAAAAAATTCTAAAAAAATGCACTCCATTTATTTATTTAAATATAAAATTTATAAATAAATTTATCTATATAAATACATCAATTTAAACTATTTTTTTATTGAATTCGGTTGGATCTTCAAGTAATGCCTGCCCCTAATTCTAAAGTTTAAAAAAAATCAGTCTCATAACCATATTTACAAGAATATATTTGATTCTCACCCAAAGAAGCCTCAAACTAAACATGAATTTGAGTTTAATTGACATATTTAATCCTCATTTTGTGCTTATAACTCTAACAATTTGATATATTCCAAGGATATTTGCCTCGAAAATTGTGTTATGAGGAAGCCCCTTTTGTACATATTTGGTCAACCCCATCATATATTCAAACAAAACAAAACAAGGAATTTAAAAAGAGAAAAAAAAAAAGCCGAATTGAAGTCCCATCGAGAGCCTTCAAAGGCCAATGAATCCTTATAACCTTTTGCCAACAATTGAATAAAATATATGAATAATAATACAAAAAAGTTGCACATCGTTTGGCTACATATTTACAGTACAATCGCTTCCGGCAATATATAGACAAATCAAAACACATCCATGATCAAAGCAATGGCAGTCTATGCCCCGTCGGGGACATCCTATATAATTGGAACAAAACAATGGCAATATATTTTAATAAGTTAATTGGTTTGATAATATTATAATTACTTTTAAGATTGAAAATTTAAATTTTATTAAGAGTCAAATAAATCAAAAAATAGTTCAAAATTGAATTATCAATCAATACTTATGAATACTAAATAAGATGTAAAACATATTATTTATGCATGAAAAATAAAATATTTTTTTAAAAAATTTTAATTAAAATATTTAACATAATTAATGAATAAGAAAAAATAATTTAATAGTTATTATGAATTACTTTATATTCTTCTAAAAAATAGATTGAACTGCTTTACTCTGAACCCTCTTTAAAATTAATAGACAGACAAAATGCCAATCCTCTTACAATAGGATCAATCAGACAAGATAATAAAATATTTATTCTCTCAATAACTTTAACTTTTTTTTTAGAAAAAAAAATTTAAAAGGTAAATAAATTATTTCAATTTTAAAATATAGTGTACCATAATTAATGAATATATATTAATAAAATATTATCAATAATCTTGACTTTGACAATATATCTTTTGCTTTGCCATGTGTATTTTCATGATATATTTTTTTTGGTGACATGGGATCTAGTTAAGAAAATTCTTGAACTCTATTGGATATAAATTTCTTCTCCAAATAACTTTTAAGGCCAAGTGCATAATATGTAAGGTAAATTAATAATTTAATTTTTAAAATTTAAAATTAATTTTTAAATTTATTCATTCATAGGACGTTCATCAGTTTTTAAAATATTTTTGATATCACTGAATTAATTGACTGATTAATTTAATTGACTAAATTAGAATTATGGGTCAAAAAGCATGTTTGACCAGGGACGACTTAAGCAAAGGATGAGCCCAAAATAGAGAGTGGAACGGCACATGACTGAATGCAATTTGATTTTGACCATTTTCTCAAATAGATAAACACATTTTTCTCGCGAGGGAATGGACCAAGCAAGATTGTAGTCTAATTAAACTTTGCCACTTCAAGTCAACATTAAGATTGTGGTCACTTAAGCAAGCAAACACGGTTTCAAACTACCCAACGAGAATTTTCTCTCTAGCTTTTAGGGGGGAATTCACCAAGTAACTTTTAAGAAGAAAAAAGCAAATGTATAAGACCCTCAGCTATGAAAACTTGATTGAATTCGGTAAAAACAAAATTATTTTAAATTGATTAGATTAGATTGGAGAGTTTATATAAATAATTTTTTTTAAAATTTTGAATTTAAACAAGTGAATATATTTTTAAAAATTTAACTTCACCAATGTAAATCCTATCTTTACTTATTGTATCTTTTTCTCTTTAAAATTGATAATATCAATTTTTCAAAAATAAATTAATAATTTGATTTTTGAATTTATAAATATATTTAATTTTAGTTTTATAATTTTTTTTAGTACATGAATTAGCCCTTTAAAATATCAAATTTGATATTTTTTAAGAATTAATAAGATAAGTAATGTGTAATAAGTTAATAATCTTAAAAAATTAATTTGTATATTTAAAAAAAATTAAATAACCAAAGCTAAATGATCTACAATCACAAGCTAATGACCGACACATTTGTTAGGATTCAAATCCAGAGAGTGAAAACGATAGTATTTATTTTTATTAATTAAATTTTTAAGTTTTTGAGTTAATGTAAACATATTAAATTCATTATATATTAATTTATTTAGATATTAACATAGACTACACGCGAGGATTCGTAATTTAATAAATTAATTTATACATTAAAAAAACTAAAATTTTAAAATTACATAGACTTATAAAATTAAATTATTAATATATTCATATAAAAAACACCACACTTTGTATTGTAGACAAGGGAGGACATTTAGCACCCTCTTCATTTAATACTCAAGTCCAGATTGTTTCATATATATAATATTTCTAACTATATATTATGTTGTTGCATTTTTTTAATATGGTTTTTAAATATTTTTTATAATTTTTTTGAAATATTTAAGTTATTTGAGTTTCAATAATATTTTTTTTAAAAATGTATTAAAAAAGAGTAGATTTGTTTTTTGGACTGGTAAACGGAGTTAAATTTAGGCTCATATTTTAAGTGTTAAACTGGGCCAGGGCCAGGCCAGGCTTTGACCTTAGTAGTAGGTGTAATAATCATAGCTAGGCAGGCCCAGCCTGGCCTAGGCTCTGCCCTCCCCTAATTTTTTTGTTTTTGGACAACGCCCTCCCCTAATTGCACAGCTTCTGGAAAGCCATTAGAATAAGGTTGGCTGGGGTTACAGAATGGCTATGGCTTTTAATGTCCCATTTCTCATTTACTGCCCTAATTGATTTCACTATAGAAGGAATTTAACTTAATCTAAAAAGAACTTATGATATTTTTTTTTTAAATAATGCATTTTTTTATAAGTGTTTAAATAAATTATTTATCCAAACAGAGCCTTATTCATATCACAAGGCTTCCTTGCTTCTGTCAGCAAACAAAAATGATTCAGTCAGCTAGAAAAGACAACATCCACTGATATGAACTTTTAATATTGCAGTCTGTTTATATAAGGGTCTAAATAGACTAACCTGTTTAACCCATAAATTCAAATGATTTGTAGCGGGCCTTAGTAAAAAAACTTTTTATTTTATTTTAAAAAAGCACTAATAACCTCATCACTAATGGTTGATCTCCTGTTGAAGACTAAATATAGACATAAGGAAGACAGGAAGCATACTTCAAAAGAGAAGTACCCTTAAAGCAATACTGACACCATTGACTGCTAACATAGATTATACAGAAAAATGAAACATTATTATTGTTTAGCAAAATGCATCTTCTGATCAACTTGGGGTTTGATTCATCTAGGAGCACTCTTAATGCACTAGGCTAATATTGGGAAGTTCACCCTTAAGATTGCCTGGAAAAGGGAGCTATTTTCGGGCAAAACCTGAAAATTTCTCTGCCCGTAACATGAAAATTGAAAAATTTAAATAAATAAAGCATCTTAATACGAGCAAAACCTAGCACCTAATTGATTGGAAATATACATCCTTGTGTCATGGAACAAAAAAGAGGAAATAAAAATGTGAGGGACAGAGAATTAAGCAGGAGCAGTCCATCAGCGAGATTACAATTTTTGGCCAAGGTTCTTTACTTTTCTCTCTGTTAACATTTTCATTTTACTAAATTTGATGCCTTTTCCACGCACTTTCTGAAATGTGTTTGTATTAACAATGGATCATTCAGTGCTCTCATTATACTTGACGAAAAGGATAAAGATAAATTATCGTTCATACATTTATTATGTAAAATCTCATAAACTTCTATAAGAAACAAAACCTTTGAACCAATGAGTCAATTGGCTCAATGATATTTGAGTCGTCTGCAGAATCAATAATCTAAGTTCAAACCCCAGCCAGTCAGAGAAAAATAGGGCCTTTGCTTTTAGTAGAAGGGGTATTCACCTGATACAAGAACTTTAAACCTATAATCATGTAACAGCATCCTTGTAATATTCAATAGTCTTTTGGGGATGTTAAAATCAAGATACCATAAGTGATTCACTTGGAAAATACGTATATTTGGAAAATGAACATGATTACCCCTGTAGATTATTTTAAGATAATCTTAACAGTCCTTAAAACCGACATCTAGAGCATGCCGAAACTACTATGAAATGATGGAGCTCAGCATATGTACTCATTATAGTGCAAATGGTAGAAACTGTAAGTAATAGTTCCATAACTATAATACCCATCTTTCAGAAAATAACCTTCATAGATCAGTGAAACTTGGTTGAAAATCATAGAAGGAGCATCATTTGCATCCTTCAAGACATGAATTTTGGTACAGACACAAAGCAAGAAACAAATCCATCCTAGTTATGCCCTATACTCCAAAGGACAGCGCTATGACAATAATCTAATAACCAATCACGGGACACCCTGGAGCCTTGAGATGGTAAAATTTGAAGCAGTTTCAAATGTAAGAAAGTATTTTATAGTAGATGATAATGTACAAGGAAAGGGAGAGAAGGGCAAACACATGCTGCCAAAAGAGAATTGCTGAAGCTTCACTAACTGCATAACCCCTCAAGCTGGCAATTGCTCCCAGTAAAATGGCACTTGGTGTTGTGTATTGCAACAAAAGCACAAACCTAAACATGGAGTCATTCTCAACCAGGAAATGTAGCTTATCAGACAATGCCACGATCCCAATTCCCAAAAGAGGAAGCACAAGGAGTCTTGCTACAATTATACCAACTGTGGTTCTAAGTCCAAGTGTAGATTCATTTGGTCCCTCAGCAAGCATACCCCCCAGTATAAGCATCACAGATGGTACCATGGCCTCAGCTAAAATCTCCAAACTGTCTGTGATAACAGATACTACAGCATCATCGCCAAAGAATAATGCTTTAAGCTGAGGTACCGTGCCAATGATGATAGCTAGTAGAGAGGCAATTGTTGGAGGTTGAAGTATGTGCTGAATTGGAGTCTGTTCAGCAGCAATTCTGATCCTCCTAACAACTCTAGGCTCAGCCAAACATCTAATGGACCTGGGACTGCTTCCACTGCTTTCTGCAACGATTTCAGTGTCAGGAATAGTGGCTTCAGAAACACCTGAAATGCTCTTGAAGATCCTGGCTATGAAGGGTGTCTTGGAGTGCTCAATCTCATTATCCTCAATGCCAGGCCACTCAGCATCTACAAGAAGCGGCCTACTGATGTCATTAAGTGTCTGAACTTCTTGGATTTCATCTCCTTCTTCAACAATCTCGTAAAACTCCATAGGAGGCTCCATCATGTGATAAACAAAGGTGTATACAAGAATTACAGAAACCCATTGGGATAAAGAGACATAAGCCACCCCTCTTGAATAGCAATGCTTTCCAAATGGATTAGTTGAAGAATGGCATACAGATCCAACTACAGCAAGAAGGAGATTTCCTGAGTTTCCAAATCCTGTCATTATTATAGTAAACCTATTAAATTGTGGAGGTGGGCGACATATGAGCACCACTAAGAACCCGAGTATGCAACCGAAAGATGTACTCACTAGCACATTAACAGGGATGAACCACCAATCCAAAAAGTTTTTAAGAGTGATGCTTTCACCCAATGCCGTAAAGATTAGGCATGGCAAGAACAAAGCAAATACAAGTTTACTGAGGAGTTTAAATGTCGCTCTGGGGATGAATTGCATTTTTGGGTTTGCAAGTAACAGTCCTATGACTGTTAGGCAGAGAAGTTTCAACAAAGGCACAATAGCACTTCGAATATCTCCACTATTAGGCTTGACTTTATCTTGATATAAGCCAACAGTGTCTAATCCTGACATTTTTACCTAACTGAAGAATGAAATCTCCTGCAATAGATCATATAGCCAGCATATGTAAATGATTTTCCAAATGAAAATGCTTAATAGTATTCACATTATTATCAAGGCGGACACAGGTTCCAGCACCACTTCGAGCATAGTCAATTACACAAAAACATCAACCATCAAAATATAAAACAAGATCAATATAAAAAACCAGACGGGTTTCACAAAATCACCACAAAAAGGAGACCAAACAATGATAGTGGTTTTGTAGATTGAAGGAAACTACAGAAGTATCAACCAGAATACCTAGGTTGTATAACTAGAATCGAGAAAAATATGGATGAATCCTAAGACTTTGTTAATAATTTTGATAAAAATCAAAGAGTCAATGGGTCCTTATCAAACTGCGACAAGGTGAAGCACCTTCCAACACCACTTCAAGCATAGTCAATTACACAAAACATAACCATCAAAATGCAAGATACAAAATCATCACAAAAAGGAGACATAACTAGAATTGAGCAAAATATGGAAGAATCCTATTGAGAATTTTGATAAAAATCAAATAGTCACTGGGTGCGTATCGAACTATGACAAGGTGAAGCACCTTCCAACACCACTTCAAGCATAGTCAACTACACAAAACATCAACCTTCAAAATATAAAACAAGACCAATTAGAATGCAAGATGGGTTTCACAAAATCATGGAGACCAAAAAAAGACAATGATACGGTTTTACAGATTAAAGGAAAGTACAGGAGTATCTAAGAGAGTTGTATATGTAGAATCGAGCAAAATATGGAAGAATCCTAAGACTGTGATCAGAATTGCAATGAGAATCAAAGAGTCAATTGGAGCTAATCGAACTATGACAAGGTGAAGCGGGTTCCAACACCACTTCGAGCATAGTCAATTACGCAAAACATCAACCATCAAAATATAAAACAAGATCAAAATCAATAAGAAATACAAAATAGGTTTCATAAAGTGATCACAAAACGGAAACCAAAGACAATGATAATGATCATATAGATCAAAGGAAACCACAGGATTATCTACAAGAATACGTGGGTTGTAGAGCTAGAATCGAGCAAAATATGGAAGAATCCCAGGACCGATCAGAACTTGGATGAAAACCAAGAGTCACTGGGTGCTTATCGAACCATCGACAAGGTGAAGCGGATTATATATAAGGGACTGAAGCTGAAGAAAGAAAAGAGCTTACAAATAAGCAGATGAAGAAATATCGAGACCCACTTGAAAAAAGGTCAAAGCTTTCACATTTATTTCGCTGTAGCTAAAGGAGAGGGTGAAACCAATCACGAAAATTCTTAACGGCCTTCGGACAAAGATGAAGTCTGATTGCACGAGAATTGAATAGCCTCTGCCAAATGTTCAGGACAGGTTTAGGATTCGTAGATATTAGCCGGATAACTAGATCCAATTTTAAGATTATTGACCCTTGATTAATGTTTTGAAAAAACAATCATTTTTATGTCATAAATGACATTACGTTATGCCCATTTTGAAAGCCTGGGTGGTTTTGGTTTGACTTTTTGGTTCAGAAATTTTTACACTACTCTGTGCATTGAAGGCCATTGCTAATGGGAATTCAAAATACCGGTGCCTTCTAACGCACGCATTCAATAAGGCTCCGTTTGGTTGATAAAAATAAAAAAATAAAATAAAAATTTAAAATTTTATTTTATTATATATGATGTTTGATTGACGGATATAATTATTATAGAATATATATTATTATATGATAGGATAAATATTATTTTTAAAAATAGATGAAAAAAATATATAATGAAATAGAATTAAAAAAATTTAAAATATCTTTCAAAAATAAAAAAAATAAAATTAGAATAAAATAAATAATATTCAAACTATTTTTAATACTATTAATTATTTTTTTATTTGTATTATTTAAAAGTTAAAATAATATTATTTTAATAACTTTATTTTTTAAAAATATTTTATTTTTTTATCAATTTTTTATTTTATTTTTGCTTTATTTATAACATATGAAACATAAAAAATTAATAAAAATTTTATTTTATTTTATGTCGTACCAAACATAATTTTAATAATAATATTATATTATATTATATTTTATTTTTCATTTTCATTTTTTTTGTCACTAACTAAATGAGGCGGGTTTAATTAATGCCTTTTCTTTTTCAACAATTGTAATAATAATAATAATAATAATAATAATAATAATAATAATAATAATAATAATAATAATAAAAATTTAAATATTTGTTCTCGGTAGATTTCATAAAATTTTAAATAAACTTTTAAAGTTTAAAAATTTAAAATTTTGATTTTATAATTTAATTTTTTTAATTAAACTTTTGTTAATAGTTTACCGATGCATATATGTTTAAATTTTAATCACTAAAAATTACATGTAATTTATACTTACTATCAATTAAAGAATTTAATGATAAGGACTCAAGGAAAAAAAATTTAAATTATAAAAATTGAATAATTAAATCTTCAATAAGATTTTATTAATTATTGGGACTCATATTCAATATAAAAGAGTTTTTTTTTATTATAGTGAAGGTATTTTCAAATTTTGTTTGATCTAAATTGCTTTCCATATGGTTTCAAAGACAAACTCCTTCAAAAAAACCTTAGACTTTTCCTTTGAATTCGAAAGAAGATCTCTCCGGGTGAAAGAAGAGGTTAACAGATATGGAGAATGCTACTGGTGAAATTGTGCCAACAAAGTCCAAGGAGGAAGAAGATATCCTACAAAGAAGTAACAAAAAAATCAAAGCAAGCACTGGGGAAGAGTTAAAGCAAGATGTAGAAATGGGGGAACTAGAACGGCTAAGTACCCTAACAAGCCAAATATCAGAGAAGACAGAAATTCCAAGGGAGGATGCGATAATGGGGGAATCTAAGAGGAAAGAATTACTCGGGGACTTGATTTGTGAGGGGATGGACAACCAAGGCCAGAAGCCACAGATAGTCAAGGATAATGAGAAAGCTGGATCATCATACCGTGACAGATTATTAGGCTTCAATGGCATTGCAAACAATTTGGTAGAGGAAGATTCTGAGTCAGAAGACCATTTCTCTGAAGATGACTCGGAGGATGAGTGGTCTGGAAATGAAGAGTCACTTGAGGATGAACAATTTCCTACCATTGACATTCCTGCAGAGGAAAGGAGAAGATACTATAAGAACTGGAGGAACTCACTGATTATAAAGCTTATGGGGAAGAGGATTGGTTACCGGTACTTAAGAGAAAGATTGAACCGTATGTGGCATCCCTCTGGGCAGCTAAATCTAATAGACATTGGGAATGAGTTCTATTTGGCTAAATTTAACAACCAGGAGGACTATAAGTTTGCGTTACATGAAGGGCCGTGGATGATTGCTGACCACTACCTTGTGGTCCAAAGATGGCGCCCAGAATTTAGACCATTGCAAGATAGCTTCAAGAAGGTGGCAGTTTGGATCAGAGTTCCATGGCTCCCCATTGAATACTACAATTCTCACTTCCTTTGGAGGCTAGGGAACAGAATAGGTAAAACGCTTAAGATAGACAACCATACACTCAGGAAATTGAACTCAGATGCTGGTGAAGAATTGGGAGTGGAGAGAGGCAAGTTTGCCCGTATCTGCGTGGAAATAGATTTACAAAAGAAATTGATTGCTAAGTTCAGATTGAGGAGGAGGATCTTTAATGTGGAATATGAGGGTTTACATTTCGTATGTTTTGGGTGTGGGAAATACGATCACAGAAAAGATCAATGTCCAGAGGAAACTCAAAGAACTCAGAGCCTCATAAACAAAGATGGAGATGGCTTACCGAGAGAGGTACAAGAGGCAAACTCCAGAGTGTAAGGGGTCCCTAGCTCACCGGAGAACACCGGAAGGCCGATGATGGACGACGGAGATGGAGACTTTGGGCCTTGGATGATGGTCTGCAAAGCTGACAAAAAGAAAGCTGCCAAACCCCGTGTCACTGACAGCAGACAAAACCAGAAAATTATCACAAATGCAGGAAACAAACCTCACCTAATCTCTGCTATCCAGAAAGAACCCACAAGAACTACCAAATTTAGCATCTTGGAAAGCATAGGGGAGGATGCGATGGTGACCAATGAAGAGATAACCATTACCGAGGCCACAGCCAACGAGGCGGAATCCCAGAAAGGAAATGACAGAATAGAGAAATCCAGAAGCATGCAGAGGAAAGGTAAAGAGATAATGCCCTTGGGTAAGGAGAATCGGGGCTCAGGCCCATACGGAGGTAAAAGAACACATTTCAGGGCCCAGGCAAAATATAGCCTACTCAAACCCATCACGGGAAGCTTTAAAATCCAATCGAAGAAGCCCAATGGGGCCAAGACAAAAATAGACCAGGGAATAGGGCTTGCTCACAGAGAAGCCTTAGCGGATGTGCCTAATAACATCAAGAGGTCTGAAGTTGTTACCCAAGCCCACAACCTGAGTGGAAATACACCATCAATTCATGCTGTCATCGTCCCGCGAGTCCAAAGTCCCAATAGACTGAAGGAGATGTATCCTTCGATCAATGGAATAAAAGACACAAAGACAAGTGAAGGAGTTGACAAAGAGTCAAACCATGAGAAGACAGAACCTCCAGATAAAGAGGCACAAACAGCTACAACGACTCAACAAAGGTTTGAAGCCCAGGAGGAGGAGCAGACAATGGTGGAAGGGATGGATGACCCGGGGAGAAACAACTGTTTGCTGTAAGAAGCAGAGGACTTGATTTTATCTGGTTTTTATGAATTTTATGACCTGGAACTGTCGAGGAGCGGGATCCAGAATGTTCCCCTTTCTCATTCAAGACACCATGCGCATGAATCAGTTGAGTTTAATTGCACTTTTTGAAACTAGAATTAGTGGCAGGAAAGCAGATGCAGCCATCCAGAAAATGGGTTGGACTGGAAACGTAAGAGTTGAAGCTGAAGGATTCTCGGGTGGCATTTGGATTATCTGGAACCAAAGTGACCTGGATGTGAAAGTTTTATGCAAGCAGAGGCAATTTATCCATATGCATATCAGTTTTAAGAATGACAGTAGGGAATGCTTGGTAACGGCAATTTATGGGTGTCCTAACCAAATGGGCAGGAAGACCCTGTGGCACGATCTAACAATGCTTAACAACAGGCTACAGCTACCTTGGCTCCTCATGGGGGATTTCAATGCCTACAAGAGCTTGGAAGAGAAAGAAGGAAGCATGTATTTCAACTGGACGTCCATGAGAGATTTCCAGAATTTCATTGATGAAAACCAGCTAGTAGACTTGGGGTTCAAAGGTCCCAAATACACGTGGGAGAGAGGAAGAGTGAAGGAGAGGATTGATCAAGCCTTAGGGAACATTGAATGGCAAGCAGAATTTCCTGAATCCATGGTTCTTCACCTGCCACCCCTCAATTCGGATCATAGGCCTCTTTGCATTAAGCATTGGCAAAGGGATAACCAGACCAGAGGGAAGAAGGCCTTCAGATTCCAAGCTGTTTGGTTGGCGGATAATTCTTTCCAAGAGGTAGTTAACAAAGTTTGGGAGGATAATCAAAATTGGAAGGATGCAGCAGCGAGGTTCAAAGATGAGATTGAAGTCTGGAATCATAAGGTGTTTGGGAATGTGTTTAGGAAGAAAAATGAACTCAACAGGAGACTCATGGGTATAGACAGAGCAATGCAATGCAAGTTAAATACCTTCCTTTCGGATCTCAGACAACAATTGTGGAATGAGTATGAGAATATTTTGTTGAAGGAAGAAGCTATTTGGTACCAAAAGTCAAGGTGTAATTGGCTGAAGTTAGGGGACAGAAATACAAAGTTTTTCCATGCTTCCACAGTTGCAAGGAGAAGGAAGAACAAGATTGCTATGCTGAAGAAAGAGGATGGGTCATGGGAACAAAATCACAGAATCTTAAAGAGATGGCAAGAAGTTATTTTAAGGGACTCTTCTCACAAGAAAACTGTAATAACCGTAAAATTTAACGAAAAGGAAATTTAAAATAAAAGAGAGAATTTTGACAATAGAGATAAGAACCGTAGAAAATATGTATATTTATTACATAAAAAAAATAGAAGTTATGTTTTGGCGCGCTATAAGCAAATATATTTTTATTTATGTAGAAATAATTATGATTTGTTAAAAGTAAGTGAATTTTTAAGTAAAAGAAGTATTGTGTTGCTTAAAATAATTATACCGGCTTCTATTGAATTTTTATGGTATTTTTAGAAATACTCTTTCTTTTAATATGAATAAAGATATTTGTTTAGAAATTTGTTTTATTACGATTTTTATCAAGAAAAAATTATGATGTGAGAGTTTAACTAAAGGTTTATGAGAAAGGAAATTTTTAGAAATTTTTAGGATATTTTATGATGAAAAACGGAATTTATATGAATTTTTATAAAAGAAAATCATATTATAAATTATTTAATTATTATTATTATTTTAAAAAAAAAAATTTACTGTAGCTCCTGCATATATGCATACGGGCAGCCAGAAATAGAAAGCAGAAAACGCAGCCCCCATTTTCCATTTTCCCCTTCAATTTCAAACCTTCATATCTGGAGCTATGGACTTCCGATTGACGAACCGTCTGGACAATTGGACTCGTGGCAACGAGTACTTCAAAACTCACCGATCAATTTCGCCGGAAAGTCGCCGAAAGGTCGCCGAAAAATCACGTGAATAGTACCTCCAAAGGTAAAACTCCGTCCAATTGCGTTTTAGGCTTCGTTTTTACCGAAATTCTTCCCGTAGATAGTCTTAAAATTAGTTTCTATACTCGAATATAGGGTTTTTAGGTTTCGGCATGAATAATATTTTTCGGCGAGTGAATAGTGTTTTCCGACATGAATAGTGACATTTAGAATTTATCTAATTTTCATATTATGTCTATATTTTCTAGGTTGTTGAGCCACCACGAGGTGAAATTCTCATTGTTGGACTTCTAGTACGGTGAGTGAGTTTTTCATACTATAGCGCATATTTTAGGAATTTAATTTATAACTCTCTCATATGATTTTAACTAGTTGGAATGTATGTTAAATTGTCTTACCGCTTTGAAAACCAATATGTTCCAACCATGTTAGAAATTGTAAATTTCAATCCTAGTTGAACCTTAGGTATGCAGGGCAAGCATCTAAACTATTAATTCTCCATTTGAGCTAGATTTATAGAAATGCGAACTTAGTCATAGAAATGAACTAAGTTAGCCATGAAGTGGTTTAATGCACGATAAGTATCTATGTAACGTCTACGGACGATCTATGTTTAAAAAGGGAAAGTTTATGATTTTAAAGGTCTCCATGGGAATTCATGGATGAGATATATTTTAGAATAGAATTTTATGCATGAAAAGAGCTAGATGGAGAATTATAGCTTTATTGTAAACTTATTGAAATGTTTTACTTTAAACTCTTTGAATAGCATATTTCAAATGTTTTCTATTGGAGTGACCCTTTTAGATCACTGTTAGCTAGCCGCAGGTAGTGCTAGCCCTGGTGCACCGTGATCATGTTAATGCTTCGGCCTAGGATACTGTGACGGGCATATGACTGCCTAAGACACAGGGATTTAGGATAGACTTATGTCTATGCCTACAGTGATTGCCATACCCATTGCTATGTGCTTGGAAAATTTAGGGTAGACTTATGTCTATGCCTACAGTGATTGCCATACCCATTGCTATGTGCTTGGGGAAATTTAGGGTAGACTTATGTCTACGCCTACAGTGATTACCCCTCCCTTGCTATGTGCTTAGGGAAGATGATGATCTGTCAGGAAAGAACTCCAATAAACTAGTGCATTTTTCTTAAAGATTAAATATTTCTAAAATACTTCATTCATCATTGTTATTGCATAAATATCTTCATTTCTTACTTACCATGCATAATTGATTTGCTTTACGGTTACTTATTTAATCTTGTTTTATCTTTTGAACATCCATTTGAATTGTTTAGTTTTTTTTTTGTAATAAATTATGGTTAAATGCTTAATGTTTCAATTATTAAACTCATTGTGAAACACTCGTGCTTGGTTTGCCCTGTTTCTGTTATAGTATGATTTATCCATTCACTGAGATGTGGTAATCTAACCCCTCTTCTGTTTTCTCCCTACAGATAGTCAAAGAAACACTGATCCAGCTACAGCTCCATAGGAGGCTAAATATAGCATTGGTGAGCCCCAGTTTGAGCAAGACTCTATTGTATTGGTTGTATAGTTTAAGTTTATGTCTAGTGTATCTCCATGAACTTACAGGTAGGATCCTCGCTTCTTGTGTTGTTTGAAAAATGGTTTTAAGTTTTACAATAATGTTTGTACTATGAGGCCATGGGCCAAGTTGAATCAAGGATGTTGGATTCATGAAATATATATATATATATACAGTATTTTCTTATATTGGATGTGGCGTATGTGGCCAGTTATATTTATTATGTACTCTGGATTGTGTGCTGGATGTTTGTGCATGCTATGTGTTAGGCTTGCGGCTAGGGGGAAACCTTTATGCCGTGCCGGTCATATGTTCCATCATTTGGGGCCGTGACAATATGGTATCAGAGAATTAGGTTTCCCTGTGTTCATGGAATAACGGACCTTTAGGTAGGACTTTGAGTATGGGTATAAATCCGGACAT
This sequence comes from Gleditsia sinensis, assembly GCA_037074535.1. Lineage (NCBI taxonomy): Eukaryota > Viridiplantae > Streptophyta > Magnoliopsida > Fabales > Fabaceae > Gleditsia > Gleditsia sinensis. The sequence continues at coordinate 13,080,260 of CM073471.1, forward strand.
GCTTATACTCACGGTGCTACTAAAGGGGTTCGATAGGATGTTGTCTTTTTGTTTAAGTAAGTCAGTTTATAGTATGCTATGTTGGCATGGTTAAGTGATGGTTAGGCTATCTCTATTTTGTAGCGAGATGCCACCAAGAACGAGATCAAAGGTTAGGCAACCCGCGGCTCAAGAGCAGATGGCTGAAGAGTCTGCTCAGTCCGCAGTACTCGTGCCTAGAGGCCGAGGTAGAGGTCGTGGCAGAGGCCGAGGTAGAGGTCGTGGCAGAGGCCGACCTAGAGCCAGTGCAAGAGGCAGTGGCAGGGGTGTAAGAGCTGCTGAAGCAGCCGAACAAGCTGAGTTGAGCAGTGAGAAAGCTGAGACTCTCAGGACAGGGGAAATGTCTTCTCACCCCCGGGATGATGTGATAGCCCAGATGCTGGTAACCATGCAGGGTATGCAGCGGGCAATAGAGAATCTTGCCGAGAGAAGGGATGGGCAAGATAGAAGGGATCCACAGCAGCCCGAAACTGCTACCTCCGTTCCAGAACCAGTTAGGTCCGTAGAGCGGCATGTGAGACCTGCTGAGAGGGAAGTGGAACTATCTGAGTTCCTGAAGCTGAAACCGCCAACCTTCAAGGGGTTGTTGGCTAGTGAAGATCCCCAGGAGTTTATAGAGGATACTGAGAAGATCTGCGAGGTTCTTAAGTGTCCAGAGATCCGCTCAGTAGAGTTGGCAGCCTTCCAGTTGTCTGGTGTAGCGCAGGTATGGTTCAAGACCATGATGCGCGGAAGGGGAGTTACAGCGCCACCTTTGAGATGGCCAGAGTTCAAGGAAGTTTTCATGGAGAGGTTTGTGCCTCAGAGTATACGAGATGCCAAGTGTCAGGAATTTGTGGAATTGAAACAAACTCCCGGTATGACAGTCACGGAGTATGACTATCGCTTCACACAACTGTTGCCGTATGCACCGCATATGGTCCCTACTGAAAGGGACATGATCAAGAAATTTATCTAGGGGTTGATACCAGCATTGTTTAAATCAGTGGCACCCCAGATGAAGTAATTTCCTAATTACGCAGAGGTTGTAGACTGTGCAAGAATGATGGAGACTAAGCATTTGGCCGATGTCGAGAGTGTCAAGCTGAGGAAGAGGGATAGAGACGGGAGCTCCAAAGGAGGGCAAAGTTCTCATTCTCAAGGACCACGATTTCAGGGCCAGCAGCGCCCAGCACCACAGAATGTTGGGAACCCCAACCAGAGACCAGATGCGAGTGGTAGGCTAGGTCTTAGCCAAGGAAACACCAGGTATCCGGGTCAACCAGGATCAAGAGCCATTCAGCAGAACATGCCACAATGCCCTATTTGTGGCAACCATCACTTTGGTCAGTGCCGCAGGGAGATGATTGTTTGCTATCATTGCAACCAACCTGGACACATGAAGAGGGACTGTCCCCAGTTGTATGGCTCAAGCCAAGGGCCAACTCGACTGGCTTTACTACCAACCCCAGTGGCAGCTCAGCCTATAAGGACTATATCGGGCCAAGCAAGTAGCAGAGGTACTGGTAGAGGGATGATGGGCCGAGGTTAAAGCCAAGCAGGCTGAGGTCAACCGAGTATTTTTGCTCTTACCAGGCAGGATGCACAAGCTTCAAATGCGGTCATGACAGGTACTCTTTCGGTTTGTTTACATGAAGCATATGTTTTGTTTGACCCTGAGTCTACATATTCCTATGTTTCCCTTAGTTTTGTTAAGAGTTTGGGTAAAGATCCGATTAGGATGGATGCCCCTTTCTTTGTAACCACCCCAGTCGGTGATTATTTGCCAGTAGAGCATGTATGCAAATCATGTAAAGTGTCAGTGGGTGATAGGGAGACATTTGCTGATTTGATCATCCTAGACATGGTCGACTTTGATGTAATCCTCGGAATGGATTGGTTGGCAGCATGCTATGCTACCTTGAATTGCTATGAGAAGGCAATCAAGTTCAACTTTCCAAGTGAAGTTCATTTCCGGTTCCAGTGTGATCGAAGTAAAGCTCCAAGTAACCTGATTTCAGTCTTGGGTGCTCAGAAGATGTTGAAGAAAGGATGCCAGGGATACTTGGCATATGTTAGAGATGTAGATGGGAAGGTACCGGATGTAGACAAGATGGCAATGGTAAGAGAATTCCTGGATGTCTTCCTAGAAGAGTTGCCAGGATTACCTCCTGAATGGGAGATAGAGTTTGGTATCGACCTTATTCCAGAGGCTTGACAAATTTCTATACCGCCTTACAGGATGGCACCCACAGAGCTTAAGGAGCTAAAGAGTCAGTTGCAGGATTTGTTGGATAAGGGCTTCATCAGGCCGAGTACTTCTCCATGGGGTGCTCCAGTTCTTTTTGTGAAGAAGAAAGATGGGTCTTTGCGACTTTGCATTGACTATCGGCAACTGAATAAACTAACGGTGCGCAATAATTACCCTTTGCCCAGGATTGATGATCTGTTCAATCAACTTCAAGGAGCGAAATGTTTCTCCAAGATTGATCTGAGGTCAGGGTATCATCAGTTGAAGATTAGGAAGGAGGATATTTCTAAGACAGCTTTTAGGACCCGTTATGGTCATTATGAGTTTTTGGTTATGTCTTTTGGACTAACTAATGGACCAGCTGCTTTTATGGACTTGATGAACAGGGTGTTCAAGCCATTCTTAGATCAGTTTGTCATTGTGTTCATTGATGACATCTTGGTTTATTCTAAAGACCATGAGGAGCATGAATAGCACCTACGGGTCATTTTACAGATTTTGAGGGATCAGCAGTTGTATGCCAAGCTGTCTAAGTGTGAGTTCTGGTTGGACAGTGTTATGTTTTTGGGGCATGTAGTCACGAAGGACGGCATTCAAGTAGACCCCGAGAAGGTAGAGGCAGTACAGCAGTGGCCTCGCCCAGTTAGTGTGACGGAGATCCGAAGTTTCTTGGGTCTAGCAGGGTATTACCGGAGGTTCATCAAGGATTTCTCCAGGATTGCTGCTCCTTTGACCAGATTAACCAGGAAGGGAGTTAAGTTTGAGTGGTCGAATGCATGCGAAGAAAGTTTTCAGACCTTGAAGAAGTGTCTAACCACAGCCCCAGTTCTAACTATCCCAACGGGCACTGGAGGATACTCAGTATACTGTGACGCCTCAAGGGTGGGCTTGGGTTGTGTGTTAATGCAGAACGGGCATGTTGTAGCCTATGCATCTAGGCAGCTCAGGAAGCACGAACAGAACTATCCTACACATGATCTAGAGATGGCAGCAGTGGTCTTTGCCTTGAAGATTTGGAGGCACTATCTCTATGGTGAACCCTGTGAGATTTACACGGACCATAAGAGCCTCAAGTATATCTTTCAACAAAAGGATCTTAACTTGAGACAGAAGAGGTGGATGGAGTTGGTGAAGGACTATGACTGCACTATCTTGTACCATCCAAGCAAGGCCAATGTGGTAGCAGATGCTTTGAGCAGAAAGTCAATGGGGGAGTCTAGCCTATATCACCCTACTCCGGAGGCCGTTGGTAAGGGATATTCATCGGCTAGAAGGTGAGGGGATGCGCTTTGAAGTGAAGGAGCCAGGGGTGTTGTTAGCCCACATGCAACTACACTCTCCACTGGTTGAGCAGATTAAGGCAGATCAAGACAAGGATGCTAAGCTGTGCAAGCTCAAGGATGAAGCTAGGAATAATCAGACTTCTGAATTCAGCGTGGATTCTGAAGGAGTGTTAAGATGTGGGAATCGCTTGTGTGTACCCGATGTGGATAGTTTGAGGAAGCAGATTTTGGAGGAGGCACATCAATCAGCCTATACTATCCACCCAGGAACAAATAAGATGTACAGTGACCTCAAGGACTTGTATTGGTGGAATGGGATGAAGAAGGATGTAGCAAACTTTGTGGCTCAATACTTGGTTTGTCAGCAGGTGAAAGCTGAACACCAGAAGCCTGCCGGTTTGCACCAGCAGATTGAGATACTGGAGTGGAAGTGGGAAAGGATTACTATGGACTTCGTTACAGGGTTACCGAGGACCCCTAAGGGTTAAGACTCAGTATGGGTGATAGTGGATCGAATGACCAAGTCATCACACTTCTTACCAGTGAAGACTACCTTTAATGTGGCTCAGTATGCAAGCCTGTATTTGAGTGAGATCGTCAGATTGCATGGAGTCCCTGTATCCATCATATCTGATTGAGGTCCACAGTTTACGGCAAGGTTTTGGAAAGCTTTTCAAGAAGCTTTGGGAACGAGGTTGGATCTAAGCACCGCTTTTCATTTCTAAACAGATGGCCAGTCAGAACGCACGATTCAGATTCTGGAAGATATGCTTAGAGCATGTATATTGGATTTTGGTGGCAGTTGGGAAGGATACCTGCCATTAGCTGAGTTTGCATACAACAACAGTTATCAAGCCAGTATTCAGATGGCACCTTTTGAAGCTCTTTATGGGAGAAGATGCCGATCTCCCGTTGGATGGTTTGAAGTTGGAGAAGCCAAGCTGCTAGGGCCAGACTTGGTGCAAGATGCCATAGAGAAGGTTAAGCTGATAAGGGAACGGCTTTTAACTGCACAAAGTCGTCAAAAGTCTTATGTGGACCATAGGCGTCGGGAGTTGGAGTTTTCTTTAGGCGATCACGTGTTCCTCAAAGTTTCTCCCATGAAGGGAATCATGCGGTTTGGTAAGAAAGGGAAGTTAAGCCCAAGGTATATTGGACCTTTTGAAGTTCTGGATAGGGTAGGAGCAGTGGCATACCGCTTAGCCCTACCACCTAGGTTGAGTGAAGTGCATCCAGTCTTCCATGTCTCGATGTTGAGGAAGTATCTACCCGACCCATCTCATGTGATTCAACCGCAAGAAATCCTTTTGGATGACAAGTTGGCCTACGAAGAGAAACCCGTGGCCATTGTTGATAGACAAGTGAAAAAGTTGAGATCTAAGGATATCCCTACAGTAAAGGTGATCTGGCAGAATCATTCCAAAGAGGAAGCTACGTGGGAAGTAGAGGATGTCATGAGAGAGAAGTATCCACAGTTGTTCCAAGAGTAGTCATATGTTTTCATGTTGTTAGTTTTTGTAAAATTCGGGGACCGAATTTCTTTAAGGGGGAAAGAATGTAATAACTGTAAACTTTAACGAAAAGGAAATTTAAAATAAAAGAGAGAATTTTGACAATAGAGATAAGAACCGTAGAAAATATGTATATTTATTACATAGAAAAAAAAATATCAGAAGTTATGTTTTGGCGCGCTATAAGCAAATATATTTTTATTTATGTAGAAATAATTATAATTTGTTAAAAGTAAGTGAATTTTTAAGTAAAAGAAGTATTGTGTTGCTTAAAATAATTATACCGGCTTCTATTGAATTTTTATGGTATTTTTAGAAATACTCTTTCTTTTAATATGAATAAAGATATTTGTTTAAAAATTTGTTTTATTACGATTTTTATCAAGAAAAAATTATGATGTGAGAGTTTAACTAAAGGTTTATGAGAAAGGAAATTTTTAGAAATTTTTAGGATATTTTATGATGAAAAATGGAATTTATATGAATTTTTATAAAAGAAAATCCTATTATAAATTATTTAATAATTATTATTATTGAAAAAAAAAAGTTACTGTAGCTCCTGCATATATGCATACGGGCAGCCAGAAACAGAAAGCAGAAAACGCAGCCCCCATTTCCCATTTTCCTCTTCAATTTCAAACTTTCATATCTGGAGCTACGGACCTCCGATTGACGAACTGTCTGGACCATTGGACTCGTGGCAACGAGTACTTCAAAACTCACCGATCAATTTCGCCGGAAAGTCGTTGGAAGGTCGCCGGAAAATCGCGTGAATAGTACCTCCAAAGGTAAAACTCCGTCCAATTGCATTTTAGGCTTCGTTTTTACCGAAAGTCTTCCCGTAGATAGTCTTAGAATTAGTTTCTATACTCGAATATAGGGTTTTTAGGTTTCGACATGAATAGTATTTTCCGGCGAGTGAATAGTATTTTTCGGTGAGTGAATAGTGTTTTCTGACATGAATAGTGACGTTTAGAATTTATCTAATTTTCATATTATGTCTATATTTTCTAGGTTGTTGAGCCACCACAAGGTGAAATTCTCGTTGTTGGACTTCTAGTACGGTGAGGGGGTTTTTCATACTATAGCGCATGTTTGAGGAATTTGATTTATAACTCTCTCGTATGATTTTAACTAGTTGGAATGTATGTTAAATTGTCTTACCGCTTTGAAAACCAATATGTTCCAACCATGTTAGAAATTGTAAATTTCAATCCTAGTTGAACCTTAGGTATGCAGGGCAAGCATCTAGACTATTAATTCTCCATTTGAGCTAGATTTATAGAAATGCGAACTTAGTCATAGAAATGAACTAAGTTAGCCATGAAGTGATTTGATGCACGATAAGTATCTATGTAACGTCTACGGACGATCTATGTTTAAAAAGGGAAAGTTTATGATTTTAAAGGTCTCCATGGGAATTCATGGATGAGATATATTTTAGAATAAAATTTTATGCATGAAAAGAGCTAGATGGAGAATTATAGCTTTATTGTAAACTTATTGAAATGTTTTACTTTAAACTCTTTGAATAGCATATTTCAAATGTTTTCTATTGGAGTGACCCTTTTAGATCACTGTTAGCTAGCCACAGGTAGTGCTAGCCCTGGTGCACCGTGATCATGTTAATGCTTCGGCCTAGGATACTGTGACGGGCATATGACTGCCTAAGACACAAGGATTTAGGGTAGACTTATGTCTATGCCTACAGTGATTTCCATACCCATTGCTATGTGCTTGGGAAATTTAGGGTAGACTTATGTCTATGCCTACAGTGATTGCCATACCCATTGCTATGTGCTTGGAGAAATTTAGGATAGACTTATGTCTACGCCTACAGTGATTACCCCTCCCTTGCTATGTGCTTAGGGAAGATGATGATCTATCAGGAAAGAACTCCAATAAACTAGTGCATTTTTCTTAAAGATTAAATAATTCTAAAATACTTCATTCATCATTGTTATTGCATAAATATCTTCATTTCTTACTTACCATGCATAATTGATTTGCTTTACGGTTACTTATTTAATCTTGTTTTATCTTTTGAACATCCATTTGAATTGTTTAATTTTTTTATATAATAAATTATGGTTAAATGCTTAATGTTTCAATTATTAAACTCATTGTGAAACACTCGTGTTTGGTTTGCCCCGTTTCTGTTATAGTATGATTTATCCATTCACTGAGATGTGGTAATCTCACCCCTCTTCTGTTTTCTCCCTACAGATAGTCAAAGAAACACTGATCCAGCTACAGCTCCATAGGAGGCTAAATATAGCATTGGTAAGCCCCAGTTTGGGCAAGACTCCATTGTATTGGTTGTATAGTTTAAGTTTATGTCTAGTGTATCTCCATGAACTTACAGGCAGGATCCTCGCTTCTTGTGTTGTTTGAAAAATGGTTTTAAGTTTTACAATAATGTTTGTACTATGAGGCCATGGGCCAAGTTGAATCAAGGATGTTGGATTCATGAAATATATATATATATACAGTATTTTCTTATATTGGATGTGGCGTATGTGGCCAGTTATATTTATTATGTACTCTGGATTGTGTGCTGGATGTTTGTGCATGCTATGTGTTAGGCTTGCGGCTAGGGAGAAACCCTTATGCCGTGCCGGTCATGTATTCCATCATTTGGGGCCGTGACAAAAACCTCCCTTTCCAACCCCTTGCTCTCAAGGGATGCTTCCCTAAAATCAATGAAGAAGTGATGGCTGAAATACAAAAACCCTTCTCTGAAGATGAAATTAAGGAAGTGGGTTTTAGCTTGGGACCTTTCAAAGCCCCAGGGCCAGATGGATTGCATGCAGTATTCATTCAAAGCCAATGGGAGGTGGTGGGCCCGTCTATTTGCAAGATGATGATGGAGATTTATGAAAACCCGAATAGGGTGAGAGATATTAACCAATCCCTGTTGGCTCTTATACCAAAAGTGGAAAGCCCCGAAAATATGAAAGAGATTAGACCCATTGCCTTATGTAATGTTACCCTAAAGATTTTAACAAAGACTATTGCCAATAAATTGAAGCCTTTCATGTCTCAATGGGTGGGACCATGTCAGAGTAGTTTTATCCCAGGAAGACACATTTCAGTTAATATAATAGTGGCCCAAGAAGTGATGCATTCTATGAGAAGGAAGAAAGGGAAGAAAGGAATGATGGCTCTCAAGATTGACCTAGAGAAAGCCTACGACAGAATCAGATGGGAGTTTCTAGAAGACACTCTTAATGAAGTAGGGTTAAATGAACACTTCAAGAGTATCATCATGAGCTGTGTGTCCACTGGATCCTTGAGTGTTCTTTGGAATGGAGAACCTACTGAATATTTCGCTATGTCAAGAGGTGTGAGGCAGGGCGATCCCTTGTCACCTTATCTCTTCGTCTTATGTATTGAGAGGCTAGCCCATTGTATCGAATGGACGGTAAGAAACAAGTTATGGAAACCTATTCAGCTCTGCAGACAGGGGCCTCTATTATCTCATTTGTTCTTTGCTGATGACTTAATGCTTTTTGCGGAAGCAGAGTTGGGCCAATGTGAATTGATCAAAAAGGTGCTAGACACATTCTGCCATAGTTCAGGCCAGATAGTTAGTGAGAGAAAGACAAAATGCCTATTCTCAACTAACGTCAGCCACACACGAGCAGAACAATATAGCCAGATAATCGGATTCTAGGCCACAAATGACCTAGGTCTCCACCTTGGGATGCCTCTCATTCATAGGCGAGTTAGCAAAAAAACTTTCAAGCATATTGCTGAAAAAGTGAATAAGAGATTAAGTGGATGGAAGGCAAAAACTTTATCTCTAGCTGGCAGGATAACACACACAAGTAGTGTGCTCAACAGCCTCCCGATCTGTTTTCGGTTAGCCCATAAGCTACTGTCTGTAACAAAAAAAAAAGACAAACTCCTTCACAAAATTTCCTTGTCAAGGTGTTGTCTAGAGAACCCAATGCAAGACATTTTGTTCGCATTTTCTTATAATAGTATTTAGCTAGGAATACATACCAACCATAAAAGCCCATGGACCAAGAAGAAGATAACCTACAAGTTATAGTTACAGATCTATTACACCTTTTAAGCCCAATTTTAGTCCATGCATGACTTTGAAAGTCTAGCGAAAGGGTAAGGCTCGAACATTTGACTCACATATGATTGTATTGAACGATTTTTTTTTCTATTGACTTAAGGCCATCTCAATTCTAATTCTTATTATTCTTAATATTGTTGTTATCTCTAAGTCTTCGTTTGGAATACCATAAAATATTAGGTTAAATAGAATAAAAGTCATTGGATAATATTAGATAAACTATCCACTTGATAAATTTTATCCTGTATTGTATAAATATAGTCTTTATCATATGTTTGGTTAAGCAATAGATAGAATAAAAATAATATTATTTTGATAAAAATACTTTTATATAAAAAAAATACTAAATTAATTAATAATTACTTTTTAAATAAAGTTTGGTTAATGTATAAGATTAGTTTGACTGGATTGTATTATATAATATTGTGTCATACACCAAATAATGTATAAAAATGAATTGTATAAACTTATATTATCCTATATCTTCTTATAAGATGCATCGAAGGGGCCCGAGGGATTCATCTTATTTAAAAGAACCTCCAATAGATGATCAAGGTGGTTTCCAATATATCAATTACTTCAATATATTTGTCATGTTTCTTGATTTTATTTGAGTTTTGAGCAATTAACTAAGTGATGGATGTTCGATACTGAAAATAATCGAAACATATTTTTAAACTTAAAACAACTATGTAAATCAATTGAAAGCAAAATTTGGAAGGATTAAACTAACATACTGCCATTGTTATTTTTCACAAGCTTTCTAACTTTCTTTCTAGTTTTGACTCTTTTAAATCTTATGTCCTTCACTGAAGATGGTGTAAGATTTGTTGACAATAAAAAGGGGGGGGGAGAGGCTTAAGGACCGAAACTCTCTTATATAATTGTTTTACCATTAAAAATAATAATAGATGAATTATCGCTAAATAATGGATTTCCATGACCATATATTTTGTAGAATAATAATTATTCAATTTTTTAAAGTTGAACCATTAATTTGAATAATGGATTTTCAACATGCAAACTGTTATATTCTCTCACTTAATCTATACGTTTAACTTATTGACTTAAATGAGTCATCAATTAAATTTCTTAAGAAACAAATACATGAATTATAGTAATAGGCCCTCTAAAAATGTGTAATATCATGCATGTATTACAATGCAATTAGGTTCTCAAATGTTATACTTAATGTGGTAACAAAAATTTAATAAATAAACCCTACGTTTATTTTTAATCCAAAAACAAAATATGTTTTTCTCAAATGAATTAAAATGCACATTAATACGAGAAAATATAACAATATATAAAAATTTGATTAATTACTTGTATGTAAACAATTATAAAGTGGAATCAAGTCCCATTTTCTCTACATGATCTTTGAATTTTAGTGGTGGCATGCTTTTAGTCAAAGGATTAGCGATAATCAATTCAATGTTAACATACCAAATGACCAAGTTTTTTCTTTTACACTTTCTCTAATGGCTAAGTACTTAATGTCGATGTGTTTAATTTGACTTCCACTTTTATTATTTTCTACCATAAAGACAGCAGTTGAATTATCGTAGAAAATTCTCAATGGTCTAAAAATAGAATCCATAACTTTAAGCCTGAGAATAAAACTCTTAAGCTATACACCATGTGAAGTAGTCTTAAAATAGGAGACGAACTAGGCTTTCATAATAGACGTAGTAGTCAAGGTCAGCTTAACACTTCTCTAAGAAACAACTCTACCTGCTATCATGAAAATGCATCTTGATGTTGACTTATGAAAATCAACACAGCTAACAAAGTATAAATCTGAATAGCTGATTACATATAGATTGTCCGTCTATCTATACATAAACATGTAATCTTTGGTTCCTTATAGGTATCTCATGACTTTCTTTGCAACTCTCTAGTGGTCAAATTTAGGGTTACTTTGATATCAATTGAGCATCCTCATAACAAATGTAATGTTAGGTCTAGTGCAAACCTAAACATACATAAAGCTTTTAACGGCAGAAGCATATGAATGTTCTTCATAGATTCTTTTCAAGGTTGTTCTTTGAGCAATGTTTCAAATTGAACCTATCACCCTTTACAATGAGAGCAGCACTTGTTGAACAATCATTAATCCGAAATCTCTCTAAAAATTTATTGATATATGTTTCTTATAATAGATCTAAAATATCTCGAAGTTTATCCCTATGGATCTTAATACCAATGACATAAGATGTCTCACCAATATCATTCATATAAAAGTTTTTAAAGAAAAATTGTTTCACCTCATGTAGCAAATCCTTATTGTTGGTTGCAGGTAAAATATTATCTATGTATAAAATAAAAAAACAAATTTCCTCCCACTAACTTTCTGTTATATATATCGATCCATGAAATTTTTAATAAGTCCGAATGAAAAAATTACTCTATGAAATTTAAAATATCACTGATGAGAGTCTTATTTTGAATTGTATATGGATTTCTTAAACTAGAAAATCAAGTACACACTATCACTAAAAGAGAAACCTTCAGGTTGTTTTATATAAACCTTCTTCTCTAGATCACCATTTTAAAATTATTTTTTTACGTCTATTTGTCATAACTCAAGGTCAAAATGAGCAACTAATGCCAAAATAATGCGAAGAGAATTTTTCTTAAATATAGGAGAAGAAATTTTTGTGTAATCGACTCTTTCTTTTTGAATAAATCCCTTAGCAACAATTCTCTCATTGTATCTCTTAATATTGCCTAATGAATGTTTTTTTGTCTTAAAGATCCATTTATAACCAATGGCTTTTGCCTCGTTATGAAACTCTACAAGTTTTCAGACACTATTACTTTTCATGAAATTTATCTCATCTTTAATTTTATCGTACCATAAATTTGACTCATTGTAACTCATAGCTTGTGAAAAAGTTTTAAGATCATTTTCAATTTCTTTATTATAGTTAGACTCATGCAGATACATTATATAATCACTTAGAATTGTTGATCTTTTTTTTGTAGTAGATCTTCTCAATGTTATAACTTCATCTCCCTGTAGAGTTTGTGGTTTAACTTGTTAAAGAACTACAAGTAAATATTAAATATTTTTATCTAATTGACCAGCTTATGTGAACTCAATGATTGGTTCTTCAATATCTATTTGTACTTAAGGGGTGCTACGAATAATAATTAATCTATCACTTAAAGTGAAGGTTGAGACTGTATATGATCATGTGCAAAAATTAAGTTTTTAAACTGATCGCTCCCACTGATCAAGTCATTCTCAAGAACCTTGACTTTTCTTGATTCCAATATCTTAGTAGTGTGAGATGAACAATAAAACATGTAATCTTTGAACATTTTGACATATCCAACAAAATATCCACTAATGGTCGTCTTATCCAGTTTTTTTTCTTGTGAGTTATATATCCTCATTTTAGATGGACATCCCCAAATGCACATATGTCGTAAACTTGATTTTCAAGTTTTCCATAATTCAAAAAATGTCTTTTGAATAGCCTTAGTCGGAACTCGATTTGATACATACACAACCTTATTTAGTGCTTCAGTCCACAAGGATCTAAGAAGATTTGAGTTATGCATACTCTGCACCATGTTCAATAATGTTTGGTTTCTTCTTTTCGCAACACCATTTTGATACAGAGAAATAGGTATAGTATATTGGGCAACATTCTCATGCTTCTGAAGAAACTTAACAAAGGGATCAGGTGCTTATCCATTATTAATGTATCTACCATAATATTCTCTACCTCTATTTGATCTCACTATCTTTATTTGTTTTTCAAATTGGTTCTTAACTTCAATCTTAAAGACTTTAAAGGCATCCAATGCTTCTTTTTTATTATGAAGTAAATAAATATACATATATCAGGAGTAATTATCTATAAAGGAGATGAAATATTTTTGACCATGCATATTCATGTCTGTACAACATATATTAGTATGAATGATCTCTAATATGTTTAAACTCTTAATAAAACCTTTATTAGACGTCTTAGTCTGCTTACCCTTAATGCAGTCTACACAAGTCTCAGTTAGTAAAATCTAAAGTATTTAGTATCACATCTTTTACTAATATCTTAACTTTTTCAATAGATATATGTCCTAATCTTCGATGCTATCATACAGAAGAATCTTCGTTAATATTACACGGTTTAGTACTAGTCTGAACTTGCATTGAATAATAAGTGGTATCACTTTGTAAATTAAGATAACAAAGACCATAAGACAAAATAACATTTTCAAAACAATTAGAATTATATAATAAACTGAATGATGTATCTTTAAAATTAAAGGAATATCTAAATAGTATAAGTCTAGAAATAGAAATTAAGTTTTGTGAGAAACTTTATATATAAAAGGTCCTTTTTAACAATAAAACAAAGCTACTACCTAAAATTAAAGTGCAAGTTCCTATTACTTCCGTATGTGAGTCCATTTTGCTGTATGATAAGAAGCTTTGCTCACTTTTCATGGTTTCCTTGGATTTTGCATACCCTGCAAGGAGTTTATAATATGGATTGTTAATCCATAGTCAATGTGCCAAGTGTTAATATTAACATTAGCCATATTATATTTATAATAAACAAATGAAATTGAATTACCTTTCTTCTCAAACCTTTTTTGGAATTTGATGCATTCCTTCTTCATGTGTCTATTCCTTTTACAGAAGAAACATTTTTCTTCTTTCTTAATATCAATTTGAAGTGGTATTTTACCTTTCATCTTCTGATTAGCTTGAGATTTATCAAGTTTTTCAACTTTGTTCTTCCCACGAGCTGTTACTAGCAATGCACTCTCACTCAACTCTATCGCTAGCCTTTCTTCATCTTGAACACACATGGTCATTAATTCATTGATTGTCCATTTATTTTTATGAGTGTTATAAGAAATCTTAAAAGGCTCGTACCCCTATAGAAGAGTGTTTATAATATAGTGCACTAGGAAAGACATCGACATATCAACCTTTAGTTTCTTAAATTGAGTTGAAATGTCAAGCATTTGTATTATGTGCTCACACACACCTCTTACAATAGTGAGTTAGAGAGAAGAGAACTTTATGATCAGGGTGCTTACTAACGTCTTATCAGAAGTGACGAATTGTTCGTCAATGGCTTTTAATAAATCTCGGACCTTCTCATAGTGATCAATAAAGCCACGTATACCAGTATTATTTTTGTCTTGATAAACATCATATTAAGCTGATTATATCGCTCCCATCACCCATATAGCATGATCTTAGTTAGAGTGCTCTCGTCAGATATCGTATGTTGTTCATCCTTCTTAATAGCATAATCTATGTCCACCTTAGATGGAAGAGAATTCTCTCATGTCATACCTTATAGTTATATCCTTTGAGTTCAAAAATATTATATCAAATACAAAAGAAATTGTATAAAATCCAAAATCTTATGTCAAAAGTTTGTGGTTTATTAGCCTAAAATACATGTATTACTAATGCAAATATGTATAAATGAATCTAGTGACATAAAAATTGCCAGTGAGCTAACCTTTTAATTCAAGTAGATTTATCTGTACTTTATAATAGAATTGTCACGCCCCTAATTTAAGGGAATGCGATTGTCACGAGTAGTAGATAAATTTAACGTTATTATTCTATTACATACTTGTTTCAAGTATATCACATATCAGGATTAATAACATACTCCAATATAACCAAATATCTTTATACACATATTACAGCAGAAGCATAAATCCTGCCTATGACGTTCAGAGTATACTATAGAATACAAGTACAAAATAATTTAAATATTGTGAACCTTGAAAGCAACGTAGGTTCACCCAGATAGTATAACACCTAGTTGATCACGTAGCTGCAAAAACAAACTCTGTATCTTTATCTGAAAAAAAATGTAAGTATCATGTAGTGAGTTTGACAATTCAGTGAGCAGATAAGACCCTCTATGACCACTTAGGTCAACATATGGATGTATTTTTATTTTAAAATTTGTTATATAGAAAATACAGTTCAGAAGTATATCTATATGGGACCCGCATTTCAAATATTCTAAAAATAAAGGATATTCAGATATCCAAAACCATTTACTGTACTGTATGATCATTAAAAAAATGTTGTTATACATCAAAATATTTCTCATGAAAATATTAGGAGAATCCCATATCAGAACTACCATATCAAAGTTCAAGCCTTTCCGTACTTTAGTGGTGTAGAATTTGCCTATACTTAACATCTCAGTTAAGGTTTGTCCTATTACCATTCAAGAGGATACGTGAAGGGATTCTAATATGGGTAATTTTCCAAACACACAGCAAGGAAGGGCAAATCACATATCATATAGTCAGCATCTCGTCCAGATAGGAGGCATCTCGCTCTCGTTCACATATCATATCCCATGTATTGGCTGTCACACGAAACTAGCATCACCAATGCTAGATGAGGTATCAAGGTGCACCAGGGCTAACATCATCTGCTATTAGCAAACAATATTTTCAATAAGATTCTTTCACAAAAATTATCATTTACACATATACCATGTCATTCAAAATAGAGATTTCAGTATAAATTCAAAAATTTCAATCTCAGTACAATTCTTCTGTCAGAAACTTTCCAATCAGAATAATTACATAGATATGTTTTTTTTCAAGACAATCTTATAGCTTTACATATTTATGCCACGTGCATAATATTTTTTTTATCATATAATGAGAAATACATTTAAAATCACATATTCAATGAGTTCAAAATTACACTCTTGAACTATATGCCAAATAGTAAGCAAACCAAGTAATTTAATCAATTTTAAAGACATATAAAAATATAAATAGAATCAATTATACATTTAAAGTTCAAGAAGAGCATAGGGTAAGTCACACAAAAAATTATCAGCTTACAAAGTTAGAGTTTCAAGTTGGACAGCCCCAAAATTCACGTTTTCAGTCCAAATCTGGCCAAATAGACCCCAAAAACAACTACGAAGGGTTGAAAAACTTAAAAATCACTCCAGATTCGTGAAATTTAACCTCTAGAATCTCGGTCAACACAAGTTAACGCATCAGAGTTGTTGGGCCATGCGCTGCACGCACTGCTGCAAAGACTGCGTGTGGGATTCACAAGTCGAAGAAGAAACAACGCGTGGGGGCATGTGAAAAATAGACTCGGTTTGTAATTTTAGATTCTAAAGTTTTGGTGCTTGCTGGATCCATTTAATGTGTTAATTTTTAGATTTTCGAACCATAGATAGGAGTTTTGGAGCTTACCTCTTTAGGTGGTTTTTCTCTCTATTTTTTTGTCAATCTCTGACCAATTTTTCAGAAACCAATTAGATGAATTTGTAGATCTCTTCGTTCTGAGTCTGTTGGCGTTAGTGGTGTTGAAATTCGAGATTTGAAAGTGCTAGAATTCTAGAGAGAGAAATTAGAGAGAGAGAGAGAGAGATCAAGAATTTGTAGCTCGTTGCGGAAAAGGCTCAAAAATATCGTGGGAGACCATTTTGCAAAAATTTAATTTTTGAGGGAGATCTTTGTAAATTTTTATTATTAACATTTTGACCCCTAAACTTTTAAAGAATTGTATTTTGGCTCCAAAACGTAAATCATCATATTATCTTTATAATTCTTCAACCCATGTGATAAATGAACATATTTTCAATGATACTTATATCTATTTATCATAATCCTCTTTTCATTCAAGATTTTTCTTTAATTCAAGGTTTTTCATTTATTTAGGTTTTATTTTATTTTATTTTACGGCTATTACAAGAATTATCAAATTATGCAACTAATTTTATATCTTATGCATACATTATGAAAATAATTTGATTTTACATCCAATTTTCTTTCTTCATGATAAAACTATAAGATTATATACCAATTCATAAATTCTATGAGTAAATTATAAAAATAATATTACATTTTATCCTCATTAATTATATAAATATTATAAAATTTTATGTGGGATAAAATTTATTATATTAAATATAATTAATCACAATACTATGTCTAATTCCTCATGTAATCCTAAACAAAACTTAATATATAATTTTAATTAATTAAAAATGATGTGGCTAATTGTAATAACCGTAAAATTTAATGAAAATTCCGATTAAAGGAGATTTAGAATAAAAGAGAGAATTTTGACAATAGAGATAAGAACTGTAGAAAATATGTATATTTATTACATGGATTAAAGAATTACAAAAAAAAAAAAATATGAGAATTTATGTTTTGGCGCGCTATAAGCAAATAATAACCCTCTGCTAATAAAACTTTTGAAGGTTAAGTACAAATCATTTGAAACAAGGAAGTTGAGAACTATGTAAAATTTTAGAGCGTTTCTGACCTTTCTTCTGACCTGTCTTCACTCATATAAGCAAAAATCTCTGATATAAAATCCAACTTATGTGATTCCAATTTCTGTTGAAAGATAAGACATATATCTACAACTTTGATGTTGGGAACTTTTGCTAATTCCGTAAATATTATAGTGATAAGAGGTAAAAATCGCAGCATAGTGTGGTCTAGACCTTTGCTCACTATTTTATGAATAACTCCTTGATATGAACTCTAAATTAGGTTATTCAAGTGGATAATGAAAGCTAAGAGAAAGTGCTACAACTTTCATGTTGGACGTTTTGTCAAATTCGGCCATTTACAGGAGGCACTATAGCTCCGAAGCACGGCCGTACTCCAGGACAGGGCCAGGCCGTGCTTCGGGCTATTTTCTGTAGCCTCCCTCTCCCTCTCTCTCTCTAAAATTTTCTCTACCTTCTCTCTAAGATATCTCACCATCTAACCAACCAATCCGAGCTACCAAGGTACCATTGGACTCGTGGGAAGGAGAGCTACAAACCCCACCGATCAGTCTCGCCGGAAAACCACCGGAAAGTCGCCGGAAAATCGCATGAACAGTAACCTCCAAGGTAAAATTTCGTCCAATCGCGTTTTAAGCTTCATTCTTCCAAAATTCTTTCCATAGATAGTCTTAGAATTAGTTTCTATGCTAGAATATAGGGTTTTTAGGTTTCGGCATGAATAGTGTTTTTCGGTGAGTGAATAGTGACATTTAGGATTTATCTAATTTTTATGTTATGTCTATGTTTTCTAGGTTGTTGAGCCACTACGAGGTGAAATTCTCGTTGTTTGACTCATAGTACGGTGAGTGGATTTTTCATACTATAGCGCATGTTTCAGGAATTTGATTTATAACTCTCTCGTATGATTTTAACTAGTTGAAATGTATGTTAAATTGTTTTACCGTTTTGAAAACCAATATGTTCCAACTATGTTAGAAATTATAAATTTCAATCCTAGTTGAACCCTAGGTATGCAGGGCAAGCATCTAGACTGATAATTTTCCATCTGAGCTAGATTTATAGAAATGTGAACTTAGTCATAGAAATGAACTAAGTTAGCCATGAAATGATTTGATGCATGCGAACATCTATGCGACGTCTACTGATGATATGTTTAAAGGGAAAGTTTATGATGATAAAGGTCTCCATGGGAATACATGGATGAAACATATTTTAGAACGGAATTTTATGCATGAAAAGAGCTAGATGGAGAATTATCGCTTTATTATAATGTTATTGAAATGTTTTACTTTAAACTTTTTGAATAGCATATTTCAAATGTTTTCTATTGGAGGGACCCTTTTAGATCACTGTTAGCTAGCCGCAGGGAGTGTTAGCCCTGGTGCACCATGGTCATGCGAAGGCTTCGGCCTAGGATACTGTGACGGGCATATGACTGCCTAAGACACAGGGATTTAGGGTGGACTTATGTCTACGCCTACAGTGATTGCCATACCCTTGCTATGTGCTTGGGGGAAATTAGGGTGGACTTATGTTTACGCCTACAGTGATTGCCATACCCTTGCTATGTGCTTGGGGGAATTTAGGGTGGACTTATGTTTACGCCTACAATTATTACCCTTACCTTGCTATGTGCTTGGGGAAGATGATAGATCTGTCAAGAAAGAACTCCAATAAACTGATGTATTTTTCTTAAAGATTAAATATTTCTAAACAAGTTCATTCATCATTGTTATTGCATAAATAACTTCATTTATTATTTACCATGCATAATTGATTTGCTTTACGGTTACTGATTTAAATTCAGATTTATCTTTTGAATATACATTTGAACTGCTTAGCTTTTTTTTCAATAAATTATGGTTAAATGCTTAAATATTTCTATTATTATCTTTACACTTGGATTTCAATTATTAAACCCATTGCGAAACACTCGTGCTTGGTTTGCCCTGTTTCAGTTATAGTATGATTTACCCATTCATTGAGATGTGGTCTCACCCCTCTTCTGTTTTCTCCCCACAGATTGTCAAAGAGACTTTGATCCAGCTACAGCTTCGTAGGAAGCTGATTATAGCGTTGGTGAGCCCCAGTTTAGGCAAGGCTCTTTTGTATTGGTTGTCTAGTTTAGTTTATGTCTAGTGTATCTCCATGAACTTACATGCAGGATTCTCGCTTCTTGCGTATTTTGATGTGTTGTTTGGAAAATAGTTTTATGTTTTACAACGATGTTGTATTATGAGGCCATGGGCCAAGTTGAATCACAAATATTGGATTCATGAGATATCATGAGATATATATATATATATATATATATATATATATATATATATATATATATATATATATATATATATACAGTATTTTCTTATACTGGATGTGGCATATGTGGCCAGTTATATTTATTATGTACTCTGGATTATGTGCTGGATGTTTGTATGTGCTATGCGTTAGGTGTCACGGCCCCAAATGATGGAACACATGACCGGCACGGCATAAGGGTTTCCCCCTAGCCGCAAGCCTAACACATAGCATGCACAAACATCCAGCACACAATCCAGAGTACATAATAAATATAACTGGCCACATACGCCACATCCAATATAAGAAAATACTGTATATATATATATATATATATATATATATATATATATATATATATATATATATATATATATATATATATATATATATTTCATGAATCCAACATCCTTGATTCAACTTGGCCCATGGCCTCATAGTACAAACATTATTGTAAAACTTAAAACCATTTTCCAAACAACATAAGAAGCGAGGATCCTGCCTGTAAGTTCATGGAGATACACTAGACATAAACTTAAACTATACAACCAATACAATGGAATCTTGCCCAAACTGGGGCTCACCAATGCTATATTTAGCCTCCTATGGAGCTGTAGCTGGATCAGTGTTTCTTTGATTATCTGTGGAGAGAAAACAGAAGAGGGGTGAGATTACCACATCTCAGTGAATGGATAAATCATACTATAACAGAAACAGGGCAAACTAAGCACGAGTGTTTCGTAATGAATTAAATAATTGAAATCAAGGTATAGAAAACATTAAACATTTAACCGTAATTTATTGAAAGAATGCTAAACAGTTCAAATGATAAAACATGATTAAATCAATAACTGTAAGCAAATCAATTATGCATGGTAAGTAATAAATGAAGATACTTATACAATAACAATGATGAATGAGGTATTTTAGAAATATTTAATCTTTAAGAAAAATGCACTAGTTTATTGGAGGTCTTTCCTAACAGATCTATCATCTTCCCCAAGCACATAGCAATGGGTATGGCAATCACAGTAGGCGTAGACATAAGTCCACCCTAAATTTTTCCCAAGCACATAGCAATGGGTATGGTAATCACTGTAGGCGTAGACATAAGTCCACCCTAAATTTTGTGTCTTAGGCAGTCATATGCCCGTCACAATATCCTAACCCGAAGCCTTAACATGATCATGGTGCACCAGGGCTAGCACTACCTGCGGCTAGTTAACAGTGATCTAAAAGGGTCCCTCCAATAGAAAACATTTGAAATATGCTATTCAGAGAGTTTAAAGTAAAACATTTCAATAACTTTACGATAAAGCTATAATTCTCCATCTAACTCTTTTCATGCATAAAATTCTATTCTAAAATATATCTTATCCATGAATTCCCATGGAGACCTTTAAAATCATAAACTTTCCCTTTTTAAACATAGATCGTCCGTAGACGTTACATAGATACTTATCATGCATCAAATCACTTCATGGCTAACTTAGTTCATTTCTATGACTAAGTTCGCATTTCTATAAATCTAGCTCAAATGGAGAATTAATAGTCTAAATGCTTGCCCTGCATACCTAGGGTTCAACTAGGATTGAAATTTACAATTTCTAACATGGTTGGAACATATTGATTTTCAAAGCGGTAAAACAATTTAACATACATTCCAACTAGTTAAAATCATACGAGAGAGTTATAAATTAAATTCCTAAAACATGCGCTATAGTATGAAAAACTCACTCATCTTACTAGGAGTCCAACAACGAGAATTTTACCTCATGATGGCTCAACAACCTAGAAAATATAGACATAACATGAAAATTAGAAAACTCTAAAAGTCACTATTGACGCCGAAAAATACTATTCAATCGCCGGAAACACTATTCGCCGAAACCTAAAAACCCTATATTCTAGTATAGAAACTAATTCTAAGACAATCTATGGAAAGAAATTCGGTAAAACGAAGCCTAAAACGCGATTAAACGGAGTTTTACCTTTGGAGGTACTATTCACGCAATTTTTTGGCGACCTTCCGACGACTTTCCGGCGAAATTGATCGGTGGAATTTGTAGCTCTTCTTCCCACGAGTCCAACGGTACCTTACTTGCTCAAATCAGACATCCGGATGATGAGATATCTTAGAGAGAAGTTTGAGAAAAAATTTAGAGAGAGAGAGTTAGGGTTCAGATGAAAGAGAAATGAAGAAAAAGGGGGGGTCCGCAAAAAAAAAACTATCAGACGAATCTCGCCATCGGCGAACTCATTCTCGCCACGATTTTCGCCGCGGCCAGATTTGAAACCAGAAAACTCATGCTCTCGGGAAAATGCCGCATCATTCTCGCCGCAGCGAACATATTCTCGCCGTGGCGAAGTTATTCTCTCCGCGGAGAACTCCATTTTACCGAATTTGACAAAATGTCCAACATGAAAGTTGTAGCCCTTTCTCTTAGCTTTTCGTAGCCACTTGAATCACCTAATTTGGAGTTCATATAAAGGAGTTATGCATAAAATAGTGAGCAAAGGTCCAAACCACACTACGCTTCGGTTTTTGCCTCTTATCACTATCATATTCATGGAATTTGCAAAATTTCCCAACATCAAAGTTGTAGATGTATTTCTTATCTTTCATTAGAAATTGGAATCACTTAATTTAGATTTCATATGAGATAGTTATGCTTATATGAGTGATGAAAGGTCAGAAGAAAAGGTCGAAAACGCTCTAAAATTTTACATTGTTCTCAACTTTCTTTGTTTCAAATGATTTATACTTAACCTTCAAAGGTTTTATTAGTTGAGGGTTATTACATTAGGCTTGTGGCTAGGGGGAAACTCTTATGCCGTGCCGATCAGGTGTTCCATCATTTGGGGCCGTGACACTAATCTCTAATTAATTAAAATTATAAGGATCACAAGTCATATTAAATTTCATGTACAAAATTAAGTTTTATGAGAATAATCCTAAATTACATACATTTTAATATTATCAAAACTTAAATACATATTAGTGTATATAGAAAAATAGCTCATAAATAAAACAAATTGTATAATTAAACTATAATATTATGCAAAAAATAAACTCATTCTTAATAACATGAAAAATAAAACATAACATTTATTCATGCATCATATGAGTATTTAATCTAAATTGCACATATAAAAAATAATAGAATAATATATATACATAAACATGAAATAATTCAAAGAATTATAAATATTAGCAACAAAATATTGGTGAAAATATTATTCTATCTATTAAGAACCCTAAAAAATAATTTTTGAAAGTTTTTGAACCAATAACCACCAATGGTCTAGTGCTAGAATACATAAAAGTCACTTCACAAATATAGGTTCGAGTCCCCACTGGTAAAATTTAACATTTTCTTTCAATTTTAATCACCAAAATTCTCATAAAACAATTTTTTAATGCTTTATGATAGTTTTTTTCATCAAAAAGGGCACAAAAATTAGAGGAAAAATTGAACAATATCATCAAATATAAAAGAAGCAAGGTATAAGCTATACATGCTCTAATACAAACTGTTAGATGCTGAAAATAATCTAAATATATTTTTAAAATCAAAATAACATATTTAGATCAATTAAACACGGAATTTGAAAAGATTCTACTAACCTCCCATCATTGCTATTTTTCACAAGTTTTCTAATTTTCTCTTTGATTTTGGCTTTTCTAAGTCTTGTCTCTGTACTGAAAATGGTGTAGGATTCATTGGTAGTAAAAAAAAAAGAAAAAAAAAAAGAAAGAGACTTGGGGGCCAAAACTCATTTATATAACTGTTCTACCATCAAAAAAAATAATGGAGAAATTATCACTAAATAATGGTTTTTCATGACCATTCAATTTGTAAAATAATACTCATTCAATTTTTAAATGATGGACCATTAATTTGCATAATGGGTCAGAGAAAATAAAATCTGCTTGTAACAATTAGTAAAAATAGAGTAAATATACAATTTAATCACTTAATTTATTAAGTCATTATACTTTAGTTTTTAAATTTAAGCTATTGCACAGTTTAGTATCTGAATTTATCAAACGTCAAACAATTTAATTATTCCGTTATCTCTACACTAACTACTTGTTGATGTGGCTGTTGAGTACTTACATGACACGTTCAATGCCATTTAATCATGCCATATCAACGCTAACTAGGTTTAAAAAAAAGAATAAATACATAATTTATCCTCTGAATTTACTAGATCCCTACAAATTAGTCGTTGAATTCACTATATCACTATAATTCAATATCTGAATTCAAGTTATTATACAATTTAATCTTCAAATTTATTAAACATAAAATAATTTAGCCGTTCTGTTATTTTTATCTTAATTGTTTGCTGATGTGACCTTTTAAAAGTTTATATGGCACATCAAATACTAACTAATCATATCATATCAGTATTGAACTATCTATAAACTTTAAAAATAAAATTGTTCCTTCAACTTCATACAATGTTGTTTGCTTCAAGTTGTTGAACTACTATTGAATTTGTTTTGCGGGGCAATAAAACTGTAGAAGCATTCAAATAAAAGAGAGACCATCGTAAATATATTTACAATTTAATATAAATTTTTTTCATTCAATCAATTATTTAGCAGTATGTGACAATATATTCCAGAAGTTAAAATCTATTTTTTTTTTCTGTCACTAAAGAAAAAAAAATGATATATTTCAAGCAAAAATTAGTAAGAAAAAAATTATTTTATTAAAATACACAACACACAAACACAATCACGAAGGCTAACTAATACATAGCAACTATAAATCTTTCAGCATTAAAATACTTGAGAATAAATACACATTTTAATGTTAAAATTTATTAGGTCTTTATAATTTAGCCCCTAGATTTAAGTCTTTGCGCACTTTAGTACTCTACTTTACCAAATATCAAATAAATTAGTCTTTTCATTATCTCTACACTAAATTTTTACTAATGTGATTCATTAAGTGCCTACGTGATACGTTAAATGTCAACTAATCATGTTACATTAGTGCTAACTTAACTTTAGAGTAAATACATAATTTAGTATTTAAATTTATTAAGTCCTTATAATTTAGTTCTTGAATTAAGTCATTGTATAATTTATTCTTCGAATTTATCAAAAGTTAAACAACTTCGTTTTTTTATTTTCGTTACACTAACTGTTTGTAATGTAGCATGTTAAGTATCTACGTGGAATGTTAAATATCAATTAATTATGTTATATCAGCGCTGCCTCAATTTTAAAAAATTTCAAAATGTTTCGTTTTTCACTTTATTTTCTCTCTTATCATATGGAAAAGCCCTCTTACTATGAAATTATTCTAATAAGTTTATGATAACTAAAAATAAAAAAGTTATTATGGAATATGTGATATTAACAACCATGGGTGTAACTTAACACTTTACACATTCTAAGTGGTAAGGAAAGGCTATAATTTCAATATTCTTAATCCATTTTTGTTTAGTGTTATTCTAGTTCTTATAATTTTTGCTATAATTCAGGAATTTTTATATTGAAAGATTTTTAATTGATATGTATTAGTTAGCCTTTGTGATCGTATTTGAGTGTTGTTGTGTATTTTAAAAAGATACTTCTTTCGTTGCAGATTTTTTTTATTTGATATATATCTTTATTTTTTCTTTGGGGATAAGAAAAAATGTGTTTTAACTTGTAGAATATATTGTCACTCCAATGTTAAATAGTTGATTGAATGAAGAAATTTTATATTGAATTGTAAATACATTTACGATGGTCTCTATTTTATTTGAATGTTTCCACAATTTTCATTGTCTAGCAAAACAAATGAATAGTTAGTTCAATAATTTGAAGCAAACAAAAATATATGAGATTAAAGGAATAATTTTATTTCAAGAGTTTATAGATGAGTCAATGCTAATATAGTATGATTAGTTAGCATTTAATATGCCATGTAAGCACTGAACATGTCACATTAGTAAATGATTAAGATAAAAATAATAGAATGACTAAAATATTTGATGTTTGATAAATTTGAAGACTAAATTGTATAATGACATTGATTTAATGACTAAATTGTAGAGACATTGTAAATTCAATGACTAAATTGTAAAGATTTAGTAAATTCAGAGACTAAATTATGTATTTACTCTATTTTTAAAGTTTATTCAGCATTGATATGTTATGATTAATTGGCATTTAATGTGCCACGTAAGCGCTTAATGACTACGTCAGCAAGTAGTTAGTGTAGGTATAATGAAAATATTAAATTTTTTGACGTTTGGTAAAGTCAAGGACTAAATTATACAATAATTTAAATTTAGAGATTAAAGTATAATGACCTAATAAATTTAGAAATTAAATTGTATATTTACTCAATACTTGAGTCAGAGTAAAAACTATAAGAACTAGCTCAACATTGAATAATAAAGGATTAAGAACGTTGAAATTATAGCCTCTCCTTATAGGATAAAATATATAAAGTGTCAAGCTACACCCATGGTTGTTAATATCACAGATTTCAGAATAACTTTCTTATTTTTAATTATCAAAAACTTATTAGAATAATTTTGTACTAAGGGAGATTTTCCATATGATAAGGGAACAAATAGAATAGAAAACGAAGCATTTTGAAATTTTTTTAAATTTAGTCAGCGTTGATGTAATATGATTAGTTTTCATTTAATGTACCACTAGACACTTAATATGCTACATCACAACCAATTAGTGTGAAGATAATATAAAGATTAAATTGTTTAACTTTTAGTTAGTTCGGAGAATAAATTGTAGAATGACTTAATTCAAGGATTAAATTGTAAAGACCTAATAAATTCAGAAACTAAATTGTGTTTTTAATATTATTTTTTTAAGATGAGTCAGTACTGATGTGACATGATTAGTTGACATTTAACGTACTACGTAGGCACTAAATTTGCTACGTTAACAAGTAATTAGTGTGGAGATAACAGAATGACTAATTTGTTTGATATTTAGTAAATTTGAATACTAAAGTGTGCAATGACTTAAATTCAGAAATTAAATTATAAGTACTTAATAAATTTAAGGATTAAATTGTGTATTTACTCTTAATTTATCAACTACATTAAGATATCAATATATTTTGGTCATAGTGAGTCAAGACTTTTTGACACTAATCAAGTCATAACTCTCTCATAAAAACTCCGATTGGAGTTATTCAAGAGGTCATAAAAATTTAAGACAATAATCTACAACTTTTATATTAACTATTTAGGCAAATTCTATAGAAATATAGGTGTCATAGTGTCTGTAAATCAACATCATGACACAATGAGGTGGATCTAACCTTTCATTACTAACTGAGGTATAAATCTCTCATATAAGATTTGATTTAGGTGATTTTAATGGCTATAAAAAAATTAATACACAGAGATATAACTTTTATGTTGAATAATTTTTCAAATTTGGGAGAAATTTTAACCTAATCTATGCAAAATTCTCAACCAATTCAATGCAATTTTTCAACACAATCATACATGCTTCAATATATGGATCTCTCATGGCCATCTTCAAGAAAATATTTATTTTTCACAAAATATTTCATAAAACTCCTAGGATTGGTCTCAAGTCTAAATATATAAATTTTAAAATTTCTCAAATAGAAATTATTATTAAACCTACCAACATCAGTTTGATTTTAGATTGATGGATTTATCTTCCCTACTTCCTATGATGTGGCGTCACTCTCCTCCTCCTCTTGGATAAATTTTTGCACTTCCCTATGACAGAAATGGAGAGGTTGAAAGTGAGAAATGGGCGAGAAAATGATTTAGGAGGTTTAATTTAGGAGGAATTACTCACATTGATTTCCTTTATTTCTTTCTTTCCTCCTAACGTTTTCAGCTCCCTCTCCCTCTCTTTATCTTTTTTTTTTCTTTCTCTTGTCTTGGCTAAAACTTGCTCTCCAAGAAGGCCTTGCACTACCTTCATTAATTGAGGGAAGGGGGGGGGGAGTGATATTTTGCTTGTTCAACAATTATCCCCTTAACTCTATTTTTACTTATGCCATAGTTTATAATTTCAACCTTTTGCCTTATCTTTTTCTTATCCATATCCTTTCCTTCTTTCTCAAGTCATTGACCCTTGTTGACTCTCTCCATTACTTTAATTATGGGCTTCAAGCATATTTTATGTGAGGTGCTTTTAGTATATGTAATTGCCCTTAAAATTTTACTTAGCTTTAATATTACCAAGTCAATTTTTAGTCATTTTTAAGGTTTTGTTTGGTGGTTCCAAATTCACCCAATCCTTTTAATCCTTTATTAATATTCTATTTCAAAAATTTCACACCTAATTACTTAAAATTCTCCTTTTAGTCCCATTATTTTTCAAAAATATAAAACTTTTGTATTCCTCTTTAGAAATTATTTTCTAGGGATATTGGGGTCAAAACACCTCATTCTTTTGCAAAAAAAAAAATGGTCTTACTAATTCTTTCTCTCTCTTTTTTTTTTTATCTTTGTCCACTTTTGTCATTTAAATCTAGTTATACTTTATTGGTAAACTTTTAGTATATTTTTTTTCATCATCTTTTGAAAATTTTCCATTACTGCTTATTGCATAATTTTCCTTCTTTACTCTTGAGAGAGTATATTTTTATAATTAAATTGAGTATGTTACAGTTTGAATATAAAAAAGAGTGGATTTAAGTAATCAATTTTAGTTTTTTCAAAGCAAAGTTCACATCAATAGTAATGTTTGAATAACAATAGGTATAATAGATTGATTGGTTTGGCACTGAGATGTTGTGTATGCATAGACTGTGCTGGAAAAGACTTT
Organism: Gleditsia sinensis; assembly: GCA_037074535.1. NCBI lineage: Eukaryota > Viridiplantae > Streptophyta > Magnoliopsida > Fabales > Fabaceae > Gleditsia > Gleditsia sinensis. The sequence goes on from CM073471.1 coordinate 13,108,787, forward strand.
ATCATTGGGCATATTTTCTGAATTTTATTGTGTATAAAATTAACTTGTCAATTTTTAAATTTAAATTATTTAAAAAATTGACCAAAATTAGACTCAGTGCTCCATTCACAATCAATTTTATGTCGGATTAACTTTATTCTTAATTGTTTTTTTTAATAATAAAAGTATTCTCCAATTAACTTATGCCAATCAAAATTATATTCTTCTCAAAGAATTTTAAAGTTGAAAATTTTAAATTAATTTGATATATTTTAAAAAATAAAATTATTAATTAAAAAATTTAAACTTCAGTAATTAAGAAAACAAAACATTGTTCTTCAATTATTAGTCCAATCTCCAAGTTTATCTTTACTCACGTTGATTATTGGCCAAATATCAATTTAATTTAAAGGAAAGAAGAACTAAATATAACCTTTTTTATTATAGCTATTAGTCCTGTTCAATCATATACATAAAAGCAATCACGAGGTGGAGGTGGGAAGAGAAGAACCTATTAAAAATAACTAGGTAGACATAAGATTTTATTTTTTTAACAAAATCTGAAATTAAATATATTAAAAAAATAGATATTGAAAAGTTTCTTTTTTCGTCGTAATGAGTGACATTTTATTTGAAGGAGAGAGAATTGCGTTGGGGTTGAGAGTGGAAACATGTAATAGGGTCCTTTTGACATGAATTAAAATTTCTTATTTGAGATAAGGACGAATGAATAGTACGAGAATTGTATGAAAAAAAGTATAATGGATAAACTATAACTGGGGCCCTATATTTTTAAACCCATTCATCTTTTATCTCTTTAATGCGTAAGTTAGTCTCTTACTCCGAGTTGTCAAGATGGTTTGATATTAATTTTTTTCTTAATCTCTTAAAAATAAAACTATTTCGTTGTATCTTTTTATAAGGAAAAAACTAAGTGTAATAAAATTAATATATTTTTTGGTAAAAATAAAAATGCAAATAAATTATTTTATTATCATTAATTAAGACTTAAGTGACATATTTAATTTTTTATTATTTTACATTTATATTTATCAAATTTACAATATATATATTTAATATTTTAGAGTAGAGAAACAGAGACAGATTAAAAAAACTGAGTTAAAAGATCTCCTTAATGATGATAAACTGTCAATATGAGCTACTAACATTTGTGAAATTTGAATTCACGCAACATAACTGAGTTTGAAAGCTTGATCGGACCATTTTTTATCTGTTGATGTACCTTGTTTTAACAAAGAATGCAAAAAAGAGGAGGAAAGATGAATGAAAAAACGAAGGGAGTGAAATGACAAGACGTTTGCTAAAGAAGATTCCCGTAATTTTTCTTAATTCAATCATAAGTGAGGACTATGAGACTGAGAGTGAGACTGCCTGACAAGTCATCTGCATCATCAATGCCCTCGCAATGAACCAGAAGCCTTCCCGATTTGCCTTTTTATATATATAAATAACAGTACATTTTCTCGCTCTTTTTTTGCAGAGAATCCTACTTTGATTGAACTTCACTAAGGACGGTCTATATTCTAGGGTTTTTTAGGTATAGTTGGATAGCAACTAGGTTTAACTATTTTTTCAAGTCTCAGTTCATATGTAAGGTTCTATTGCAATCATTGGTTGGGAATGAACTCCATTTTCGTGGCTTCCAAGCAGATACCTTTTATCCATTACAAAAAATGGTCTTATTTATTTGTGACTAAAATTCACGCAATGACATGATAGATTTAATTTACAAAAAATTCAAATAAATTGATAAAAAATATTTAAAAGAGTTTATAATTTTAATACTTAAAAAATTATATAAATTTAAAATATTTTTTAATCTTTCAGTTAAAAGTGAAAACTTCTATTTTAATCTTTGAAATATTAATTTTATATTATATTTTTTTGTATAATTTTATTTGAATCGTATAGAATACTTAGGTTTTAAAAAAGTATATAATATTTTTAAGAAAGTAAAATTATAATAAAACTATATTTTCATATATTAAATTGAAACGTATTTTTCTAAAAATAAAATAAAATAAACAGGAACTTCAGGTATGTAAAAAGACTACAAAAAAAAAAAATCTATTACTAAGGCGGGAAGGTACATTTGGGCTATGGCCTCTCCCTAAAACGAAAGGTACATTTTAGGCTCTCTTCATTATCTCTCCTTCTCCCCTCAAAAGCTGGAGCTCAGATCACAAGCATGCCTGAAAAAGAAGTAATGTCATGGCCTAAATCGGGAGCTCATTTTGTGGTACATGTACTATCTTCAGTAGAACTCATGCATATTCTGAGGTTTGCATCTTTTAAACATATTTTATGTATTTATTTTTAAAAACTCGTAAATATACTAATTTATTGGAAGGATCATATTTTAATATAATGTACCATTAATTAAAATTACATTATATATATATATTGTATAGCATTAATACTCAACATGATCCATGATCGAATATATATAGGTCCTCCAAAGACTAAAATGGATTATGACAAGAGGAAAAAAAAACCTAAAGCTGATTAAAACAAGTCATATTTGCAAAGTTTTAAGTTATCAAGTTGAATTAAAATATGAATATATATTAGCTTACACGAAACATATGCCTTCTAAATATTTTCGATGATGGATCATATATATATATATATATATATATATATAAAGAGATTGGGGTTTTATTTTTATTTTTACATGTTTATCTTGATTTAAAATTTTATTTATTTAATAAAAAAACAAAAGCGACTACTTACTAATAGTATACCATTAAATTAACTAAAGTGCACCGAATAGAGCTCGTCTTAATAAAGATGAGATATTTTTTTATTAACTTAAATTAAATTCGATATTTATAACTCTCGTGACATCAACCATTAAAATAAAACGAATTTAATGTCTTAAGTTGGATTCTTACACATTCTTTTTTTTTTTCTCTTCCTTTAAGTTATGAACTTCCGATGAAACTAAAAATTAGCAGTGAAATTATTTTATTCAAGTACAAATAAATTACATTAAGTAAGAGTAAATTCATAAATAATTATTTCGCTTTCGTGTTAGTGATAAATAGAGCAACAGTTTAAATACTTGAATATAAAAATTTAAAAAGTAATTAAAACTATTTAAAATAACAAATAGTGCTTCTTGTAATTGGGTCGTATCTCAAAAGAGAGGCATTGTTGAAACTTATCTTTTGGGTCATTTAAAGTGTTAACCGCACCAGAATTGATCTTCGATCTTGCTAGTTGATGAAGGTAACAAAAGTACAAATTGGTAGCTAGGGTTTATGGGACCGTCTAAGAAACCGTAGGATATGAAAGCGATCCACTAAGCAGCAGCTGGGACAGCTAAGCTTGACCCTAGTTATAGATAGTGGCATTTTCACCACATGATCATGTCAAGCCCTCCAGCTGTTTGATAAGATATAACCTACCAGGTGTACGGTTTTTAGAGACTTGTCTTCCTGAAGTGAAAGGCCTCTCACTCTCTGTCCCTCTCTCTCTAATATTTTCAAAACCACTATGATTCAATGCCTGTCCCAAAATCTAAATCTCAGGCTGCCTCTAGATCTTCATGTCCCTAAAATGAAAGAAAATAATATTTATAAATATTTTCAATTGCATGTCCTACTTTATTTGAGATATAAAAACATTCTCTTCTTGTACATATATTTAGAATATCAAATTTTAATAATAACGATAATTTATATGCAAGATAAGAATAAAAAGTTCTTTTTGTGTAAATTAATGAAGAATCCTACTTATTAAGGATACATTAATTCATACAAAAGGCCTATCTCAAACACGCACCAGAATAAAAAGTTAATAACTTACATTACAATTTTTTAAAAAAATTCAACATAAAATTCCCTTCGTCTGTTTATTCATGTGAACTCCACTATCGCCTTCGTCTTCCTTCCTCGTACTATCGTTTGTATAGTAGCCATTTTACCCCTAAACACACTCCATCTCTCTCTCTCTCTCTCTCTCTCTCTCTCGTCCATACCCAAAACCCTAACCCTAGCCCTAGCCAGCTTATTTATATGACCTATGGAGAAGTTCGTTTCAGCACAAGACATGATTGCCTATGTTGCTTTGTTTATATATGTCTTCCTTCTCTGACCAATGTCTATGTGAATGGGAAGAGAAAATAATCATCCTTTCTAGCTTGTGTTTCGTGCTATGCTAAAGTTCGAAGCATCTATTTGGATGCATGCTCTTTTATGAATCAATTAGCTAGCTTTCTATGTTTTCTCTTAAGTTTCTTTCTTGAATCTCTTTGATTTGTTATTATACAAAGGTAGTCAGAAAGATCTCGTCGGCGAGGGAGTTTGAGGAGATGTTATGGGTTATGGAAGAAGGAGCTTTCTTCAGTCCAGTCCGAGGCGGTCGAAGAGGGCTGAGATTCAGCTGCTGACTCGTTGGTCCAAGAGTTCACCAATAAGAGTGCGAAATTTGGTGTGCTTCTGATCCAACGATGCGGGAGCTGCATTCAGTTGTAACCGTCACGTCTTGGACTGAAGGGAGCTCCCTTCAACTCCACAACCTTACATATATCATCTTCTCTTTCAAGGTTTACCGCCTAACTATGTAGTATAGTTTCCCCTTTTTCTGGGGTTATACTGTTATTTTGAACAGTGATCTGGAAGCTTTTTACGTTTTAGAAGATTAGTTCGAGGAAGTCCGAGGATATTCGTGGTTGTAATACTAAAAAATAAAGAACAATGGAGAAATTAAGGTTTTTAGTTTATGTGCCCTACTTGTGCATGTTAATTAATTAACCTCACAATGCTTAATCTTCAACTTTGTTTTATGTAGGGGTTAAAATTAGTCCCCTTTCTCTTCTCTTATTTCTTCCTTTTAATCTATTATGATTTTGATTAACTTGGTGTTATATGTGAGAAATATATTATTCTTTTCCTAAAATATTTATGATTTTTGTAGCAAACCTCTCTTCATTTGTCTTGTTTACAGTGGATCGAGCTAGCTGCTTGATGAATCGGCCTTTACAAGGTGAAGTTTTAAGTGTGTATCTGGTTCTGAGAATGTGAAAATATTTTGATGTAGCTGTTTCAGGATCTTGTTAGCTTCCACACAAACTTCTTAGGTTCAATTGGTTGAGCAAGCCACTCGTGAAGATGTTGGAGCAAATTAGATCTTAGGCACAGTAATTAAGCACTACTAAAGGAAGGAATTTTAAATCTCATTTCTATAGTTAAAGCTATTTTCTCAACGATCGCATAAGATCTAGGGTTTTCTTGCTTAAATTTGATGGACAATTTTAATGGCGTGTATTAATGTTGTCTTGGTTGAACTCAGGTTCATTTGGTTGAGCAAGCCACTCGTGAAGATGTTGGAGCAAATTCAATTTTGAAGGCACAGTAATTAAGCAATACTTGAGGAAGGGATTTTAACTCTTGTGTATAGTTAAAATATATTTTCTCACCGATCGCATAAGATCTAGGGTTTTCTTGCTTGAATTTGATGGACAATTTTAATGGTATGTAGTAATGTTGTTGTGAGTCTTGGTTGAAGGAGAATTTCGAGTTTTTTTGGGGGGTGTAAAGTAAGTAGTCTCTCAAGTGTTCCATGAATTATACTCATAAGTGAGCTAGTTTTGTAATTTGAATTTGAGTAGTTAAGTAAGGAACACATTTCTTTGACTCTTAGGTCAAGCCTTTGAAGTAAATTGGGGTTAGGTTTTTTACTCTTTTGCATATTAAAGCCTTGCATACGATACGAACCCAATCTTCTCTTATTGCCTTTGAAGTTGAATTATGAGTAATCGAATTTGCAATTTTCTTTATCTTCTGCGTACAAAAACTGCTTAGTCCTGCCTGAGCCGCATCCTCTATTATTAACTGATATGTATGTAGAATTTTTTTATGCATAATAGCCAAATTCAAAGTGTTTACAGAATTACTAGTTAAGAGTGAGCAGATATATACGTATATTGAAATTCCGTGTTAGCTTCGGCACTAGGATTATTATTTTCATTATTCTGAGCTTTGTTAAAAGTCAACACTATTTATTGGTTATTAACAGTTTCATTTCTCTTGTTTTCCGAAACTATATTCGAGAAGATATAATGTCAGCTTCAGATTAAGAATGCGCATTTCATGCGTATTTCATTTCTGTGGCCTTAAATTTAATTTCGAAGTAAATTATGGGATGGGGATTGGATCTCTGTTTTTTCTTTTTTCTTTTTCTCATCTTCTCTAGCGCTGTGCATGTAACTTTATATTTTTTATCGACTTTGGAAACACAATTTTCACCAAATAGAAAACAATCTCAAATTTGGGGTTTAAGAATTATCAGACATTGAGGTCACTGAAGCCCAAGAGAACTGATCCGATCGAGTGTAAATTTTATTTGCTGTTAAAATTATTCATTTTTTATGATCAAATTATATTCATTTTTCTATGAAATTTACAAAAGTTATTTATTAAAAATTCATAAATAATCTAATTTAGTAATATAGTATAAATATTTAAAATATTCAATTAATATTTTAAAAAATATAAAATTTAAAAATTAGTATGATTCTTTTTGAGAGGGTATGAGTGAATTTTAAAAAATTTAATTGAAAGTATAGAAAGTTAAGTATAATTTTTATAAATCTTAAAAATATGAAAATAATTTATTTTTATTTTTCATATATACACATGACATAGCAGGAGTGTAAAATGTTTTGTTAATTACATACGCATTTTACTATTAGAACACATTTGGGGCTTTTTATTGTTGTTAAATTACAAACACAAGGTTAAGAGGAATATTTGATATTCTTGGTGCAGTGAATTCAGAAGTGAAAGATGTTCCATTTTTCTTTCTTTGAAAAGAATTGTAAAATAACGAGAGAAACACTAATCTCCAAAAAGAAGGTTGCCCCTGTTCTCATTTATTTTTTGAATAATAACTTCATTTTTTTTTAAAAGCATATTGTTATGAATTCAGCCAGAGATTCATTTAGGGAGTGTTTGGTACACCATAAATATATTTCTTAGAAAATATGTTTTTTGAAAATGATGATTATTAAGAATGTATAAAATGTGTTTGGTTAACTTTAAATATTTATCTAAGAATTTTTATTATTAGTTTTGGTTATAATAGAACTTTCTTAAGAATTTGTAGTACTTTATCAAAAATATTCTTACTTATGTTAAGGTGAGAGATAGAAAGTGAATGCAGAGATGACAAAAAAAATGATAGAGAAAAAAGAGAGAGGGATGAGAAAGAAAGTATAAAAGAGATGAATAAGAAATAGAGAGTGGATGAGAGAGATGAGTAAAAAAGATATAAAAGATAAAGTAATAAAATAGAGAATATTATTATTTTTTATATTTAAAAAATATTTTTATAACATGAGAAATTTGAATTCTCAGTCCTCTACATAAAAAATTTGTTGTGAAAATTTTACTAAAAAATTATTTTTAGGAATTCATATTTTCTGAGAATTCTGTTTTAAAATTTAGAAACCAAACATAAGAATTTAAAAAAAAAACTCCTAGCAAACGCCCCTTTAGTTTCCCAGCTATTGAAATAATGCTTTAAATTTATCTATTATTATAAATATTTTTTTAACTCTTTAAATAGTTGAATTTTTTTTTTTAAATTATTAAATCTTATTTATTTTTTTTGATTTTTAATTTGTCTATTTTTATGATTGTATCTTTATAAATAGACGTTTTATAAAACAATTGAATAATTTTTTTTTTATATGTCATTTTTCTCTAGTGTCTTTATATACTCTCCATTTTTTTTAGGATTAAAACAACAAAAAATACAATATTTCGAAATTGACGAAATACGATTCCCTCTATAATTGCATACATCTTAACCTTGAGTATGAGAAGATAAATATACTAATGTGTGTATTTATAGAACCCAAATAAGGGTATACTTATGATAGATATGTAAATAGGATAAGTATAATTAGAACAGTTATATAAATAGGCCGAGAATAATTAGAACAGTATGTGAGTGATTGGTGGATACTAGTTAAATTAAAGGTAAAATTTTTCAAAAATAACGGCAAGCATGTATAAGTACAGTAGTTGTGATAGTCGCTCATATTAGGCATATAAAGAGAATAAGGTTAAGATATCACCAGAAATTTATCTTTTTCTTATTGTCCTTGATGAAGCATTGATGTCTTAATTATTGTAGAGAAGTTATAAGTGATAGGCGTGATTGTAAAAAAAAAAGTTAAAATACAAACAAGTTAGTTGTTGAAGAGGGACAATCAAATGATTTATTTTATTTTTCCAATATTCTTGCCGATCGACTATCGTTATTATTAAGTCGACTATTTTATTATACTTTCTTTTTGTATAAAATTTTATTTACAATACATTATTAACACGAGCTTATTTTTGGCCATTTATTTTCAAATCACAAGAAAACAATTGTGTTTGTAAGATTTTTTTTATCTTACTTCAAAAGTTTTCATTGGTTTTATTTTATTTAATTTTAAAATCATGTCAAATTTTATAAAATTTGAGTTTGTATTTCTTGATATTTTGGGCAAGAATTATTTATATTAAATACTAGATGATGAAATTTATCTTGATGTAGTGGGTCTTAGAAACACCATTGAAGAAGGAAATTATAAATCAATATAAAATCGCGCTAAGGCGGTAATTTTTTTGTCACAATCTTCATGAAAGACTATAGTATGAATATTTTACTGTGAAAGATCCACTTATTCTTTAAAAAAATTTAAAAGAAATGTATGACTACCAAAAACCTATTATTCTTCCAAAAGTTCGTTATGACTAGATGCATTTACAATTGTCAGATTTTAAAATAGTGTCAGTGAATATAACTCAATAATATTTCGTAGTAACTCTCAATTAAAATTATGCAGAGAAATACACAAAATTAAAGATAAATAAGGAAGATAAATGTTTAATTAAGGCAAAAAAATAAGATAAAAATATTTAATTTATGAGTATAAAATTCACTCATCAAATACCTTCAAACTTAATCTTTTGCTTGTCCTCGAGCAAAACACACAAGCTTCATAATTTAAAAGATGAGTGAGTGATGAGTTGTTTTTGACTTATTATGCATTCTTCAAGGATTTAAAATGTGCAACCAAGAAAAATATCAGAATCTCAAAGTTATGTAGAATTTCCATTCAAATGTAACACATAGTTTACTATTGAATCTCAAGTGTATGTGTGGTAATCTTATAACATTGGACTTTTTGCATTCAAATAAATTTATGTAATCAAATATTTAAACCAGATATCCAAATTTATGCATTTGAGATTCCATAAGCTTATTTTTCATATTGCTTTCAACTAATGTAAACTAATCATAACATTTAAGATAATTAAGACTTTCATTATGCTTGTAATATGTGACATAAATTAATAGTAGATAAAAAGATATTAATAAAGACTCAATTCACTCTACAACATAAATCATCATTTAAGTCCTCTCAAATACTTTTGATGTTATTATGTGAATTCTATCTGTTATTTACTTATACTATATATATATATATATATATATATATATATATATATATATATATATATATATATATATATATATATATATATATATATATATATATAAACGTAAACACCCCCAAACTTATTTATTTGAGAAGTTCTATTTTTTTCTCTTCTTTTGGTTATTTTTTTTGTTTTTTTTAACTCCTTCCATCCACCCTTGAACCATAGCTTTTCAAATGATCATTCTTGTGAGTGAAAGATAAGAGTTAGAAATATTTTTATTTAAAAACTAGATAATAATATTATAGGTGTACAAGAAAAAATAAATATAGACTCAAAATGGGTTACTAGTGATGACATAATGTATAGATTTGTTTGAAAGATTCAAACGATTTTAACAATGCCTAATTCATTTCTTAAATGAAGAGTAGGCTAGGATTTCACCTCAAGTGACAATCAAACAAGTTCTAAAGTTTTATGAGACCACTTGTTATATTTGAATCACATAAACCTTCTCTAAACAACAATTAGTCAAATATAAAATATTAAGTGCTCATGATATTAGGATTTTCAACTAAAACATAAGTCACAATAGAGTGTAGGTTCGCATATACCACTCAGAACTCATATATTTTTCGAAAGTTAAACCATTTTCATCATTGACGCTAGTTTTGCCTAATCCCAAAATATCACTTAGTTTTTTTTAAAAATCTAGGTGTTAAAACCTATACAGAGATATGAGGCTAAGTACCCGTGCTTTTTTTTTATGAAGAACAAACACAAAACAAATAATAAAGATTGAAAAAGACATTACTTAGAAGGAGATTTATGAAAAGATGAACCTGCAGTAAACTAAATAGAAAATAGAAATTTATTCAATCAAATAAAAGGTGTTACAGATAAAAATTTAAGTCTAATTTGCGCTTTATGTGGTTGTCTGCATTCCAATATATTTGAACTGTAGCTATATTAGGAACATGAACATGTACTTGTAATGCGTCAATCAACTCATCAGCATTTGAAGCAGAGATGAGAATCCTTCATGCTGAGTGTGAGATAAACTTTTGTTATACAGTTTGATCAAGAAAAGACAACAAACTATCAAAGAAATAGTTAACATTCAACAGACCTATGAGTTTATGGTGGATATTCAGTTGTGTCCAAGAAGCTATTTAAAAAATTTCATCCAGAGTACCAAAATAACCTGGTAAGGCAATGAAAGCATTAACGTTGCTTACCATAATAACAATGCACTTATGTATAGAGGCTACCCTACATTCTTTCCCAATTATTTTTTCGATGATGTTTGATATAGTTAGAGCTGTAGGAATAATACCCAAGAACTTGACATCCTCCTACATGTGCTGTTGCAGACATACACCCATTAACCCACAACTAGTTCCACCATAAACTAAATGAATTTTTCTTCTGGTTAGTACGATACCCAAATTTTCTACTGTTTTCACATACTCTTCATTTTTAAAATAGGGTCATAAACCAACAATATCGATATACAAAAATCTAATGGGATGCGTCTTAAAAGACATTGGATGAAACTTATTATCCAATGACTACTTAATCAAGCCATCCTTAATGAAATTTATTTTATCTTCCTGATTTACATGCACCCATCCCAAAGAATGGCATCGTGTGTTGCAAGTTTCACATCCACAATTATAGCAAACACTCATTCTTTTAGCTCTACGTTTTTTAGCAAAATTGCCTTTTCCTAAACCTGACATGTAAGAAATGAAACCATTTGCAGACTTACCTGTCAATTGTACCTTAGCTTCTATTAGTCAACGGACATCAGTACGTATTCTCATGTCCATTATCAACCTCAATCTTTCAACCCATGCTTTGTAATTTTTTATAAATGCATTGAGTGGAAGAGAAAGAAAATAATTTTTCAAGTATGAAAGTATGTCTTCCATTCTTAATTCAACTTTTTTTAAGAAACATCAAAAGCGAAAAAACTGAGAAAACAATTGCAATTCAAAAGAAGATATTAATAAGGGAACAAATTAATGCAAACTAAATAAAAAAATCTCACCTAAATATCGTGCGTAGCAACTTTTGACAAATGAAGTAAATCAATCCTGAAAGATAGGATCACGTAGAAGTGTCTCCTCTACCTCTAGGTTGCACAATTGCAAAAATAATTTCAATATTTGGCCGTTGACTTTAAACACATTACCATGTGGATAAATAGTATGAACAATGAATGGACATGACCACCGAGAATGTAATTTTTTTGGAAATAAATGCAAACGAGAGTTATATAGAAGGACGTTTTAACCTGCATTAATTGATTTTCTTAAAATATATTTGTCATGAAAAATTGTCATTCAATCCTTATACAATTTTGAATTTTCATATGCATCATTTCTTATTTCTTCCAATTCATTGAGTTTCACTTTATGTGGAAACCTGCTTTGTGAAGAGTAAAGTTAAATTGTTTGATGGCCCAATAAGTTCTTTGTTCTAACTCAACAGGTAAATGACAGGCATTGCCATACACAAGTCGATAAGAAGACATTCAAATAGTGGTTTTAAAAGCAGTACGATAAACCCTTAAAGCATCAGAAAGTTTTAAAGACCAATTTTTCCTACTTGGGTTATTCGTTTTTTCCAAAATATTTTTAATTTCCCTATTTGAAATCTCAACTTGACCCCTAGTCTTGGGGTGATATGGGTTAGCAATATGAGGTAGCAATTTTGTGTGATGCCATATCTCTTCATTAAATGTTCAAAATGTTTATTACAAAAATGTTTTCCCTTATCACTAATGATAGCCCGTGGTGTACAAAACCTCAAAGAAATGTTTTTTTTCAAGAATTTTTCTACAATCTTGTGATCATTTGTCTTACATGCAAGAGTCTCTACTAATTTTGTCACATAATCCACAATAACAAGAATGTATAAATTACCAAAAGAATTAGAAAAAAGACTCATGAAATCAACTCCCGAGACATCAAATATCTCAACAATAAGAATGGGAGTCAAAGGCATCATATCCCTTCGTGAGATACTGTCCTATTTTTTACAACGCTCATAAGAACTATAATACAAATAGGCTTCTTTGAATATTGATAGCTAGTAAAAGCCACATTTTAAGACTTTTACAATAATTTTTTGTCACTAAAATGACTTCCATAAGCATGATTATGACAAAAAGAAATAACACTATATTGCTCACTCTAAAGAACACATCTTCGAATGATTTGATCAGGGCAATACTTAAACAAGTATTTATCTTTTCAAAAGAAATTCTTTACTTACACTAAAAACTTTACCCAATCTTACTTACTCCAATGTGTAGGCATTTGACCTGTGGCAAGATAATTAGTAATGTTAGCAAACTAAGGTAACTGAGAAATAGACATGAGTTGCTCATCTGGAAATGAGTCTCTAAAAGCCAAGTTATTGTCACTTGTTTCAACTATCAGTCTAAACAAGTTATTAGCCACAACATTTTAAAATTATTTTTTATTTCGAATTTTTAAATCAAATTTTTGCAACAATAGTATCCATCTTATCAAACACGCTTTAACATCTTTCTTAGACAGAAGATACTTAAGTGCAGCATGATCTGAAAAGACTACAATGTTAAATCTTAATAAATAAGGTCTAAACTTTTCTAATGCAAATACCACAGCTAGTAACTCTTTTTCTATTGTAGAATAATTCAATTGAGCATCATTAAGAGTTTTACTAGCATAGTATATCACATAAGAAAACTTTTCTAGACGTTGGCCCAAAATAGCTCTAATTGCATAATCAGAGACATCACACATGATTTCAAATGAAAGATTCTAATTGGGTGGTCTAATGATGGGTGAAAAAGTGAGTAGGGATTTGAGCTTCTCAAAAGGTTGAAAGCATTCTTCATCAGAGATAAAAGGTGCATCTTTGGTAACCAAATTACACAAAGGTTTGTAGATTTTGTTAAAATCTTTCATGAATTTGCAATAAAACTCTGCATGGCATAAAAAAGAACGTATATCTTTCACTGTCTGAGAAGATGGAAGACTAAAAATCAATTTTATTTTGACTTTATCTACCTCAATCTCCTGATTTGACACAATATGTCTCAAAACAATTTATCTTTTTACAATGAAATGACATTTTTTTTAGTTCAAAACAAGATTTTTCTCTTTCCACCTAATTAAGACTAATCTTAAATGGTGTAGACATTCCTCAAAATTAGATCCATGCATAGAAAAACCATATATGAATACTTTCAGAAATCGCTCTACCATATTAGAAAATATGTTTATCATGCAACGCTGAAATGTAGCAAGTGCATTGCACAATTCAAATGGCATTTGATTATAAACAAAGGTTTTGATAGGACAAGTGAATGTAATTTTCTCTTGATTCTCAGGTGTAATGGGAATTTGGTTGTAACCAGAATATCCATTAAGAAAATGATAATATGCATGTCCAGCCAACCTCTTTAGCATTTGGCCTATAAAAGGAAGTGAAAAATGGTCTTTCCTTGTAATAGCATTCAACTTGCAGTAGTCAATACAAACATACCACCCAGTTTGTACTCTAGTGAGATTTAATTTATTATCCTCATTTTTTACTACAGTAATGTAAGACTTTTGGAGGCTACCTGAACAGAACTAACCCATGCACTATCAGAAATTGGATAAATGATACCCACATCAAGAAGTTTAATCACTTCAGCTACCGCAACCTCGTTCATATTTGGAGTTAGATGTCATTATGGCCCTCTTGAAAGTTTTGGTATTGTCCTCCAAATGTATCCTGTGCATGCAAATTGATGGACTAATTCTTTTAATGTCTACTATTGTCCACCCTATGGTTTCACTGTATTCACTAAAGACTTTTATGAGTTTAACTTCTTGTTTTCTATCTAAATCAAATGTTATGACGATAGGCAAAGTCTCAAAAGATCCTAAAAACACATATTTCAAAAAATTTGGTAAATGCTTCAATTTCAATTGGGGTAATTTCTCTACAGATGGCAATGGAATAAACTCAGAAGATGAAACTATTTCTTTTTTGACTTTATATCTATCAATATTTATTTTTGAAGTGGTTTCTAATAAAGAGTTTACCTCTCTAACCAAACAATCCTCATCTATGTCTATGTTGAACTGAGTCAAGCATTTTTCTAGATGATCATTACCAAAAGAGTCTAAACATAAATTATTAATTGCACTTCCAATCAAGTTAACTTCACATAAATCATCTATGTACATAGGTTGACGGAAGATATTCAAAACATGGAGTTCCACAGTCATATTCTCAAAAGAAAAATTCAAAATTTCATTTCGACAATTAATGATTGCATTGGATGTTGTCAAAAATGGTCCATCCAAAATAATTAGAATTTGTGTCTCTGTATTCTCAATAAGTTTAGTGTCAAAAACGATGAAATCTATTAGAAAGTTGAATTTATCAACCTTGATAAGCACATCCTCTATGACATCTCAAAGAATTCTTGTGGACCTATAAGCTAATTAAAGAGTTACTGGTGTAAGTTTAAGCTTTTTAGCCCAAGTTTTGCATACATAGAGTAAGATAATAGATTCACACTTGCTCCTAAATCAAGTAAGACTCGGTTAATCACATGGTCACTTATAATACAAAAAATTATAGGACAACTAAGATCTTTGTACTTGACAGGAGTTTTTTGTTGAATTATGGAGTTCACTTGTTTAGTCAAAAATATTTTTTTAGAACATTGATTTTTCTTTTTACCATGCAAAGATCTTTTAAAAATTTTAAGTAAGAAGATACTTGTTTGATAGCGTCAAAAAAAGAAATGTTAATGCTTACTTGCTTAAACACCTCTAAATTGTCACTATATTGGGTACCTTTCTTGATTGTCACAAGTCTTTGTAGAAATGAAACTTTAGAGGCATAAGGAATATGTTCGATTTTACTCTCACTAGAGTGATTAATTTGTGGTTCATGCTGACTCTGTTCTTTAGTTTCTAGCATGTGAACTTGATTATCAATTACTTTTTCAAATCTAAGAGTTGTTACAGACTTCACTTCCGTATTAGGATTTGTTGATGATCCTACTTCAAATTGACCCTTAGGATTAAGAATAAGTTGACTGGAAAAATTTTCTTTCTCTCTTTCTCCTACAACATTGGCTATTTACCTCAATTGTGATTTAAACTTTGAAATAGATTGAGTGTGGGATTATAAAGTTTGTTGGGTTGAATGCATGAATTATTGTAGAGTATCTTTCGAAGAAGGTCTTCTTTGTTGTGGTACCCCGAAAGGAGTAGCATGTTGAGGAATTAAAGGGTATGAATTATGAGGGGAAAATTGTTATCCACCTTGATTCACTGAAAGCTGATTTTGTCTCCATAAAAAGTTTGGATGATTCCTCCAATTTGAATTATATGTGGGTGCAAATATGTTATCTGATGAATTCCATAAGACTGATAGACAATATTGTACAGTATGAGATGTACTAGAACATAAAGCATAAGTTTCATTTCTAGTATTGGTAAAAGAGTTCAGAGAATGGCTTAAATTCAAAGCTTCTACCTTTCTAGTAAGATCGACCAAGGTAGCTCTCACATCTGTATCATTACTCACTTCATAAATTCCTCTTCTTTTTGGAATTTGAGACTTTTTATCCATTGGATAAATGCAATTCCAATATTGAGAGTTTTCAGATAGAGACTCTAAGTATAACAACTCCATTTATGTAACAAATTTTTTTTAATATATTTGTAAAATTCCATGAAGTTATTACTACTTTAATTCTAACCTCTTAACTCAAAATAATAATTAATTTAACCAAGTATAATTGTTATTAACAGTGATACAATACTGAATTTCCATACACACCATTATTTTACAAACATTTGTACAATGGTTTAAAATATACATATCAGCCCTAATCCAGCCCTAATCATCTACGTTGACTACTTCCGGAGATACTGGTGCGGGTGGCGGCACCTCCACCAGAATCTCAGTCACATCTAGTACAGATATATCCGATATAACTGATAGTTGCCCAAGGTAGGGCATCTCAATCCAACGTACAGCAATAATAAGTGTCATGGAGAAAATCTGCATAATTATTCTTCTAAACATGATATGGAAATATAGTGAGAATTAAATCCCAGTAGATTCAACAATAAATTATAATTTACCATCAATATAGTTCATCATGTCATGTCCATCTGTATAAACTACAAAAAATATCTTTAAGTCACATGAATGCACTTTATCCATGTACATGCAAATTTGTACAATTATGACATGTATGACATAAATACTATTTGTTAAGATATCATATGATGACTATCAATTTATTCTCATATAAAGCTACCCCGGTTAGGGTGAGTATTTTTTACTCTCCGGTACGGGCTTTTCTCGCTCCGTCCGACATGGCTTATTTTCTCTTTCTTTTCTCATTAACATGATCATAACCGTTGATAGGGCATCCCCTACTGGTGCACCATATGGATTGCCATGTGACCGTGCTTATTTCTTTTCTTTTCACAATGATAGTAAAAAATATGCTTTCAATAATAAGTATATAACTATTACTAAAAAAACCATTGGTAATCATGTCATGAACATAACCATTTCAAATATCACTTTATAAAATATTTTTTTGTCAAAATTTCACACTTAAGATGGTAAGAAGTTCATATAATGGTAATGACAATGGCATATACTAGTCATTTATTATTTTCATTTATAAGATTTTTCTTCTTTTTTAAATATTAATTTTATTTGTTTATTTTCTTGATACAGGTTTTCATCCTATCTAACATTCTCTTACTAATCAGAGCATCAAAATTTCACACTTAAGATGGTAAGAAGTTCATACAATGGTAATGACAATGGCATATACTAGTCATTTATTATTTTCATTTATAAGATTTTTCTTCTTTTTTAAATATTAATTTTATTTGTTTATTTTCTTGATAAAGGTTTTCATCCTATCTAACCTTCTCTTACTAATAAGAGCATAACGCCCTCAATTTAACTCCGTTGTAGGTGATATTGGTGTCAATTTAAAGATAAAACAATTATCTAAAACTATTATGTTGAACAATTTAGGAAAATATTAAGAAATCAAGGTGATATTGGTCCTTCAAATTACAGGTTATTTCTTCTCGGGTAATTTGTGACCTATACCTACTAATTGTCCATATCTCCCTTATAAAAATTCCAAATTAAGTGATTCTAGTGGTTAAAAATCCATGACACACATATATATATATTTCTTATGTTAACTATTTATTTTAATTCCCTACATAATGTTCCCAAAAATTAAAACACAAAAGCTATCCTAACATATTCTTCCCTGATTAACCATTTTCTGAGCATTGCTTACTAACCAGACCATATTTGCCTCTTATGAACTCCAAATTGCATAATTCCAGTGGATAAAATTCTATGACACATATATCTATAATTTTTATGTTAACCATTTATTTGAATTCCCTATAGGATGTTCCCAGAAATTAAAACACAGAATCTATCCTAACATGTTCTTCCCTGATTAACCATTTTCTGAACACTACTTACTAATCAGACTATATCTACCTCATATGGACTCCAAATTGAGTTATTTCAGTGGTTAAAATTCTACGACACATATCTCTATAAGTCTTATGTTAACCATTTATTTGAATTCCCTATAGGATGTTCCCAGAAATTAAAACACAGAAGTTATCCTAACATGTTCTTCCCTGATTAACCATTTTTTGAACACTGATTACTAATCAAACCATATCTACCTCATATGAAATCCAAATTGAGTGATTCCAATGGCTAAAAATCCGTGAGACATATATCTATAGTTGTTATGTTAACAAGTTATTTTTTAACTCCTTACCGATTCTACCCAGAACTTTAAAAATAGAAGTTTAAAGTTTTACCATCCATAGCCATACCTATGCAGAACTATCTACACCTGCCTAAGTATTCAAATATACATCACATGCAAGAATAATATGTAACATGATAAAGCAACATCCATAATCAATCATCAAAGTTCTTAACATCAAAATCTCATATAAATGTTACAAATTTCAAAACTTTTCTTTAAAAAGAAATATTGTTAAACCTACCTAAGAATCTCCCTAGCTCACTTAATGAATTTGTTTTCTTGTTTCCCCTTGAAAGAAGTATCAAGATTCCTCCGTTCCCTTAGCTTTTCTAACAGCTTAAATAAGAGAAGGAGGGTGAGTTTTTGAACCTCAAGGATGAAGAAGAGAAATGGATTCAAGTGGAGATTAAGTTAACTTACCTTGAGTAATTAACTCTCTAGACTTCTCTTTCTTCTTCCTTCATTTCTTCTCCTCTCTTTCTCTCATTTCCTCTCTCTACCTTGCTTCTATTTCTGTCTCTTCTTCACTTGGACGAAATTAAAGTGTTATAGGGGTGGGTTTTGCTTAAATAAACTATCAAATAATTCATCTTTCATGATCATGGGTCTACCTTATTACAATTAGGATACACTTGGTTGAATTTTTGGAAAGCAAACAACTTATGTTCTTGTCTTCCCCTTCCTTAGTCAAGATATGCATAGCAAAAGGAGATTTATATTTTAAAAATTATAATGATATGTTCTTAAGATAAGAGACAAGGTCCCTTTGATTTAGGGATTCATTTTCATTTTCTTTTGTCTTAATCAAGTATGATAGGTTTGCCTTTTTGGCTGGCAAATTTTTAGCCTTTGAATTTTCATTATTTGGTTGAAATTATTTGTGTGGAATTGAAATGTTTTTTCCTAATGCCATGTATTATCATACCACTTGTTAAAATTATGAGTGTAGGATATATATGTTTTGTCCTAATGCCATGTATTATCATACCACTTGCTAAAATTATGAGTGTAGAATATAGATGTTTTGTCCTAATGGCTTGTCACCTAATCTTGATTACACCATTATTTCATCACTTTATTTTTATTTTTATTTTTATTTTTTTCCTCTTGGATTTGAGCTCATTCTTGCCCATTTTTTTTACTTTGGTTAAAATTCTACCTTTCATAATGGGTTTGGTTACATTTTCATGATTTTTGGGCTACCAGTCGAATTTCTATATCCTAGTCCAAGTCTATGTTTTATTTCATCCTTAGGCTATGCTATTGGCTTGTTAAAAATTCATGTGAGGTAGAAAGATTATATATGAAGTGTCCATAGTTGAAAGTCCAATTTATGGGTGGAGTTACTAAACTTAGTAACTTTAACTCTTAAATTAGGAAAAATTATCTTAATCCAATCTTCTTGAAATTTTAGTACCTTCACAAAAATTTATCTTCCTTACCTAAGAATTTCAACTTTCTTTAGTATATTTATTTCTAATATTTCCTCTTAGATTTTCTCTTTTTACCTATTCCATTAATGTTAGAACATTTCTATGCATACGTAAGGTGAAGAATTTCTAAGGATTATATTTCCTTAGATATTTAAAAAATTGTCTAATAAATTTTCTTTTCTTATTAATAAAAGAAAAGAAATTAGAGATATTATTTTGAATACTTTTGTACTTTTATTAATATATGAAATGAAATTAGGGATGTTACATTTCTCTCCCCCTAAAAGAAATTTTGTCCTCAAAATTTCAGAAATTACCTAATAAGAACAATTTCGAATATTTCTTCCTCATGACTTCTTCTAGCTCCCAAGTTGCTTCTTTCAGAATCGAACCTTCCCATAACACCTTAACTAGGGAAATAGTTTTGTTCCTCAATTGTTTCACGTCAGTGTCCAATATAGATGCTGGTACTAGCTGGTATGTCATGTTCTCCTTTATTTGGATTGGTTCATCTCGTATCACATGTGAGGAGTCTGGAAGATACTTCCGAAGCTGTGATACATGGAAAACATTATGCAAGTTGGAAAAATTAGGTGGAAGAGCAACTTGATATGCTGATGTACATGGTCTCTTTCCTCAAACTCTAGAGGTCTATGTATTTTATCGTAGTAACTCTTTTGTTGACTCTGAGCTGTAAGTATTTTGTCTCGTATCATCCTGATTTGTTCAGTGGTTTGTTGAACTAGATCAGGACCCAACAAGTTCTTTTCTCCTACATCAAACCAACATAGTGGAGATCGGCACTTTCTACCGTATAAAGCTTCATATGGGGCCATCTTAATGCTAGAGTGATAGCTATTATTATAAGCAAACTCTACTAAAGGTAGGTACTTATCCCATCCTTTACCTTGGTCTATCACATAGGCCCTCAACATATCTTCTAGAGTTTGAATAGTCCGTTCTGTCTGCCCGTCAGTCTGAGTATGGTAGGCAATACTGAATCGCAACTGGTTTTCAAAAGCTTCTTGTAACGGCTTCCAAAACCTTGACGTGAACCTCAAATCTCTATCTGAAACTATATTTAAGGGAATCCCATGTAGTCTAACTATTTTCTGAACGTACAATTAGGCCAATTTGTCTAGTGAATAGTTAATCTTTATGGGCAGAAACTGAGCAGATTTAGTTAATCTATCAATTATTAGCCAGATAGAGTCATGTCCAACTGAAATTTTAGGTAAACCCACAACAAAATCCATCGAAATACTGTCCCATTTCCATTCAGGAATCTTGAGAGGTTGAAGAAATCCTGCTGGCTTTTGATGTTCCACTTTCACCTTCTAAAAAATTAAATATTTTGCCACGAACTCAGCAATGTCCTTTTTCATCCCTGCCACCAATACATCCTCTTTAATTCCTGGTACATTTTAGTGGATCTAGGATGGACTGAGTATTTACTCTGATGCGCTTCCTGTAGGATCTTAGTCCTCAACTCTCGGTCTTGAGGAACACAGACCATTCCTTGGTACATGATTACTCCATCTTCTGAAATAGAAAAATCATCCTGATCATTATGATCCCGTAAGTATTGATCGTGGCCTTGAGCCTCTTTAATCTGAGCTCTAAGGTCACACTCTATACTTAACCCATTGATGATTAGCTTATTTGGAGTAAGAGTAGTGGCCAGCTTTAAATTTCGAAACTCCTCTAGCATCTGTATCTCATACACCATCATCTGACCCATGTGTAGAGATTTTCAACTCAAGGCATCAACTACAACATTTGCCTTTCCTGGATGATACTTTATCTTAAACTTGTAGTCATTGAGAAATTCTACCCATCTTCGTTGCCTCATGTTTAACTCTTTCTGATCAAAGAGGTATTTAAGACTCTTACGATCACAATATACTTCAAAGGTTGCCCCGTACAAATAGTGTTACCAAATCTTTAAGGGAAACATCACTGCTGTCAATTCAAGATCATGGGTTGGGTAGTTTTCTTCGTGGGGTCTCAGTTGCGCAGAAGCGTAAGCAACTACTCTCTTGTCTTGCATCAGCACACACCCTAGCCCTTTCTTTGAAGCATCACTATACACTTCAAAATGTCCTGTAGGATCTGAAATAACTAAAATAGGAGGAGTGGTTAATCTATTCTTAAGCTCCTGGAAACTAGTTTCACATTGATCAGTTCATTTGAAAAGACTTCCCTTCCTGGTCAATTTAGTCAATGGCAAGGCAATACGGGAGAAGTTTTGTATAAACCTTCTGTAGTATCCTGCCAAATAAATCTAGAAAACTTCTGACTTCTGTGACCGTCTTTGGTCTCTCCCACTGAATCACTGCTTCTGTCTTGCTACGGTCTATGGCTGCCCCTCTATTAGAGATGACATGTCCGAGAAACTTCACCTCTGACAGTCAAAATTCACACTTTTCCAATTTAGCATATAACTTTTTCTCTTTCAGCACTTGCAGCATGATTCGAAGATGCTGTTCATGTTCTTTCTCACTCTTAGAATATATCAAGATGTCATCAATAAACACTACAACAAATTGATCTAGGTAGGGTCAAAAAATGCGATTCATATAATCAATGAAAATTGTAAGTGCATTTGTCAACCCAAAAGGCATTACGAGAAACTCATAGTACCCATACCTAGTCTTGAATGCAGTTTTTGGTACGTCCTCCTCCCAAAAATTAAAATATAGAAGCTATCCTAACATGTTCCTCCCTGATTAACCATTTTCTGAACACTAATTACTAATCAGACCATATCTACCTCATATGGACTCCAAATTGAGTGATTCCAGTGGCTAAAAATCCATGAGACATATATCTATAGTTGTTATGTTAACAAGTTATTTTAACTGCTTACCAATTCTACCCAAAATTTTAAAAATAGAAGCTTAAATTTTTACCACCCATAGCCATACCTATGCAGAAATATCTACACTTGCCTAAATATTCAAACATACATCACATGCAAGAATAATATGTAACATGATAAAGCAACATCCATGACCAATCATCAAAGTTCTTAAGATCAAAATCTCATATAAATGTTACAAATTTTAAAACTTTTCTTCAAAAAGAAATATTGTTAAACCTACCTAAGAATCTCCCTATCTCACTTAGTGAATTTGTTTTCTTGTTCCCCCTTGAAAGAAGTATCAAGATTCCTCCCTTCCCTTAACTTTTTTAACAGCTTAAATAAGAGAAGGAGGGTGAGTTTTTGAATTGTAAGGATGAAGAAGAGAAATGGATTCAAGTGAAGATTAAATTAACTTACCTTGAGTAATTAGCCCTCTAGACTTCTCCTTCTTCTTCCTTCCTTTCTTCTCCTCTCTTTCTCTCCTTTCCTCTCTCTACCTTGCTTCTATTTCTCTCTCTTCCTCACTTGGACGAAATTAAAGTGTTATAGGGGTGGGTTTTGCTTAAATAAACCATCAAATAATTCATTTTTCGTGATCATGGGTCTACCTTATCACAATTAGGATACACTTGGTTGAATTTTTAGAAAGCAAACAACTTGTGTTTTTGTCTTCATCTTCCTTAGTTAAGATATGAATAGCAAAAGGAGATTTGTATTTTAAAAATTATAATGATATGTTCTTAAGATAAGAGACAATGTCCCTTTGATTTAGGGATTCATTTCCATTTTCTTTTATCTTAATCAAGTATGATAGGTTTGCCTTTTTGGGTGGCAAATTTCTAGCCCTTGAATCTCCATTATTTGGTTGAAATTATTTGTGTGGGATTGGAATGTTTAGTCCTGATGCCATGTATTATCATACCACTTGCTACATTTATGAGTGTAGGATATAGATGTTTTGTCCTAATGCCATGTATTATCATACCACTTGCTAAAATTATGAGTGTAGGATATAGATGTTTTGTTCTAATGGCTTGTCACCTAATCTTGATTACACCATTATTTCATCACTTTATTTATTTTTTATTTTTTTTTCCTCTTGGGTTTGGGCTCATTCTTATCCATTTTCTTTACTTTGGTTAAAATTCTACTTTTCATAATAGGTTTGGTCACATTTTCATGATTTTTGGGCTACCAGTCCAATTTCTATATCCTAGTATAAGTCTATGTTTTATTTCTTCCTTGGGCTATCCTATTGGCTTGTTAAAAATTCATGTGAGGTAGAAAGATTATATATGAAGTGTCCATAGTTGAAAGCCCAATTTATGGGTGGAGATACTAAACTTAGTAACTTTAACTTTTAAATTAGAAAAAATTACCTTAATCCAATCTTCTTGAAATTTTAGTACCTTCACAAAAATTTATCTTCCTTACCTAAGAATTTCAACTTTCTTTAATATATTTATTTCTAATATTTCCTCTTAGATTTTCTCTCTTTACCTATTCCATTAATGTTAGAACATTTCTATGCATACGTAAGGTGAAGAATTTCTAAGGATTATATTTCCTTAGATATTTAAAAAATTGTCTAATAAATTTTCTTTCCTTATTAATAAAAAAAAATAAATTAGAGATGTTACTTTGAATACTTTTTTACTTTTATTAATACATGAAATGAAATTAGGGATGTTACACTAAGGATCTTCAAACTTCAGCTTCATTTAACTGTAAAAACCTTCCATTGTACATACTTTGGATCATTTGACGATTTGATAGAGTCAAACCATCATAAAAATATTTCACGAGTCTCTAAATTTTAAAATCATGATGAGAACACTTCAAAAGAAGGTCATTAAATCTTTCCCAACACTCAAAAAATTGTTCACCCTCTTTTTGAAAAAAATTAGATATTTCTCTTCTAAGGGCATCTGTTTTAGACATGGAAAAAAATTTTGTTAGAAATTTATTCACTAATTAATTCCAACTAATAATAGTTCTCGTAGGAAGGAAATTTAACCAGGTTTTAACTTTATCTTTCAATGAAAATGAAAACATTCTAAGTTTGATTGACTCATCATTGAAATTTTGAAAGCGAAATGTAGAACAAATTTCAAAAAACTATTTAATATGCATGTATGTATCTTCTCTCTTTAATCCACAGAATGGTGGCAACAATTGAATTATAGCTAGTTTAAGTTCAAAGTGAGTTGCATTAGTTTGTGGTAACACTATATAAGATGGAGTATTAGTTATGATAGGTAAAAAATATTCCATAAGATTTTTCTCGTGTACAATTTGTTATTCCATTTTTTATGGTCTCCCAAAAAAGTCTAATGTTCCAATGTTAAAATCAATGGGAGATTCTAAAATTTTTCTAATCAAACGCTGATCTTTATCACGTTTCCAAGCATGCATAAACTAAAAGAAAAACTATAAACAAACATTTATAATAGCGTACAACACAATTACAAAAGAAGATAATTTTACAACTTAATAACATATATATAAAATGTTAACTACAAGTAACAAAATGCAATTACAATAAAAAGACAAAAAAAGTACAAAATTATGCAACAAAGAATTTTTTTATCATTTTAATTTTGAGTGTTAGTAATAGTGGGTAGTATCCAACTAGTGGATTCCTAGAAAAGTTTAGAGGAGTTACAACAGTCTCACTTAAAATCCATACTCCTTTGGCATTTTTATCTTTGTTGTCCGAATCAACTAATTTTACACACCTAAATTATTACACCAATTTTTAATAAATACTTTTTTCACAAAGAAAAATTTCTATATAAAGAATAAATAAATATTCTAAATAATAACTAGTGGAAGAATTATAATTACCTAGATCTAATTAGCTTTTTCATTGCAATACTTGACAACGGCGCTAGAAATTTGTTGGTGTTTTAATTAAAACTCGTAAGCACACAAATCTATTAGAGTATAGATTTAGTGATATGCAAGGTCGATCCCACGAAGATTGTCAATTGAGTAAAAAATTAATTGAAATTCAAAATAAATATTTCTAACCTAATTATCAGAATATTTGTTTTGTGAGAAGAGTATTAAACTGAGTATACAAAGAAATAAAGTACTAAAATTAAATAGGAATGTATTTAAAGTAAAGAAACATGTTAAGGTTAGGGGATCCACTATTGGTATATCAAATAAAAATAAATTTTAACTCGTTTATTACTCAAATGGAATTCTCACATAAATAAAGTTCCATTCGAAAGATATGTTACATTAAACACGATTTGGTTTACATATAAAGTGTATTTGTCTTCTTTTTATTGTGTTACTAATAATAAATAACTTTTGTAAAATGGATTTAAGTATACACTGTGGTAATCATTATATTGTTTACAATAAATCAAGAATGATTCAAACATTTATTGTGTCAAAAATTGTCTACAATGTATCAAGATTTATACTTTACAAAATTAAAAATGAAAAGATGTAAAAGGAAGAAAAGCATAACAACAGATAAGTGGAATAGTCAATAAGAATATTATAAAATAGGTGGTAAAATCAGCCATAAAATAATAAAAAAAAATAATAGAGTGGCAACAAAATCATCTTCTAATAAAATAATAAGAAAATAAATAACAGAGGGGTGATAAAACTATCATTTAAGAAAGAAAATAGTAAGAAAATAAATAATAAATGGACGATAAAGATATCCTCCAAGAAAAAAATAACAAAAAAATAATAACAGAAAGATAGCACAGTCGTCCCCTCAGAAAAAAAATAATAACAAAAAAAATAATAACAGAGAAGCAACAAAGCCATCCTCCGAGAAAAAGTTAACATAAGAAAATAAATAAAAATATAAATACAACATCAAATATAAACGTTAAAATTAAGAGTTAGATAAATTATTTTTTTCATACCAAGAGTTTCACCCTTTCACCTTAGTATTATGAGGTTAGTTCTCTATAATCAAGGTAAGAAAGAAAATTGAAAGTTAAAAAAATATGATAATATTATGAAAGAAAGTAAAGATAAAAAATGTCTAAAAAAAAAATTATTACAAGCACTTAGAACTCCAACAAAACTTTTCCAAACTCACTCTTCCGTCTTTCTCCTACTTTTCAAGCTCATAAGATCTCTCTATTTATAGATGCAACAAAAGGGGTAGGTGACAAAAATGGTGGGTTGCAAATTGCAGTATAGTTGACAAGTTGTATTGCATTATGAGTATCGAAAGTAATTGTGAGATATCTCCTTGATATCCATCGAATCTACTGATCCTATCAAGATAATAGTTGTAGATATTTTTATTGTCTTTCTAGCCATATATAGTTAAGAAAAATTGGCCACATATTTTATGATTTATGGCCAAAATATTGGAGCAAGATCAGGCTGGACTGCAACAACAAATATAATCTCTTTTATCTTAATTTTGGCCCTTTTAATATCTAATTGTTATTGACCACTTGAACATAAAAGTTGTATCAAATTGTATCGTCTATTTACCTACCAAATTTAGTATGCATTGAATATATATTTTCTGAAATAGTGCCCAAATACTACAATAAAGTTGGACTGGACTGCAACAGTAAATATGTTCTCTTCTAACACAATTTTAACCCTTTGGATGTCTAAATTTACTGATTATATAAACATAAAATTTGTATGAAATTGTGTCAGCTATTTATTTATCAAATTTCGTACATAATATATACACATTTTCTGATATACAGCCAAAATACTACAGTAAAATCAAGTTAAAAAGCAAATAGCAAATATATTTTTAATATTGTGTATTCTGCCTTTAGAAATGTGGTCATAAATCAAGATTGAATTGATGTATATATCCATTAGGATGCATCTCAAGAGTTAAAAAGATAATACTCCTTACTCAGTCATCCTCAATGAATTTATTCATCTGCTTGATTTATAAACATAATTCCTAAAGAACCATAAATTAACTTTGATTCCTCCGATTGAATCTATTTTTTACTCTTCTCTCCATCTGCAAAAAATATACAAAATTAAAGACAAATGAAGGAGATAAATTCTTAATTAAGACAAAAAGATAATATAAAAATATTTAATTTATGAATATAAAACTTACTCATTAGTATGAATGGATATTGGTCACGTACTTGTTGTACGGCTAAACATCTTGTTGATTTTTATCAAGTATCAATAAAAGAAAAGAAGAAAAGTGTTAAGAAAAATTCTGTTAATCTATATAATGGCTTTATCAATGATCCTGTAAATACTATACATTTAGATGTGTCAAATTTCTTTACTAACCCGCAAGAAAATATTTTTATTGTTGGTGACAAGAAATATCTAAAATAAATTTACCTATTTTATTGTGAAATTACTTGTAAGTTTACTTATTTTGAATTATTTATATGATTTCAAATTTAGCTAATGTAAGATTTTAATTTTATATAAAAATTTTATGTGTGATTTCTATTTATATCTAATGTTTCTTTAATTTCTTTGTTATATTTATGAAATTTCTTCATTTATTTAATTGAAATAAATATAGATGAAAATATACGTCTTGTAGAGAATGTAACAACTCACACTATTCTTAAAGATAAAAAATATTTTTTTCAAATAAAAATGAATGAAGCTTATGTTATTATAATTTTTGGTAGTACAAAGCTAATTGAAGGTTCTAAAAAAGTCATAATAATACTATTGAAAGAAACAAAATTTATCATCAAAAATGGTTTATTCTCTTTAAATCTCAAAGAAATTTGTTAAGTTTTAAAGATATTCGTTGTAACGGATATCACATAAAGACTGTATGCAAGGAAAATAATGAATATATTCATATTACAAGTATTTAGATATATTACAAAGTAGTTTGTTGAGTTATAAAGATATTCGTTCCAAAGATTTTTCAATCTAAGCAATTATCATGTGCTATTTGTTCTCAAATAAAATTGATTATTAAGCCATCACTAACTAAAGTTGGATTTGAATCTCTAACATTCTTGAAATGTATACAAGGTGATATATGTATGGACTTATTCATCCTCCATGTGAACTATTTAGTTATTTTATGATATTAATAGATGCATCTAATAGATGGTCTCATGTGTACTTGCTATCAACCCACAATTTAGCATTTGTAAGATTACTTGCTCAAATAATTCGATTAAGAGCACAATTTTTAGATTATACAATTAAATCCATTCGCTTTGATAATGTTTTTTTACAAACTTTCAATGACTATTGTATATCAATTAGCATAAATGTTGAAAATCTTTTAACTCGTGTTCATACACCAAATGAGTTAGTTGAATCATTTATTAAGGAACTTTAATTAATAGTTAGACCCTTTCTTAGTGAACAAAGCTCCCTGCCTCTATTTGGGGATATGCAATTTTATATGCAGCAGGATTAATACGCATTAGGTCAACAAATTATTATAAATATTTCTCTTTACAATTGTTTTATGGTCATGAACTAAATATTTTTCATCTCAAAATTTTTTAGTGTGCAGTATATGTTATAATAGTCCTACTATAACATACTAAGATGTGTCCTCAAAGAAAATTGGAAATATACGTTTGAATATGATTTTCCTTCTATTGTAAGATATCTTGAGCCAATAACATTGATGAATGAGTTTTATATTCATAAATTAAATATTTTTATCTTATCTTTTTACCTTAATTAAGTATTTATTTCCCTTATTTGTCTTTAGTTTTGTGTATTTTTATAGATAAAGAGAAGAATAGGAAATTGACTCAATTGGAGGAATCAAAACTAAATTGTGATTCTTTAGAAATGATGTCTATAAATCAAGCAAAAAAAAATAAATTCATTAAGGATGGCTGAGTAATGAGCATTATCTTTTTATCTCTTGAGACGCATCCTAATAGATGTATGCATCAATTCAATCTTGATTTATGACCACATTTCTAAAAGAATCGAAACATAAAGATTCAAGGCAAAACACTTAATGTTAAAAATTTGTTTGCTGCTTGCTTTTCAATTTGATCTTACTACAGTATTTTAGCCGTATCTCAAAACATATGTATATATTATGTACGAAATTTGGTAGATGAATAGATGACATAATTTCATACAACTTTCATGTTTATGTGATCAGCAAATTCAGATATCCAAAGGGCCAAAATTGGGTTAGAACAGAACATATTTACTGTTGCAGTCCAGTCCAACTTTACTGTAGTATTTGGGCCATATTTCAGAAAATACATATTTAATGGACACGAAATTTTGTAGTTGAATATCAGATATAATTTGCTACAACTTTGATGTTCAAGTAGTCAGCAAATTCGGACACTAAAAGGGTGAAAATTGGGTTAGAACCGAACATGTTTACTGTTGCAGTCCAGCCTGACCTTGTTATAGTGTTTTGGCCATAAATCACAAAATGTGTGGCCAATTTTTGTCTACCTTATATGGATGGAAAGATAATGAAAATATATACAACTCTTATGTTGATTGGATCAGCAGATTCGATTTCTTTGAAGGCGATATATCACGATGGCCAATTTTGTATCTTTACTTTCTCTCATAAGTTTTATCATGCTTCTTCATCTTTCATTTTGTTTTCTTATTTTGATTATGGAGAACTAATCTCCTAATTCTAAGGTGAAAGGGTGAAACTTTTGGTATAAAAATAATAATTTATCTAACTCTTAGTTTTAATGTTTATACTTGATGTTGTATTTATCTTCTTATTTATTTTCTTGTTATTTACTTTCTTAGAGGATGGCTTTGTTGACCCTTTGTTATTTATTTTTTGCCTTTCTATTATTTACTTTGGTGTTATTTACTTTCTTAGAGGATGGCTTTGTTGCCCCTCTGTTATTTATTTTTATGTTATTATTTTTTTATTATTTTTCTTCTGAGAGGACGGCTCTGTCGCCTCTCTGTTATTTATTTTGTGCACTTTTATTATTTACTTTCTTGTTATTTATTTTTTTAGAGGATGGATTTGTTGTCTCTCTGTTATTTCACTACAAGAAAATGAAGATTCAGTGACGAGTTTTCAGTGACGACTAAAAAAGTCGTCACTGAAAGATACCATTCAGTGACGACTTAGTAATGTCGTCACTAAAAGGCAGATTGTCAGTGGCGACCATAGTATGTCGTCACTGAAAGGTACCTTTCAGTGACGACTTTGCTAAGTCATCACTGAAGGATTTACTATTAAAATAAAACTACCGGCAAAAATATTTTCACTCCCGCTATTCTTCCCCCTTTTTTATTTTCTTCATTTCTTCCTCCCTTTTTTTTCTTCATTTCTTCCTCCCGCGATTCTTCCTTTTTTCTTTTCTTCATTTCTTCCTCCCGTGATTCTTCCCCATTTTCCTGCGATTCTTCCCCGTTTTTCTTTTCTTCATTTCTTCCTCCCGCGAACACACTCCTATCTGTTTGCTTCATTTCTTGCTCCCGCTTACCCTCCACTCTGTTTTCTTCATTTCGTCCTCCCGTGAACTCTATTTCTTCCTCTCGTGAAACCTCCACCCTCCACGGACCAAAGAGAGTTGCACAAAAAACCCACCACATTTGCCATAGAGAAACCCATCGTGAAGCTCTTAGAACCCCCAAAATCGTGAACCATTATCGAGGCGGCTACCGTGAAGATCAATGTTCCACTCTAGTTTGCCGTAGCACAGTAGAGAAGCATCTCAAGTGAGTAATTTTTCCAATTTATCTTTGTATTGTGATTTCGATTTGATTCAGTTTTAGGGTTCCTTTAATTCTTTGTTTTTGTACTGTCTTAGAACTCTCTACCCACAAAAAAGAGTCACACAGAAAACCCCATTGTGTTTGCATAGAGACCCATCCTACGCCGTGAACCATTACCCAGGTGGCTATTGTGAAGAGCAATATTCTACTACAGTTTGCCGTAGGACTATAGTGAAGCATCTTAGGTGAGTATTTTCTCCAATTTGTCTATGTTTTTTCATTTACCTTTGATTCAGTTGGAGGGTTTCTCTTTTTCGGTTGGATTTGATGCATTTAGGGGTTTAGTTTTGGATTTGAGCTGGGTTTTGTTTTGGTATTATACTTAGTTTAATCTTTTGCAGCAATTTCAGATGTTGGGTATTTTTTCCAAACCTCGAATAAGTTATTGAGTGGGTAATAGGATGACAAATGATGCTATTATTTGTTGTCACCTTAAAAACAGAGGTGTTAAAAGCTATTTGGATGAATTTTACCATTTTCATTTCCTCACAATTGGATGTGCATTTGTTGACATAGTGTATCTAAAACATCTTGTATGAACAAGTTTATGATCTTTTTCTTTTTCTTTTTCTTTTTCTTACTTAGTTTTATATGATGTTAGTATGAAATATCTCCTAGACCTAGTAAGAATTCTATGTAAATTTTGTGATTGGGTTTCTTCCATCTTTTTGTTTATAATTTTTATTTAGGCTATATGAAACAATTAGTAGGATTTATGAACAGAGGTGTTAAAAGCTATTTTGATGGTTAGTTCTAAGACCATGATAGTTGATAATTATCTCATGAATATTGCTGTTAATTAGGAGGAGGGTTAGGAGAAATGATCTAGAATATTGCTGTTTAAATTCTGGATATTTCTTAAAGCATACCCAAATGGAATTTGGACAAATTTAACATTCTTTAGTTCATGTTCTGTCCAATGCTTGGGTATGGAAGTTTGGCTATTGAGTTTGGATCTGTTTTAAGATAACCTACTTTCTTTTTTCTTGGTTATTCCATAATAATGTTGTTAATTTGAGCTGGAGGTCCATACATTGATTTTGGAATTATTTGTAGTGTTTTGCTGGGTTTGCTCATGGAATGGTTGAGCCGTCTTTTAAGTTTATCTTGTGCTAGGTTCATCTTCTTGTCAAAGCATGGTGTTTTGGAAGTGACGGCCTCGAGGGTTTTGTTCTGTGTCATTCAATTGCTGAAGGAACAGGCTCAGGTTTAGTTTTTCCCTTACATCTTTGCATATTTTCTTATTTCATCATTCTCCCCTCTTTATCTTTTTTGGGAGTTGTGTAGTGGCTGCATCCAAAGAAGTAAGGGATTTCTGAACAGGCTCTCATTATCTCCTAATTTGAACCTTTTGCATAGTGTCCTAACCAAAAAAATAAGTTGATCTAACATTTAACAGGGACTGAAAGTGCTCTCTAATCTCTATATATAGATGTTTGGGGTCTCTAGTTAGCATTGAACTTGGTATGGAGAAGATATAAACTTGGGGATAGCTCAAGTTTTTCTTGCTTGTGTTTCTTTTATTAAAAAGGAAAATTCTTGTTTTTTGAACCAAGTGTTTTATTTATACTGATACAGGTATGGGTTCATATTTATTGGAGACTATAAATGATCGCTACAGTAAAAAATTGGTTCAGACATACAGTGTGTTTCCTAACCAAATGGAGACAAGCGATGTGGTGGTCCAACCATACAATTCACTTTTGACGCTCAAGCGGCTCACAGGTATGATGACTACTTAAACAGTTAAAATTCAATTTAAATGGCTTTAGAATGCACTCTGCCTTATATTAATTTTCCTGGCAGGCAAAAAACATTATGGTCTCTTCATATGCTCGAACAAAAGATGCTAGCCAGGCAAAATATATATCAATTTTAAATATCATTCAAGGAGAGGTTGATCCAACTCAGGTAATGATAATTATGAAGCATTCATGACTTCTATATTTTTCTTTTTGTCTAAAAATCATGTTCAAGAACTTGCAGAAAATCAGTTTACCAGGCTGCCATTTAGTTATATCAACAAGATAAGCTTTCCATTTGAAAGATATTTGAAATGAGTCTTTTATCTGGACTAGTATTTATGTCTCAGGTTTTGTATAGTTAGTTCAACCTTATGTTAGCCTGGTTAGAATGATGCATAGTGATTTCCCATCCTTTTGAACCTCTTAAGTTTCAGCTTTGTTTAGCCTACGGCTCAGAATGTACTGCTTTATGTCTTGTATAATTTCATCCTACAATTGGTTTTTCATTGCTGTGTGTGGGGGTTGAATCCAATGTTTTGTGGCTGTCTGTCTGGGAGGGGCTTAAGTTTAATGCTATATCTTGAATCTTTAATGGAGCATGAGCACTGTGCTTTTTAGTGAGAAATATGAGGTTCCTTAATTTTTATCACATTGCAGCTTTCCCTGAAATGTTTAACTTATTTTATCATGTTTCTAGTAAGTGAATATTTAAACAATGCTATATCGTTTGATTTTCCTTTGGATTCAGGTTCATGAAAGTTTGCAGAGGATATGTGAAAGAAAGCTTGTTAACTTTATTGAGTGGGGTCCTGCAAGTATTCAGGTTTATCCTCTGTGGAAAAGTAACTGAAAGTTGTAGCATTTGCATGATTTAGTCTCCTTTTTCTGCGTATTTATGGCAAAACTTGATATTTGAAATTCTGTTTTGGAGTTTGATTGAATCAATCAGAAATGAAGTGAATATTGAGTTATGCCTCTCTGCTGTGTGAA
This sequence comes from Gleditsia sinensis, assembly GCA_037074535.1. Classification (NCBI taxonomy): domain Eukaryota; kingdom Viridiplantae; phylum Streptophyta; class Magnoliopsida; order Fabales; family Fabaceae; genus Gleditsia; species Gleditsia sinensis. Next base: position 13,142,812 of record CM073471.1, read on the forward strand.
ACGAGGGCTGCATTGGACAAGTTTGAAATCTAGTCTATGCATTATGTTGAGATAATGTACTGGTGCTATCTGTGGAAAGATGTTGGAGATTTAGTGGTTCATGATTAATCTTATTTATCTTTCATTTTTCACTGTTCAACAATTATTACGATGCTTGATCTTGAACTATGTCTAAAGTAGGGGTAAAATACTGTATTACTGGCAATTGATTTTGCAGGCACAAGCCTGATTTTTCTATAAATGAGTACCCTCTGGCAGTTTGGCTAATGATTTTATATGCATCGTATGGCTTTCTCTGTGTGAAGGTTGTTATTATGTTTTCTTGATGAACCAATTTATGGTGATATGAAGTTGATTGGTCCTAACTCAGACTTTGTAAGTGCCTTTGAAGAATGCCTGTTAGCATGGAAAAGAGTATGTCTTAAGGCAGTAGAAGGAGGCCCCAGCTCTTATTGTACTTTCTTACAGAGTTCTTCCCCTGTTGTTGACTATGCAGGTTTATGAGAAACAATGAGACCCAAATTAAAAAAATAATTATTTAAGAGACTGACTTTATAATGATTTCTGATGACTATGACTTTTATTCATGTTTGGAGGACTAAGTTTTGATTCCTCATCTATATTTAGTCATGAAACATGGGTAATGAGATTTGATTTAGATATCTTTCATAATTCTTTTCTAAAAAAAAATGTGGTGATTTTTCTAAAGAAACATCACTGTTTAGTCATATTAATTTAATTTGTTAAATTTGGTAATCTTTAATATTTTTAGGATTTTCTTTATGCTACATGTATTTTTTTTATGTTAGACTTATCAAGTTATATATTAATTTATTATTGTGATATCAACAGGGGCAAATTCTATTGGGACTTATGAGTAGTGTTGCACCAAGTTCTACAAATAATGCAACACCAACTCCAACAGAACCACCAAGTTAATTGTTTTGATATTTTGTTGACATTGTATTATGTATAACATTTTCTATTAAGAGACATGGTATATCACTCAATTATCATGTATATGTTCCAAATTATGGTAATATATATATAATTTTATTAATTTTGTTTGTTCTGAATTTTAATTATAAAGTAATGTTTTATTTGTTCTAAATTTTAATTATAAAGTAGTGTTTTATTCAAATGGTTAATAAAAATAAAATAAAAATTTGGAACAGAAGATTTAATGATGACCAAAGGTCGTCACTAAAACCCAATAAATAGAGATTTAGTGACAACCTTTCACTAAAACTCAATAAGTTGAGATTTAGTGACGACTTAAGTCTTTACTAATTTAACATGGTAGGCTTCAGTGACGACTATATAGGTCGTCACTGAATCACCACTTTTAGTGATGATTATAATCGTAACTGAATATAAGGTTTCAGTGACGACTATGAATATCGTCACTGAATGTGATGTTTCAGTGACGATTATTGGGTTTTAGCGACAAAACTAAGGACAATTAGTGGCGAAATAGTCGTCACTGAAAGTTGTTTTCAGTGATGACTTGTTTAAGTCGTCACTGATACTTTTAGTGACGGGTTTTTCCGCGACTAGTTGGTGACGACCAAAAGTCGTCACTGAATGTCTTCAGTGACGAAATTTGGACTTTCAGTGACGACTTTTGTCGTCACTGAAGCCCTGTTTTGTTGTAGTGATTTATTTTCTGCACTTTTATTATTTACTTTCTTGTTATTTACTTTATTAAAAGATGGCTTTATTGTCCCTCTGTTATTTATTTTCTGTACTTTTATTATTTACTTTCTTGTTATTTACTTTCTTAGAGGATGACTTTATTGCCCCTCTGTTATTTATTTTCTGCACTTTTATTATTTACTTTCTTGTTATTTACTTTTTTAGATGATGATTTTATTGCCCCTCTGTTATTTATTTTCTGCACTTTTTGTATTTATTTTCTTGTTATTTCTTTTCTCAATGGCTGGTTTTACCGCCTACTTTATATTATTATTATTGACTTTGTTTGTATATTTTTATTTTAAAATTTTATAAAATGCAAATTTTGATACATTGTAGACAATCTTTGGCACAATAAATACTTAAATCATTCTTGATTTATTGTAGACAATATGATGATTGGCACAATGTATACTTGAATACATTTTACAAAAGTGATTTACTATTATTAATACAATAAAAGAAGGCAAATACATTTCATCTATAAACCAAAGCGTGTTTAATGTAACATGTCTTCCGAATGGAACCTCATTTACGTGAGGATTCCATTTGAGTAATAAAAGAGTTAAAATTTATTATTATTTGATGTACCAAGAGTGGATCCCCTAACCTTAGCATGTTTCTTACTTTGAATACATTCATATTTAATTTTGGTATTTTAGTTCTTTACAAACTCTGTTCAGTACTCTTCTCACAAAACAAACATTCTGGCAATTAGGTTAGAAATATTTATTTTGGATCTGAATTAAATTTTCTCAATTGGCAATTCTCGTGGGATCGACCTTGCATACCACTAAATCTATACTCCAATATATTCATGCGCTTGCGAATTTTAATAAAAATAACAACAAACATGATATGTATTTACGTCACGTTTTTCCGATTGTCATTTTGATAAATTAGCCTTTCTAACATTAGGGGGAGAAAATAAAAAACAGCTGGTCAAATAAATTACATAGAATAGTTCATCATATCTTGATATTTGCACAAAACAATGTGAACTTGAAGTTCAAAAGATAATTTGTTTACAAAGTATAACAAATCAACTGCTAGATGTATTTACTGACTTAAAAAGAGTGACCAAGTCACGTATACCAGTTGTAAATACTTCTGTATAAATTGATATCCCCAAAGGACAATTCGTTAGTAAAATTGCTAACGAGTTTAAAACACATCAAAAGTGTGGTAGACTAATTGGTTTAAAAGACAAAAATTCCTGCAAAAAGAAAGAAACAGTTATTTAAGATCAGTCTAAAAAAGAAATAGACGCTCTTGAAGAGTCTAGAGACATAATAAACAAAGTGCTTCAAGAAGAAGTTCAAGTACCTAAAATTGATGAAAATAAATATATCTCAATAAATTATGTATCTATAGAAAAAAAATTTAAATTAAAAAGAAACAATTGTCGACAATACTTTTGTGTATACAGTGGCGCTTAATATTTTGAATGATAATGAGAACCATGATCCTACATCTGTCGATGAGTGTCGACGTGGATGTGATTGGCCAAAATAGAAAAACGCAATTCAAGTAAAATTAAATTTAATGAAAAAACGTGAGGTTTTTGGAACTATAGTTTAAACATCTAAAGGTGTAATATCCGTTGAGTACAAATAGGTATTTGTACGTAAAAAAAATGAGAAAAATGAAATTGTGAGGTATAAAGCACGACTTGTTGCACAATATTTTTCACAAAGACCTAGAATTGATTATGATTTTACATATTCTCATGTAGTAGATGCAATTATATTTTGTTATCTCATTAGTCTTATAATACTTAAAAAATTTGATATGCTTTTTATGGATATTGCTACAATTTATTTATATGGCTCATTTGATAGTGACATATATATGAAAATTATAGAATAATTTAATATGCTTGAAACATATAATTCAAAATCCCAAGAACTTTATTCAATTAAATTATAGAGATCTTTGTATGGATTAAAGTAGTTTGGACAAATGTGTTATAACTGTCTCAGTGAATATTTATTAAAAGATGGTTATAAGAATGACCATATATGTCCATGTGTTTTTATAAAGATAGAAAATTCAATATTTTTTATTATTATGGTGTATGTTGATGATCTAAATATTATTAAAACTCTTAAAGAGCTTATAAAGCTATAGAGTGTTTGAATAAAAAATTTGAAATGAAAGATCTTAAAAAAAACAAAATTTTGTCTTGACTTACAATTTGAGTATTTGAGAAGTGAAATTTTTATTCATCAATCAACTTTTATGGAAAAGTCCTTATTTTTACATAGAAAAAGCAGATTCATTAAGTACACCAATGATTATTCGCTCACTTGATGTGAAACAAGATATTTTCCAACCTCAAGATGATATTGAAGAAGTTCTTAGGCTTGAAATTCCATATCTTAGTGCAATAATGTATCTTGCCAATAATACAAAGTCTGATATAACTTTTGTTATTAACTTGTTAGTTAGATTTAACTCTTGTCCAATGTGAAGAAATTGGAATGAAATTAAATATGTCTTTCGATATATCCGAAGTACTATTGATATGTGATTATTATATAGAAATGGATCTAGACCACAACTCTTTGATTATGCATATGCTTGATATTTATTTAATCCACACAAGACCCGATCTCAAATAGGTTATTTATTTACATGTAGTGATATAACTAAATCATGGCATTCTATAAAACAAACACTTGTTGCTACTTCTTCAAGTCATGCGAAAATTATAATAGTTCATGAAGCGAGTCGTGAACGTATTTGATTGAGATGCATGACTCAACAGATCTAAGAGACATGTGGACTATCTTTTGAAAAAGGTACTCCAATTGTACTATATGAAGATAATGTTGCATGTATAACTCAATTAAAGGAATGTTATATTAAAAGAGATAAAACAAAACATATGTCATCAATTTTTTTTTCACTTATGAGTTTCAAAAGAATGGTTATATTGGCGTACAACAAATTTGTTTAAGTGATAATTTGACAGATTTGTTCACCAAGGTTTTATCTACTTCAATATTTGAAAGATTAGTATATAAAATTGGAATGCGTCGACTCAAAAATTTTCAATGATATTGTGAACTAGAGGAGTATACAATGAATGATCTACTCTCTTTTTTCACTATAGTTTTTTTTCACTGGGTTTTTCTTTAGTAAGCTTTTAATTAATGGGATATATTTCTTGTAAAATGGACATTAAAGGGAGAGTGTGATGAATTTATCTATTATTGTAGATTTCTATTTAAGTTCTCAACACCTAAAATAATGAATGTTATAAATTCATCCATTATTATAAATATTCATTTACTTTTTCAACTCTTAAAACCATTAAATCTCTTTTAAGACCATTAAATCTCATTTATTCTTCTTGACTTTTAAGTTATATATATTTTTGATTATATACTTATAAATAGAGACTTTTATGAAACAATTAGATAAAAAAAATTATTTCTTCTCTATATATTATTCCTCTCTAATATTTTTGCATTCTACTTCCTCTTTACATAAAATTTCATTTACAATATCATTTACAATACAAATCACAACTATTTGGATTTCATAACAGTGTAAAAGAGCTACTTTACTAAAATAAAGCCGATTCAAGTCTCCTCTTTGGTTACAAGTTACAACATCAACATGCTATGACGCCCAAACAAAAACAAACAAATAAACTTAAGAATATATTCTTAAATTCGGTTGAAATCAAATGAATAAAAAAATTGTAACTATATTTACTTTTTTAGGTTAAATTGCAAGAAATTTCTTCTTTTATGAATATTTTATTTTAAAAGATAACTTAATTGAGATATATATAAATTGCTGATTGTATTTTTTTTTTTAAAAAAAAGAAGAAAATAAAATATTGTCAATGCATAGGGTGTTTAAAGCCAAAGGCACAATCCCCAATATGATTGTCGTGGAGGTTTCAGTCATTGCCTTTGGCTACAAAAGCAACTGTCATTTTACGCAATGGAAGATTGACAGTTTACTTCATAGTATAAAAGAATAAACAAAGCTGAGGGAGAAATCAAGATCATGATCCCAAAATTTATAAATTTATTTAATTTTAATTTTAAAAATGTTGAGTTTCATATTTTACATTTAGAGGGAGACCTTTTTTTTCGAAACAAACCATTTTGATTAGAATCCCAGGAGATAAATATTTTTACATAATTTTAAAGTGTATATAAAGTGTGTCTTTCCTACTTAAATAATTAGTAGGACTAAATTTTAACAAACTGATGCTTTGATTTAAAAATTTATCTATAATTGATATTTAAATAAAATGAATTATATTATCGAGATTTTTTAAAACTATACTTTAGTTAGTATGAACTTTTTTTTATAATTTTTAGATATAAAATTAATTTTTTTTCATAATATTAAAGTTTTTTTATAAATATTTTTTTGTAAATTTAAATTTATAATATTATAAAAACTTCTTAATTATTTAGTACAAATTTACTTATCATTTAATTTAATTTAATGCTACAAACTTGTGGATCATTCACCTCTTTGAATTTAAATTATATTCATGAATAGAACTTTTTCTTTTAGTTTATAAAACCATTCACGCTTCTTTTTTTTAAAAAAAATATTACATTAATATTTCTGATTTTAAGTTTTTATAAACATTAATTTAAATTGCTTATGTATTTTCAGAAAACAATAGAGTATAGACTTCATCAACAGTGTTGTTAGCAGAAATTTTCGTACAAATTAAAATTAGAAGAGACAAATATAATATAGATCTTAAAAACTTAAAAAAAGCAATATAATTTACTCAATAAAATAATTATCATTCAAAGTTGGCTTAGGTGCCGTGGGCTAGGTCACAAATGCTAATTAAATTCAATATTTATATGTCTCTTTTGTCATAGTTTTGTTATCATGGTAACATTAAAATATTGACATAAACATTAAATTACAATAAAAAAAATTCGTGGATTATATGAATAATACTTAAACAACTTAAATCACATTTTATTTAAATGATACTATTCTCCCACACTATTTTCTCTACTTAAAACTCATTGTTTCAGTTCTTATCTGACATTTTAGTTGTCCACGTGAAAAAAATTAAACCAATGTCAGTATCATGTTGAGTTTAATGTCCATGTCAACTTTGTGTTAATACAATGATAAAATTATGAAAAAAAAAATTTATTATATTTTTTTAAATGAAAGGGTCAAGTATTGTTTCGTTTTAAATTAAAATATTTATAATATTTAAAAATTTAAAGTATACATAAACCTTACAAAAGATATAGGAGCACTCATTCTGTTGAATTTTCTTTTATTTGGTTGTGGCAATCAAGTGGATAATTTAAAAATAATAACTTTTTATCTAACTATTTGGGATGACAAGCAAGAGAAAGAAAAGAACAAATTAGCTGAAATGGCAAGTTGCCCGTGGCTCAATTATGAGATGCTCAACTCTATACGTCGTAGAACTATAAAGGATAACTTTAAGCTTTTTAAGTCAAATTAAGCAAATATTTTAATTTTTTTATGTGTTTAAAAATTTATATATAAAATATTCAATTATGAGATATTAAAAAAAAATATTATTATATTATTTAGATCATATATATATATATATATATATATAACATATAATTTTTAAAATTTCTATATTTTTTTATATTTAAACTTCTTAAAAATACATTTTTAAAATATTTGAAAAGTTCTAAAAAAAATTTATACCAAACACCACCTAAATATTTTTTCTGAGGAGAAATCAAATCTCAATTGATAAGAAATCAATTAACCTAATATCTTATACTACTTTATTATAAAATTTTAATACAATGTCAAAAAAGAATCATTAAAATTCAAAAAAATTATTAAGAAAGCAATGAAGTTAAACAATTTTAGATTCTTATTTCAAGTTTCATTGAGACAATAATATATGATAAATTATACACTCTACTCCCATAATATATACCATCCAGAAAGTCACGTTAACAATATATAGAATATATATTATATATTAAAGGTAACTTCATAAATCTCCAAAATATCTTCCTTGCTAGAACCACATTAATTTAAGTGCAGAATTGTATATAGCAATGACAAGGATATTTATGGTGCCCCCTTCTATATATACAAACTAAATGAACAATTTCTCTTTCAAATAGTAGTCTCTATGGGACATCTTTTGATATCAAAGAACTAGTTAAATAGTCTCATAGTAATTGTCAGAGATTAATTCTTTCGATTGAATTTTGTCTATGCATTGCAACTAAATTAAATTTTAAAATAAATTATATTATCCTCTCAGTTTTTTAAAAACTACATTTACATCTCATTTAATTTTAAATTAATACATTTGTTAAATTTATAAAATCTACACTATGCAAGACTATCACAAATTAAAAAAAATCTATATTAACTTTTTTTATTTTAAATATGAATATTAATGTGATCTTTTGATAATTTAAATGTATTGAATTAGACTGTTTTATAAATTTTTAAAAGAAAAAATACATAAAATCTAAATTTATCAATAATTTTATAAATAAAATATTATTTTATATAAATTAAGACATTAAGATGTGAGTGTATATTTTGAAATATCTCTGTAACTCTATTTTTTCTATAATCGCCAGATAATTAATTCAGATGAGTCCCTGCCAAAACCAGCTTACCCAACTCCATCAAATGAAGCAAAAGCACACAAGCAGAAACTGGCACACTAAGTGCAACCAAAACTATGATCCCCATGGCCAAGCTTGGCCTAGTGTTCATCAATTGCGTCTGAAGAATTCCCATGGCTTCACACACCCTGGAGTCATAGCTGGTATAGTAACGCTTCTCCCACTCCATCCAATCCGAAGGTGGCTCGTAGTTCCTCTCTATCATCTTCATCTCATGAATCCTCTTCCTCAGCACTATCATGTCCTCATCCACCATCCTCCTCCCTCCGAAATCCGCTGCTCCCGATCTTCCGGACGCCATGATTGTAGTGGAGAAGTTAGGTTTCCTGCTTTTTAAACTTTGCTTGGAGGTTGGAAATGGATGAAATGGCGAAGAAATGATCATTAATCTTGTGGCTTGCATTGGTATCTGTTGAACAATCAAGCACCTATCATTGCACAAAAACTCGGCTATTAGAAAAGAATGACTTTATTTTTTATAATTTTTTAAAATTGACTGCGAATTAATATTGCTTGAAGAGCTTACCACAATAAGAAAAGCTTAAACTGTCAGAAAAAATACAACTTTTATTTCTTTTCAAGAGCCACAACCAAAGATGTAAAGTTGGAATTTTTTAGGAGATACTGATCCAACAAAACCAAAGTGATCAGTATCAAGAATTGGTATAGAAACTTGGAGAATTTTTCTTTTTGGTCTGTATTTGGTGGGGTTTAATTAGGAGATGAAAGCTGATGAGATGGTGATGGGAATGGAGGTGGAATGGGAATTTATAGGGATGAAAAGAGAAGAAGGGAAAATGAGATGGGAAGCGAGGGGGAAAGGAGCTTCCAGAAAAGAACGAATGGGGGAAAACCGTGTTTTTATCAAATGGAATTTATTCTCTTAAACCGCGTTTTTTATATGAATTATTAAGAGGGAGATTCGGAGAAGGTGCCATGTGTCAACGCCTGAAAACGATGTGTGTCAATTGAAAATTTGGGCGATATTTCTAGGTTCATGCATTACAAATTTAAGAATAGGTTAGAAAATAGTTTACAAGATAAAGTTTTAATTTTAAACTTCTGTTAAAAAAAAAAGAATAACTCCCATTTATAATCTGGTTTGGGAAATTCATGGTTCCAAGATTGCAGTAGCATTTGAACAGTACCCACAATAAATTTTTTTTTTAATAAAATAGTGTCATTATTAATTTGATTTTTCACAAATTTTTAGTGTTAAAATTACTATAATTTTATCTCTTTCGTGCATTAAATTTTTAAATAATTTCATTTATTTTGAGATAATAAAATTAAAACGAAATTATATTCTCGCACGGATAACACAAATATTTTTTTATGGCCAAAATTAAATTTGGTTAAATTTATATATTATTATAATATATTATTGTTACTGGTTTTACAATAATCATGACTATTATTATAGTTTTATAAACTTGAAAAAATTTAACTTATGATGCCTTTGATTTATAAATTATAAAATGATGAATTAAAAGGTAGAGTTAGTAATCAATTTGAAAGTGAAAAAATAGAAAGAATTAAGGAGGAGTGGGAAAATTGTTGGGGTGGAGATAAGGTGGATCATATGATGGGAAGGAAGGCTTGATGTTTTAACCTTTACAAAAGGAAGGATTACCAATAGAAATTGATTTTTTTATTTATTTATATGTTGATGCAGTTTCAATTTTTGTTGGCATGGAGAAGGCACTTTATTAATTCAGAGATTAGGTACTCTGTATCTTAACTGTTTGAATGAACATATATTGATTAATTAATGGGGGCTGAGGATATGCTTTTAAAAGGAGGAGGGATGCCAATTACCAAATAAATACCCACCCAAGTTGGGAATGTGACTCCATTTTAAATTAATTATGTATTCTTTCAACAGAGATTTTTCAAATTTTTTTATGATAAAAGTATGTTCGGGTCATTTCATGACTGAAATTCGAATTCAAATTAATTTTGAATACGACTCCTTTATTATTTAATTATTTGATTTGCTTCCTCCATTCTTTATTCTTTTTATTTGATCATACATATTCATGCTTTAATATTATTTAGTCTTCTCCAATTAATTGGGTTGTGCATGGGATATTCCTTACAATTATAAAATTCCATTATTTAATAATCTTTTAAAAATTGAAATTTTTTAAAATATTTGATATAATTATAAGATATATATACAAAATTTGAGTTCTCATATACTTCCTATGAACTGAGTTATGAGAGGGTATGTTTAATTATTTTTTATTTAAAAAATTATTACCGGTAATGTGTAGTTAATTAGATGTATTTTATCAATTCAAATTTCAATTTTTTGATTTATTAAAATGAAAATTTAATTTCTCCCGAGTTAAATAACATTTTTTTCCTAAATAAAAGAGATAAACGATTTCTTAGAGTTTGTTGGTTGATACATGTGAAACACTTTTTCAAAATAATTAAATATTTTTGTGACATATATGATAGTAGCTTTCCTCTAAATCTTATTTATTTTTTAAGTTTTCACTAGTTTTTTTATTTTTTTTAAATATAAATTTCATTTCATTTAAAATATTAAATTTATTTTTTCAATATCTGTACATGTGCCGGGTGATTTCAAATTTTGAAAACTCATTTTCTTACTAACTCCGCATCTGTTCTGATTCTGAGGATAAAATAAATAATAGGCAGAGAAGGAATCCTGCCAAAATAAAAGAATAATTATTGATAAATACCTGAAAAAAAGGGCTCATTTTTATAATAATTATAATAAAATTATATAACTGTCAAGCAATTAATTAAATAATATAAGATTAGGACATTAGCTCCCAACAGATCAATAAATTGGCTGTCACGGTGCTTATTCATATTGGGTTTCCCACAAAAAAGAAATATATACTATCCCTGTATTTGCGTCAGGTGTCTAACGACGTAAAGAAAAATCATACTCAAAGCTTGAATCCAGCGTCTGAATTAGTTTGCGTGCCTCTCAAGTTAATACACCTTTTCGGTCCAATAAAAAGTAGGTCACTTGTGTCGGGTTTTAATCAAAATCTTCGCACAACAATTTAAAATTTTAAAATATTTATAATTTAAAGTTAAGAGTTTAATTTTTACTGATTTATATATTTTTAAATAAAAAAAATTAATTTTAACACAAAGTATAAAAAATAAAAAATCAGAAAAATTTACACAACAACTAAAAATTAAAACTAGTGTCATGAGAGAAAAAAAGAAGAAAATAGAAGTAATGATAAAAAAGATAAAAAAATTTCGTTTTAAATGATTTAGTGTAATTATATATATCAAAAATATTTTAGCAGATTAATAAATTAAATTAATAAAAAATTATATCTGTACATATAAAAAAAAGAGTTATATTACTATTAAAATTAAACGATTTATAGTTTATTTTATCCTGTATTATCTAACAAAATATAATAAATTAATTTATATCTAATTCAAAGAATGAATATATTAAATATCAAAATAAAAATTATTTTAAATTAAAATAATTGTCGACAAACTTACAAATTTGACAAAATTTCAAAATTTCTTATAGCTTGGTTGCAAATATATTGGCATATCATTTTCACAATATGCAACTTGTTGTATATGTTCCTTTTTTGCCGCGTAAGGGAAATTGAAAGAGGGATTAAGGCTCCCTTTCACCCACCTATTCCGGCGGGTAGTGTGCGCAATTAATGTTTTTCTTAGCATAGTCAAACAAGTTTGTGTGATTGGATTTGTGAAGTGTTGGCCTAAAACTAAACTAAAAAAAAAAAAAAAAAACTACTACGCGGGCTGGTTACGTGTATATTATGTATAAGCCATAATTATTAGATTGAGACAATAATAATATTTAAAAGTCACAATGTTAAGAAAACATAATCCATTTTGATTCTTCCAAAGCATATTTTGAATGTAATGGAACTGTATCTATGGGCTCCTGCAGTTAACAATAATCTTGCTCGTACATGTGTTCGTCTTTCGGATCTAAACTGTCCTTTGCGTGTTTCAGGTGAAGAAACCATTGTTCACCACTCTTTTGTATTAGAAGTGTGTGGGACATTCCGAGTTGAATTTTCACCCTTTTTCTCCTTCACACAACAATTTCTTGACTTGAGAACAGCTATGGTGCACGTTTCTTTGATAAATATAAGTTTAGGAACATTGTGTTACATTTTGTGATCTATTTAGAAATGCGGAAACAAGAATGTTTAATTCCACCTTTTGGAATCCTTCCCAAGTGCTCTAAGCAGCTTTGTCCCAAAGTTATAAATTTCTGAATGTGCACGCTTAATCAGTCCTTCTTAGTGTTTCTTTTTCATTTTTTTGACTATCCCATGAGGGTGTGTTTTTTGGGCAAATGTTTGTCCTCTTTCTTTGTATTCTGTCCTTTATTCTTCAATAAGCTTCCTATCTTCAGCCAAGAAAAAAAATTGAATGCAAAATTTTAAATGCATCAAAATAATATAAGAGTCTACGTCCCTAAAATTACGCAAAGAAAAAAGAATGATATCAAATAAAGCTTAAAAACACCATTGACCATAATACAAAAAAAAAAAAAAAAATTGATCTTAATTCGTGGTCATTTGAATATTTGCTTGCTTCCACGCATATGAAAGATCTCCCTAGTCTAAAGCTCAGTCATAATAAAATAAAATAAAAAACTTCAATAAAAGGAAATGATGCCCCAGTTTTATGAACAGAGTCGCTAAATTGAAGCAACTAATGACTAGGAACAGGATGACACCCAAGCAAATCTGGTCATGGCATCATATATTCACAATCAAGAAAGTCCATCACGTGGACGATTTCCACATAAAAAATGACCAGAAAGAGAAAAGGCTGCTATATTTAAATATGATACAGCCAAAGACGATAATCAATTGTGTTTATATTACAAGTAACGTTCTATTAGATATTCCTAAGCTAATGTTTTGGATGTACAATAATCACAGTATGATTGTGGTCCTATTCTATAGGAACTGACTTACAGGCTTAGTACGAGGTGAAAGGTTATCTTTTTGCAAAGATAGCTCTCTACTTAGCGCCTGTGTGAGATAATCAATAAATAGTTGAATATAAGAGAAGAGCATCACGAGTTTCTAACTAGTTACAAACCTTCAAGGATAAAAGGTCCAATAAGATCAACTTGAGGAGATTCGAGCTTCTGGTTAGATTCAACTTGACTAACTGGTGAATGTTCAAGTGGCTGGTCAACATGTTCAGGGTTTAACTCCTCAAGTTTTACATGCGATTTCTTGTAATAAAGAGGTGGCTCAAGTTGCTGGTGCTTGGGCTTGTTTTTCTCTAGGAGAAGGTAGGTGGTGCAATACCAAAATATCAGTATTCTACTTTGTGCTACCACCGTGTCCCTAATGCTACTTCCTCCAAAGGAAATGCGCTCCAGTGCCTGCAAAAGAGGAGGAAGCAAAAATTTATCCCAAAAATAAAAAAAGAGATACAAAAAAATAAAGTAAGAAAACTATTTTTTTTAAATATTCTTAAGTGAGATGAAACCAGAAAAATGGTTTTGTGCGTTCATGTATTCCAATGTCTTTAACCATACAAATTGTCCAAGAATTATTTAAGACATATCACAGTATGATTTTAAACCAAAGGTGAAATGTTTGAATAATGGACCACCAGAAGTGTACAATATTCTAAATTTTGGCATCTATACATTTCTGCATCCCTCCAATGATACACTGAGAGCAAAAGCACCACTGCTCAAGGAATTGACTCCCCAATCTCTGAGTCATTTCTGTCACAATTTTAGCATCTATTTTAAAGGGTGAGAAATGCTCTTTGTTAAAGGTAATGGTTAAAAGACAAAGGCCACTCACGTGATTAGTGGACCAATATGTTTGACTAGTGGAGCAATCACTTTGGCAATAATTTCTTCTTTATTGTCAAATTATTGATCACTATATGTGGCTGAAATCTTGCTGAAATCTGCAACATGTTGGAGCACTAATGACCACATATTGGTCATGGATTACAACTATAAATAGCCATGAGACTCACCTTAGTTCTCAAACTCTCAAAGAGTTCTTTTTTCTTCCTCTTGTTCTCATAGTGAGAGAAAGACTTGTGGGTTAAAGAGAGGTTTAAATAAAAGTGTTCTTGAGTGTGTTTGTGAGGTGTGAGTGGTGGGCTATTAAAGCCAAGCTGTGACTCTAAGAGAGTGGTGTAGTTTGGGTGAACCTTATAGGCAATTAGGTGAGTGAGGAAAGTCATTGTATTCATTTTATCATAGTGAAAGATTCTTGCTGCTCTCCGGTCGTGGACGTAGACATATTGCTGAACCACATTAAATTCCTGTGTCCTACTATTATCTAATTATTTTTCTTGCACATTTAATTTCTCTATATTGAGGGCCATCCACAACACTCTTTCTGTCATAATGTTAAATAAAGTAATTGAAATTGACTTCCCAATCTATGAGCCAGAGATATACTCTAATCTCCCAAAATGATTAGGGGTGAACAAAAACCGAACCGGACCGAACTAAACCGAAAAAACCGAACCGAACCGACCAAAAACCGAACCAAACTGATTAAAATCGGTTTAATTCGGTTTTTTTTTTGAAAAACCGACCGGTTCGGTTGGGACGGTCCAACCGAACCAAACCGAACCGAACCAAATTATTTTTAATATATTTAATTTATATTATTAAATTTATTTTTTATTATATTTTAAAAATATTTTACATAATTTTTTTAAAATTTTTTGAAATGGGCCCAAAGAATTCGAAATAAGCCCAAAAATTAAAAAAAAATTAGGCCCAAAAAAATTTAAATGGGCCAAAAATTAAAAAAATTTGGCAAAAAAAAAAAATTTTCTTTTTTTAAAGAACCGAACCAACCGAACCAAACCGAACCGCCTTTTGGCAGTTCGGTTCGGTTCGGTTGGTTGGACCCCAACCGAACCGAATGGGTCCAATTTTTTATTTTTTTTTATGGTCGGTTCGGTTTGGTTGAGGTCCAAAACCGAACCGAACCGAACATTTGAACACCCCTAAAAATGATAACAGAAGATCAGGGTCCATGTTCCACAAATAATGTATAAAAAATCCATCGATGCACCTTGTACCTAATTGAAGAATATATAGTATTTTGGGGGGGGGGAGAAGGGGGGCCAAAGCAAGGAACTAAATTTCTTTTCTTTTCCATCGAAACGACCGAAACGTTTCCGTTTCCTGAGTCACCGATACGAAACGGAGTTATCGAAACGAAACGAAGTATTTGTTAAAGAATTATGCTATTTCAATTAAAATTACTATGTTTCGAAATGTTTCGGTAGAAATACTCTTGTTTCAATAGAAATTTCGGTGAAAATACTCTTATTTCGAGTTGTTTCGATAGAAATACTCTTGTTTCGAGTTATTTCGAAAGATATACTCTTGTTTCGAATTATTTCAATGGAAATACTCTTATTTCAAATTATTTCAATGAAAATACTCTTGTTTCGAATTATTTCGATTGAAATACTCTTGTTTCGAATTATTTCAATAGAAATACTCTTATTTCGAATTGTTTCGATGGAGAAGTACTAAACTAATTTTAAAAATACAAAAAATTGACAATTTAAAAGTAGATGAAAATAACATTATATCACATCCAACACCAAGTTATTTTCTCTCACAAGTCACAACATCTTTATTAACTTCATACTCTCCCCCTTTGTTCTCATGACATTATTTTCCTTCATTATCTTTATTTTAAAGAGGAAACTATAAAAATGATACAAAGAGAGATTGAAAGGCAAAGAGAGAGGAATATACCTAAAGATAGAGATAGAATCATGGTTGACAGAGAAAGAGACTTAAATATAAATGTCATGAAAGAGTTAAGAAGAAGATAGAGAGATAGATGCAATAGAGAAATTGTTGTTGAATGCTGTTAGGATTTGAGTTGAAATCCCTACTGTAGTAGTATGTTTACTTACTATTCAATTATAGACATTAATTCGAATTAATTTTATATATCTATATCATTAATATTATGTTAAAATCTTTTAAAATTTTAAAAAAAATTATTTGAAATTATTTGAAACGTTTTTTAAAAAATTTTCCGTTTCCTCGAAATTTCCGAAACGTTTCGAAATGTTTCCATTTCTAGAGTCACCGAAACGGTACCTCGAAACGAAATTTAGTACCTTGGGCCAAAGAGGACGCCCACAGAAGATGTTGAACTATGAATCTGGATGAACCCGATTTGGTAATTTTGTCATAAAAGGTTCTGTTTCAAAAGTTGTGGTTATTCAATTATATAACTGCAGTTTCTTTCCTTATACATTCTTCTCCGTCCCTAAAGTAATCAAGCCTTCCAGCTTGGTCGTTCCCTTTAGTTCTTTATTTTCAACCTTAAATAAATCTTTAGATTATGTGCACATCAAATATGCACTGGTCATAGTATATGCCATGGTTCTTTAATTAAGTTCTATTCAACTAGATATTTGGTGCATATTAAAATTGAAAGATACATGGCTTTCTTCTCACCTGTTCTCCAGTTTGAACATCAAATGAATGCTGGTGATCAAATTGAAGACCACTAAATTCATTGATGCAGAGTCCCTGAAAGGCCCTGAAAGTGTGCATAAATGTTGGTATTAATCAGTATAAAAGTAAGGATAATTAACCTTCAACTTCGCAAAAAGTTTTAGCCTGAGAATAATTTTTTGTTTCCTATGAGTTATATAGAAGTCAACTCCTTATCTTTACTCATAAATGGGAATTATGCTTACCATCTAATAAGAGAAACACGAGGAATCCAGTGGAAGATGATTGGGGTGTTCCCAGGATTGACATAGTAACCTCCAAATATAATAAAAATTGTCATGAGAGAGGGGCCCACTGCCATAGCTGCTTCAGTAGTTGGAACCATAGCACCAACGGTAAGACCCATTGCAGACGCAGCAAAAGATTCCACAGTGACAATACCACAAAATTTCCCAAATCTAGAATGTCAAACTTCTAAGTCAGTAATATTTGAGACGGAAAGACTTAACTGCAATAAGGCGGCCCAAATGCACACACAGAGAAGGAGGGAAGAGGGAAGAGATAATGAGATAGAGGACAAAAAATTTATTTCTCCCATTTTTGGCCTTTTCACTGCAGCAACTGTCAAAAGCTCCCTATAGAGAAATGTAGTTATTTTCATTATCCTGCCCAAAGACTAATAGAAAATTTTTCTCCATGTTCAGCTCCATTTCCTCATGATTAAGAGGGTTAAAGTAAATTGCAATCCACAACCCGAAAAGAAAAAGAAAGAAACAATAATTGAAAAGAAGCTTGCCTATTAGAGTCCAAGTTAGGAAACTGACCTCAGCAAAGTAGGATGAAGACGTGCCATGGGGTACAGAACAACACCAAACATTAATGGAAATGCTGCTCCGATGGGAATCTCAGCCAACAATTTTGAAAACAGATATGGACCCAAGGAATAGGAACCCTTTGAACGTTCTCTATCTACAATTGCACGTTCCTTTGGAAACACACCTACAGTCTTTGTGAGAGCAGCCATAGCTGTGTTTATTGCAGCAACCTGTGAATATGCAAAGGATCAAGGAAGGAAAACATACCCAAATGAAACTTTCTTCCTAGTAACATATCAAGTTATGGGTTTAAAATATCCAAAGTTTGTCAAGATTATTACTGTAAAAGATGTAACACCATATAGGTTTATAACATCCAAACTTTATCCCCACTCAGGTTGGTTCCCATAGCTTGCCAAAGTTTTAGGTCAATATGCAAAAAATCCCGCAAAAATTTTAAGAACTTCAACCTAATGAAAAAAACATATGATGGACTGGTAGCCAAATATGATAAGTGATGAATAAATGCTTTGTAACTAAGAAATGACAGATGAGATATTTTTCACTTCTCTTTTGATCTTACTTTTCAAGATCATAAAAAGATCAAACATATTAAAGGTAATCTTAATTTTTATTCTTCATATAAAGTTAAGTATGATCTGCTTTTTATTTTATAATAATATTCATACTTTTAGTATCTAATCACCAAATAATTAGTGTTATTATCATCGTCATTTTAGTGTATTTTGTTTCCTTAGAGGTATTTTGTTTATTCATGTGTAAGTACACACAAAAAGCAGACACGCAAACACTTGTGGAGAGGTGTCTAAACTAAAATCAAGTTTCAGGCTTCTCTAACTCTTGTGTTGATTGTCAACAAAATGCCCTTTTTTTCTTGGATAACATATTGTTGACTTTTGATCTTTGTCATGATATATAAATTTAAGAAGCTTAGATCACAAGGAAAATTGTGAAAGAATTAAGAGTATCATTTAAGATGGGATTCCATTTTCTGCAAAACCAGACTAATCAAAGCAAATATCAACCTCATAAGAAGAGATTTAGTATATAAAGCATGGCAAACGAGGTCAATATTTTTAAAATATAAAGCTCATAAGAAGATTTTGACGATATGTAGAGTAAATCCTACAACAAATGGCCAACAAAATACATTTGCTCAGAATCTAAGGCGAAAAATTTTACATCTTAGACGTAATATTCCTCACTTGTAGCTGAACAGGAACTGACTATGTATCATAGAAACATTTTAGAATTGTTCTGTAATGTAAGCCATGAGAAACAGGCATGAAGAAATTAAGAATAACACAAACCTGAAGCAATCCCATTCTGTCTTGTATTGAAGTCTGAGATCTTCCCATTTTCCAAAAAACAGACCCAAATATAATTGCTGATGCTAATGACATCCTTGCCCGGACTTTGTTTGTTGGTCCATCACGGAAAGCCTGGTCAAGCAGTAGAATCATTAATTAAAATAAATGAGCAATATAGTTTTCATTCTCCTTACAATCTGTGAAAGAATTGAATTACTTTAATGCATCTTTTTAAGTTGCTCCAAAATCAGAAGGTTATCCAGTGATCAAGGATGAAGAAACGAAGAAAATAAGTGATTTTGTTTATGCTGTAAGTAAGATGGGGATTACCGATACCCAAGATGTTAAAAGGATAATCCAAATAATACCATCTTTGTAATCATGTCTTATAAAGTGACTTGAGCAAGCCTTGAAAGTCCTTTCTTTTGACAAATAAAATTTAAAGAATTTTACAAATGATGACTCAACCATGATGATATTTAACTATGAGGACCAAGTTACCACACAATGTGGTTATTCACTTCAATTTAAATTTTATTTTGAACTGAATAACCACATTGTGTTGTTATTTGGTCCTTGTAGGTAAATATCACCGTGGCTGGGCTGTCATTTGTAAAAATCCCTAAAATTATTCATGAAAAGAAAAAGGAAAGCTTTACCCAGGTCCTACCATGCAATTTACATGTCAATAGATGAGTAGTTTACAGAATAAATAGAAAAGTCAGACCTGCATCCATGCTCGTTTAAGGAGCAACCTGAATTGTTTCCACCAACCTCCTTTCTTCTTAGCTATAGTTCTTTTGCTGATTTTCTTTCCACCTTTGGAGAGCTCATCTCGGGTAATTGGAGTTGCACAAATTATAGCAGGTAGCCTTTGTGAGAAAGACTCAACAAGACCATCAATCCTTTTTTTAGAGGAATAGACACTTTCAGCAGAACTGTAGTCAATGGATATAAGATCAGCCAAAAATTCAGCAGGATTCACATGATCTGGGCAGTGGTACCTGTAAGATCGAGTCATAAATAAATATTGAACAATAACAGTTAACAAGTCATAGCTTGAAATTCAAGTTGAACAAACTATCATCTCATTTCCAAAAGATAATAACAATGCACAGTAGGTACGAAGAAAGAGAACATGTTATTGGCTTAAATAAATAAAAATATTGGTAGATTTTCCAAGCACATGAATTGTGTAACTTCACTGATCAGAACACAAAAACAAGTCATCAGACAATGGTTAATTATCATTCTCAATAACCCAACTCAAATTGAAGCCAAAAGAGAAATATTCACCAATTGTGCATACTCCAATTAGGCTTGTTAGCACTAAGATCCCTAATTAATGCCATTATGTTTTTCTATGAAAGAAGGAAAACTCAATTTGTGGTAAACATCCTCATTCTTAGCTCATACTTGCCTGTTACCAACTATAGTGGATTCCGTGTTGATAATTTGCATTGTTCACTAATCTGTTAAGTAGGATAAGTATAGGTGTATAACCCTAATCTAGCAAGGTTGCTTATCAAAACATTACTATTTAAACCAAGCAAAAAAACAATTTAGAGATATGTTAATATCAGATTTGAAATTTTGACAGCTTTTATAATCTGAGTTTCTTGACTCATCTTAAAATCTACTGTTTCAGAATAAGTTTCTCAAATAATAAACCGAAAAATTCATGTATATTATAATTATAAGGAGATCAGTTACAGTGATTCAAGTCATCCAAAGATATGTAAAGTTAAGTCATCCAACACTCTTTCTTTAAATTATTATGTCTTTTTGAGAGAATTCCCAGCTTCAAGAATGTAAGATGGCACAATATAAAGAAGGTTAAGCTAATGACCCAAATTTTGAGAAGTATGCCAACAATTCCTCACGGGCAGGACCAGTATAAACAAGGGAACCCTCTGTTAGCAAGACAATGTCATCAAATTTTCTATACACTGAACCTCTTGGCTGATGTATAGAGCAAATTACAGTATGACCATCATGTGCAAGTTGTTGGAGTGTTTCCATGACTTTCTCGGCTTGGAAGGTGTCAAGTCCTGAAATCACCAATCAGAATTTCATGATAAATGAATAAAAAAAGAAGTTATAACAGGGAGTCTAATTGACAGCTTTTTCCAGCAGTTACCAGCAGGGAAATCCATTTAGACAATATCGCATCAATGTTGCACAAAGAAAAACAGAGTTCTAAAACAAAAATTTGTTGAAGGAAGTAACAAAGCACTAATTATGTAGATGCTTTTAGTCATTTTACTATATACTTAATATTTCCAATAGCTATACAGGATGAATATATGCTGTTATGAAGATTATGCGTTTACTGAAATGGTCAAGACCTCACAACCTCCCTTAACGGCCAATCAACAATTATTTCTGTTTTGAAGAAGATAGACCCTAGGTTCAGCATCTCAAGAAAAGCATGACTACCTTAAAAGTATTGGAGTTAATTTGCAATGGGCCAACCCAACCAGGATTTCATCTTTACGTTTTGAGCTTAATACAAGCCAATTAATTAAAAATGTTGGACTTATAAGAGATAATCGTCATATATTATGAAGAAAAAAAGCAAAGAATTGAGGATTGATACATAGGAGAAAAAAATAGTATATCTACCTGACCACGTGAAATTACACACATCCATTATTTTTCTTTCCTTTTAACATACTGCAGTAAATATTAAAATAAAGTTACTGCTATTCATATACTCCTTGGAAATGCTTGAAAGGGAATTTATAAATTCAATGTTTTAATTGTTAATTGGAGTTTTAATATCAAAAAATGGTCCCAGGCTAGAAATCTGCAATTTTAAATCACTCAGTAAACCAATGGGGGAAGTGAACAGTACCATGTCGGTAACCAAGCTTATGTTATGTCTTATTGCATCCGTGAGACCGTGCTCAAATCATCAGATATTTATCCGATTCCCTAGACCTGGATAACTTTACTAGATTTCAAAACTCCCACCGATTTGCAGCCCAGCCAACCAGGTTAATTTATTACCAAAAAGTCTTTTTTGGACAAGGATTAAAGATGTTCATTTGAATCTTGATGAAGCAGTAAGTTACTCAAAAAATTATTTGTGCGGCAACTCAATAATTTCAGCTGCCCTAGAAGTGATAGATGGAAACACAATGGTAGCATGTTGAAATTTCTGATACCAGAACCATCAGATTGGTAAATGGTCAGAATACTTTGAAACTAAAGATGCATGCTATAATTTCATACTGCTTTGTTTTTATTAAAGGACATACAAGAAAATCACTGTGTGTTCTAAGTTATATTATTATATCAACCATGCACCTAAGATTCTAAGACATATTATAAGCGAGTTTCAGATCCATTGCAAAGCAAAATTATAGAAGTCATGCTTACCGGTAGTGGGTTCATCAGCAAATATAACAGCTGGGCGGGCAATCAGCTCACATGCCAGAGTTAAGCGTTTCCTTTCACCGTCACTAATACCACGGACTTTGGCATCACCAACAATGGTATTGGCACAACTGACCTTTTGAAGAAAGAGATTAAAGTTTCCAAAGGCATTAATATCAGTAACATTAACGATTTAACGTGTTTTCAATCATAAGATTTAAAGGAAAAGCTCAAAATAATTAAATAAGATGCATATGTGTATGGCTTCTACTTTTAATTTTTATTCAGAAACTGGTAGGACCGTAGAAGACCATATGCCTAAAAGGTAAGACAAAAATTACGCTGAAAACTAATAGTTAGAATTGAGCCTAACAAATGAATTCAATTCATTCTAAAAAGAAAATGTAAGAGTTTAGGAGAAAAACCCACTTTAAACTGTTCTAACATTCCAATTTATAATCATCAATAACTTTGTCTCCGAGACAAATTAATACATAAGAGAACATCTCACCAAGCCTAGTTTGAACAGAAGATTGTTCACATATTCATCTCTCTCTTCCACCGAAGACATGTCAGGAAGTTGCAGTTCTGTAGAAAAAGACAACGTTTCCCGCACTGTGAGCTGTGAGAAAAAGAGATCCTCCTGTCTTACATAAGCAAACCTACAGCAATAAAAAACATACCAATTCATCTTTTAGTTAGTTAAAAAGAATTCCCAAGAAAATTGCGGTAAGTGAAAATCCCTAATAAGCATACTTGTAAGCTTTGTTTGAACTACGCTTTCCATTGAACTCCAGAATGCCTGACAAAAGCAGCCAAGGCGATGCTGCCAGCTGGCCCGCAAGAACATTAAGCAACGTTGTTTTTCCTGAACCTGAAGGCCCCATTATAGCTAACAATCTTCCAGGTTTCGCTTCCCCACTCACATTGTTTAGCAGAAATTTCGACTATTTATTTAACATCAAAATTCTCATTATCCACCCAAAAAAAAAAAAACAAAAGAATAAATTCTCATGAGGATATTAATTTATTTATCAAAATGTGGTACACAATACACATATGACCCCCCAAGGTTAAAGAACGTTTTTTATGGTCAAGATGTAAAATTATCTAACTAAACTATTGAAGCAAAATGTCCACTTAATGCCATTTTTCCCTGTCATAGATTTAACTGTGAGGAAAGGCATTATTAACAACGCTACCTTGTTCTAAATCCAACGCTCATTAAAACCTGATACTCTGTTCTGAGTACAGTAAACAGATAATATTTGCTTACTATAAAATAAATCGCACGTCAACATCATAATTTTCCTCCAGCGTCTTAGCAACAAAACAGTACCTCAGCATTCACAAAGTCACATAGATTAAAAAAAAAAACGACGAAGCAGAAGAAAAAAACATTGGGAACTCACGGACTCGGAGGATTTTTCAGAAAGTGAGCACGTGATATTGCTCCACCTAATAGTGACTGGCAAAAATTTTCCGGTAGCCGGAGCTTCACCCTTGTCAACAAACTCAACGTCGTTTTCCTCCCTATCTTCGTAATCCTCATTTTCATTTTCCGGCGAGAGTCCGGGGCCAGGACCCGAGAAGAGGCGGACGAGAAGAGTAACGGCCGCCGCGGCGAGGACGTGGCCTAGACCATTGCCTCGGAACAGCTGGCTTACCCTTTTCCCGCCAAAAGCCGCCATTATCCTCTGGTTCTTCACCTTCGTCCTTTACTGGCTAAGCTTGTTGCTCACTGAAACCGTTAACAATAAAACAGTATCCGAATGGATTAAAACGACATCGTTGCGATACAGGCTAAGTACGAGTGACGCGTGTCCACTTGCAGATAAGATAGTTAGAAGAACTAGAACCTTTTTTTGTTTTTTTCTAAGGTTTAGTTTCTTTCGTGCAATTCCATCTAAAATATCTTTGATGTTTAATTTGCAAACTATATTTGTGTAAATTTTTTTATATTAATTCAATTATATATTCATATGATTGTCAAATAATTTTGTATCAACTTGTTATATTAAATAATTTTTTATTTCAAAATTTTCATTTTTTATTAAAAAAACAAGTATATTACAGTATAATATGTAAATCATGATAAATTGACGATAGATGGATTTGAAAATACTTTAAGTAATTAAAAAAATGTGAATATAATGCTTTAAATAGTCTTAGAATCTAATAAATTATATTTTATAATTGACACTGAAATTACTTGTATACTCACGAATTTATCATTCAAGTAGATTTTATAATGTTAAATATTTAAATTTATAAAAAAAATTCCATTCATAATTTATTTAATAAATAACAAAATTCATACCCCACGTGTATGATAAATATTTATATATATAAATAGTTAGAGATAAAAATTTGTTATATTTTATTGAATTACTTAATTCAATCGAATAATATTTAAATTAAAAAATTAATATTTAAATTTAATTTAAATTTTAAATTATTTTAAAAAATATTATATTAAATATAGTTTTGATTGATCCTATTTAAAAAAATTATATAATTTAATTATTTTAATTTATATTTTCTTTTAAATTTATTCTTAAAAATTAGTCTATTTTATTCATTTAGTTTTAAATAATTTTTTATTAAATTTACTTTTTAAATTAGGTAAACCTCTATAAGTGACATCGTTTTAATGGCAGACATTCCGCGTAGCCGAAACGACATGTGGCAAAACAGTTGTATGTGTAAAATGAAGGTTGTGTCTTGAACAGTCGTTAGTTGTCTAGTAACAGTGCTCCATTTTAGAGGTTGGTTGTCCACCTCTAATAGCACCAAGGCAATTCATTTAAGTTACTTAACTCTCTTAATTGGATTTTATATTTTCATACCGTAATTTTTTATTTTGATAGTATAATTTTTAAAAATTCATTAAATAAATTTTATAAATTAATTTATATTTTTATATTTTATTTATATTTTAATTTAAAATATTAAATTATTTATATTTTAATTTTAAAACAATATATACATAAAAAAAATTAAAACACATTAAAAATAATATAAATTTATTATTTTTAATGTTGCAATTTTAATTTTTAAAGCATTGTAATATAATTTTTTATTATTTTTAATATTATAAGCAACTGTTAATTACAGAAATAACGATATTTATATTTGAGTGACACGGTGCAACATTCCAAAAATAAAATGCCAGGAGACACTACAAAAATAGGGAAAAACAGTTAAAACCCTGACAAAGAAGTAGCTCCACGTAAACCGCAACGGTTATAGTCAGTACAAGTCTACATAGTTTATAAACCTAGAGAGAAAATTCAATAAAGAGAATATGATGAAGCAAGTGATAAGAGTCTTGGGATGGCGGGATGGTAAATCATAGTAGCATTTTAGAAAGTTCAATCTATCGAGGACAATTCACGTGTCAGACTATCCCCACTTTTATGCTTAGTTGTAGATAATTATTGGAGGTATGTTTCTCTGCAGTAGTGCGTACCATTTTTATTAAAAATGGGTATAATATTTAAATTTAATTAAAAGTTTATATTATTAAAAGTTTAAATTATCTTAAATCAGATTAATTTTTTTAAAAAAACTAAAAAATTACATTTAACTTGTCTAAATTAATTTAAAAAATTAAATAATTTTTTGACTGAATTAAAATGAGTTTAGTCTATTATTTTCACTCCTAATTTTTATTTATAAGACTCTTTCATCATGCCTAAGGAGAAAATTCAACGTGGACGACCAGACCATTGGGTTTGGTTGTTTGGCTGATTGATTAAGCTTGGTCTGTTCAAATTCTAATTATCATGATGGGAGGCTTTATTTACTACTTTCCAATAATACAAAGGTTTGAAAGTCCAATCTATGATTTTCTAGTAGCTAATTGTAAATAGATCAATGTTTATGAGGTGTTTATGTTTTTTTTTAATTATTAATCTTTAAACAGATTTATCTCACCACGTGGCCTTAATCTAGAGGCTTACATTATGGAAGATAATTTACTCTTTCTCGCAGAGAATTTTCTCTAGTTGTCTCGAGGCCGTGGTACAGTGGGAACGAGGAGGAGTCGTGGCCTTATTCCTTCCTCCTCCTCCTTTTTCTTCTTCTTCTTCTTCAAAACCCTTATTTGTAACCCGGATCTTCTGGCGTGCTGGACTGGCTCCAGTACCACCAATTACACCTTGCTATGTGGGCCGAGGGCCGCTTCCATCTGGGATTTCTCCTTTCTTAGGCTCTTGAACTTTTTCTCGCCGCCATGGCCAACAACTCTAAAGAAGAGCCCAAAACCGCTCCTCAGTCCGATCGGTGGTACAATATCACTCTTGGTCCTTCCTTCAAAGATGAATCGTCCAACAAATACTGTACTCTCCGATGTAAGTACTTGAAAGAAAAATCTGGTGGGTCAGTTTTTTCCTATTTAGTTCCTGGCAGTCAAACAGGAGTATTTATGTTTGATTTCGCAATTTTATTTATTTATGCTTTATTCATTGATTATTTATTCTGGGTTTTTCTTTTTATCGTCTCTTTTGGGCTTTAATCTTAGAAAGCTTTGAACTTTGTGTAGATGAATTTAAGCCAGCTTCCGTTGATAAGACTAAGCCAGGATTACTACGCAAGACCAAAGAAAATAGGGTCTCTGTGGAATTTCAGAACAACCAAATTGGAAAACCCAAAGTGACATTTGAGGGGAGTAGCGAGGAATACAAGGAAAACGATGCTGTATTGTTCTTTGATGGCGAGACATTTCGACTGGAGCGGCTTCATAGGGCTGTAAAGCAGCTACGGCATCTTCGCCTGCCCGGTGAATCTACAGCTGCTGCAGCGGCAGCTGTGGCTGCTCCCCCTGCGCCAACTTTAGATAATCGGTCATCTCCTATTGGAAAGTCCACAAAACCGCCAACTTTAGGCAGAAGCTCATTTCAGACGTTGCCAGTAAGCTCTCACTAACTATCTAGATTCTAGAGCGTAACTGGTTTTGCTGGATTAGTAGTATAGTACCCGAAAGGTTATAAAAATATGTGGTACGGGACTCTCCCTCCCTCTCTCCACACACACACACACACATATGTATATATAGATGTGGGAATGCATGTCCTCTTGATATCTTGATAAAGAAAAATTCTGCGGTGCCCATATTGTACTGGTTACCTACTTAGTTGACAGTGATATTGACCATTAGGTGAATACAACCAGATTAATCTAACAATTGACAACAGTGCTAACTAAGCAAGGTACCAGTACACGGGTACATTTTGGGTACCAATTACCAAAGAGTTAGCCATGGATGGGAAATAGTATACATAACATTTTTTGTGATTGGGAAGGAATTTGATTAAAAAGGGACAACAAGAAATTTTCTTTCTTGCTCTCTGCTCTACTGCATTACATTTGATTGTCATCAGATTTTTTCTTTCACTAACACCCCCAAAAAAAAAAGAACAAAAGAGAAATTTGTTGGGTTGTTCTTTTTCCCATAGAGTTATTCCTTACTTAATGATAAAGCTGATTTCTTTGAATGCTTCAGTACTCAGCTTCTTCTTTTTCTAATCACATTATTGAAGTGCTTCTTAATTGAGGGGAAAAAAGAGGATTAGAAAACGATATGAACCCTATAATCATATGTTTCTGAGATTGGTGTATGTGGTCTAAGTACCCTATGAATCTCTTTCCCAAGGTGTTGTCCTGTTTTTTGTTTTGGTTTGGTCGTCACTTCTGTTACTCTGGAAGGAAAAGCAAATAGTTTCTCATCACTCACTTCTTTCTTCGATGCCTTTAATGATACTTACCTTGATTATGTGCAGGTTGAGGTGGAACGTATTGATATTGGTGAACCTGATAATACCGGTATGTATCATATGGTTAGAACTTAGAAGGTTTCTGTAAATGCATATCTTGCTCTTGTATGATGTTTCCTGTTTACTTGATTTTGATATAGTCTAGTTAGATAACATGTGATACATTGTTAAAGAAAGTTATTTAAGTTTTGTGCTACATTTTCTCTTTTGTGTCTCTTTCAATTTCCATTTTTTTTCATATGTTGTAACATTTTTCTTGGGTTGGGGACAGGAAGAATGTCCATAGTTGTTCATTTTCATCATCATGATTAGATGCTGCTAGATATAATCTGTGAGGAGTTGTTACAGTGCTTAAATATCTTCTATGCATGCTATCTGGCCTGATGATTTGAGTGTTGTCTCTGCTGTTTACTACAATGCACCACTCGTTCCTCATACAAAAGAACTTCTTTATTGCTGGATGTTGGCTTTGTGATGACTTTGAGCCTTTGCATTGCTATTATTAACTGCTTCTTCTTGGCTACCACCTTCATAATGGTCTAAATTCTAAATTATTACTTTCTCATTAATTCTGTTAGTGTCCTCTCCCTTGGTAGTTTTATCTTCCCAATTGATGACAAATGGTGCATCAAGGGGAGAACTAAAAGGATCAAATAAATAATAATTTCTATGTACTTAGCAATAAAAGATGTTATATGGAAAAAAGTTTGTAAACATCACTTTTGTGGTAGTTGTTGATATTCTCTTTGAAATTGGCATATGGTCATAATATACCTTTCTCTCCTATCTGCTGCCTTTTTTTGTGTTTTTGTTTATTTCTTAGTATTGGTTCTCCCCACTTTTTCCAATATTTTTTTACACTATAAAAAACATTATGAATGGCTAGGTGGGTAGTCTTTGACCCTTTGAATGACAAATAGCGATTATTCGCCATTTCTTGTCCCATTTCTGTCCTTTGGAATGTTATATGAGCTATAGATTATGTTTATTTTATAAGAGTTGCATTTACAATTGACTAAGCAATTTGCAGTGGCCTTACTCTTTACTGTCTTGTCTGAGATCAATTCTATTGTTGTCCTTATCATATGACAGGTGTCAAATCCAGTGCTAAGGGGTTGGCTGATATTCCAACTGAACCACCCAATGTCTCTACTACCTCACCAGGTCCTAACGAGGAACATCAAGATATAGATATCGATGACCTTTTTGGCAGTGGAACACCTGAGGAGGACAATGCTGCTGAAGAAAAAGATAATGTTGGATTTGATATGAATGTTCCTCGTCAAAACGACACTGATGATGAGATTGCTGATGTGGATGATAGCGGTGATGAGGTGGATAAGGGACCCAATGCTGCAGAAGCTCTCAGAGCCCAGGTGAATGCAGAGGGGAGGGACGAGCAGACTTCTAGTTCTAGCAGTAGCAGCGGGAGTGGAAGCAGTGGGAGTGGGAGTGGTAGTGGGAGCAGCAGCAGCAGTGATAGTGAAGGCAGTGATGAAGACTCAGTTAACTCAATCTGAGAGTTCTGAAGGCAGTGATGAAGACTCAGTTAACTCAATCTGAGAGTTCTTCCTTTTCCTTTTGCTTTTCATAATTTTTGCAAATAGACCAAGTAGGTATTTGTTAAGTTATGCCTGGCTTAGAAGAACTTAATAAGCCACCATGATTCTAAGGGGAGGGAATTTTGTTAACCTTGTTATCAATGGTATGCTATATGGAATGTGTATTTCTTATAACCTTGTTTATTTTTCATTGATATCTAACAGTGTAAAGTTGATTTAAGGGCATGCAAGAAACCCCCTGCATTTTCAGGGGTGAGATACTAACCATCTGAGAGTATTACCTCTGTGAGTAAAGGAGACTTGGAAGCAGCAACGTTGAATTAATACCAACAACAATTAAATATATTTTTTATTAAAAAAAGTTGACTATATAAATTAAATGATGTTACAATAATTTATTATAAATAAAATTAATAAAAAAATTATTAATAGTTAAATCTCTTTAATTATTTTTTTAGACCTCCTTTAAAAGAAAAGAAAACAAATTGAAGAAAGATAAATCAAGTAGACTTAATTGAGAATTTTTTGAGACTGATGAAGCGTTGGATGTTGTTTATTGAATATGAGTGATTGAAAACCATATAATGAAAATAGGCGCTATGGCAGCACGGATCAATTCAGTGTTCTGTTGAATAAAATTCCTGAATTTCAGGGTTCCAGATGGCATACCCACATACTTCATGAATAGAAATCTAATGTTCTCGTATATAAATTATATTCATTTCTGGGTAGATAGCAATTTCCTGCATTTCAAAGTATATTGATCAGTTAGCCATGCAGTGCAGTTTCTTTGAAGTAATTAGACACATAGGAGATGTGCAAGGTTTAATCTCTCCTAGGTAATCTCACTTGCTTATTAACCTTTTCACGGTGATCTCTTAATATTCAAAGGCTAGCGGAGTAGCCTTTTAGCCTGAGGTGTAATTTTTTGAGTTGTGTCTTTACTTGCGCCAAAGAGATTCTGGGCATATCACTGTGGGCTGAGCTGTCAATTAGGAATGTGATAAAAATTATATTAGAAAATTAATATATGAATTTGATTAAAATTTTAAATTATATCAAATTGAGTTAGTTGAGTCTTGTTTTAAAAAAATTAAAAATTAAGTTATTCAATTTATTTGTTTAAATTCAAAAATTTTTAAGAAAATTAATTTGTATTAACTTGATTCGATTAATTTAAAATATATTTTTTAATTAAATTTAATCCGATGATCAAGTTATACTTATTATCATCTTTTGTTATAAGTCATTATGTTGTGCTAAATAAGTGGTATAAATGTTATGAAATAATATCTATTAACTCTCAATATTTATATATGGACCCAATATTATACTTTTCTCAGTGGACATGAGAACTTGAAATACAATGAGCCTGTTTGTTTTTAATTTTTAAAAATTATTTTTTATTTTTAGTTATTTTTAAAATAAAAAAACTTATTTAGTAATTATTTTTTGTTATTATTTTAAAAATAAGTTTTAAAAATAAATTATTTTTAAAATAAAAAAATAAAAACAGAAAAAAATTATTTTTATTTTTTGTTTTTATTTTCAGAATACAAAAAAATAAAAAATAATATATTTTTAAAACAATTTATCAAATAAATTTTTTTATTTTTGTTCTGCAGAACAATTTTTAAATATAACTTTTAAAAATAAATTTAAAAAAAAAATCAAACAAATCCAATATCTTGAGGATGGTTGTTTTGAAAAACTCAAATTTGTAAAAGGTCGAGTTATTTACTATTGAATTTATATTTTTGTTTAAAAAAATTTTTATCACATAAATAAACCACATTTTTTGAAAAATATATAAATTTAATAATAAAAAAATTTTAACTTTTCAACAAACCAATCTTTCCATAGCAATATTAACATCCTAACTTGTTATGCTTTTCTTAAGTTGCATCAGCTTCAGCATTTGTCCAGGTTAAGCAAAAAGAACAAGTAGGATATACATAATTTTGTGTGTGCTTGATTTTATGATTTAAAATAGTTAAAAGAATAAAATAAGCGGAAGTTTTTGAAATTTATGTTCACACGCTTTCTCGTTTCATTTTATACAATTTTTTTTATCTATTTACGAAATTATTAATAAAATTTATATTTTATACATTTTTTTCATACAAATTTATCAAAAGATTAATTCAGTATAATACAAATTATTCAAAAGTTAAACTAAAACTTGTAAAAATTTGAAATAAGGAAAGATTAAATAGTTTTTTTAAAATTTGAAAAGATGTGAATGCATATTTTAAAAATTTTAGTGTCAAATTGAAACTAAAGATAATATGAGTATAATTTTTACAAATTTTTTTAAAAAATGCAATTTATTCAGAAAAACTAGTAGCACACTATTTCCACAAAAAAGCCAGGTGGTAAAACCTAAATTTAGAAGAGAACCTTCCGTGTGAGATTATATTACTCTAGTTTATATGCAGCCAGCCACTCGCACAAATTTCGCATCGTGTTTGCATCTAGTGATTTGTATTTGGCGATAGCACTTCTTCTCAATATGGAACTTTAACTAGACCACAAAACCTAATTTGTCCAGTAGTGATTTTTCTTACGTACAGCCCAACCAAACAATAGAAAACTTGATTTTTCCTAATGGTCAAGAATGTATTTTTTATTTAATTATTTAAATTCAAACTTTAAAATCAACATATAAAAAAAATTATTTATTTATTTAAATGAACTGAGCGACGTAAGATCAATAAAAATACTCTTATTTTTTTTAAAAAAAGAAGAATCTATATTTATTTATTTTTTAATCTATTTTCAAAAAACAAATTTGTGTAGCTAGGTTGGTTAAACTTGGTGGTGAAATGATAAAATTAAAGCTTTTCTGGGGTATTAAGGTAAACTGATGTTTGAATTAGTTTGTGCTTTCAATAAATTTCTTCAGTTTGATCAAATATAGATAATTTATGCTAAAATTAAGAGATTTATGAAATTTTTTAATAAATGTATTTAACCACTTATGTCATGATATATTGTCTCTAAAATTAAACTAAACATTTGGGTTTTAAAAAAAGTATTATTTGTTTGTGTTTTTCTTTTTACTTCAATTTGAGATAAATATGAAATTTTATTACTTGATATAAAATAAAATAAATTACTCTCTCCCCATCTAATTAAAACTCTTATTATATGATTTTTTTTCCATTTTTATTAAAATATACATAAATATTTCTTAAAATTAAAAATGAAATACTCTCTTCACCCTTTATTAATATTCTTGTTACATAACTCTCACCTCTATTATAAAAATATAAATTAGCCTCCATTAAAAATAAAAAATATATTACAATTTAATTTAAATATCTTAAATACATTTTATAAAAGAGAAAAAAATAATAAATAAGTAAATAAAATATCACTCTCACATATATTTTTTCTTCTTCTCAATTTTTAACTAAATTTCTAAACTAATGAAATTGATATTTTGATATCTCAAAATACTTAAAATTATTTTGAAAAAAAATTATTTGATATTAAAAGAAAATAAATTTAAAAAAAAAAGAGTGTTATTTTAATTTATTATTTATTTATTTATTTATTTTTCATAAAATATATTTGAAATATTTAAATTAAGTTTTAACATAATTTTTATTTTTAAGAAAGATTTGTGTATATATATTTTATAATAGAAAGAATAATAGTTTAATAAATGAAGATAATAAATTTTTATTTTATATTTTTAATTTTAAGAGAAATTTATATATTTTTTTAAAATAAAAAAAATCATATAATAAATATATTGATAAAACAAATAATTTACTCTATAAATTATATTGTCTAGTAGTAACTCCCCTTGTAATTTGATCATCCGTGGGTGGATTACAAAACGTGAGACAAAATAGAGAAGAGTTTATTTTTTTAGTTTTTGGAAAAAATTTCATGTACACAGAATTTTCATATAATGGCCAAAATTTAATAGACACAATCAAACATATAAACGCCATAATTACAAATTTAAATCTTGATCATTATATGAAGGTAATTAAGAATTTCTCAGTTTTCTCTTCTGAATTTCCTTCGGCTCTTAAAATTTTTGAAACCTTCTAGAAGAGCGGAATCTGTACGGTGTTTTCTTTTGTTTTCCATCAACAAAACGACATGGATATATGTCCAAGTTGAGTTTAACTTGAGCTAGTTAGGTTAGGTTGGTCCAGCTTCAGTCGTGACAAGAAAGAAAATGACAGAATATTATTATTTTTATTGTCAATTTTTGAAAATAACTTGGTCAAATTTTGAAGAGTTCTAGACTTCTAGATTATTCATTGTTAAATCTTATTGAAATCGACTTCATGTTTGAATTTATGGACCTAATCTAGATTGTTGTTAATAATAACTAAATACCTAAGCACAAAAAGAATAAAATGTAAGAGAAGAGAAAAATTCAACCTTAGGCTATAAAGACCATGGCAACTCCTATAAATAATTACAATAATTTTTTTTAAAAAAAAGTCATTCTAAACTACTTTATAATATTGTAGTTATCATTTTACACAACGGTATACATAGTTCAATTTAAATTACTTAAAATTGAATAAAGTCATCTAGATATTTTTTAAATTATTTTTTGAATTAGAGTTTACCAATATATATATATAAATAAATTTATATGAATTTAACTCTTGTTATTTGTGTGTGTGTGTGTGTGTATATATATATATATATATATATATATATATATATATAGTAGAATAAATTAAAAATTTTACCATTAAATTTATAATTTAATTTAACTTTTTTTTGTCCATAAATTAATTCTTAAAATTTAAGGACTAACTTGTATACTAAAAAAAATTTAAAGATTAAAACTAAATAAGTTTATAAATAAAATAATAAATTGTTAGCTTATCCTAAATTTTATTGAATTTTTTTTATCTAACTCATCCTTAAAATTTAAGGACTAACTAACTTGTATACTAAAAATAAAAAATTTAAAGATTAAAACTAAATAAAATAATAAATTGTTAGCTTATCCTAAATTTTACTTAAATTTTTTTATCTAACTCATATTTTAGTCATTTAAAATATCCCAGTATTGAATTGGAAACAAACTATAACTACAAAAGAGAAGTTTATAAGAACTTTTTTTTTTTGGGTAACACTTAATTTTAGTTTCATTTTATTTGTTTTTTTTAGATACAATTGATTTTAAATACTTATTTTTCTTTAAAAAAAATAATGTATTCTTTGTAGAATAAAACTTATAATACAGCAAACAAATTTTTTAATATAACATAAGAAAATGAACTTTAATATTGTGAAACAAATTTCTCTTCTATATTGTATAATAACCTTGGTCATAATTTTTGTAACTTTAAATAGTCAACTTTTTTATAGGATAAAAATCCTTATTTTCATTCTCCACAGATGTTCTAATTTCTGTTTTGATGCCTCACTTTTTTATTTATTACCAATTTCATATCTCAAATTATAAGATTTGATCAATCAACCCCCTCACATTTATAGATAGGTCTCTCTATAAAAAATTACACTTAGATTGGGGGACTATGTATAAGCACGCAAGATTAATGGCGTGTATCCAACATTGTTTGCACCAAAAATTTGAAAGCACGTGATCTGTTGACATGTGGCACTAGTTGACATGTGTCAATTTAATCTTCAGAAACTATTTATGAATAGGTTGGAGAATCTTGACCAACCTTACTGATTGTTTGGTTGGAAAAAAATAGAGAAGAAGAGATAGATTTGTTTAAGGGGAGAGGGGGAAAAATATTTTCCATGAGCAAAAAATACACTCACATAATTTTTTTTAGTAAAAGATCAAATGTAAGTCCTAAAAAATGATTTAAAAATTTAAATTCTTTTGATAATACATGGTATAAAAAAATATTAATTTTTTAAATACTTAATTTTTTTTAAGATATTTGAATATATTAAATATAAAAAATTTAAAATTTATGTATTGTATAAATTCAATTTTTTTATTTATATCATGCTTAAATTTTGGATATATAAAATTTTAAATACATAAAAAATTAAGATAATTTATCCAACACCACTTTTGTTTTTTTTTTTTTTTGATAAATCATCCGGTATCCGAGTACTACTCGACTAATTCGAATTCGACCCGACTAATTCGAATTCGACCATGTGAGAGGAACCAAGATGTTTGAAATACTATCTTGGTACTTTTGCATTCGTTGGATGGTCCCCAACGGTTGAACGGCAAAAATACCATACGGTCGTAGGCAGTGACTCGTCAAACCATGATGTCGAATGTCGATTCGTTCAACCTTCAACGCTATCACACCTAACAAAGTAACAATTTGCATTAAATTCACAATACCAAACTTATTAATTATTATCTATGACTTGTGTTTTATTATTTATACTATTTTACAAATGTCAAATAAATATGCGTGAATAATTTATAT
The DNA here is from genome assembly GCA_037074535.1 of Gleditsia sinensis. Classification (NCBI taxonomy): domain Eukaryota; kingdom Viridiplantae; phylum Streptophyta; class Magnoliopsida; order Fabales; family Fabaceae; genus Gleditsia; species Gleditsia sinensis. Next base: position 13,178,924 of record CM073471.1, read on the forward strand.
AAATTAATTATCGTCGAGTGAAATATTATTTTAATTTTCAAAAACACTAATTTTTTAATTTGGTTCTCCAAAATTTATTTATTTATTTTATTTCATACATCTAAAGACATTTTCATATTCAGAATCATACTTTGGTGTAACATATTTGTTTATATGACATAACTAAGTCAATTAATATGAACACATTTTAAAAAATTAATAGTCTTTAGATGGCGGAAATAGAAAAATTAAATTTAATAAAAAATTATTTGAAAATAAAAAAAAATAAAGTGGAGTGGTGATTAATAAAATAGAGAGAAATAGAGGACAATTCCTACCCCATTGTTTGAAATTTTAGTGAAAAAATTAATAGTAACCTTTTTTATTTTGGATGCATCTTTACAACAAAGTTTATGAAATTTGAATATTTTAAAATTCTTAAAGAATTATACAAAATAAAATTAAAGAATATAAATTAATAAATAAGTTTTATTTATTAAATATTAATTTTATTAATTTGTGTTTTGAAAATAAACATTTGTCAGAGCTTTCAGTAAATTTTATTCAAATTCGGATCAGGTTCGCATCCCAACACGGAAGTCTCTATATTCCTCATTTCTCAATTTTCCTTAGTCCACCTTCAAATATTCTATTATTTTCCATCGCTACCTTGTAATATTAATATTTATTTAACTGTCCCTTTTTTTTATGATTTTTAATTTTGGCCGTTACAATCCTTTGAGACAGCGAAATTTTTTCCACACACTACCCAAGAGCGTGTAAACCAAACTTCCATCGTGTTGATCGAAACGTGGGGCCGAATCCCCAGAAAAGTGGCAGCGTGTTTGTCTTAGGAAAGTATAACTACGTGCTATCACGGAGCGTGGAAAAGTAGCAGCTTTTATTAAATATTCACTCTCGCACGTAAAGTATAATTTTCTTTATTAATTTTTAATTTTTTTTAATGATTTTTGTGATTTGCCGTAATAGACCAGAATTTTGAGATCAATCAATTAAAAGAAAAATGAAACAAACCATATAAAGAGAAAGAGAAAGTAGAAAGTCCGTGATCTCCATTTTCTGTAACCCCCAACAAATCTACCCTGTAAAAAAAAACCCTAGCTCCCGTCACAGTCTGAATTTCTTTTTCCAGGTGGTCTATTGCAGTTATAGATTTGAGCATAGAATTAGTGAAAAGAGCAATTCTGGGAGGAATTTTGGGTTGGGTTTTTCAGTTACAGCCATTTTTCCTCTTAGTCTTGCTTGTTTCAATAGCTTCGATGTTCGTCATCCTCCCAAAGCACAGCACCAAACCCAGAAAAAAAGCAAGATCTTCAATGACCCATTAATCAAAACAATCTCAAAACCCCAACTTGAGCCAAACCCAGTCTCAAAATCCTCCTATGAACTAGCAGGAAGCCATATGCACCAACAACACCAACAGAAACCGGGGTCATTATTTCTATTATGATGGGAGCAGAGAAGAAATGGCTTTTCACGCTATTCACTGCAGCATTCCTCTCCCTCATCCTACTCTTGCGCTCTTCCATCTCCACCTTCAGCTCTGCCAAGTCTTTTCCGTCTCTTGTTCAGCATGGTGCTCACTACCCTCCTGCCTTTGCGTACTTCATTTCAGGTGGGCACCAGGATAAGGACCGGATCTTGCGATTGTTGCTGGCAATTTATCATCCGCGGAATCGGTATCTTCTCCATCTTGGAAAGGATGCGAATGACGAAGAGAGGAAAAGGTTGGCTGTTGCTGTTAGGTCTGTGCCAGCGATTCGGGCTTTTGGGAATGTGGATGTGGTGGGAAAGGCCGATTATGTGACCTACTTGGGCTCCACCAATATTGCCATTACACTGCGAGCCGCGGCGGTTATGTTGAAATTGGATAGTGGGTGGAATTGGTTTATCACTTTGAGTGCTCGTGATTATCCGCTCATCACCCAGGATGGTATGCCGATTCGGTAATCTGTGTTTGATTTTTGAATTTGTACTTCGTAGTTGATTTGGATAATTTGATAAAGATAGTTTTTCAGTATATTGGCTTCGTAAGAATAGGAAGGTTTACATTTTCCTTGAGTTTTGGTTGTTTAATTCACCCACAATTTTGATTCTGGTACACTTGTTTTAGAAAATTTGAGATGTTATATTGAGTGGAAGCTTGGTTTCTCTAGACTTAGTATCAAAATGGACGAGCTTGCTCTTAGATGGTTGTATCCTCACTTGGCTTTTCTCATTTTTAGCGAAAATGTTCTTGTAATTGCTGAGTCTTACTGTTAAATTTGCTGAGATCATCATGACACCCTGTGTAAGTAATCATAGAGTTTTTAACTTTCCAATTTTGGGGTATCAATTTCACTTCCAAGTTGAGGTTTTGAATTTCGTCATTCTATGGCTGATGTCTAGTCTAATGTAATTCTTGTTTTTCTATAATTTTCTATGCAACATGGTTGAATTTTGAAGATGTTGAAAGTTAGGCATAGAGGAAAAAAGAAGGATCAGCCAAAATCTTCGTAGCAGGAAGGAAGTATTGAGATAATAGAGTATTATGCATTGCATTCAGATTTGGTTATAACTATGGAAGAAACCCTCATCTGGTACAGACACAGTCGCAGAGAAGGGTAAGGTGACTTGAAGTCACGCATGTTAGTTGTTGCAGATTCTACTACTCGATTTTAGTGATTTGATCAGTGAAACACTTGACAGGAATACATTCAGAAAAATGGAAAATTATGCCCGTCAATATATAATTGATGGCTGATTGTTCAGAGATATATATTATACAGATGAAGACTTGTATATGCTAAGTCAAAATAATGTGTAAGGTTTGGATATTTCCATTTCCTTAATTGGAACCAGGACTGCAGTGAAAGTTAAGCTTGAATATATAAGAAGCATGGACTGAGATTTATGCTGCAATTCTGTTTGATTAGGATTAAAAGGAGTTTTGCATTGAGGTCGTTGTCTTCTGTATGAATGAAACTGAAATGTCTTCACTTTTCAGGCTGGAATGGTCACTTACTTCAGGAAACTGTCCATGTTTTGGTTTACATGGTAGGGACTAGGGAATTTGCAACAATCTTGCGGTTTTCTGGCTTATTAGTTGTCCACACGTGAAGGAATGTATGCTTACAAGCAAAAGGAAAAAGTCATTCTACTTATCCTGAATAGATATCAAAATCAGATGGAGTTACTAGTTTGAGATTCCCCAAATGCACCGCTCTCATACCAAATAAACACATAGCTAAAAAGCTTATAGGAATCTGGTTAATTTTACTTGTGAAGGAGTTTAGGGAATCTTATGCAATTTTAGTCACTTTATACTTTTGCACTAGCTAAGTAAATAGCATTGTTTGGGAGTGCATCTCAGTACCAATTCCCAAAAATTGATTCCTCTTCTCCCCTCCAAAAAAAAGTGGATTTTGCCTATTTTCTATTTCAATGATCATGTTTGGAAAACTTTTGCAGTTGTGTTTGCCTTCTTCAATAGCTGATGGTGGATAAGAACCGTTGCTGATGGTGGAAGAGGATTTAGTTTAGCATGTTCAAGTGAATGAGTTTCACTTCATGTTACAAGCTTAAAAGGTTCTCATAAATAACAAAAATGACATGTAGATACCAATATGCAAATGTTTCAAGTACGATGTGATAGCATATATAGATGAAGTTTAAAATATTAGTTTCAAAGTGAGAAAAGAAAAATTTGCATATGATTCATTCACTCTTATATACATTTACTGGGATACTGCAGGTAGATGCAAATCATCAGTTGGTCCATCTACAAAATACATAGAGATCATTCGAGGGCTATGTTAAAGTGCTAAAAAATTCCTTATGAGGAGAGAAGGGAGAATTTAAAGTACGTGGAGTCTGGAATCTGGACAAATCCTTATTAATGAGATATTTTAAAGGGCATAAGCCCTATGTGAGCTGAAAGGAAAGAACAAAGAGATGCAATATAGTTATATCCCTTACAGCATCTAATAATATAACAGCATACTGAGAAAGCCAATTGAGGGTGACAAAAAAGTAGGAGTTAAAATCTGCAACAACACTCTTACTGTTTAATCTGCCCTTTTGTTTCCTGATAATATCTTTAGTCTTCTGCTGACAAAAGTTGCTTTACCTGATTAGAATGTCTAATTACTCCCTTCCCCCTGTTATGGGGAATGTGCCTATTCTTTAGTACAGATAGTCACATCGTTACTGAGTAGAAAGAGCTTGAAATAGTATCTGATAACATGATGTTATAGGAAAAGTGACTTTCCAAAAAAGGTTTAATGAAAAATTTGCATTCTACTCTGAAGTCCATAAGCTAGCAGCATTCTTCTCTCCTAGTGCCCCAATAATATCTCCCTCAGATTTCTGCTTTTGTAGCTACTGAGTTGAGCTTTAGAATCCCCAATCTTGTCCTTCATTATAGAGATTTTTAGCAAGAGATTCAATCAGACACACATCTTTAAATAGGATTCATAATACCTTTTTAAGTTGCCATCTTAGAGATCATTAGGAAGAAATTCAATTAGACAGAGCTTTAAATAGGATGTGTTGGCGCGTGATATTTGGGGTTTAATATTCTGATTTGGGCCTCTAGTCTGCATCTACCTAGCTGTGAATTCTGCTGTTTTAGGAAGTTTTATTTTTCAAATATTTTATCTTCATGATTTTTGTAGATTATTTTGTTAATCCCTGATTTTATGGGATTCAAGTATTAGGGCTGTTACTATTGAAATATATACCAATGTATGCTGTGACTTGCATAAGAATAATAATAACAAGAAAGATTAACCTTTGTTTTCTAGTTTGTTCAGGATGAGTAACCTTTTTCTGTTTGGAATAAATTACATCTACCTGCCTTGCCCTTTGAAATATTAGATATAACCTCTCAACATGGGATAAATTACAAGAAATTATTCTCATTAATATTAATGTAATTTGTTGTGGCCCTAAATTTGTTTGGAAATTTAATATGACAAATTCTCCCCTTAATGTAAACCTCAAGATAGGTTTTTATTTACCATTTTGATAAATTGTTTGTAATGGATCAAAACCTCAAGGGAGGTAGAAGTAAATTATCCTTTTGTCTTCCCTCCTTCCTGGCAGGCACAAAAGCCATCAAATTTTGACTGTAGATAATCATTAGCCTTTAGATTGGGAATCTCCATCCCTTATCACTTCTTGCTGGGGGACTTGGCCCTACATGATCTTTGATGTTCAGATGTCAGCAGAAACGTATTTGTTTTCTTATATACTATTGTAGTTAAAGTACAGGCACATTTACAGTCATTCATTTATTCTATCCCTTGACTGGTGATGAAATACTTTATACAGTTCTATACCTTATTTCCTGCATTATGCTTCATTTGGGGCCCACATAATTTTCATTCATATAGCCAGTGTGCTGTTAGACTTATTTCAAAACCTATATAAGTTACTGATGCATGCTGTGTTATCTGTATCAGATCTGTCGCATGTTTTCTCTTCTGTCAGAAGAGACCTCAATTTCATTGATCACACTGGTGACCTTGGATGGAAAGAGTAATGAATTTTTACTAATTGTGGCTGCTACTTTGTTGCACTTACTTGGTTTTTTCTGGATCATATACTAAGTAGTTATTTCCCCATGCAGAGGTGATAGGTTCCAGCCTATTGTAGTTGACCCAGGGATATATTTAGCCAGGAGAAGTCAAATTTTTCAAGCTACAGAGAAGCGACCGACACCTGATGCATTTAAACTCTTCACAGGCAAATTTATTCTCTCATATGCTGTTTGTGCAGCACAATCTGTGCCAAGAGTTTGTATGTTGAATGGTTTTCTTCCCTTGCAGGTTCACCGTGGGTTATACTGAGCCGATCATTTCTGGAGTATTGCATTTTTGGCTGGGATAACTTACCTCGAACTCTTCTGATGTATTTTACGAATGTAAAGTTATCCCAAGAAGGTTACTTCCACTCTGTCATTTGCAATGCACCAGAATTTAAGAACACAACAATAAATGGTGACTTAAGATATATGATCTGGGACAATCCTCCAAAGATGGAACCACTCTTCCTTAATGTCTCCATTTATGATCAAATGTTACAAAGTGGAGCAGCTTTTGCAAGACAGTTTAATGTTGATGAACCTGTGCTGGACATTATTGATGAAAAGGTCCTCCAGCGTGGACGTAATCGAGCTTCCCCAGGAGCATGGTGCTCTGGGCGGAGGAGCTGGTGGATGGATCCATGCTCCCAGTGGGGTGACGTCAATACCCTCAAGCCAGGTCCTCAGGCTAAGAAGCTTGAGGAGACTGTTTCAAATCTTCTGGATGACTGGAGTTCACATAATAATCAGTGCCAATGAAGAGGCCTAAGAATTAGAAACATTTTAGGAGCCTGTGCAACATCTTGCACCCTGATTCATTGGTTAAAAAAGTTGCCATGTGCTAAAAGAACATTCTTTGTTCACAAAAGTATAATTTCAATTTTGGAAGATAGTTTATGGGCAGAAGGGACTCCTCTCATTGCAGTTTTTGCAAATGATTGTTTATAACAGAGAAGAGTTGGAATGTAGAAGGGAAAGCTTTTTAAATTTTTGGGCTGTATTGTTTTGGAGGTGTGATATTTGTGGTGGATCCTCCAATACCTACGATCACTAGGAGGATATTCCTCCTGCTGTTATTTTCATGTTGTATGTTCCATGTCTCATTACCATAGTGATTCTGAACAACTAGAGCAGATCATTCTTTCAAGATATGTTTGTCATATTCTATGTTCTCACTCTTCCTTTGTGCACCTTTTGTATCATTAACCAAAGCTTGGCGTGGCAGATTTTTTAAAGAATTTTTGTACAGGTTCAATCTACAACTAAGTGTTTGTTATACATGATTTAAGGGATTTTCATGCATTTTGACTTTTAATAAATCATTTTACGCCAATATCAGGGGAATTTGCCAAGTGATTGAATAGTTTAGGAGATAATGTGCTTCAATTTTATTAGGGAAAAAAGAAGGGCTAATGTGCAGCTAAAGAAATAGATTAAGGGGGAAAAGTGGCAATTAACTCCTAAGAAACTACAAAAAATTATGGACATTAATAAACCTTCAGAATTCGGTACATGAAAATCTCATAATATGACAGGTTTTAGTTTCATAAATTTACACTTGCTAATTTGAGGATATAAACCTTTTTATTTTAGCAAAAGGAAATTGATATAGTTTTTGCAGTCTTTCATATTGGATGAGTGTGAATACTTTTGATGGTGTTTGGTTCGTCATCAACCCTCCCCAAGAAAATTCTACACAGAATCAAACTGTTATTCAGACAGCATGTTCTAGTGGAATAGACCGCTAAGACTAACTGGTATAAAACCGTGAAGATTATCAAGAATCAGAAGGACACAAAAATGGAAGAGAGAAGGGATCATTAAGCTCTTGAATGTATCAAATACATCATCGCCTAATGAAGCAAACATCAAGAATCGAGTAGACACAAAAATGGAACAGAGGAGTGGTCATCCAGCTCTTAATGATATCAAATAAATCATCTCCTATTGAACCAAACTGGTATAAATGTATGAAGATCATCAAGAATCAGAAAGACACAAAATGGAACAGAGGAGTGATCATCAAGCTCTTAATGCAATCAAATTCATCATCACCTTGTGAACAAAACTAGTTTACAGCTATGAAGATCATCAAGTATCGCGTGGACACAAAAATGGAACAGAAAAGCTATCGTCCAGCTGTTAATGCTATCCAATAAATCATCACCTACCGGTCAAAACTGGTACAAAACTACGAAGATCATCAAGAATCGAAAAGATTCATAAATGGAACAGAGAAGTGATCATCTAGCTCTTAATGCTATCAAGTACATCTTCACTTAATGAACAAAACTGGTTTACAACTATGAAGATCATCGAGAATCGAAAAGACACAAAATTGGAACAGAGAAGTGGTCATTACTGATATCAAACATAATCAGCTAATGAAAGAAACTAATTTAAGACTACGAAGATCATGAAGAATCGAACAGACATAAAAATGGAACAGAGAAATGATCATATAGCTCTTAATGATATCGAATAAATCATCACCTAATGAACAAAACTGGTACAAAACTATGAATATCATCAAGAATCGAAAAGACACAAAAATGGAACAGAGAAGTGATCATCAGGTACATCATCTGTAGATTCATCACCTAGTGGACAAAACTTGTACAAAACTATGAATATCATCAAGAATTGAGAAGACAAAGAAATGGAACAGAGAAGTGATCATCCAGCTTTAAATGCTACATCATGATTCTTGACCTAATGAAAAACAGAGAAGTGAGAGTGGGATGTGGGATATTCCTCAACAGTGTAGTGGCCACCAAACGCAAATGAAGATTTTTTAGGTTCAATTGCTCCTTGGGCGTGGCCTGAATCTTCTGCTTCCTGTTCTCTTCCCTTTGAGACTGACAGAACTTTTTGGAGACCATGAACCACGAGCCAATCACTGTCATACAACTCTGGAAAAATAACTGGAACCCCATTGAGCAGCAACTTGTCATCAGCTGACTTCGTGACATTGATGATGAATTCTCTCTGGTAAGTCCGCAATACCGTTCCATCCTCTAAGCTTACCAGATCGCCCCACAAAATTTTGCAGGGCACAAGATGGTGGCGAAGGATTGAGGAATAGTTGCTCAAGTTGCCTATATGATTCACCATTACCTCGTCGACTGGAGCAAAGAGTGTTAACTGAGGTCGATCCTTGAGAACCAGAAACTGCATGTCAAGAAGCGAAGCAATGAGAGAGCACCCTTTTGATCTCAGAATTTCCGAAGCTTCTTGAAAAGAATTTTCCTCTGAAAACCACGTTCTATCATTCTTTCTCATTGGGATGCACCCGAGAATCGAGTTTCGACCTGGGGTTGTCGTGGGAATCTGAAAATACGGATCCAAGAACTTCTCAATTCCAAAGATTACCAAAGTCCCATCATCGAAAATCGGCGACCCACTTACTGTAACGTTGTTGATTGAAATCCAGTCATTGAAATGCGATTTGGTGACGAACAGGGAGTGACCCGGGAGCAGAGTAGCGATCTTGGCACCAAAGGGTAGAGACGAGAGGCTTTGGAGAGAGAAAGCGTGTGGAAGAAGATGGTACTGGAGGAGAGAGAGTGGAAGATGACCCATTTTTTTGAAGGCAAAATCTGAGGGGGCGAAGATAGTGAGGGAGCGAGTCAGCGGGTTCAGGGTCTGCGATGCGAGCTCCAAATTCAGAGCCATGGTTTCAAAGCCAGAATTGGAGAGTATCTCGGCGGCGTCAAGTATGGTTGACGATGGGAGCGAAAAGGAGAATGAAGAGATAGAAAGGACGATGAGAGAGAGTACGAGGAGTAAGGAAGCCATTGACGTAGCTTGATGCAGGAGAACTATCGCTCTGGCGTAGTGGGGTATACGGAAGTAGAGTGGCATCGATGGTAAATGAAGAAGGGGAGGGTCTTTGGCGGGGAAATATTGGTACGTGGCATTATGTTATTAGATGCAGTTGAACGAGTTGGGAATTCGTTACCGAAGATCAGTTAGACTGTTTTCATCAAATGCCCGACATCCCTTTAATAGTGTTGAGGAAAAAAGATGGGGTTGAGGTATTAAAAAATAGGAAAAAAAAACTTAGGAAATGTTTATTAGGTGTTAATAGTCGATTTTTTTTTTAAAAAAAGTTAATTATGTAATGTGAGACTATAAAACAATATTTATTAAAATATAATAGCAAACATTTGTACGGTTGCACCTAAGTTTTGTCCATAAAAAATAAATTAAATTAATAATTTAGTCTATAAATTTATAAATTTATTTAATTTTACTCTTTAAATTTTTTGAATGTATAAATTAGTCTATAAGATTATTAATGCTTTACAATTTAATCATTTTTAAATATTAAATTTATTGTATATTAATCTTTGAAAAAATTAATCAGTTTGATATTTTTAAAAATTAATTTATAATTCAAGGGCTAAAGTTAAGTAAATTTATAAATATATAAATTAAAATTTTAGTTTACTCTAAAACATATGTAAAATAATAATAATAATATGAAATTTGCTTCTTTATATTTCCTTTCTATTTCTTGAATAATAAGTTGCACTCATGCATTAGAGTGAGGCAGAGGAGTTCACTTTTAAAATTATTTAGAAAAAAGATTCTTGACAATACTCCTCATCCTAAAATATATGTCTTCATAAAATATTTTCAAAAATTTTAAAATATATTTATAGATTAAAAAATTATGATATAAAAAAGTTCTCTAATGTGTGTAAACTTAGCTGAGTAGTTATCCTTTTTTTAAAAAAAAAAAAAAATTAAAACCCAAATATCTCTAACCAGTAAAGGAAAAGAAAAAGAATTCACTATTTTATCTGCAAGCCATTGATGAAATCAATTAAGCACAACAATTTCTCATAATTTATTTTTAGATATCATTTAATATAATATATTGACTTCCGAGATACTTAAATTTTTATTTTTATTTTGAAGACACCAAAATCAAATAATTTGAGAATTTAGAATACATTTGTTAGGATAGGAATTCTTTTTTGGGTCATTCCTTGGACTAATTGGAAAATTATTTGGGCTGGGCCAAGGCCTATAATTCTTCTTCGGGTCCGGCTCAGTCCACACATCTTATACTGATCCAGCCTCACCGACTTCTCCTTCCTCAATATGAGAGGCCCCTCCTGCTCGCATCCCGCATTTTACAATTATCGCTCGACAATTAAACAGGGTTATCGGAAATCCCTAGCTTTCGTTCACAGTAAGATCTTCTTACTTTGTTTCTCTCTCTAAAATCACTGAAGCATCCTCTTTCTTCCTTTTCTTTTGCAATCTTTGAAATCGTGAATCACTTCGCTGTTGTTGTTTTTTTCTTCTGTTAAATATAATTTCCTTGGTTGATGCTCTTCTTGGCTTACTGATTTCATGTTTTGCAATTGTATAGTTTGAGCTTTGTTTAGGTTCTACTTTAATTTGTTCTCCTCTTGTATTTTTGATTTGCAGGTTGGTTTAGTTAGCAAGAAGCTGCCTGAATGCTTCTTTCGCTTTCACTTTATAGGAATACATAAAGAAAATAGTTTGAAAAGTTTTTGGAAATTACTAAAATGTTGGGTTCATTGCCAATACTTCCTCTTCCTGCTCCTCCCTTGGATGGAAATCTAGGTCCTCTACCTCTGTCTCAAGTAACTGAGGAGAAGGACGATGAACAAACGTCAAAGGAGGAGCAGAACAAATCGAATTCGGAATCAGTTGCTACCCACACTAGAACTATTGGAATTATACATCCTCCTCCTGACATTAGAACCATTGTCGACAAAACAGCCCAGTTTGTAGCTAAAAATGGACCGGAATTTGAGAAAAGGATTATTGCAAATAACACTGGCAATGTTAAGTTCAATTTCTTGAATTCTTCAGATCCCTATCATGCATATTATGAGCATCGGCTGGCGGAGTTTCGTGCCCAGAACCAATCTTCCGCGCAACAACCTCCCTTGGAACCTGTAGATTCAGCTGTTCCTGAATCAGCCTTATCTGCACCAGCCTCTGATGGTAATGATGCAATAGCATCAGCAAAGCCTGATCCCTCTGCCCTGTTTAAGCCTGTAAGGAAAGTACTTGAACCCCCAGAAGCTGAGCAGTATACGGTTCGGCTTCCTGAAGGGATTACAGGGGAAGAGATGGATATTATAAAGCTCACAGCACAGTTTGTGGCTCGAAATGGAAAATCATTTTTGACAGGGTTGACAAGTAGGGAGGTCAATAACCCCCAATTCCATTTCTTGAAACCGACCCACAGCATGTTTACATTTTTTACTTCCCTTGCGGATGCATATTCAAAGGTGTTGATGCCTCCGAAGGGGTTAACAGAGAAGATGAAGAAAAGTGTCTCTGATATGACTACTGTCCTTGAACGGTGTGTGAACAGGCTGGAATGGGAGCGTTCACAGGAGCAAGCTCGGCAAAAGGCTGAGGATGAGATAGAGCAAGAAAGGGTACAAATGGCGATGATAGATTGGCATGATTTTGTGGTAGTTGAATCAATAGATTTTGTTGATGATGAGGATGAAGAGCTACCTCCCCCAATGACCATTGAGGAGGTTATAAGGAGAAGCAAGATGTCAGCCATGGAGGAAGATATCATTGAGCCTGAAAAAGAGGTTGAAATGGAAATGGATGAGGAAGAGGCCCAGCTTGTTGAAGAGGGCATGAGAGCAGCTAGTTTGGAAGACAATAATGATGGAAAGAAAAGTGAAGTCAAGGTTACAGAGGAGCCTGAGCCACCAATGAGGATTGTGAAAAACTGGAAGAGACCGGAGGAAAGGATTCCTGCTGAAAGAGATCCAACGAAGTTTGTTGTTTCCCCAATTACTGGTGAGCTAATTCCAATTAATGAAATGTCTGAACATATGAGAATTTCTCTCATTGATCCAAAGTACAAAGAACAAAAAGAAAGGATGTTTGCCAAAATTCGCGAGACAACTCTTGCTCAGGATGATGAAATCTCAAGAAACATTGTTGGACTTGCACGAACCCGTCCTGATATCTTTGGTACTACTGAAGAAGAGGTCTCAAATGCTGTGAAGGCAGAGATTGAAAAGAAGAAAGACGAGCAACCTAAGCAGGTTATATGGGATGGTCACACGAGTAGTATAGGACGGACTGCAAACCAAGCCATGTCACAGAATATCGGCGGTGAGGATCAAAATGGTGTTGCTAATAATGAAGCTAAAAACCTTCCCGGCCCTGCTGCACCTCCTCCTAGACCTGGTATGCCTTCAATTCGTCCTCTTCCACCACCACCTGGACTAGCATTAAATCTTCCTCGTGTTCCTCCCCCCATGGTTCAGTATTCTTCTACCAGCGGTGGCTTTCCAGTTCCTCCACCTAGACCTCCAGTAGCTCCCATGATTCCATCTGTTCGGCCAGCTCCTCATCCAATGCAAATGACATCTGGACAGCAGTCATTTATGGCAGGTCAACCACCCCCAGTGCCTCCATCAATGTCTGCAAATGGACCAGGAATTCTTGTGCCCCCGCCGCCTGGATCCCAGTTCACGCCTGTTCCAGTTCCTCGACCTTTTGTCCCTCCACCCACAATGCCTATGGCGCCTCCGCCACCTTTGCCTCAAGGAGTGCCACCCCCACCACCACCTGAGGAAGCTCCTCCCCCACTTCCAGAAGAACCAGAGCCAAAGAGACAGAAGCTTGATGATTCTGCTCTTATCCCGGAAGATCAGTTTCTGGCTCAACATCCGGTATGGAGCTTGAAATCATCTTTAAAAAATAATCATAATAATACTAATTTTCATGTGCTAAAAGTAGTGTTCATGGTATCCTGACTGACATTTTGTTTTGGTACCACTAGGGACCTGTTCGGATCAGTGTATTGGTTCCTAATGTTGACGAAGGAAATCTCAGAGGACAAGTTCTGGAGATTTCTGTACAGTCTCTGTCTGAAACTGTTGGCAGTCTGAAGGAGAAAATTGCCGGGGAGATCCAGCTCCCTGCTAACAAACAGAAATTGAGTGGAAAACCTGGCTTTCTCAAGGATAATATGTCACTTGCCTATTACAATGTTGGAGGAGGGGAGATGCTTACTCTTACCTTAAGGGAGCGTGGTGGTAGAAGGAGATGAACTTATTACTTGCCTTGCTGTTTAAGGTTGATGTTGGAACTTTTGCCTTAATATGAGGCATATAATTTCTCATGCTATTTATTGACTAAATGATGCTTCATGAATGTTATGTTGGACACTTTATTTGTACTCTAGTATTATTGAGGTTTCCTGAACTTATTATTGTTCTTCAAAACTGATGTTAATTGTGGAATACAGATTTTGGCACTTTGGCGCTTGTCTCTTGTCTCTTGTGAGCAATGGGAAGTAATGGAGTTCCTTTTATTTAGATTGACTAAGTCAATATTTACATAACTATATTTTATTTTCTTTTGCATTAGAGTTTACTAATTTGTTTTTAGTAGCAGCTCTTCTGCAGTCCGTGAGGGATCAATTTTTTTGTCCTCTTATGCTGTTCATTTTTGTATTCTTGTAGCATCAAGGGAAAGTAGTGATTTAGGGTTTTTCTTTTTTCTAGTGTTTAGGTTTTCTTATATTGGATATGCTCATACACCAGTGCACTTGGATGGTTGGTTGGAAGGCCTTTTTAGTTGCTGGAGCATATGCACCTTTAGCTGGTGTGTCTTGTTTGGGGTTTTAATAATGAGAGGTTGTTTTATTTTGCTTTCAGTTATGCTTCACATAGCCATTCCATGTAGTGGTTGGGATGTTTGTTATTTTTTGATTGTGTTGTTTTGTCACATAACAGAAATTCTACATGGACATGTGGGAAGGGCTGTGCAGCTTAGCTGATTTATCTGTGAATGGGATGAGGCAGGTAGAATGGTGTCTACATTGCTTTCTACTATGTAATATTTTTTCACTTTTTTTCTTGAGCTCTCTGATGGGAGTTTGTGCCTGCTAATTTTTGCAGCTTGGAGCAGGTTTGGTTTCAACATTTTGGGGGTATTTATTGAAATTTTAAGAGCAATATCACTTCTTGTTTTTCCAAATATTAGTTGATTGTTATGTTAGATCTCTTTTTGCTGTGGTTGATTTGAGCGATTGTTTGATCTTTGTCTTTGATCTTTTTACTGGGTTAAATATTAGCTCTTGAATTCTTACTTGGTGTGTTTTAGTATGATCCATTAGAGCGACTTATTTGTTCCTGAGCAGCATTGTAAGTTTGTGATTGGTTATCCCAATAGCCCTTGAGTGGTCATTCTTTCGTTTCCATGCATCAACTTGTGTCGTGGAAGCAGGAAACAACCACATTGATGGCTGAAGGTATGAAATTTTGTCAGTCGTTTTTATGGCTTAGTTAATAACTTATCTATTGATCTCATCCATGATAGGTCACTGTAGTGTCGTTTGATCCATATAGCCGACCCCTTAATGAAAAAAGGTTTAATTGTTGTTGTTGTTTCTCATCTTTGATAAACCATTATCATGGTCTTTCTTACAATCACTTTCATGTAACTTTTGGGCAGTTGGTATCAGATTTTTGTAGTAGCCAAGATTTTAATTAGACGATGGAACCATGATTTTAGGTTTTACATGTTCTCTTGTCTCCTTCTGTAGTGTTACAATAGCTGGAGCCTAGTTTTCAAACATTCACAGGGATAGTGGATCTTGAAATGGCCATTGCTAATATAGCTTAATATGGTCCATATTCGACATATATTCGAAGAGTACTTGAATTCTTAAGATTTTGTCATGATGTGTTTGTGTCCATGTCAATATCCACTCATCTTAGATACAAGGACTCTTTCGATTTTTCCGTGTGACAATGTATATGTCAGTTGTAGTGTCAATGTCAATCTTTGCTTTCTTGGACGGATATGCTGCTGGTGATCACAATGGCAGTAGTTTGTTGGATATTAATGTTCTTGCATTAACCAAAATGACAGTGATTGTTCATCATGACAGTACCGCTGGTGGTGTGACAGCGCTCATAAATGTGGCCACTCTTCCATAAAAATTTGGTCATTGTGAATGTGATGCTAGTGTTAGATGATGAGTTTGGTGATTATAGGATTAAAATTATTTCATGTGACATTACTGTCGTGAAGAAAAATATGGTCACGGGATATTATTTTGCCTTTTTATAGTTAATTGTCTTGTATTTTATCTTTTTCTTCACATGGCAGCCATATCACAAGAGAAAATCCTAATCCATAATTATGGTTGTAATTATTACTGCTATATGAGTGGCATAAATCACTGATATAGCCCAGATTTGATACATATTTTGGTGCTACAGAAGTTAGCTCGTCAGAGCATCTCCAACAGTAGTTACTTAGAAGCCATATTTACTGCAAGGAATGTATCTTATTATTGGACTGTATTGGAGTTCTTTCAGTTGGTACTTACGGGTAAGCACCGTTGTTTATAAAAGTAAATTAAAATTCATTAAAAAATTGAGTTATTATGTTTCCAAATGAATCACAATCAAAAGATCATTTGGGTTTTTTTTTCACAATTAAAAATACAGTCGACTCTAAAAAATAATTAAAAACAAATAAAATGATAGAAATTGAATAGTTTTATGGTAATAGAAGTTGCGAAAATTTGAGAGAAGAGGATTAAACAAACAATAAAAATTGAACTTGATTTATTGTATTTTCAGAGATGAATCAACAATCAACACAATTCTAATAACAAGCGAAAATCATCAAGGCTTTTTGGTAGAAACACGCGAAGGGGATTAAATTAGAAAACTAAATTGTAGAATTTCGAAGTAGAAATTTGTAATACTAAATTGTTTTTTGCCTAGAAATTTGTAAGCAAAAATGTTAGGAAAAAAAAATAAATTGAATTAGAACTTAATCGAAAATCGAAATGATCCATGATTTATCAAGAAATAAAAGCGTAATCGAAAAGTAGAATAATCAGTCCTAGTTTTTATGGTTATCTCTTGGGGCCACGATGTACAATGATTTATCAGAAATGGAAGTCTAAAAGAGAAGAGAAATTTTTGGGGGATTTCATCGAAGGAGTGAAGAAAAAGGAGATAGCCTGGTTATAGATAAAGAGAAGAAGAGAGGCGAAAGAAGCACCTAAAAGAGACGAAAGAAGATGACGCAAAAAAGAAGGGGGATTTCAAGGGTTATTTTTGGCGTCAGAGGAAGAAGAGAAATCTTGAAGCTAAATGAAACTTTCAGATGAGAATGGCACCAAATCAATGGGTGAAGAATAAAAAAATTGATAGTGAAAATAATAAAAATTATTTTAAAAAAAGAGCTTGGAATGAATGCAATATTATTGTTACAAAAAGGATGTGTATTGTAAAAATTTGATCATTGATAGCCGTTGAAATATTACCGTCGTTAGAATTCTATAAATTGAGTTTCTCCTTGAAAATTTTTACACTCAACTTATCATTCTCATTTGTAATTTTCTTTATTTGTTTAAATTTTTTCTTGTAATATTACTATTGGAGTTCTATAAATTGAGTTTTTTCTTGCAATATTATCATTGGAGTCCTAAAAATTGAGCTTTTTCTTAAAAAAATTTACACTCAATTCTAATTTTTTGTTTTGACAAATAGATCCCAATCAGTTTAATTTAAATCATTTCTTAAATTTTATGCAAAATTATCAACTTCCTATTAGTGAAAGTTCTCAAACTCTTCTATTTTTTCCAAATTCACAAAATAATTTAAATATTAAAAATTTTCAATTTGTTATATTTCCATTTCAACCAATCAATCTATTCCAACCAACTAATTCATTCTAACCAACTAATCTTGCCATGTTTTATAGGCATCCTCCAATGGATAATTGTTGTGTAAAGTTCGTTGATAAAAAATTTGAAATACCAGTCGGGTTTATGTCAAAATCTCTAAGTTCCACAATTTTTTACCTAAGTTGGTTTGAAAAATATTGTGCTCGATGAAAGAGGAGAAAATACAAGTTAGAAAAAATCTTGAGTCAGGTTCACAATAGAAGATGATGTATTTCTTATTAAAGTATGGCTTAATATTTTAAAAGATGCAGTTGTTGGTATTGACAAAAAAACAGATGATTTTTGGTCAAGAATCAAAGATAATTATAACAATTATTGTGGTCGGTTATTAGATAGGAAATCCTTTCAACTAAAATCTCGATGGCATTGGTTGAATAGTACAGTTCAAAAGTTTGTTGGATGTTACAAACAAACTGTTCATAGAAAAAAAAGTTGAAGTTCAGAGAATGATATCATGGCTGATGCATATACTATTTTTTGTCAAGATAAGAGCGAACAATTTAAATTTAAGCATACGTGGTGATTATTGAAAGATGAACTTAAATAGACAACAGAATTAAGTGAGAATTCTTAAAAAAGAACAAAGATTTCTGTTTTTAAAAACGTACTCATCATTTTTTAAATCAGGGATTTCATTTGAATGCACATACGACCCAACCTTATTTACTATAGTTCGATGAATGAAAAAAAAAGACAGTAAAAAAGAAGGACAAAGAAAAATTAAGTGAAATTTTTTCTGACAATGTCGACTTTATTGTAATACAAGAAGAACATAGTCACATAATGAATGTCATAAAAAAATTCGCACGAATTAAGGAGGAAGAAGATAAGTTAAAAGAGAAAGAGTTGAAGTTGAAGGAGTTGAAGATCTCCTTCAAGGATACATTTGTGATGACAGAGAAACAACGCCAAGATCACAAAATATTATGTAACATGATTAGAGAATCACATGAAATTAGTTAAAATAATGTTGTAACCTAATTAAAATTTATGTGTAATTTAATAAAGTTATTCAAACTAGCCGTTATTAGTCAAACTAATCGTTATTAGTCAAATTAGTAGTTATTCAAACTAGTAGTTATTAGTCAAACTAGCCGTTATGTTGTACTATATATATAATCTTTACATAAGAAATTTTTTTCATATAATTCAATTATTCAATCTTCTATTTTTTTTTATCAAATTGTGTTCTACTTATACTATTGAATTATCTATCAAATGGATCCAAATCAATCAATCTACTGCAACATATTCGAGTGGCAATTCATAGAAGCAGAATTGATGGACAATTTTGAAGAAGAATGCATGAGGACAATACTTGAGAGGCGAAGACAACAACAAGGTGACAGCTCCAATAGGCGTACACGTAGAAGAACGGTTATTTACTGAAATTGTGAAGAAGGGCATAACCGATTGTTTGCTGATTACTTCTCTGAAAATCCAGTTTACACTGAGGCTCAATTTCGACGGAAGTTCCGAATGCGAAGGCATGTGTTCCTTCAAATTGTAGAAGCTCTTGAAAATCATGACGAGTATTTTCAAAGGAGGGTCGACGCAACTGATAAAATGGGTCTTTCACCCTTGCAAAAATGCACTATCGTTATTCGTATATTGGCATATGGTTCGCTTGCTGACAGTGTAGATGACTATGTACGAATTGGCAAAAGCACTGTAGTGGAATGTTTGGAGAAATTTGTACGAGGTATGAACAAGGTATTTGGGTCTGAGTATCTAAGAAGGACTAACAACAACGACATACGCTTATTGCAGATATGGGAGGCACGTGGCTTTCCTGGAATGTTAGGTTTCATTGATTGTATGCACTGGAAATGGAAAAATTGTCCAGTAGCGTGGAAAAGCCAATTTTGTTGAGGTGATCATACAAAACCCACTATCATGTTCGAAGTAGTGCATCACAAGACTTGTGGATTTGACATATATTTGTTGACATCACAGGTTCAAATAATGACATCAATGGGTTAAACCAATCTAATGTGTTTAATAATGTTTTGACTGGACAAACTCCCAATGTGCAATATACAGTGAATAAAAATCAGTATAACATGAGATATTATTTAGCAGATGATATTTATCCAGAGTGGGCTACATTTGTTAAGAGCATCTCAATGCCGCAAGCAGAAAAAAGAAAATTGTTCGCCCAACATCAAGAAACAGCAAGAAAGGATGTGGAGCGGGCATTTCGAGCGCTCCAAGCTCGATTCTCGATTATACGTGGCTCGACGCGTGTTTGGCATATGGATACACTCAAGTATATAATACATACATGCATCATATTACATAACATGATCGTTGAAGACGAACGGCACACATATGGTGGTAAATTTGATTACTCTTATGATCATCTAGACAATAATATTTCAACAGCTGAAGTATCTGATGGTCTACATCCCGATTTTGCAATATACCTACAAAAGAGAGTATTTATTCGCCAAAGATAAATTTATTATCAGCTACAAAAAGATTTGGTGAAACATATTTAAGAGCGTTTCGAAAGTGAGAATAATTAAAATTAAATTTTTGTAATCATATAATGTAATTTATTTTTTTATTATTGTTATAAAAAATATTATTTAAAATTTTAAGATTAAAATATAAATAATTTAATATTTTAAATAAAAATAAAAATAAAAATAAAAATAAAAATAAATAAAATATAAAAATTTAGAGTAATTTATTAAACTTATTTAATAAATTTTTAAAAATTATATTATTAGAGTATAAAATTATTTAAAATAATAATAATAATATAATAATATAAAAATTACTTAAATAATTTTAGAGAGAATATGATGCTCTTAGTTATCAACTTCAAACTTGATAGATTTCATTGAAAGTGTCTCGGGCATGGTAGCTGACATGTGACACAGTCATGGTTATGATCTTGTGATTTGACATGACAGGGAACAGAAGCCTAGTGTTTCTATTAGGATTGGATGGAAAATGGGCATTATTAATGGATGCTCATGATTTTCTTAATATGGTGCCTACGATGTATTGCTTGAGCTGGACTTCTATGGCGTTCTTTTTCCTGGCTTGTCCAATGATGTGAGTGATGTTCTGAGAGGCAACCAAAATATTCTATTTGTTTGCTTCTCCGAGTTCTACAATTTTTATTAAGTTTATTTTTTAATAAAACCATAATACACAGACATTTTTCACAATGAATATCGCATGATTGTCTTTTTCTAGGGCGAAAAAAATAACATTTTATTGAAGACTATGACAACAAATACTCAAAAGAACTTTATTTTAAGTTTTATTTGTTATCTTTATTTTGTTGAAGTTTTGATACTTAAGAAATTTTACTTCCTTCGTATTCGTTAGCGTATTGAATCATGATTAAATTCATTGAAATTTGAATTTGGACATAAATATTAAACGAGCATAATAAGTTGAAGTGAGCAATTTGTTTATTAAGCTAGCCAAGTTTAAGTAGGTTTTAAATTCCTTTTTAAAAAATAAAAAATAAATAAAACTGCATTTGATGCGAGTTGCTTAAAGACTTAAAAGTAAATGATACTTTGGCCCTTAAAAAAATTTGTGCTTTCAATTTGGTATTTTGAAGATGTTCATTCTAATTTTAACTTTTAAAAAATATATTATTTCAGTCTCTAATATTTAAAATACATGGACAAAGTTATTAAGGCAGATTAATTTTGTTCATTCATAAAATGTCTAAGAACTATTAATTAAAACTTATATCAAAGTAAAATGCATTGTTTTTAATCAAATTGGAGTTCATTTTCTATAAATTGACAATGACTTCTATTAAACATTAATTTTTTTAACTACAAGTGGCAAACTTTCTCAAACAAACTTTTTTTTTTTTCATTACATTTAATTGGATGATCCCTTGCAAAATAAACTTTTAGAAATAATAATTTCAAGTATTTTATATAATGCCGTTTTCTTTTTAATAATTAGTATAGTGCGTATGCCTCAGGAAGCAATTGAATTATAAAAAATAAAAATAAAAAAATTCAAAACCACATATTATGATTTTCTTTTCCCAAATTGTCTACAGAATGGTTTAGATTTTTCACAAAATGATACACGACGCATTTTTCTAAACTATCGAAGATTAATTATGTTTGAGTCGTTGTATCAAGTTTAAATTGACATTTTCAAAAATTAAATTCTTATCATTTTTTAAATTTAAATAATTTTTATTATTATGACCGACTACTGTTATATAACAAACATTATTTTTTATTATGCAAATTTATTACAGTACGGGGATCAGACAAAGAGCGAGGATTACATTTGATTTGTAAAATTATTTTTTATTTTTACTTTTTACATTTTTTAAAGTATGTTTTATTTATTATTATTTAATTATATAAATAATAAAATATTTTTTAATTATATTAATAGTAAAATAATATTCATACACATTAATTTAAATTTAAAATAATTTAAAAAGTATATAGTATTAACAAAATTTGAAAAAATGTTTTTAAAATTTTTAGAATTTTTAAAAATATAAAAAATACTTTTTAAAAAATAAAATAAAAGACAATAAGCAAACTTATATTTTGTTTTTATTACAGCCAATGTATCCTTGATATGACCTCAAAAGCTCGCCAGTATACTCAGCGCAGCAGAACAAATAAAAGGCCGGAAGCAAAAACGCAGAATTCGTTTCAAATTCTTGTTCTTGTCTCAAGTCTCTGGCTCATGGCATTGTTGCCAAGCCTGATACGGACTCCTCAAACTAACTGCAAACTGTTCAAACCCTGTGCCCTTTGCTCTCTCATATCCTCCAAAATCCCCTATTCCACTACTGATTCAGAGTCTCAGTCTCTTGGACCCTCTTCCTTTCCTTCAGACGATACCCAAGTCGTCGTTGATTCCCTTATTTCCATCTTTACCAAACAACCCTTTATTCCAAACAATCCTGGATTGACTCAGCTGGAACCAAGAATCACCTCTCAGGTTGTCGAATCTGTACTGAAAGGTCTGAAGAGTTGGAAAATAGCTCAAGTCTTTTTCAATTGGGCTTCAAATCAACATGGGTTTAAGCATAATTGCTATACTTACAATGCCATGGCGTCCATCTTATCTCGCACGCATCAGAGTGTTCCACTGAGAGTCATGGTTAAGGATATTTTGAATTCACGTTGTTTGTTTTCTCCTGGAGCATTGGGTTTCTTGATTAGGTGTCTGGGGAGCGTTGCACTGGTCCAGGAAGCTAATGAGTTGTTTGATGAAATCAGGCTGGTGGGCCTTTGTGTTCCCAATATTTATAGCTACAACTGTTTGTTGGAAGCTATATCTAAGTCTGGTTCCATTGATTTGATGGAAACGAGATTGAAAGAGATGCGCGATATGGGGTGGGAATTTGATAAGTATACGCTTACCCCAGTCATGCAAGCCTATTGCAATGCAGGGAAGTTTGAAGAAGCTTTGAATGTTTATAATACAATGCACGGGATGGGTTGGGTTGATGCACATATTTACTCTATGCTGGCAGTGTCTTTGAGTAAATGGGGCGAGGTGGATAAGGCGTTTGAGTTAATGGAGAGAATAGACTGCCTAGATATTAGATTGAATGAGAAGACGTTTTCTGTTTTGATTCACGGGTTTATGAAAGAGTCCTGCGTAGATAAGGCCCTCCAGTTGTTTGCTAAAATGCGAAAAGAAGGTTTCATTGCTAATGTTTCAATTTATGATGTTCTGATTACAGGATTATGCAGGAATAAAGAGACTGACAAAGCTTTGTGTTTGTATTATGAAATGAAGGAACTCGGTATTCAACCTGATGTTGGAATCCTTACAAAGTTATTGTCATCTTTTTCAGACAGAAGTAAAATTAAGAAATTACTAGAAGAAATTCCCGAAGACGAGGATGATGAAACTGTTCTTTCTCTTTATAATGCTGTTTTGAATGGCTATTCAAGTGGTGGGTTGATGGATGAAGCTTGTCACTTTCTTCAGATGATGATTGGCAACAAATCTAGTATGGATGCCCAAACAGATACTTCTTTAAAGGTCAAGAGAATGATTTCTCCTAATACCACTTCCTTTAATATTGTTATTGATGGCTTACTCAAAAAGGGTAGGTTGGACCTTGCCTTGAGTCTTTTCGATGATATGCAAAGAATTGTTTGTAAACCAAATATATTGATTTATAATAATTTGATCAATGAACTTTGCAAGTCTGATAGATTGGAGGAAAGCTTTAAGCTCTTGAGAGAGATGAAAGAATCAGGAGTGGCACCAACTCATTTTACCTATAACTCAATATATGGATGCCTATGTCAAAGGAAAGATGTCTTAGGAGCCATCAATATACTGGTGGAGATGCGTGCTTGTGGCCATGAACCCTGGATAAAATACTCTACTCTTCTTGTAAAAGAGCTTTGTGCACACGGGAGGGCTCTGGAAGCATGCCACTTTCTTAGCAAAATGGTTCAAGAAGGTTTCCTTCCTGATATAGTTTCCTATTCTGCAGCCATTAGTGGTTTGATCAATATTCATCAAGTTGATAAAGCATTACAGTTATTCAGGGATCTGTGTTCTCGTGGCTACTCCCCTGATTTGGTTGCTTTTAACATATTGATAAATGGGCTCTGCAAGGCAAACAGACTAACGGAGGCTGAAAATTTGCTAAATGAGATTGCTGAGAGAGGTCTTTCTCCCTCAGTTGTTACTTACAACGTGCTAATAGATAGTTGGTGCAAAAATGGATCTATTGATAGGGCTATGCTGCTTATTTCTAGGATGTCTGGAGAAGACAGGGAGCCCAATGTAATTACATACACTACTTTGATGGATGGGTTATGCAGAGCAGGAAGGCCTGATGATGCTCTCTTAATCTGGAATGAAATGGAAAGAAAAGGTTGTACCCCAAATAGAATTGCTTTTATGGCACTTATTCATGGTCTTTGCAAATGCTGTAGGCCTACTGCAGCCCTCCAATATTTACGTGAGATGGAACAGAAAGAAATGAAAGCTGACCAGTTCATTTATATGTCGTTACTCAATGCTTTACTATCTGATCTATATTTGCCCTTAGCGTTTGAGATTTTGAGAGAGATTATTGACAGAGGATTTTTTCCCAAAGCCCATGATAAAAACTACTTGATTGCAAGAGATGCAATACTTAAACTTTCTAAGGATGATAGAACATCCTATGGCATCCAAGTTCTTATTGAAGATGGAAAACTTCCTACATCTTGTCTTTCAGTTGTTAAAAGTGAAGGTGAACCTGAACCCAGTTTTTGATCAAAAGGAGTCAATCATTTCTAGCTACGAGCTGATGGAAGTCTCTGTTATATATTAAATTGCTGGATTTGGGATAGAGACTAATGTACAATATACACATCTGTAGTGCTTCTTTGTTGGTTTGTCTACAAATAGAATATGAGCTTTGGAGTTTATCAAGGTAAGTTACTTACTGGGCTGCAGAGTTCTGAAAAGGATTCAGAGGAAGTATCACATGCTGAAATTTCATAGTTGAGAAATGCTTCTCTCATTTTTCTTTTTGATGTACATATACTATTCTATTGCTGTGATTACATCTTGCTTTCTTTGTACAATGAAATACTTTTTTCTTGTTTGAAGAAAAGAAAAATCAAAGGTAAAGAGCATGGTTAAATTGATTGTACTATAGGACCATTCTGGCTGTAGTCCTTTGTTCTTGCTCTGCTCTCAACTCAAACAATGCTCCTAGTTAACTTCACAGTTCACACAATGAATTTTTCTTCTCTCTAGTTATTTGCTGCTCATCGGGAAGCAGTTAGTATGCTTCTAAATACTTCCTTTTTCTTGTTTCTCTCATTTTCTGCAGGTGGGGCAGATACTCTAATTTCAATTGGCCTGTCTTAGACATTGTGATAACAGGATGGCACAAGTTTGACCAAGTGCATGCACATGCTTGCTCACCTGCACTTGCCCGATTGGTAATTTCCCATGGATAGAAACTATTTGGTTGAGATGTTACCTAGATATTTCATGAATATATTATGTGTTTTTTGTCTAGTTTATTTTATGATATATTTCAGTTGTCCAAGTGCTGATTTATTTGTATTGATCAAATATAACAAATCTTATGCTGCTTCTGTAAATTTAAGGAGTTTTCCTGATTTAGTGCAAATTTATTAAAGAATGGTTATTGTATAATACTCATTTAAATATTTTAAAGTTATTTTGATGGACATCTTTTAGAAAGGCCTTATAAATCAAGGTCAATAATACCTAGCTAGCCAAAAAAAAAAGAAGTCCCCTGATTTCAATTGTAAGAATGTTGCCCTTCTAGTTTTTAAATTGGTGTAGTAAGTCTCATTAGTAATGAATTATTTAATTGTAAATGGAAAATGGTGTCACGTATTTGTGACCAGATATTTAGTGTTTATGTAGACTAAGGTAGGCCTTTCATTTAAGAAAAAAGGTTTTACTTAAACCAATTATACTTGGAAACAAACGGGTGATTTATCTGTATCTAGGTACAACTAGTCCTACTAAAACTTATTTTTGTCGAACTCATTTGCAAGCCATTTGGGTGTTGTCCATTTATTGGCTTACTCTACATGTCTTAACATCATTAAAAATGTGCCCACATCAGCACCGCATCACTATTTTTTATAATTGCATCAATTCAAAAAATAGGAGCATAACATTACTACAATTGGAACAGGGATACATAATTGCAAGTTTTGTAGAACTAGAGGGACCAAAATAGTATCTAAGATTTTTTTTCTAACATCCTTCAGAAATCTAACAGAGAATGAGTCTTGACGCAATGGTAAAGTTGCTACTTCGTGAATTGGAGGTCATGAGTTCAAATTCTAAAAACATTCTTTCTGCTTGCGAGGTTAAGGATGCATATATTTATCTTTTCCAGACTCCACCAAGTAGGAGTCTCTTGCACTGGCCGCCCTTATTTATCCTTCAAAAGGCTAACAGATTTAAAGAGTTCTAGCTTTACTTTTAGTTGACACCACACATAGGAAGGGACTAAATCTTTCTTCTCCTAAATCAAATTTGTTTTCAATATGGATTTATTAGTGGCACAACTCATTCAATTTGTATTCATTGCTGTTGTTTTCTTTTCTTTTTCTTCATTTACCCCTAATGTATGACTTTGATAATGATGAGTCTCAAATTTGTAGCTCTTGATTCAAATTGTTTGGTGTTCACTAAGTCAGACCAACAAGTAAAAATAAGGAAGAGATCCAAGCTGGGAGAGACTACTTAGCTGAGGGTTTGCCGCTAAATGGTTTTCTCTAGATTTCTAGCTTTTGAATCTAAAGTTTAGGGGCTTCCGTCCAAGGTTATGGGGTATGATTTTATTGATGGCTTGTCTTTAGTGTTCTTCACATGGTTGTTTCAAAGGAATTTTGTATTACTAATGTGCAAACAGATTGGACAACTTTTTAGTTTTTTTAGCTACTTTGACTCATTGTTTTCTTTTCATTTGTGGGAGATGTACTTTTTCTCCTTTCCTTTCTGGTAATATATTCTCCTTTGGTCAGAAAAAGAAAAATATCTTGGCATAAACTAGTGTTGTTTCATGATAGACATTACCTACAGGTCAAATTTGGGTAAATGCAGATATCTCAGTTTATTTGTAAGGAACACACTTTGCAGTTATTACATTTAATTATAATAGTAGGCTGCTTTGGAAGAAAAGTTTGTAGCTCAAAATTATGCCTTGCAGATTAGCCCTACTTGGTCCTGATAGCTATTTTTATTCAGTGTATTAAACTTTCACCTAACCTAGAGTTTGGTTCTGTTGGTTCAACTAGATACTGAATCTTTTATCAAAACAAATTTTATGGATGTTTGACAGATTTTCTTCTTCCTATTTAAAGGCATTTCACCTTTCATTTTTAAGTGTTTATATTATTATTTTTGTGAGTATGAGTGTATGACTTTTCTGATGATGATTGTAAATGGAATAATTTCAAGTTTTCAACAATAAATGCCTTATCCATGGCATTAAAATTACAGGGATTTTGGCTCCTCCTGAGTCATGTAACTATCTCCTAATTGCTTATTGTCTCATTTTGCTTGCTAGGGTAGGGAATTCTTGCAGTGCATAACAAGTCGTGGGTTCAGTTAATTCAAGGAAAAGTCTTCATAACTTGCATTTTTTACTCTGCAAGCCAGAAACTCAGATTTTTGGTTCTGGGAAGGTGCTTGCCCCTAAGGTTGAGAATGGCATGAATATTGATTGATGTCCAAAATTATCCTGGCTTTTAGCCGCACCCTTGGGAGAAAGGAGGCAGGTACCGAATATTGTTTAAGAGCTTTCATTCCAGGAACCAGAATGTGGGATGTATGTAAAAGCCGAGGAAGGTTCTCTCCTTGAACTGCAGCAACCATTCTTATCATGTCGTTCTGCGGTGTGTTATTTTGAAAATTCCGCCTGTCAAGCATAAGCTTCATCAAAATTTCAATCTTAATGGAGTTTTAGACTTATACATGCTCCCACAGTCACAGAAAGGTTTTCAGTTTCTTAACGAAAATTCAGTTCTACCAGTTACAGGTATAGACCCCAAGCTCTTGCTTCTGTTGTTTTGGATCAAATATGGAGATAGTGTAATAGAATGTTGCACCTAATGTTTTTAGACTTAATGATCTTGAACCTTTTAATCCTCTTTTGGTGATCCTAGTGTAGGGGAAGCCGAAGCTGTTAATCTAACTGCTCGTGTTGTTTAGTCTCTAAATCATTTCTCTGAAAACAAATCCTACTTGAATGTCACTGGCAAGAAGTGATTTCAACAGCCGCAATGAATGCTCTTCGCTTCTTAATGCTGTATTTTTTCTACTGACGTTGCACTTTCTCAAAGTTTCAATTAGGTTGTACATTATTTGTAGTCTGTAGATACATTGTCAGTATTGCAGGATAACTTTTTTTTTTTCCTTTTTTGGTAAAAATGAATAAAAAACAACAATATGCTGATTTCTGAGTTCTACATTGGGCCAGCTTCACACCACATAGCATTTGTTTTATTTCTTTCTTTCCTTAATTTTATTCAAAATGAATTAAACATCAATAATACATATTAACTACATTTATATTAATTTAATATGTCAATTAAAAATTATAATAAATCGCTACGTTGAAATTATATTATTTTACTGATAAAATATATCATTTATTTATATATGTTTAAATCTTTAAGTAATTTAATATTATTTAAAGATATTTAAAGTCGTTGTTTTTATTATTTACTATTTTTTAATATATATATATATATATATATATATATATATATATATATATGTATTATATTTTAATAAATTATATAAATAATATTAAATACAGATCTTACTATAGTTGAAATATTAAACTGTAAACTGCTCACCTCTTTAATTTAATAACTAGTCTGAACATTTATATACAGCGCAACCTCAATTTCAAGTTCCAACTTGCATAAAGTCACAAATCCAACCCAGGTTGGATTCACGGTAGACTTTACAAGCTCAAATCCAGAATGGAAGAGTTGACTCAAATCTTTCATACCACCGCAATAAAGCTCAGACTGTCCCCTCAACATGTCATGCTGCTACAATAGAGGGTAATAGCCCCTAACTTGTATAAATTTTCTGCATATTGTAGCAAACAGAAATTATCAAATCCTACAGTTGCTCCCAGAAGTGGATACCTCAGCACTGCAAACAGGGAAAACCTGCAGACATAAAGCCAAAAATCATTTATTTATTTTAATAAAAGACTGGCCAAGGATTATGCCATAATTGTTCTACCCCAATAACTAAAGATACAGCTAATTTAGATTTTCTATGTTACAGTTAGATGTACAAGGGTCAAGCTCGATAAATGACAATAAATAGCAGAAATTGACAATGCAGGAACTTTCGGCACATGTAACACAAATTTTCGTAAGCAACTTTTGCATTAATGGCCAGAAAATTGTTAACTCTAAATTTGCTGCCAACCATGTTTTTGTTTTGAACAGGTTGTTCTTGATTCTAGAAATTGAATGGGGGATATTTCACTCTTACAAACAATCTTGTCCAGATTTCTGTATAGAGTTAGTTTTCTAGCAATTCAAAAGCAAGACAGGATAGGGCAAGCAATTATTTTTAAGCATCCCAGTTCAACTATAAGGTATTTTAGGCCAAAATAAATATCTCTATGCACTACCTTAGTTACAAAAGTCACTGTTCAGCCAGAAGAACAGAAGTGCATCAGTGTATACCTAGAGGACCCATAAACTAGAACATGCACATAGAAACTAAAAATGACTAACTAGCCATTCTCAATTGTAATGTAAGCATGAGCTGTATAGGATAGATAGGAGAACCGGACATCATTCCAGTAAATCCGGAAGTTGAGGGAATTTGGGATGGTTAAGATTGTATATAGCAGAAAATCAGAAACGGCTTGATAACCCGAGATTATGGGCTATGACTGTAACTATATATATTGCTTCCTTGGTTTATTCTTAACTTCTGATTTTCATCCTAAACTTCTTCTGATTAACATGTAATATACGAAAAGTATATCATGATTTCCAAGAGAATGAATAGTAAGGTGAAAAAGGAACTGAAAATAAACAAGTCTAAAAAACAACAGCATGAATAGGCAAAGAAACAGTAAGCGTGTAGGAGAAGAGCATGGCCAAACCTTGTTTATTTTCATCCAATTGTTAATGCACTCAGGATGGTACAAATGTTGCAGGAAGGAACTATCAAGGACTCAACATCCTCGTAGGCCCAACAATCAGCTACAATGCTATAACATGATCACAGCTAAGGTTAAAAGTAACAATTTATGGAACCACGGTTAAAAGGAAGAATAAGAGGGCTATTTTGGGTTTTATTGAGTAAGGATATATGGCATATTACGATAAGAGTGATTAATTAGGATTTTAGTTATAAATAGAGAAAAACGACAATAGGGTAAGGCATGAAAAATTATATGAGAAGTGACTTTTGGAAGGATTTTAGCCCCTTCAAATGTTATAGGTATTTTTTATTGTATTTCTTCTATATTTTTAGTATAATCTCAGTATTATATTTCTATTTTATTAATAAAATCTCTCAAAAAGATCTAAGTTTCTATCAATTGGTATTAGAGCGAATTTCCTCATTAGGGGAAGGATAGTTTTGGGATGGAAGAGTGAAAAAATTGGTGAAGAAAATGAATGTAGTGAAGGGAGAAATAGAGTTAGTGAGGAAGCACGTACTCAAACTAAGGGAGAGGATTTTGGGTTTTTATTGAGTAAGGAAACAGAATATTATAAAATGAGTGGTTAATTAGGATTTTAGCTATAAATAGAAAGCAATGAGGTAAGGCATAGAAAATCACATGGGAATTGAGTTTTGAGAGGATTCTAGTTGCTGTAGGTGCTAGATGTCACTTTTATTATATTTCTTCTATATTTTTAGTATAATCTTAGTATTTTATTTTTATTTTGTCAGTAAAATCTCTCGTGTAGATATAGTTCTTCATCAATTGGTAGCAGAGCAGGTTTCTTTTTTACGGGATTGATAGTTTTGGGATAGAGGGAAGAGTGAAAAAAATTGGAGAAGGAAATGGTGTGAAGGGAGAAATAGTTAGTGAGGGAGGAGATACTCAAATTAAGGGAGAGGATGATTAAATTGAAA
This sequence comes from Gleditsia sinensis, assembly GCA_037074535.1. NCBI lineage: Eukaryota > Viridiplantae > Streptophyta > Magnoliopsida > Fabales > Fabaceae > Gleditsia > Gleditsia sinensis. The sequence continues at coordinate 13,209,835 of CM073471.1, forward strand.
AATCTAAAAAGAGCAACTGGGTTATGGGCGTTAAAGCAAGACAGATCTGTAATGGAGTATTGCGAGCAATTTAAGTTGCTATCTGCTTTGATGAAGAATGCCAACGAGAAAGTATTAATAGAGGCATTTAGGTGTAACATCCACGATTTTTCCTTATGGTATTAATTGAAATTTTTTTTTCAAAGAGGATAAAATATTTTAGATCTCAAGGGAGGATTAAATTATTTTACAATTTTACTCAAGTCAAACAATATCTTAGGATGGTTAAAATGACATTTATGTAAATTTCTTGAGATGACAGTTTTGTAAATACTCTAAGATGATAGTTTTGTAAATACTCTAAGATGACATTTTTGTAAATAATGGAGGATGGAAAAATTATAAATATAGGATGGTAGGTAGGAAAAAATATTGATAATTATGAGGGAGAGGAGGGAGTGTCAGTAAGGAAGAGAAAAAAAAAGAAAAAAAAAAGAAAAAGAAAGAGGAGGAAAAGAAAGATGAGGAAAAGGAAGAGAAAGAAGAAGATGTGAGATTTTTATGTGGTAGGAATCAAGCACGTAAGCTTAAAAATTTGTTCAAAGTAAGTTTAACATCTACTCATGAATTTTGTACAAAATTATTTATATACTTTTAAATTTGTTTAGATGTGATTTTTGTTAACATATGGTCTAGATATTTATATGAAATTCTGTTTTAGCTGTTTGGACATGCAAATAAATGCATGTGATTACATAATAAAAAAAAACAAAGGCGAAGTTAGACTAAGTTGAATTTTGAAATAATTTGGGAAGCCTCTATTTTTGGAATTCTAAAAATATTTGGCAAGAATTTTAGAGAAATGGTCAACATATGAATTGTAGATAGATGTCTCACAGATCTATAGGCTTTGAAATAACTTAATTTGAAGTCCATATGAGAGAGATATGGCTAAATAATTGAGTAGAGGTCAGAATCCAGGATAATAAAAATAAGTGTTTTTAATTTTAATTTTTTGGGAATAATACGTAAGAAATCTGAAGAAATAATAAACATAAAAGTTATAGATAATTATCTTAAATTTTTATAGGCTTTGACATCACCTCAATTGGAGTTCATATGAGGGAGATATGACTAATTAATTAAGCAGAGGTCAGAATCAGTCTAGAATCCAGAATAGTAAAATGAGCATTTTTTTTTAATTTTCTAAGAATAATTCGTAAGGAATTTGAAGAAATGATAAACATGAAAGTTGTAGATAATTGTCTTAAATTTTTATAAAATTTGAAATCATCTCAATCGGTGTTTGCATGAGGGAGATATGGTTGAATATGTGAGAAAATATCACAAAATACGACCAGACCGTGTTATGGGTTGCTTCAACATGAGTAGGTTGTGTTCAGGGCTGTTTTTGAGCATTTTGAATGATTTTTCAAGTATGTTTTGGGTGTTGGATTATCATATTTTTCACTGTTTTCTACTTAAAAATAATCTTATTTGTTGAAATATTTTTAAGAAACATATATTCAAGAAAAATACTTTTAAAATGATGATTTTGGTATCACAAATTACTCTTTTTCTTTATTTGATTTAAAATGAATCATATTGGATATTGGTATGTGATGAATGATTGTTAATCATTGGGTATAAAAATGATGCATCATATTATGAATGTGATTGAATGGCAAGCATAAAGTTTATGGTAAATTACTTGATAATTATATATATACACACACACACACACACACACACACACACACACACACACACACATTTATATGTATTGATGAATATCGACAGGTTGTATGGCTTGATACAGTACTGAGTAAGAGACGCTCTATTAGTCTGAGTGAACCAAGGGAGGGCCACTCCAACCGAGTGACAGAGGTAATATGAGGAGGCAAATAGGTGATGAACTCACATTCTCTAATCACTTATTGTGACTGTAGTCGATCGGTCACTATGCGTATAGCACATGAGTGAATTGAGAACTGTGATATGTTTGAGCATTTAAAAAAAGAGTGGATATTCAGTGCATATATAGTATGTTAATTATGCATCAACTCTCCAAATCTTAATATTTTATGTGTAACTTATACAGCTGAACATAACTTATATTTTCTCATTATATTTTATTTATGTTAAGTCTACTGAGAACATTTGTTCTCACTATTATTGTGGTGTCATGTTCAGATAAAAAGAAATGAGATACAACAGAAAATGACGTTACTAATGGAGGTATTAATGTCAGCACCATCTCCTCATCCTTTGTATTTCAAGGGTAGAGTGCTGTATAGAGACTCTTATTTGTGTATTAAAATATTGTATTGTATAATTATTATATGTGTGAGATTTGTAATATATATATATACATATATATTGTGTTTAAACATATGGCATATTTAACATGAAAAATATGAAAATAAATAAATAAATAAATAAATAATAATAATAACAATGAGATAAAAAAAACTAGACGTTACATTAGGCATGGCTTAAAAGAGAAAATTAGAGATGATATTTTTATGAACAGAGTTGCTAATTTTAAACAACTAATTGAATGTGCCCACGAACTTGAGGAATTGAATAAGGTTTTGAAAAAGATCCAACAAGCAAGGATGAACAAAGGACTAAAGGAGATTGGAGTTCCATGAAAAAATTTGGTTTAAGAGGTCATATCCAAGCATCACCCATGTCAACCGAAGCAACCCACAACAAGTGTAAAATGCAGGGGAGTCCAAGATTGGGACGCATGACATAACTTTCATCTCTAACACAGAGTGCCAAAACCATAAACTATCAGAGGTTGAGGTTGCGCTGAAATTTGAGAAAGGGGAGCAAAATTATTCTATCCATCACCGCCATAACTAATTGCTAAAAGAACTGAGTGAAGAAACAAGGGAACAAGACGTAGAAGCTGGGAAGGAGGAGTTATTGCTTGCTAAGGAACTTAACTATTTAGAAAAAACTTGCAAAAGATAGAAATAGAGGAAATAGACGATGGAGAGAATGCGAAACTGATTGAAACTAGTTTTAGGTAATGTGTAGCAGTGATGAAGTTTTGAAAAGGGCCATCTATAAAGGGGAAGGACAATTGGGAAATTACGCAGAAACAAAGCGACTCCCTTTGCCTTCTTCAAAGTTGCTCACAAAAGGACAAAAGAGGGTGTGTTACTGTGGGATAATAGGGTTGAAATTGGTGCGATTAAGTTCCATCTTTTGACTTGGGCCTATACAAAATATGGGTTGATTGAAAAATTAGCTAAAGGCTTTTGGATTTGAGAGTTGGGCCTAGATAGTGCAAATAACCAAGAATTTGAGGTTTCTTTGGCTAAAAAAAAGAATGAATATCAAAGAGAGGGGAAGAAAAAATAGTGTCATAGTGGGAAAAAGCCACCCATCCATCTTCACCACTCACTTTGAGGGCAAGGTAAAACTTCAGGGGAGGAAGAGTAATGATGGAACCATAGTTAAAAGGCATAATAAGAGAGTCATTTTGGATTTTTATTGAGTAAGGACACATGCCATATTATAATAGAAGTGGTTAGTTAGGATTTTAGTTATAAATAGGGGAAGAGGGCTAGTGGGGTAAGGCATGAAAAATTATATGGGAATTGGGTTTTGGGAGGATACTAGCTCCTTTAGGTGTTAGATGTTACTTTTATTGTATTTTTTTTTTATATTTTTAGTATAATCTTAGTATTTTATTTCTATTTTGTTAGTAAAATCCCTAATGGAGATCTAGGTCTCCATCAAAATTTGCTCATACCAATCATTGCTTTAATGTTGATCACTTCCTGTCTTGTAGTTAACTGAAGGCAAAGAAGCAATACTATCAGTTGAAAGGCCTTTACTCTCAGTCCCATAGTTCATGAAATAATTGAAGTATACTCAATGAGATAAAAAGGGCTAGGGAACACAGGGTAGCATTACACAAACTCCAATATAGAGCTAGGTCACCTCGTATGCAAGTTCATCTGAATCAATGTCCTTCCACGCAATCCTACAAGAGAAAAAATTAAAAAAGAAGCATTGAAAGAACTGTTTTTATTAAGAGTGTGGATTGAAGAAAAAACTTTATGAAGAGAAAAGAAGGAACACAAAAAATGAGGATAGGATAATCTCCTAGGGAAGAACACAATATCCTCCGAAACAAATAACAAAGTGAAACCCAAATAAGCTAAAAAATGTAACAAAATTGTCCAATCTTTCTACCTATAATATATAGAATCCTTTATAACACTAAAGTAAAGCTCTAAACACAAGTCTTATCCCTTTACATAAAATATGTAAGGGCAAACAAATGGTCATGAAGATGCAAAAAATTATCTTCCACTAGATATACCAAGAATCGGATGACTCGCACACTGCAAGAAATTTTAGCATTCTTATTCTTATTAAAACCTTTAAAATTAATATCATGAGAAATTTCGCCAAAGTGTTAGCATGGACTAAGAGTTCTTGGAGACAACAACAACAACCAAGCCTGTTCTCACTAAGTGGGGTCAGCTAAATGGATCAAATGCCTCCATGATGACCTATTATAAATAAGATCAATAGATAGATTGTTAATTGTTAAATTTTTCTTAATAGTTTCACCAACTTTTTTTTTGACCTCCCTCTACCTCTAATTATCGGGCTGCTCTCCATTTGATCTACTTTTCTCAGTAGAGTTTCTACAGGTCTTCTCCACACATGGTTAAACCACTTTAAACAAGATTCTACCATTTTATCAACAATAAGTGTTACTCTAAATTTCTCTTTAATGCACTCATTTTTAATCCTATCTCTTCTAGTATGTCCACACATCCAGCGCAATATTCTCATTTTTGCAATATTGAGTTTATTTTCATATTGTATTTTAACCGCCCAACATTTAGTACTATATAATATAACAGGTCTAATAACTATACAATAATTTTTTTTATCACAAATGACACTCGAAACCTTCCTCCATTTCATCCATCCTACTTGAATCCTATGGTTTACGTCCTCCTTTATTTCGTCATCATTTTGTATAATGGACCAAAGATATTTAAAAATTGTGACTTGTTTTAATATTTATTCTCTAAGTTTTACTTCCAAATTCTTATTTATTTGCTTTTTACTAAAGTTATATTTTATATATTCTGTTTTATTTCTACTTATACTAAAGCCATGTGTTTCTAAGACTTGTCTCTATGACTCTAATTTTATATTTATTTCTTCTTTCGATTTACTAACTAAGACTATATTATCTGCAAACTCATACATCGAGGCCCTAAATCTTATCTATGTTCAGTAACTGCGTTCAAAATTAAGTTAAAAAAATATAGGCTCAAAGATGACCCTTGATGTACCTCTATAGTTGGAAAAATCCTTTGTGTCTCCACTTTGTATTCTTACACAAGTCGTGATCTTATCATACATATCTTGGATTGCTCGAATATATGTAATACGTACTTCTTTCTTCTCTAAAAACTTTCATAAAACCTCTTTCAGCACTCTATTATATGCCTTTTCCAAATTAATAAAAATTTTATGTAGATCTTTTTGTTTTCTTTGATATCTTTTCATCAATCTTCGCAATAAGTAAATTATTTCCATGGTTGAACTTCCTGACTTAAAACCAAACAGATTCTCTGTGATTTAAGTATCTTGTCTCAATATCTGCTCAATGATTTTCTCCCATAATTTTATAGTATGACTCATGAGCTTAATTCTCCTATAGTTGGCACAATTCTGTATAAAGTACTTCTCCTCCATTCATTTGACATTTTCTTATATCTCATTATCACATTAAACAACTTAGTGAATCAACTTATATTTTTCCTACTTATACCTTTCTATACCTCAATAAGTATATTATTAGGTCCTACAGCTTTGCTATTTTTCATTCTCTTCAAAGTTTTCTTTACTTCAAACTCCTGAATTCTACAATAAAAAGTATAATTGCGGTTCTTCTCTACAATATTTAATCTATCAGAGTAACAGGTCAACTCATATCTTTAATTAAAAAATCTTTAAAAGTAACTCTTCTATATTTTTTGGATATTTTGCTTTCTTACCAAGACATTATCTTCTTCATCTTTAATATATTTCACTTGATTTAAATCTCTTGTCTTTCTTTCTCTACCTTTCGCAAGTATAAAAAATTTTCTTTCCTCATCCTTAGTTCTTAAATATTGATATAATTCTTCAAAAGTTTTAGATCTTACTTCACTCACAGCTTTTTTAAAATTTTTCTTAACAACTTTATATTTTTTTTCTAATTTTTATTATTTTTACATAAGTGTCACATTTTATAACACTTCTTTTTTTAACGTTAATCTTATTTTGTATCTTTGTATCTCACCGCTAAAATTTTTTATCCTTTAGTTCAATGCCTCTTGATTCTCTACGAATCTCTTTTGCTATTTTTCTTATTCTTTTGACCATCTCGTCCCACATATCGTTAGCATTTTTTTGAATCTCCCAAAACTTATCTTGGAGAACTCCAAACAAATTATTTCCAAGGAAATTTGCATCTCGACAATGTAAAAATAGATGGGCCACCATTTCCAAACTTGGTCTACACATAATACACAACTGACCCAAGAAGAGGTTTTATTGTTTCCAATGCGTTATCAGAAGGAAACTTTTCCCTATTTGTAGAATGATTAAGATTTTAAATTCCCCATTCTTAATTGAAGAAATATGAGCGGAATTAAGTAAAAGCATCTGGGATTGTAGTTCATTAATCTATCTATTAAATAGGTTTGTGAAGATTTGAAAATTCCAATATAACAGCCCTGAAAATAATAAAAGTTTTGGATGGGTGAATTATGTAAAGATGAAAAATAATAGAGCTGAGAAAAAGCTTCCAAGAAATAGAGCATTTACAAAGCAAACACTACAAACGTTGAGGGCATACACAAGACTCATAAAATACACCGGACTCTAAATGTGTAACTGCTAGGCAATGTGAAGAAAAATGTGTTTCAGAACTAGCTAGAGTAAACGCACTGTCCAAATAAACGACCCCGAGGAGACTTTTGATTTATAAAGCAACTTTTCTAAAAGCGAATTTTCTGTGTTTGGTGAATGGGTAAGAAAGAGGAAGGATTTTAAGAATAATCTCCCAAAAAACAAGAGTCCAAATCCTCTTATCTTAGTCAGATGATAAATGAAGAGAGTCAAGCTAAAGTAAATGAGATTCCAATTCAGAAGCTTCTCTATCGTTCAAGCTCCTAAAGAAACGGAAGTTTTAAATGCATTGGAAAATTGAGTAATGTAGAAATTTATATTGGGAGGCAGAGAAAAACAATGAAGGCAAGGAAAAGACTCCATAAAGAGAATATCCCCTACTTAAAGTTCTCCCTAGAGTCTAACTGTAGAGTTATTTCCCACCCCTAATAAAAAAATGAAGAAACAGAAGCTACAGAAGAGAGGAGGAGCAGTAAAGAGACGTGCCTTAAGAAATGACCGACTCGTAGTGCATGCAGGGTTGGTATGCTACCTATTTTGGTGTATACTATACTTACCCTTAATTGCTTAAAGTAAATCTCTCAAGCAGGAAAAACGATAGCCATTTTCCAACCAAAGTAATGTTTTTAGGACACCAAATTGCCGAGAAGCAAACCCCCCTCTTTTTGGGGCCAACAACAACAAATCTCTAGGCTAACTAAATGATTCTCCTCTATTGTCCCATTCTCAACAATTCAGAATCTTCTCATTCTTCTGAGCCCCCCCCCCCGGCCCCCAAATAGAACACTAAAAGGGCACCTTTCCAATTATTCAATGTTTGGAGTTATTTATTTATTTTTTTAATCACAGGGTCCCAAAACAAAGCCGCACGAGCCATAGTACATTATCAAAGGCTAATATTGCAAAAAAGAATAACAAAAAAAATTCATTGTGATCAATTCTTTGTTTACAGTAAAGAAGTAAATAAACAAGAGGAAGAAGGAAGCAAAATCAGAATAAAAGCCTTGACTTACAATGGATGCAATCAAGGATTTTGTTGGACCTATAAGAGAGTGTGTGTAACAAAACCATTGTTATGCCTTCTCTTAACAACTTAGGCATTTGAGATGAATGGTCCTTGACATAGTACCACCAAATGATCCTTGTTACTTCCATTCTTCATAATTAATTAATTTTGGCACAAGGTACAGTGAACCTATGTTTTTGTCCATGCCTCAAAACCAAAAGGATTTCCATGTGAGGGGTGTGCTAGAGATATATACCAAAACCATTCGCAGGTCTTCTAATAACTTGAGATTTTGGAATGAAATTTGAAATGGTCCTTGACAGAAGCAAAAAAACTTAATATTCTATATGTGATCCTCAATCTACATAACAATTTGAAGCACATTGTGTGGGACTACTGATAAACCATATAAACAACCACTAAGAGAGCTTAAAGCAAAACAGAGAAGAGCTACCCTATAAGAGAATAACATTACGAGATGAGCTTTGGTTTTGGAAAAAAAAAAACAAACTCACAACAAAATAACAACAACAACAAATATAGCAACTATCATACTAATTACACAAATATCAATTTTAAACAAATACATCATATAGTCCTTGACTTCGTCTACATGACTAGTATCCAAGCAAATCCTGACCAGTGATACTAGCAGTCTAGCACAAATACTTCATCCTGCTCTCCAGGATCAGGAAAAAAAAAATTACCCTTTTCTCATGCTTCTTTGTTAAAATATGTATCATTCTAACAATTTTTCTCAACAAGTAATCTCAAATTACCGAGTATATTAGAGAAATGAAATTCCTAATTTGGACAATAATATATTGGACTTAGGAATCAACAACTAACACAACTCGCTTTCATAATACGTCAAAAATAGAATATGAACATATGCACTCATAAAATTTCTCATACATTATAAAGCACAGCAACAAAAGGTGAAGAGAAAAGGAAAGTTTTGCCACCTTTTCCAGCAAAACGTGGCAGAGATTTATGGCTTTCATTAAGGACGAGGAGAAGATGGAAATGATTGCACAGATGACAAGGTAAGTGCTGAAACTGGAAATCATGGGGTTAGGAGACAGTTCAAGAAGAAGCTTGGGGGTGATAGTGATAGAGTGGCTCCAAAGAATGAAAAATTAATGACAACTGTACTGAAAATACCAGGCGAGGAGCTCATTTAAGGGTTCTAGAACAATAGATCTTATTCAATCTCTTCCATTACTATTTTCAGTACTAATTTTAAGTCCAGCTTCAGTATGGAGATTATTTTCTGTACAGCCATGGCTGAAAATATGAAATAAGTACTCATGTGAAACTCATAATAATAATAATAACAACAAAGCAAGATTAGTAGAATAGATCTACAAAATTTCTATCTTGTCAATAATAATAACAAAGTTCTCAAATTGTGATAAATGGGGTATTCATAGCGCTCTCCACAAAGCAATCCCTTAGAAATAAAGTGACAATGAACAATCAAACCCACTAAACTAGAATTATGAAATTCTATCCAAGCAAAGGATTAAAATCCCAAACTGACGAAAGTTTATAAATTTAAAACCCTAATTAACATAAAGAAAAACTTAAATCCAAATCAAAACCCTTCTGTCACAATTTGAGAACCTTTGACTTGATTATTGACTCTAAAGAGATTTTGTAAGTTGTTTCTACGGTTCTTTGTTACCTCTCCTACATCAGGGAGCTATGTGTAGCTGGAACAAAGTCAGGGAGTTCTGTGTGTTTGGCCTTTAGGAAACCTGACAATAAATTTTTGGCCTTGAAAGAAAGGAGCAAGAAACAGAAAATATTCTAGAATCACTTAGAAGGAAAATATATATACCTGAGAATCAGAAAGATGGTCCTCTGTATCCTCAGCCTCCCCTGAAATTGGAAAGAAAACTAGCAGTTCTAACTGTTGGATAATTTCAAAAATCCACTAATTGTTCATTGGTGGCCAAAATCACTCACTATCATTTATCCCTGCAAGGGCCAACTGTCTAGGTGCCGCTTCCCTCTCTTCAGCCTTTTGTAAGTTGTAACGCTATTGCGTGGGCTTCATCACTTGAGAATACCATATCTGAACAACTTTAAAAAATACATTAGACGAGCTTTGTTTTTGTTATATTAACAGGCAGTGCATTTTGGCCCTTACAAATATGAGATTATTAAATAAAGCCGGTGCTAACCTTTTGTTTCCATGTTTCTGTCCCTGCACAAGTTTTACTTCAGGATTAAGGGAGCTTCTTTTGTCATTTTCTATCAGCTTGAAAATTGAACCCTTTGTTGTCAATCTGCAAGTCTTCGTAATAAATAATACTCTTCAAGTCTTCATAAAATTGAACCCTTTGTTGTCATTTGCTATCCGCGATGCTGTCGCAAGTGGGCTGAAAGTTCCTCTAAGCAAGCTTTTGCTGATTTTCTATATGACCTCTGAGAAAGTCCAACAATTGCACAATTTGTTGAATGTTATTTCTGTGTCACTGCCAAAATTATATGCTCAAATGAAACCTGTAGCAGCTGTATCCGGAAAACGGCTTAGTTACATCTCTGTGATATCTTAACTTCCAGATACACGTTATGAGTGGTAACTGGTATGTGGCATATGGTGAGGTTTAATCTACTAAAAGGATGCAGACAATAAGAAATTCTTAGCTACACTCCTTAAACAGAACATGGTATAAGGAGCCAATAAAACTTACCAAAATGGTTGGGTCATTGGACTCCCATAATTTGAAACAACAATTTTATTGAGTATTCATGTGTGTGGAAAATGTAGAATCAGTTTTTTGGGAGTTGGGACTTCAATTCTATATTTGTCATAACGTGTTATAGAGTTTTTCTTGGGAAAACTACATTCTTACTTTTCTCTTGTGTGTATGAAAGTAGAAGTTCCCAGAGACTCTTCATGACGACGAGAAGATACTTATAACCTTTTAACATATTTTTATTCAGGAATAAATTTTATTTAATTTTTATGAATTAACATTCCACATTTCGATTCATTAATAATTTGTTAGTTCAGCTAAATTTTTGAAATTGTTCATACAAAAAAAAAAATGCTTCAATTGCATCAGAGAAAAGGTGACGCATATAGATCATTACTATTAGTTTAGGCAACTGAAAAAAATCTGCTGCTCTATGTAGCAAATATATCAGATACTAAATTTGATTTAGACATAGAAATCATTTCTAGATTTATAGTTAAAAGGAGGTTGCTTAACAATACGTCCTAATGTAAGTCAAATGCATAATGGCTCCTAGGTGTTGCTTTGTAATGTTAATTCTTTTTGCTTTGTGTGATTTCATTTCTGGTGATTTTTTTTGGCATAATCTGTGATGTTTATTCCATTATGGGTGATGGGTATTCATCGCACTTGGCTCTGTTCTACTCTGTATGTTTCATTGTGCTGCCTGAATAGTTGGGAGCAACTTTTTTAAATTTCTCTCCCTCGCCCTACAACTCTTTTCTGCACCTCTTTGCCTCACCCTAGTGGTGCTTTTTCTTGAGCTATAATATATATAGCCTGATGGGTTGCTGTCTGTGTGAGATTGTTATTTCCTCATTTTCCTGTTGTTATTAAGATGAGCTCAATAATGACTATTGACTAATGAAATCTTTTAGAGTAGTTCTCACAGTAAAAAACAGCGGGAAAGCCTTGTCAGAAACTGGATCTGGTTTCCTTCCTAATTGATTATATTTCTTGGAGCAATTGCTGTTGCATCCTATAAAGTGATCAGAAGCTGCAACTATGAATAGCCTCAAATTGTTTGTCTTTGTCTATTCATTTGGATTACGATCCTTGCTTCAAAACAGGACAATTGCAACCATGGATAGTTTTTGTCTAGTCTTTCAGGAAGATCTTTTATATTCAATTTAGGGTTAGTTTGCAATTAGTTTTGCTTTCACTCGTGGACATTGAATGAGTCTATGAGACTTTGGTTCCAACCACACCATATCATGTGAGTGTCCTGTATATTGCTTTTTCTACTAGTTATTATGCATTCCCATATATTTTATATAAGGGCTTGACTTACATATAGTTTTTAATATTTGTTTTGGATTAGTGATCATGTTTATTTTTATAATTATATTTTAGTCGGAATAAGAATGTTTAGGTTTAAACTCAGATTTAATTCTAGCAAAATCAAAACTTGTCTTGAAAACTAAATTTATGTAGAGGATGGTATTATTTTATAATTTTATTATTAAAAAAAAAAATATATACAATAATGAACTAAGCCATAAGTTTGTATTTTAATTAGTGAATTAAAATTAAGATAGCCTTGAGTTTAAGCAGAAGTTCGTTTATTAAGTTTATGTCTAAATTTAGATAAATAAGTCTAATCCGTCCATATCAATCTATTTATGAGTATTACAACAAAACTAATTTAATATTTAATAAACTTTGACAACTAATTCTACCATTATAATCATCAGAACTACTAATACAACATCAGAACAATCTTTTGCTTTATTTAAAAGCAAAAGATTAGCTAAATGTCAACGGAAGAAATTTTATAATATATTTTTCAATGGTCAATAAAAATAAAAATTAGAAGTTAATGGGGACTCAAGAGTAAATTTAAGTTAGAAAATTCGAAACTACAATATAATTGGATAACATCACATGAAGCAGATAATACAAAAGAAAATTATGGAAAAGTGAGGAGCAACACTAATTCGATTGTGGAAAAGTCAACTGAGTTTTATCTAATACACTTAAGGTCAGAAATGGTGTTTCTATTTCTTACATCATTTTTCAATAAAATAAATAAAAAAGATACTGATTCCTAACCTTTCAACACAAGAGAAAGAACATTGAAATAAGACAGGAGAAAAAAAGAAGCCAAACCATTTTGAAAGAGACTGATTTTCAATTTACATACTGACTGTTTTTTTCTTCTGTATTGTGCTTGAATTGGTTTTATCACAAAGACAATTCATTGGTTATTTAGTTATAGCATAAGCCATTAAGTGGGCTGAATTTTGAGCACCTTTTAAGCTAGTTCAAACTTGAAATTTGATTCAAATTCTATTTAAGTAATTTGAGTGAAGAATTTTATTTGGGTGAGTTGTTTATCTTCCATACAAGTACTTTATTGGTCTGGATAACTTTTTGGAATTATTTGAACCCACTTCAAGTTTAGAATTCATGCTAATCAATTGGAAATACTTGCTATCCAAGTTACTTTTTCTCTCGACAAAACTTGTTTTAGTTTGAGTTTGAACATTTTAGCTTGGTATCAAGATTTTGCTCTTTTGATGTTTTAAAGTTTCTGGACTTTGAATGTTGGGACTTGTTAGGTTGTTATAGATAGGAGGGATGGAGCCTCCACAAAACCCACTCGGTTGGCCTCCACCTCTTTGTCCCTATCTTTTATAGCAATGTCAAATATTTCGGCCCAATCCACCGTGGGTCAGTTTTAAATAGATTTAAAAATCAATGCTATCTGGTCCCAAAATAATCTGTAGACTAAACGGGTTAGCCCACAGACTACTATCTTAAACAGGCTAAGCAGTTTATAAACAAGTTAATTCCTTTTAATTTTTTTTAAATTTTTAAAAGGAAAAATATTTTAAAACCAAATCAATGTAAGTGTAAAAAAAAAATTATAATCACGTTAATGCATGTATATATTACAAAATAATGTAATTAAAGGTAAAAAAAAATAAACTTTTTAAGTTAGATAAACCATTTTAATATATATATTTTAACTTAAAATCATCGAATGGATGAAATAAATGAGTTGATCCATAAATTATAATTTATTTTAATAATAATTAGTTTTTTTTAATTAAGTTTGATAAATTATTGCATGAGATTCTAATTTTAGTATTTGTGATGAATTAATACAAAAATATTATATTATTAAAAATATATTTTACCATGGGAAATTTTTATTTCACATATCTAATGCCGCCTAAAATTATGGTTTAATTGTTTTTCCAATAGCATGATTTTAGTCGTTTGCCTAATCTACGATTGACTTGGTTTGGGGTTAGACGTGTGGAAATTTTGCGCCAATTATTTTGTCAAATTTGCTTTTAGTCAAAATTTGATATATTTTTCCGTTGAGTTAGATGTTTTGAACCGTAGTTAGTTGTTTATTTATTTATTGTTGCTTCAGAGTGTCACCAAAACCGTTTATTTAGGATAGGTGGAGTAATCGTATTCTAAGCAAAAAGTCAACGAAATAAATGTCTCTTCTTGTTTTTCTTTTGTAAATTTTGTTTCTTGTAATGGATTATATATCATTCTTGTTGGTCACAACCGAAAGTATGACTTTGTAGGTTATGTTAATAATTTTTTTATTTTAATTTTATAGAATTGTCAAGGGAGACTTTGTGGTCCAAATAGCACTCGCGTGATTAAGTGTCATTAGTCTTAACTTATAGGGTTTAATTTCTCATTCTATTTCTACTCATGCAATATTTATAAAGTCATCAATTTGTATAAATATAATAAATTAAAAATAAAAATATAAAAGATATATCTTCAATTATAATAATTAAATTCTTTAAAAATAAAATTATTGTATATAAATTAAAATAATTTTTTTTAATTTATTTAAAATCTTAATGTGTATATTTAATAGAGAATCACATATTTTTTTTATAAATTAAATAATTTTATATCAAAAAAATATTTTTTGAGTATTTTTATATATATTTTTTTTTCATAAAAAAATGAATATTTATAATTGATAAATAGTTATCATAATCACAATATATTTTTTTATATAGAAATATTTTTTTACTTATAAACATATTTTTACATAGAGTCTCAGAGTCACATATTTAATATAAAAATGAACTACATATATATTTTTTATTAATATAATTAACAATATTCACACAAAAAAAAAGAAGGTGAGACTTTGGATCTCCTCCAATACATAAGGTGTTAACTAATAAGGTGTCTAAGTCACTTTTTGATTAATTTTGGACTGCAATTGCCTATTCTGATTTACTTTTGAGATTGTGAAATATATTTATTTATTTAATTTTAAGAAGAAAATATCTTTTTTAAAAATTTTAGGAATTTAGATTTTATCCAGGGTTTTTTCAAAAATTGAAAATGAAATTCATTTTCTCCCAAAATATTTTTCTTTCAAAAATATAAAATATTCAAAATTCAAAAAACCTTTAAAAAATTATGTTTTTCAAAAATTCAGAAAAATGGAAAAATAAAGAGGAAAAGAAGCAAGGCTAATGAAATTTCATAATTAAAATTCATTAACCCATTTCTAAATCACTGTCTTTATAAAATCTTTTAGTCATTGTTTTATCTTTCTCTGCCAAAAATATTAAAATTAAATCAACCCGTTATTTTTACTTAAACTACATCAACTTTCATCCTCGTTGCAGAATACATAGACTTTAAATTCTCATATTAGGTTAATTTTTCTCTTATTATTATTATTATTATTTTGGTGCTGGATAAAGATAATTGAACCAAAGATTAAGGTGATAAAATTTAAGACTTTTCTTCCAAAATAATTTTCAGAAAACCGAATCCAAATTCATAATAAAAGATTTCATTCTTTTTTGTCATCTAAGTTAACTCTTTTATGTAATAAAATATTTAATTTTAAATCATATTAAACTGGAAAACATGCATTTGAAGAAAAGTATTTATTTTATTTTATATTTCCTTTGGTATTACGCAGGATTAACAGACCCATATCCATATAGGCATGGATACATACAAATCCACAATATTTATTTATTTATTTCACCATCAACTTTATTCTTCTTTGCAGCTGCATACTTCTTCTCTATCCTCTCGCGCAAACTTCACGCCCTGACATTAATGACACAGAAAAAAAAAAGAGATTAAATAAAGAATAAGAACCTATTTTCATAAA
The DNA here is from genome assembly GCA_037074535.1 of Gleditsia sinensis. NCBI lineage: Eukaryota > Viridiplantae > Streptophyta > Magnoliopsida > Fabales > Fabaceae > Gleditsia > Gleditsia sinensis. Next base: position 13,225,637 of record CM073471.1, read on the forward strand.
ACAAACAAAAATTTATAGAGCCACTTGTAATTACACTGTTATTTTTTTTATCATAATATAGAATATCAACGTATAGAACATTAAGATAATTATTATTTTTAAAATTATTATAAATATTAATTAATATAGAATATCAACGTATAGAACATTAAGATAATTATTATTTTTAAAATTATTATAAATATATAATTAATATTTATAAAAGTTAAAATTTTATATATATTGAATGGCTTTTAACATCTTAAGTTTCAAGATAAAGATACCAACGTACTAGAATATAAAATATCATAATTTTTATGATTTTTATGATTTGTAGGAAAATTGAAAATTTTATAAAAAATATATATATAATTGGTGTTTTATAAAAATTTAATAAAGATAAAATTTCAAGAATAAGGAATATGAAATCTCCATAATTTTTGAATGATATAAGATATTATCAATGTTACTATTTGGATGTATATAATTCGATGTTAATAGATATACATCGAATATACCCTAAGATACTAGGATGAAGACACAGGTATCAAAGGCCTTCTATATTTGTTGTTGCGTTACGTGATTGAAAAAGAGAAAATGATAGTTCAAGAGCCTTGGTTCAAGTGAAATTTAGGGAGTAGTCCTGATTACAATGGCTCGATTCTTCACTCCCTTCTCCTCGGAGAATAGACTCAAGTGTCACTTGAACCAAAATAAAAAAAGAAGAAGATCTTTAAGAAAGGAGAAGAGGACTCACTGGTTGTAGTCAATATTGACTTTTCCTGCATCAGGGTTAGCAATGATAGCGAAAGCTTCCTGAGAGAGATCAAGGGTGGCTTGGCATCCTGGGGAAGGGCAACGATCTATGATCTTGACTGTGACACTGCCTCCCCTGCAAGGGTTTGGCACAGCATTGGTTCCTCCTGTGCATGTTACGGTATACATTCTTCCACATGCAGCTCCATTGTCCCAAAGGGGATCGCTCGCAGCTGCTATCATAGTTCCCTGGTTTTCGAGGCCACATGCATTTGCTGCATATCAAGTACCATTAATTGCTCAGCTTCATGTTTGTTTATCACACAAATTAAGAATATATATGCATCAATAATTACGTATTCACAAATTTTTCATAACATAAATCTTTTTATTAATGAAAAAACATTAAAATTAGATATAGATTTGTAGGTGTTTGCTATAATCAGATTCTTCAATAAAAGCATAATATATAACTTTTTTTTAAATTACATCATTAACTCCTATAATTTTTTTTTCATGTGTTGTAATTTGTTAGTATATATGAAAGAGATGCTCTCCTTTCGCTTATTGAACATAATGATGTTCGTAGATTTAAATTTGAATTTGATGTAGTACTACACACTGAGTCAAGAAAGGAAAAAGTGATGGTGTTGAATAGGCCCCCTCTGCTCCTATTTTCTCTATGGCTTATTTATTGCATCATGTAATATACTTGGTAAAGCATGATATATAGTGTGCATGCATATATACTTAATAAATCTGAAAAGCTTATGAACAAGGGCCCATCATGATATTGTTCACATATTTTTGTCACATGGCATGAAGTTTGAACTTAATAAAAATCTCTTCTAAATTATTTAAACATTTTAACCATTAATTAAAACTACACATTGACCTGAAGTTGTTTACAAATATGATCATAGTTAGTAATGAAGGAAATTATGCTTTTCCACCATAATTTTTGCATTTAATTATAATTTATTTGCACATAATTTTGGAAATTGACCCTATAGTCTATATTTTTCATTACTATTTACTTTTTATTATCTAAATTAAACTTTAACTTTAATAATAATTATGTGAAATTATCAAAATATTTTTTCATCTACGTAATATCTTGTGAGGAAACAAATTTTTTTGCAATTTAACTTAAATGCCATTATAGTTAGCGCGCAGTATTGGGCACGTAAATTAAAAAATCAATTATAAAAATTTAAAAATTTAAAAATAAATTACAATTAAAAATAAAAACGAGGGTAAAAAAATGCGAGTTCCTTAGAAATGACAATCTAGACAATTAAAATCCGAAATTAACAGTGTTAGAGCTAATAAAAAGCTAATTAATTAGCATGAAGATATTAAGCATTTGTGTACTTACGATAGTAAGTAGTGTAGAAAGTGGCAGTTCCAGGAATGGCAGATGCCACAGAGACAAGGCTTATTATAATGGCAAGCCCAGTGAGAACCACCACATTCCTTTTGATCGCCATTTCACTTTGTAATGCTTTGTGCAACAGAATCCCTACTAAGATAACTCTGTGTTTGTGTGTGTATCAAATTTGGGAAGATTAGTCCCTCTTTTATAGCCAAAGGCTAGCACATTAGACGCCTTTTTTCTTCTTCCAAAGAGGTGACAGTCTTCCCACGTTTCTCCCCACGTTTCTCCCCGTCAGCCTAACTCTATCTAGAATTAACCAGAGGTTCCTTGTAGCAAATTTTTTTCTTTTTTTATATTTTACTCATGCAGATTTTGTCCAAGTTTAAATAAAATTCTCTTCTTTGACAATTTTAAGGTTGGACGTCTGATGGATGGCTTTCGACGTTATCCAAGTTTAAATTAAATTCTCCTCTCGGAAAATTTTAAGATTGGACTCCCACACGTTATTATACTATATTTAGAACTTTCCTTTCAAAATACTTGTTAGAAAAATTGAACTCATATTTTGATTGATTAAAGAAAAAAAGAATAAATTATTATTCTTATTATCAAGAAATATAATATCTTAAAGTTCTAGTTTATTGCAATTCTCCAAAATTTAAAAATATTTGGATGTTAACATTGTTAATAAATATTTAATAAATTTATTCTGCCCACCAAAGTAAATTTGTAAAATATCTATTTACTAGTTAATATGAGGATATTTTCTAAAGTATGATTGTCTTCGAACAACTGAAATAAAAAAAATTGAGGATCAAATTAAAAAAAATGCATTGTTTGACCAAAATTAATCAACAATTCATTCGAAAACCATTAGCAACTAAGCTAACCGTTTTTTTTTTCTTAATTTTTTTTTTTTGGTATTCCTTTGGGTAATAGCCACATCCTTTTCCCTTGAAAATGTAGCATTTCAGTAGTTTTTTTTCGAATACCTCCTTCAGTTTACTTGTCCTACGTCTTCAAGCTAATTGACATAAACTCAAAAATATTCTTAAAAGTATTTTGCAACTGAAAGTTTATAATCATTTATTGGTAAAATGACCTTAACCAGTTAGCCTACTATATATAATGTAATTTAGGATAATATAAGATAGATTGATGAAACTATGTTGACTAATATTTTACAAATGATGATAAGAAAACTTCAACAAAATCTTCTAATGACCACCTAATCCCTTTGTTATTATTCTACCAGATTTAATTTCGGAAAAATAACCCATTTTCTCTTTTTGTTATTTTCTTTTTATATTTTAAAATTCATAAAGATATCTTTTTTGCTGGCAGATTCATTCATGGAAATTTTTTAGAACTTTAATGACAAGTGCTCTAGAGGATAAGTTCGAATTTATCATAGAAAGAGTTAAAACTTATAATTATTTTAACATTCGAAAGAGAGAAAAAAACTCTTAGTTAAAAAAAAAGGCATACTATAAATTTGACAAAAACTATAAAAAAAACATGGTTAATTAAAAGATCAAATATTCATGTCGCCTAAGGCGATCTCAAGTAATTGGAGAAATGAGAGTTTAGGTAAATGTTCATAATTAAATTCCTTCATCCATTCATATATACACCAGTGGTTTGACGTGAACGTAAGCATGTTAATTCATTTTTTCTATTTTATATTAATTTTAAAAGAATTTAAATAAATTAAAATTTTCGATATATAAAATAATCAATCATCAATATTCATTTTTTATTGTTTAACATTTTCTTATATCTTCTTTTCATAAAAAAGTTTCATACTATCTTTTAAGTAACTATCATTATATTTGGCCCAAAAAAATCATTAAGTTTATTATTTATTTTTATAACCTTATTTTTTCAAACATCCATTACCAAAAGAGGCCAAAAAAATTCTAATACCATGTTAGTATGAATAAAAAATAAAATATCTAGAATTATACTCCAATAAAAATAATTTTTTTTTGACAATTGAATAAGTTTTATTTAAGTGATTCGTGAAGAATCCAAATTTGATCTGATAAAATAAACTATTACATAAAATATCATTTTAAATGGTATATCTGGCTCAGTCAAATTGATTTATCTGGAATAAGCTGACGTTTATTAGGGAGAAAATTTCTGATGATTCTTTTTTTCCTACTTGATGTGACATTTGCGTTGTGTCGTGCCAAATGAAATTTCTCTTAATGTCATTTTACTAAGAAAACGTCAAGCTGCAACGGAAGAACAGATAATGTAAGAACTAATTGTCATGTGATCTTTACCTCTTCCTTTTGCAAAAATTACATTCATTTTTTTTTAATTTTAAATTAAGATAAAAATTTATACTTATATTTTTAAAATTTTAAAAATTATACTAATATATTTCATTTTAAATTTTTATAAGTATTAAAGTATACTTTTAATTAATAATTTTGTGAATTAAACAATTTTATAAAAATATGAACATAGTTTTTATAAATTTAAAAAATAAATATAATTTACGTTTTTTTTGTTCAAATATACATGCCTTCTGGAAAAAAGGGCAAGGCTTATTTTCTTGTGGAAATTCTTAAAAAACATGTGTCTTGACCATGATAGATACTAAAAATAATCTAAGCATATTTATATATACAAAACAATTTAGATCAATCATATGTGAAATTAGGAAATGATTAAATTAATCTGCCACCATTGCTACTCTTCATAAATTTTTTAACTCTTCCTCTAATTTTGTCTATTCTAAATCTTGTCTCATTCATTGAAAATTCGGTAGAATTCGATGGAGAAGAATGAAGGCTTAAAGATCAAAACCATATTATATAGTTATTATGCCATTAAGAACAATAAAGGAGTTATCTTATCTATAATGGCTATTTATGGCCATTTAATTTTCAGAATAATATCTATGTAAATCTAAAATGTTGAATCATTAATTTGAATTATGGATTTTAAATATGCAAAACTGTCACAAATAGTTTATAAGGATAAAATCCTCGTAATATCATAACCGGCTATGACTATATTTGCGTAAGAAAATATAATAAATGGAGTTGTTTCAGATAGTAAATGCCAAAGCATTTTATTTATATATATTTTTATATATGATCTTTAAATATTATTGTAAATTTTTTATAAAATTTCATTATTTATCTTGATTTTAAAATGAGATAATATTATCTCACTTTAAACTTTTATCTACAAAGAAAAAGGAAATAAATAAAAGGCTTCAATATGTTTTTTATTTGTTTGGTAGTATAAATGTTTCAATTTGATATTTCTTTTAAATTAGGGCAATGTTTTTTTCTTATTTTTTAAATTGAAATTAAATTCTTCTATCTCAATTCTATTATTGTATTAATAAAAAAATTAATGTGGACATCAAGCTACTAACACTACAAGAAAGGTGGGATTTAACCACGCAGAGATAACGACGGTCAACAAAAACTGTCGCTAAATTCTGGTTTGACGACGATTTTTTAATCGTCGTTAAAATTGTCTTCTTAACTACAATTAATCAAAAAACGTCGTTAAATCGCAACGGTTTAACTATAACCGTCATAATATGTGGTATAAATTATTAATCCTAGAAAATAGTGACATTTCACAACGGTTTTCTCTTAATCGTGGTTATTTAATGATGATTTTAAATACGGTTCTAGAAGAACCATCGTGGAATAACAACATTTGGAATTAAAACCGTCGTGTCTTCGCAACAATTAGAATTTTGACCGTTGCTCAGAATATGTGTGGTTCAACGGCGGTTTTTTTAAAACTGTCGTTAAACCTAGTTATAACGACAGTTTTAATCATAACCTTCGTGTCTCTGCAACGTTTAGAATCTTGACCGTTGTTCAGGATATGTGTAATTTAACGACAGTTTTTCTTAAGCCGTCGTTAAACCCAGTTATAATGACGGTTATAAGTAAAACCATCATTATGTGGGTTATAAGTTAAACCCAGTTATAATGACGATTATAAGTAAAACCATCATTATGTGAGTCTAACGACGGTTAATAAACCGTCGTTAACGTGTTTAACGACAGTTTTAGCAACCGTCGTTAAACCACACGTCCTTTTATAAATTCGTGTTTTCATTTCTCATTTTTATTACGAACACTTTAAATTACAATTTTTCATTACAAAATATATCTAAGTGTGCCACACGAATATCAATTGACGTACTTTGGTGTGTTTTGAGAGTTTTTTTTTATCTTGCTCAAGGTATGTCATATAATGATATAATTATGTCTAAGTAATTTTGTTAAAATATTGTATGTTCGAAAAATTTTACTGTATTGATTTTTATTTGTTTTTGTGAAGAACTTGTGGCAACCTATCGACTTTTGTACATTCTTTCTTTAGGATCACTTTAAAGGTATGCAATTTAATTATTTTTATTTTAAAGAAATTTATTTTAAAATATTCTTTGTTAAAATACGATAATAATATATATTTTATGTACTTCATATTTATTTAAAAAAATATACTTTACATTGTTATGGACATGTATGAATAAGTTTTTAAATTTGTGTCAGTTTTACAATGTTCATAATATTTATTATTATAATATATTATGTGCGTTGAAAATATTTAGGAGGTAATTTTTTTTAAAGTAATGCTAAAATATTGGATTTAATTATTTATGAACTAAAACATACATATTTAGTATTAGAAAAATTTTATAAAAATTAAAAATAGAGAAAAAATTTATAAAATATAAAAATAGAGATCTTTAGGCGGAGTTGATGGAATAATATGATAAAATTATTAAATACACATAAATAAAAATAAAATTTGTTATTAAAAAATACAAGTAGTTTTTAAAAAATGAAAACAAATATATATAATAACATAAATTTAATAGAGGAATTGAAGTGCAGTTGATGAGATAAAATAATAAATTTCAATAAATAGACAGAGTTAGTATTAAAAATTATTTTTAGAAAACTATAACACTAATTTAAAAATATATGTATGTTTTAATATAAGTTTAACAAATATATATAATAATATAAATGTAGTATAAAATGATAGTGAATTCAGTTTTAAATATAAGTTATTTAGTATTAAAAAAATTTAATTAAAATTGATGCAGATGAATCAAAAAATAATTATTATATTGATAAATATATTTAAATAATATACATAAATTAGTAATAGTAGAGTTGAAGTACAGTTGATTTGAAAATATTAAAATATTAGCGCAGTTGATGACGTAAAATAATAAATTTTAGTAAATAGACGGAATTAGTATTAGGAATTATTTAAAAAAATTAAAATACTAATTTAAAAATACACATAGTTTTTTAAAAATAAAAATAAATATTTATAATAACATAATTTTAATAGAAAATAATAGTGAAGTTTGTTTTAATGCACTATATTCTTATACTAAATTCTCTAATACCTAGCAATGTTTTAGATGTAACTGTAAAGAACTATCTTTGAATATATGACCCTTATATTAACCACTGCTATTATTTTTTCAGATAGGGAATTGAAATTTTAATTCTTTATCTGAATTCCAACAAAATTTTACCATGTAAAGACTATAATTCAATCTTTTGCTGCTAGTGGGTGTCCTTGCCAATACGACGTGATCTATCAAATTCGATCATAAAACTCAAGTTTAAATCAATGACATTAGGAGAATGAAATAAAATTGGCATATGACCAAAAAATTTCTTAATGGCATTGTTTAAGAAGTTAGAATTTTTCTTTTTTGATTCGTAGAGATTTTTCAAGTGTTTTATTTCATATTATGCAAAACCAATGGCATCATTTATCCTACTTTCATAAGGTGCGACAAGTCTTACCAATGAAATCTATAACTTTTATGCATCTAAATTTGCATCATAAGATTTTTAAGATCAAGTAAGTATCTCATTTCTCTATTTTTAACTCTCTCTTCAATATCTGTCTTAAACTCTTTAGGATCAGGATTCTTTATTTATATCAAACCAATCAGGATGATTCTTTATTTGTTGCTTCATTGAATGTCAATGATCACTTTCCATCATAAAGTGTGTTAAATGTTTTTTTTCACGTAATGCATTTTAAAGCTCTTCAAAATGTGTTGTATTTTATGCACAATCAATTGCAAATGTCTTCTCATGCAAAATAGTTTAGAGTAAGAGTTATTTAGGTTAATTGTTATCTAAATTCATAATTATTTCAGATATAGATAAATCTTGGATCCATAAATCTTGACAATCAATAAAGTACCTAAATGGTTTAGACGGATTTTTGAAATTCACAAATGCCAACTCTTGTGTCGAAGAATAATATGCCCATGTCCAAAGTGTAGATTTAAGAAATGGCAACTCATCGAGGTCGTGCGCCAACACTTGATCGTCAAACCATTTTCAGAGGGATACAATTTCTGGAGTTTGTATGGAGAAATGATTAAAGAAGATCCTGCTGCAGGAAATCCTAGAATGCCAATAGAGATCGCAGAACCCATTGCTCGAGATAACCCTGTGCGGGACATAGTCCGTGATGCATTCAGGGTTCACCACAAAAATGAAAGCATCGATTCTGTGGATATGCCTGTTCCACAGTCAGCAAAAAGGATGGATGATAGTGTAAAATATTTTTATGAGTTACTGAAAGATGGCCAACAACTACTATACGAAGGGTGTGAGAAGTATTCCAAATTGTCTTTCTTAGTGAAGTTGTATCACATCAAGTGTTTGTGCAAGATAAGCGACAATGACAAGGCTATATCGATGATACTTGAGTTGCTTGTCGATGTATTCCTAGATGCGAAGATTCTGTCTTCATTTTAGGAGGCTAAAAAAATCAATAATAAGTTGGGGTTGAATTACAAGAAAATTCATGCATGTCAGAATGATTGTATGTTATACTGAGGTGAGTATGAAAGTAGAGAAACTTGTAGTAAGTGCTCCGCACCAAGGTGGAAACCGAAACAGAAGGGCGAGAAGCGGAAAAAAGTGCCTAATAAAATTCTTAGATACTTTTCACTTAAGTTAAGGTTGTAAAGGTTGTTCATGTCTTCTAAGACTGTTAAATTTATGAGATGGCATTCTGTAGAAAAAATTTCTGACAGCATGATGAGGCATCCGAAGGATTCTGAGGCATAGAAGAGATTTGATCTTCTGAATCCTCAATTTACATCAGATCTGAGAAATATTCGTTTAGGTCTTGCAACGGATGGTTTCAATCCATTTGAAAACCTATCTACAAGTTACAGTATATGGCCAGTTGTATTGATTCCATCTAATCTCCCTCCTTGGATATCTATGAAACAGAGTTTATTCATGTTGTCAGTGATAATTCTAGGGAGAAAAACACCGGAGAATAATATAGATGTATTTTTACTACCACTAATTGAGGAGTTGAAAGAGTTATGGGTTGAAGGTGTTAAGACGTACGATACTTTTAGCAAAGAAATGTTCAATATGCATGCAGCTCGTTTTTAGACAATCAGTGATTCCCTAGTCTTGGATGTTTATCAGGATGGAATACTCATACTGGATTAGCATGTCCGCACTGTAACTTTGACTCAACTCCAGTACGTCTCTCTCACAGTCAAAAGTGGTGTGTTATGGGATATCGTCGCTTTCTATCTCCGGGTCATAAATTTAGGATGACTCGTAGTAGGTTTGACAGAAAAAAAAGGAAAGAAGAAACCCTCCTCTGCAACTGATTGATGTTGACATTTTAAGACAAGTTGAGGATATTAAAGTTGTCTTCGGAAAAAATATGAAAACTGATGCTGGGACTCATCAACTGCATTCCCGAGGTCAGGGTATGGTTGATATTGGAACTCAACAATGGCGTAAGAAAAGTATATTTTTTAAACTACCGTATTGGGCGAATAATATGGTGCATCATAACCTTGACGTCATGCATATTGAGAAAAATTTTTGCGACAACATTATTTACACTTTGTTTAATGGTTCTAGCCATTCAAAAGACCACGTAAATGTGCAAAAAGACTTACAGGAGTTTGGTATGAGGTCAGAGCTGTGGCTAGATGATGACGGTAAATATTCACCTACTTTGTTCACATTGACAAATGCAGGTAAGGAAATCTTTCTTAAAACACTTAAGAATGTATCTGTACCTAATGGTTTTTTCAGTAATATCTCTATATGCATTGACATAAAACAACATAAGATCGGAGAACTAAAAAGTCACAGCTATTATATCCTTATAGATCAACTGTTACCATTAGTCATAAGAAAGACATTTCCTAAGCCGGTGTTCGCAGTTCTGATCGAATTCTATTCATTTTTTCGACAACTTTATTCTAAAATTTTGAATGTTAATGAATTTGAACAACTTCAAAATCGTATTATTATGACACTGTGCCATATGGAGATATTATTCCCGCCGTCTTTTTTTACAGTCATGGTGCACTTGACTGTACATTTGGTCATGAAAGCGAAGTTAGGACGACCAGTCTAATATCAATGGATGTATCTTATCGAAAGGTAAAAAATAAATAACACATAATTCATATTTTTTTTTTATTGTTAATCCAATGTTGTTAAGTTAATCTATGTTGTGTAGATATTTGGGTAAACTTAAATCTTTTGTACGGAATAGAGTAAGGCCAGAAGGCTCAATAGCAGAAGCATACATTGCAGGAGAAGTTTTAGTATTTTGTTCTAGGTACATAGATGATGTTGAGACTGTCTTCAATCGTCATTCTCGTGTGGATGATTGACCTGATGTTAGAACGTCTGACAGGGGTTTGTTCCCACCAATAGGAAGACCAGTTTGTGGGTTTGAATATTTTGCGCTTTCTCCCCAACAAAAATTGCAGGCCCATCAGCATATCTTAACAAACTGTAAGGAAGTTGATCCTTACTTACAGTAAGTTAACTCACACTTAACTATATTTGAATACAATATTTCTCGCGGTGTAGCATTAAGTGTATATATAATGTTTACCCAACAGAGAATTTAGACACTATATACGGCATAATTTAAAAAGTCAGACGCGAGCATTTACCGAGATAGATAAAAAAGTCCACAAAAAATTTGTCTCTTGGTTTTCGAGTTATGTAAATATTTCAACGTGGTCACATTTCATTCATATGTCAAATATGACAACAACTCATCCTTTATTCCTTTTACAGATGGCAATTGATGATGATGGATTGCTGTGTGCTGATTTAAAATTTCTTACACTTGGTCCACTAGATAAAGCACGTCGATACAATGCTTACAACGTAAATGGATTCATATTTCAAACTTTAGAGTGAGACCAAGTGATGATATCTTAAAATAGTGGAGTTTACAGTACTTTCGGGACGAGGAGTTATACAAGTAGTAGTAATAAGAACATGTAATTTGGTGGCATCCTGTATTATTGAAAACTATTGGATATTATTGAGTTAAACTAATATGGGCATTTTATAGTCATATTATTTAAGTGTATGTAGGTTAACACAACTATAACGAGAAGAATTGCAACTGATGACTTCGGGTTGACATCAGTTGATTTTTCTCGATTGATTCACATTGGTGAAAATGATGATGATGAGCCATACATCCAGGCATCTGAGGTTCATCAAGTGTACTATGTATAAGATGAGCTGGACAAGAACTAGAGTATAGTAATGCATTTGAAGCCCCATGACTTATACGAGATGGGCGAGAAAGATGAAAATCTTATATACTAGAGCAATCCGTTACACACACAACAGTTAGAAAGATTATTTCCAAAAGGAGAAGTTAATTTAAGCTTGTTACGGTATTAGTTATGCTATTACCGCCTATTGAAATATATTTTGCTTTACTTACAATTAATTTACTATTTTTTTTATAATTTTTATTAGGCAACATTCATTTTGTAATTATTTTATGCGGGGACTTATGTTGTTAATTTTATTTTGATAGGAGCGGTGACGATGAGGAAGGTTAAATCACTCTACACGGGCAGGGCAGGTGCGTCTAGTTCACATACTCCTACGGCCTGCCCGATGATCAGTAAGGGTGGATAACCCACTGTGGAGTCAGACACAGTTCCATCCACACTCCCTCATCTTGACTTTCGAGCAACAAAGTCGAAGGTTGTCACATCATCAGTCCTTGTTAGCGACTCTCAGACCCTGGATTCACAGGACGTCCCATGCACACTCCCCCACCCAACACTCAGACACCAGACGACGATTATGCCATCGATAAAGACACAATTTTTGTCGGCATGGAGGAGGAGGAGCATCAGCTCGGTGAGTAGGAGCATAGACGCAGGAGGAGTTAGACAGTTAATATTGTCGATGAGTATTGTAAAAACTTTATGCGCTTAATAAGTTTGTCATAATAACATAACAAATATATATGTTTATATTATGACAGACGGCACCGGGCAGGTGATATCTAGAAAATTGACTGTCCACGACAAATGAGCACTACCTCAGGGGTCAAAGGTGGTTGTCTAATTCAACGAGAACCACCAGATTATCAGAGATAGTGGTGGTTTGCTCTATGTCTTTCTCGGCACCATCAGAGATAACTTCCGTTTATTTCCGATCTTCTACAAAGACTGGAGGAGCATTCTTCAGCAGTCTAAGATGAACGTATTTGTAAACAACATTTAGGTATGAAAATATATATCTTTTGTAACTAATTATATTTATTTATTATTTATGTGTAACTTATGTGTAACTAACCTTTCAATTTTGTTTGTAGACACATTTTTATGTGTCAGGCTTACATCAGAAATTGATCATGCAGTCGCTGGGAGCGAAGTGGAGAGCTGCACGGTATAATTTATTCCAGCTGGTCTATGATGGTACGAAGACCAGAGATCAGTTGCGAAATGAAGTCCTGATTGGCATCCCACCTGATCAGTGGGCGACTTTCATAGACTATCGCCTTGATGCAAAGTTCAGGATAAGTTGCGTATATTAATCTATTTATATATTTTAAATTTTACATATTGTGACTAATTAATTTCTCTATGTGATTAATTAGAATGTGGCTGCAAAAAATAAATGGAACAGAAGAAGTCTGACAATTCCACATACCACTGGCTCTAAGAGCCTTGTGCGTAAAAAGGCTGAGATGGTTAGTTTAAATATATAAATGTTTTCTTTTAATTTTAAGAACATATTAATTTATATAATCAAAAATTAATTAATTTTTTCAAATTTCAGGAGGTTGAGGTTGGCGATTTGGTGACTCGCAGTGATGTATGGATGGCAGCTCATAAAAGAGTTGACGGATCATATATCAACAATGAAGCTCGAGCTGTTGCGGTAAGTATAAAAATTTTATCAACCATACATAGATAATTATTTGATTTTTAGATAATTCTTAATATTATTAATTATCTGTTATTGAATTTTGCAGAAAAAAATTGTTTCGATTCAGCAGGAGGACAGCTCGTTCCAAGAGCTCTTGACAGCTGATTCACTTGTGAGAGCTTTTGGCACTAGGGAGCACTTCGGTCGCGTTCGATGATTTGGGTTGGGTGTTTACCCAACTCAAATCTTCGGTCATGACTCGGTTGGGTCGAGCTCACAGTCTGAGTCATCATATTACGAGTTACAGATTGAGGTTGAGCGTCTGAAAGCAGCTATACAGGAGCGGAATGTTGAGCAACAGTGACGAGACACTGACATCATAGCACGGCAGAGACAAATGGAGGCTGCTATGGTGTTCATGCTACAAAATTTGTAGGGTCAGCTGCCACCTGAGATAGCAGGACTTCATAGTCCCGAACCCAAGGTAATTTTTCAATACATAACAATTGTTGGTATAATTTTGTTTATTTTGAAAACGCTAAAATTTTTTTTCTTCAAGATCCTAGTGACCGTGGCAGTGGACATCATCTTAATCAGCACCCGCAGGGTCCGGAAACATGATTTAATTCTTTATAATTGTATAGTCTGTACATGTAATTTTGTATTACTCGTGACTATTAATTTTTGTGTACATATTTTTCATTGATATATATATTCATTTGCGTTCAATAATTTACATATATTTAATATGTAGTTAAATTTCAATAAATTTTAAAATAATTTATTAAATTCTTAAATAATTCGCACGCATAAATATTATATAATAAAAAAATTAATCTAAATTAATTTGTTGAATATTAAAAATATAAATTAATTTTTACTCATGATTGTTTAATAAAAAAAATTTAATCCGAATTAAATTTTATGAATAACAAAAATATTAAATTTAAAATTAAAAAAAATTTCTCCGTTTCAAAAAATTAATTAATTTTCACGCATAACTATTAAAAAATAAAAAAATTAATTCAAATTAGTTTTTATTAATAACGAAAAATAAAAAATTTAAATTTAAAAAAAAAATTCCGTTCTAATGACGGTTTCAAAATCGTCGTTAAACTCGTTATAATGATGATTTTCAAGTCATTGTTAAAGGAGTCCTAACAATGGTTTCAAAAGCGTGGTTAGAATTGTTTTTAACGACAGTTTGCAAACCGTCGTTATACGAAACCTAAAGACAGTTTTGAAACTGTCGTAAGGACCCGTCATAATGACACATTTTTCACGGTTGACCAATACCGTAGCAATACTCATGAATCTATAACGGTTTGCTAACCGTCATTAAATGCTTTAGCGATAGTTACCGTTGCTAAAGCCACTTAAAACCGCTGTTAAATACCGCTTTCTTGTATTGTAGTGTGACATCAACCCGCCTATTTTTTTCATGTAAATTATTTGAATGATAGTTAAGTAATTGAAATAATGTATTTTTTGTAGAAACATTAGTGTCAAAAAATGATATTATATGAATAAATTTTAATTTTAATTATTTAGGTGTCATTTCATATAATTAATGTACAAAAAAAACAAAACATGGTGGCTTAACATCCATACTAATATTTCAATGAGCATAATGACAAAATTATGTCAAAAGAATTTGATAAAAAAATTTTAAAACTAAAAGAATAACATTTTTTGTCATAAATTAAAAGAATTAAATTAAAATATTTATAATACAAGATGAATAAATAAATTTTTGAACAAAAAAAAAGGAAGAACAGTTGCCACTTGGGCAGAATTGCAATAGTGACAGTGACACCTTATTTTAGTCCTTCAAAAAATAATTGTATTATCAAATTGCTCTTTTTTAAAAAAATTGTATCAGTTTAGTATCTTAAAATGTAAAATTTTGTATAATTTATATATTTTTGTTCAATTTTATTTAACAGATTTATTGATTTCAAGTCATTTTTGATGATGTGTTAAACTATATATTTCGCAAGTCATTCAACGATTACATCTTGATTAATATATACTATGAATTTAAGTAGTTAAATATTTCTTTTGAAAAAAAAAGACTTATTAAAAAACTCCAAATCATCAATTATTAAATCTTTTAAAAAAAATTAAGTAGAGATAAAAGTGCTATAAAATTAAATTTTAAAATGATAAATAAAAATAAAAATTATTTAAAAAATAATCTAATATTATATTTACTTTTAAAAGATCAAGATTTTACTCCAAAAAAATTAAAGCCTCTTTTTTGTTTTTGGACTAGCTACCAAAAGGCCCAAAATGCAAGAGAGACACGTTACAAACAAAAGGCCCAAACATGAACGACAACTCAATTAGGCCGACCAATCACACTATGTTGTCCAATGAGGGAAGAGAGAGCTATGAAAATATGAAATCTTTCAGCCGCCAAAAAGATTAAGCGGGAAAATTCCAGAAACCGAGGGCGATAGAAATTGCAAGAAAATTTTCCACCGTAATTTTTTTTTTTTTTACCTTATCCTTACAGTGCAAAGCTTTTTTGTTTTATACGCTCTGAGGTCTGAGCTTAAGCGGTGACAACAATGGAGGGTGCTGAAGATGTTTTCTCCCATTTTCAATCCTCCTTTCTTCTCCGGAGAGGGACTTCCTTGTCCGGAGCAACGATGACTTTGTTTACTTTATTTAATCAATTGAAGCGATATCTGTCTTGCATTTTCTCGGGAAAACATTGTTATGACTTAATTGTGAGGTATGAGATTTGAGTTTTAGAAGTACGAGATTCTACGGTCTTACATGAACATTGAGCTCGCAAATGTTTATATTAATGGTATTATTGTAAGTACTAAAACGTTCATATATTGACACAAACTCTGTGACAAAGGTACAATTTGAAATGTTTTTGTATTTAATATAAGCGTTCGATATGTGTTAAATATAGCCACTGGAGGAAATATAAAATTATAATGTCAGGTTTATATAAACTTTGAACTCACTAATTTCATGGGTTAATTTTTAGAGTATGATTTGCAAATGTTGATATTAATGGTATCATATCCTTCCATCACTTCTCATATATTTTGTTTTCTATTCTAACCTGCAGTTTATATGAATTTGGGTTCTCAAATCTGTGTTAACTTTTGGGGTATATACTGAACTTGGAAGGGAAGTAGTCACCTTCTTCGTGTTTCTTCGTTTCTGCTATAACTTATTTAATTTCTTCAAAGGTCCATAAGACTCAAATTTCTTTTAATTACAAAACTTGCTTTGATCTGGGGTAAAATAGGCTGCTGAATTAAAAAAATATAAAAGAAAAATGTTTTTTGGAGTGCGAGTTCTGATAGACACCTCCGGTAGATATACTTACAAACTCTGGATTTATTGTTTTATCAGAAAGTGCAGCTCATATGAATTGTTTCAAGTGGCAATTTTATAGAATGAATAATCATATTTACAATCATATTATTGATAAGAAATTGTTGAAGTCATTTCTCATGTCCTGAAAATTTTCAGGTTAAAATTGACTGCTTGAATGGGAAGAAACTTGGTTTATATTTTTCAGCATCTTAGTGCCTATCCTGCCAACAATTCACCCCCATAATTGTCAAATTGTGTTGAAATCTCACATCAGCTGAATATTTAAATATTATATTTTTTATAAGTCTAAACAATTCTCTCTCTCTCTCGTGACTCGAGTTTTAAGAGAGGAGTTAGGTCTGAAATTTCTAATATAGTATAAAAACTTGCTCTAGTTTTGACGTGGCTCAGTCGCAAATATTTATTTTTACAAACTTTACGTTTCAGATGTCCAACTCTAAACATGAGGTGGGTGTGTTGAAGTTTCAGTGCTCTTTATAAGTCTAGATAATTCTTCCTTTTATGACTGAGAAGAATTAGACCCAAATTTTTAATAAATTATAACATGAATGAGATGATTTATTTTTTAATCATGAAACATATTGAATTATAAGATTCAAGAACACATTGAAAAATAATAGAAACAAAATACTAAAAATAATATATTAACCCCAATAGGCTATGGAAAATAAGATTTGAGAATTTTATTCACTATTCAGACTTCTAGAAAAATTGCTTGAGCAAGAAGACTTTATAATGTAGGGTAGTTCATGACTTGTAAGCAAACTTGAAGACTTAAACTCCTAATAGAGTTAGGATGCTGATAGGAACCCTGAAGATATTGGGGAAAATGATATGGATAAGTTGCTGGACTGTAACACTAGGCCTAGAATATGGAAGGTATTCCAGTAATCTATCAATTGGTCCGACCTACCGGATACGAAAATGCCCCCAAAACCTACAGAACGATTAGATGAAGTGGAATCTCGTTTGATATCGGTGGAAGCCAGATTAGAAGAGTCATTGGAAGAGTTACAATCATCACTGAAGGCGTCATTACTGGAATCTGAGAAGCGGCAGAGTATGGCTCAACAGACCATGCAACAAGCTCTGTTAAGAGAAGTGGGAAAAATGCTGGGAAAGAAGGTGGATGAAGAGCAGTTTGAAGAATTTCCGCAGAACACTTCATTTCCTTCAAGAGAAGAAGTTCCCAGTTCATCAGGCAATCCTTCGTTGGATCCAATGAAGGAATGTTTGGATGAATATAGGTTATCGGTGAAGAAGGTAGAGTTACCGGGATTCTCTGGTATTGATCCGATGGGATGGATTTGGCGTGCAGAGACGTATTTCGAAATCCATAACTCTGACGACGCAATGAAAATCAGGCTTAGTCGTCTGTGTATGGAGGAAAATACTATCTATTGGTTCAACCTATGGCATGAGACTGAGAAAAGTCCTAGCTGGGGCAAGTTGAAGAAGGCCTTGATGATGCGAAATGGAGGAACACGATATGACAATCCCTTTGAGGCTCTGAAAGTGTTGCAACAATCAGGAACGGTAGAAAAATACATCGAGTCATTTGAGTTTGTTTCATGTCAGGTACCAAGACTTGCTGAACAGCAATACGTGGGCTACTTCATGGGAGGTTTGAAACCAGAGATACGTCAGAAGGTTCATACACATCGGCCGGAGAGTAGAGGGCATGTGATGCAGTTATCGCGAGATATAGAAGCAGAGTTAGGCGGTAATGAGCGTGGAATGGAGGGCCAATATCCATATCGGGGGAATGGTTCACTCAACACGGGGAGAGTTGGTGGCCAGTCTTCTTAGTTCATGAATGGGTCGGGTAGCAAGAGGGAACTGGACCATCAAAAACCGGTCTCTAATTGGATGTCATATAATCAGAAGAAGGGCTCTCAAAGTGGGCTGAGTGCCACGGGACCAAATCGAAGCATGTCTTCCGTTGGGTCAAGTCCAGTCGCGATGGGCAATCTATCCACGTCGAATAGGAACGGTGAATTTGGTCGTGGGGTGAGCTCAGAAAAATCCCGAGGGGTCAAGCATTTTTCGTATAATGAGCTAATGGAGAGGAGAAGTCGAGGCTTATGTTTTCGATGTGGAGAACGATATAGTCCCACACATCAGTGCACTGCCAGATCGATGCGTTTTTTGGTTATCGCAGATGATGAGAGTGACGGAAGCGCCGAAGGAATACGGGACCTGGCTGTGATGGAGTTGGAAAAGGAAGAGGATGAGGAAGGACTGGAATGCCGCAGTATTGGCTTATTGGGCTTGTCTGCAGAGGAAACTGCGATCAATAGAACGATGAAATTTGGAGCCAAGATTAATGGGACTCCAATTCTAGTCCTCATCGATAGTGGTGCGACCCACAATTTTGTGAGTCCGCAGGTAGTCACTTCTCTGGATTTGAATATCGATCAGTCCCAAAAGTTTGTTGTCCAACTCGGAGATGGTCATAAGGTGCTGACTTTGGGCAGATGTCTTGAAGTACCGTTGCAGCTGGGAGAGTTGAACGTGATGATTGATGCATATATTCTGGACCTGGGAGGAATAGATCTCATATTGGGTGTGGCTTGGTTACGTTTATTGGGGAAGGTAACAATGGATTATAAAGAAATGACGGTGTCTTTTGTGTTTCAAAATGTTCCCGTGTTATTACGAGGCTTGAAGATGGGAGTTGGGCATACTAGTACCAGGGACTTACACGCCTTGTCATTACAAGAGTTAGAAGGGAATTCAGTCAGAGAAATTGAAGGGTGGCTATGGAATACAGAAATTGCCGTGAGAATGGGGAAGGAGGAGGCACTTAGTCCAGTACAGCATAGAATTGGCTGAGTTATTAAAAAGATTTCCAGAAGTATTTGAAGAAATAGTGGGACTTCCTCCAGATCGCAATATAGTGCATTCTATAGCACTACAAGAAGGTACAACCCCAATTAGTGTCCGCCCATATAGGTATCCACATCACCACAAGGCTGAGATTGAACGTCAAGTGGATGAAATGTTAAAACAGGGGATTATACGACATAGCTGTAGTCCTTTTTCCAACCCTGTGATTTTAGTTAAAAAGAAAGACGATTCATGGCGAATGTGTGTGGATTATAGGGCCTTAAATAAAGCTACCATTCAGGACAAGTTTCCCATTCCGGTGGTAGATGAATTATTGGATGAACTTCATGGAGCTTGTTATTTTTCCAAGCTGGACTTGAAATCTGGTTATCACCAGATACGTATGAGGGCAGAAGATGTTGCAAAAACTGCATTTTGCACCCACGAGGGACATTACGAATATCTCGTAATGCCCTTTGGATTAATGAATGCACCCGCAACCTTTCAAGCTGCCATGAACCACATCTTCCGACCCTATCTTCGAAGGTTTGTGCTCGTATTCTTTGACGATATACTGGTTTATAGCAGTGATTGGGACTCTCATTTGGCTTATTTGGAATGTGTCTTAAGTGTCTTGAGTTCTACTCAGTTTGTAGCCAATCAAAAGAAATATAGCTTTGGAAAATCTCAAGTGGAATATCTAGGACATGTCATCTCACAGGATGGAGTCTCTGTTGATCCCAAAAAGGTGTTGAGTGTGAGAAACTGGCCAGCCCCCCGAAATGCCAAGGGAGTAAGGGGATTTTTAGGTTTGAATGGGTACTATCGTAAATTTATCAAAGGGTATGGAAAAATAGCTAAGCCTTTAACTGAACTAACAAAAAAAGATGGGTTTAAGTGGACAGAAGAAGCAGCTTTGGCATTTGAAATTTTAAAGGAAGCTATTACCTCAGCCCCTGTGCTTGCTTTACCAGATTTTGCTCAATCATTTGAGGTGGAGTGTGATGCTTCAGGGCAGGGAATAGGAGCAGTACTTATGCAACAGGGAAAACCAGTGGCCTACTTCAGCCAAGCTCTATCCCCAAGTAATCTTATGAAATCCATTTATGAGAAGGAGTTAATGGCAGCAGCTCTTGCAGTGCAGCATTGGCGTCAGTACTTGATGGGAAGAAAATTTGTCATTTTCTCTGATAAGAAAAGTTTGAAGCATTTGATGCAGCAATCGGTTATTACAGCTGGCCAGCAAGATTGGGTGTCTAAGTTGTTGGGGTTCAATTTTGAAGTTGTGTATAAACCAGGGCGTGAGAACAAGGCTGCAGACTCTCTGTCTCGCCTCTGTGAAGAAGAGGGGCAGTGTGCAACAATCAGCTCTTCTCCATTATGGCAGCAGAGTGAGCATTTTCAATAGGAGCTTGAGAAAGATGACAAATTACAAGGAATTATTGCAGCACTAGAACAGCAGCTTCCTACTCCAAAGGGTTTCTCACTGCACAAGGGAGTGCTACTATACAAGGGCCGGTTAGTGATACCCTCCAAAAGTGAATTCATCCCTACTTTACTTCATGAATTTCACTCTTCGCCCACTGGAGGACATTCAGGTTTTCTTCGCACCTATAGACGATTAGTGAATAATCTTTTCTGGTTTGGCATGAAAAAACAAGTATTGGATTTTGTTAGAAGCTGTGACACTTGTCAAAGGTATAAGCATGCAGCTACTACTCCTTATGGTCTTATCCAGCCTCTGCCAATTCCTAATTTAATTTGGGAAGATATATCTATGGAATTTATCACGGGGTTACCAAAATCTAAGGGTTATGAGGCAATTTTTGTAGTAGTGGACCGTCTCTCCAAATATGCTCATTTTATTTTACTCAAGCATCCTTATTCTGCTAAGAGTGTGGCTGTTTTGTTTGTCAAAGAGATCATTATGCTGCATGGCATTCCAAATTCTATCCTCAGTGATAGAGACCCCATTTTTGTCAGTATTTTTTGGAGGGAATTGTTTAAAATGTGTGGGACTACTTTGAGAATGGGATCAGCCTATCATCCGGAAACGGATGGTCAAACCGAAGTGATCAACCGTTGCTTGGAAGCTTACTTGCGCTGTTTTGCAGCAGAACAACCTAAGAATTGGTCAAATTGGGTTCCATGAGTTTTGGTATAACTCAACCTTTCATATTTCTACGGGAACTTCACCATTTGAGGTAGTCTATGGAAGAAAGGCCCCTACGATAGTACGCTTCATGAGTGGAGAAACTAAAGTAGAATCAGTTGCAAGGGAATTGCTGGACAGGGATGAGGCTTTAAGACAATTAAAATTTAATTTGACCAAGGCTCAACAACAAATGAGTAAATATGCAAACAGAGGGAGACAACATAAGGAATTTCAAGTAGGAGAATGGATTTTTCTCAAACTCAGACCTCACAAGCAAGTTTCAGTCACCCAGAAAATTTATTCCAAGTTATCTCCTAGATTTTATGGGCTTTTTCAGATTGTGGAAAGAGTGGGAGCTGTGGCTTACAAACTACTGCTGCCTTCAACTTCTAAAATTCATCCAGTTTTTCACATTTCCTTATTGAAGAAAGCTGTGGGGAACTTTTCTGTTGAGACTTCATTACCCAAAGACTTGGCTGTGGATGAGGCGATAGTTCCCAGCATTGTGTTAGGGTCTCGGGTGAGATGGCACAAAGGTCAAAAAATCACAGAATACTTAGTCCAATGGCTTGGGTTGTCTGAGGATGAAGCTACTTGGGAGGAAGAATTTGCTTTGCGCAGCCAGTTTCCTCATTTCCACCTTGAGGACAAGGCTGAGGTTTTAGGAGGAGGTATTGATAGGAACCCTGAAGATATTGGGGAAAATGATATGGATAAGTTGCTGGACCGTAACACTAGGCCCAGAATATGGAAGGTATATTCTAGGAGGGAAAAAGGGGTAAAAGGGAAAGGAGAGAGGGAGAAAGATGACATGGAGAGTTAGTTAGAGGCAAGAGTGTTTTAGTAAGGGCTGTATGGGAGGTGTGAGGCAGGTTGTTAGTATTTTGTTTTCTGTTTTGGCAGAGCCTTTGAGGTTCTGAAGGAGCGCTGCTCTGGGATTGAGTAATCTGTTTGTGAGCTGTTCATGAATTTTACTCAATACAATTGATAGAATAATTCCAGTAATCTATCAGATGCTATCACTATCAAATAGAATGCTGAATTTTGTAGAGTTTGTCTTATTTTTTTTTTATTTTTTTAATAAAAGCAAGATAAGAGATAAACTGAAATACACAGATTGTGCAGGTTATCAACAACACAACTTGTGTGACCCATATGAGTATTTTCACCCTTGATTTGGTAAAGGTATACAATCCTTTATAAATCTCTCTAAAGGTGACTTTGAGGTCATCTTTGTCTCAGCTGATGAAGATGACCAATCCTTCAAAATTTACATTTCCATGATGCCACGGCTTGCTATCCCATTTTCTGATTTGGAAAAACGCATTCGCCTTTATAAATTGTTTGAGCTTAAGGGGATTCCCAAGCTTGTAATTCTAGATGAAAGTGGAAAAGTTGGTACTGTACATGGAGTTACGATTTTGAAGAATTAGAGGTTCAAGAGAGGAAGAACCAATCCTTCATATATATTTTGACCTTCAATTCATGTGATGTGGTGATATCTTCTAATGCAAAGAAGGTAACTTTCTGTAACTTCTGTCTCTGCTTTCGAGTTACAAGTTATAAAGCATACTTAAAAAATGTAAACGTATTTGTGCTTCTTAGGATAGAACTTAGAAGTTTCCTTTAGTTCATGAGTTTGGTTGTCTACCTTGTGCAGGTGCCTGCATCTGAATTTGAGGGGAAGACATTGGGTTTGTATTTCACAAATTGTCCACACAAAGTAAGCTTATGCAATGCCTTTACTCCACAGCTTGTGGAGTTTTATAAGAAGCTGAAGGCAAAGGATGAGAGCTTTGAGGTTGTGCTGATATCCTTTGCTGAGCATGAAGTATCGTTCAAGCGAGGACTAAAGAGTATGCCCTGGTTGGCATTGCCTTTCAAGGACAAGATGTGCTCGAATCTATTTTGGTACTTTGACATCTCAACCCTTGCCCACTTTGGTTATTATTGGGCCAGATGGAAAAACTCTTAATTCCAATGTTGTTGAGACCATTGAAGAACATGGGATTGTTGCATACCCTTTCACTCCTCAGAAGTTTGCAGAGCTCCTTGAGATGAGAAGGCCAAAGAGAAATCTAAAATCATTGAGTCAGGGAGTTCCCTTATTGATGAACTGTGGGTCATTCTCATTGGACTGAAAGTGGCATGGCAGCATGGAGCTAGAAGAATGATTGTAGAATCAGACTCATCTATGGCAATAAAATTTGCAAAGGAAGGTTGTGGTTCTGGTCACCCTCTTTCGGGACTAATTGACAATATCTTAGACATGCTTGGTAAATGCTGGGAGATCAAGCTGGTACAGATCTACAAAGAAGATAATTGTGTGGCCAATAGTTTGACGAATCTTTGTCACTAAATGACGATGAATGAGCACATATTCAGTGAAGTATGTTTTCTTAGCCAAAAACAAAAAACCATTTAGACAGTTTTGGTTGTTGGAGACCAAGATTTTGTGATAGGGATACTGTCAAGGTAAAATTCCTCAAACAATAAAAAATTACTAGTGCCTTAACATGGACTGCGATGTCTATTCACTTTAGAAGTGAGAATTTAAAGCAAACCATTATAAAGAAGAGGATGAATTTTCGATTGGTTGTAAGCAAATACAATTGCAGGTAGTTGAATGGAGTTGGGAAGTAGGAAGCCACATTATGCGAAGTGAAAATGCAACTATTGGGGGTCATATGGTAAAATCGAAATTCCAAAACCAATTGTTATGGACAAGGTTGAATACGGGTTGAGTTAGTCAAATTATTCAAATTAATTAAATAATATTTAAATTAAAAAATTAATATTTAAATTTGATTAAAAGTTTAACAATTATTCAAAAAATTAAAATTATGTCAAATCAGTTTAGTTGGTTTAATAAGATTAAATTTTAAATTTTTTTTAAAAAATTACATTTAACTTATTTGAATTAATTCAAAATTATGTTAAAATTTTACTTGTAACTCATCAACTCCATTTAATTTGTCTAAATAATTTTTTTTTTACTAAATTTAAATATATTTAATGGTCCCAGTGACGGGGCACCTGTAATGGTATAGATATAGTATATAATAAAATAGATATTTTGTTAATTGCTTCTTTTTCTCTGCACTTTTACTGTATTCTCCAGACCTACTATTTCTCCCCCGTGTTCTTTCTTTTTTCTGTGATAATAACAGCTATTTCCCTTTTCAGATTCCAGTGTGAGATTTAGTGGGGAAGAACATACTCTACTTCTCTAGCTGCCCATCGGAGTCCTCCATATATGCTATGCATTCTTAATGCCTATCGAAGCATATCACAAGATTTAAAGTTGTGTTTATCTCAAGCGACAAGGATCAAACCTCGTTTGATGAGTTCTCTGCAGAAATGTCATGGTTGGCTCTTCCATCCCTATGCTCGTGACCATTGGACCAAGTGGCCGAACAGTCACAAAAGAAGCTTGAGATATCCTTTCGCGTTATGGAGCAGATGCTTATACTTTCACTGAGGAGAGGATAAAAGAAATAGAGGCAGAACATCAAGATATAACAAAAGAATGGCCTGAGGTGACACATGGTACACACGAGCATGAGCTTGTGTTAAGTGGCACTTCCAGTTATAATTGTGATGTTTGTTTAGAAAAGGGGCACTTTCTGCTACATGCCCCTTTAGGTTATTTTTTTTCACTTTTCTTGCATGGCACAAGGAGTGGTCGCAGAGAACAAATGTATATATTTTCTTTTAATAAACATGATAATAAAAATACATTACTCTAATATTACTGATTAAAAGTATGACCAAATTTTTATTTATTTTCACACTCAGGTTTATCAAGCCTATGGTATCCCAAGATTGGTGTGAATCTTTGTGCCAAGTCTGTTATCTCGAGTGTGAATTGCAGAATTTGTCTGTGTATGGCCGTTGCTAGTCCTATGGGCGAGCGTATGGTCTTAATTTGGATACCCGTGTGTAGGTATGGTTCAGGCCACTCAGTTTTTTTTTTTTTTTTTGGACGTAAGTTCAGGCCACTCAGTTGAACAATTTTTCTTTGGACAGGTACTCAGTTGAACAGTTGAGTGACCAAAACCCGTTCGTTTAGTGGGCCTAATGGTCCTTGGACTGGGCTTTGTTATGTACTAAAAAACTCTTTGATTGCACCACTTGTTCTATGTATGTACGTTACAAGTGGCAAGAAGATCCTTCATTAAAATGAACTCAATTCAAATAGATCAAAGGCTCAAAGCAACGCTTCACATTTTCAACAGTTTTGATTGCGCCACTTGTCCTACGTATGTATGTTACAAGTTGCAGAAGCTTCTTTGAAATGAAATCAGTTTTATAGTACGTCGACTTGTAATTCATATCACGAAAAGTTTATTTTTGAATTATGATAATTATAAATCATAATAAATTATGCAATTCAATAATATATCAAAAAATAATTTAAAATATATAATATAATATATGTATAAAAAGATAACATAAATAAAATATTTAAAATAATATATTTAAAAAAGTAATTAATTACAAATCTTGAAAAAAAAATGAAATTCAACCATACCTTTGAATTTAACAAAGACAGCAAACTCATCAGATTTCTGTTTGAGAGGATATACTAGGGAATTTGGTGTAAGCATATAGAAAATGGACATAATAGCAAAAACCGTTTAAAGAAAGTAAAGGAGAAGGACTCTAAAAATCAGTATATATAAGGGTCAAAGGTTCTTTGTAAACAACATGAGAAAATAAATTAGGAAATTTGTGAGATTTTCCAAAGCAACATGCAGAACAGACACCAAAAAACTTTTTATTGAAGTGAGAAATATTACAGAAATTCAAAACTCTATTTACAACAGCAAATGAAGGATGACCTAGTTTACAATGCCATAAAAATACATTTGAATCAAAATTTGAAGTAGAAGACAGAATATATTGAAAACTAGAACTACAACTAGTAGAAACAGTTTTGGCAGATTTTGCAGAATAGAGAAGGTTGATTTAGTCAAAGACATATAAGCAATTTTAAAATGGAACCTTGTAGCAGTGTTTGATAGGTTACTTGAGATTTGACAAAAGAAATATTAACATGAAACTCTAAAAAGACATTATTATCAAGAGTGAATTTAGAAACACTAATCAAATTTTTGGTAATATTAGGAACATGAAGAAGCTTATTTGAAAGAAAGAACAACAAGAGGGTTTGATTCCTAAATAACTAAAGACTAGCAAGTAAACAACCCAAGTCACTCTCCACAGTTAAAGCTTATAGGCGTGTTGTGAATGTTTGACAATTTTAGACACCAGGTCCCTGGTTACCATTGACACTGTGACCAAAGCTTCACATGCTGCCCTTTTGGATGAGACCACTTTCTTTGGTTTTGGTGCTGAATACTTGGAGTCAATTCGTGCTAAGATTTTTTTTTATCAACACCAAGATATTAAAATTTTGGAGGCCGAGCTAGATACTCTCAACCATTTGGAGGAAACATTGAGGGAACAAATGAGTGAGGTAGAGGCAGAACAAGCCAAAGTGACAGCCAAAGCTATAATTGAAGATCAAAACAACTTATGACATCTAGGAAGCTATATTTTGTCTAGTAAATCTTATTCATGTATACTTTTGGCGCATCCACTGATTTGGACCTTAATTTAAAAGTCATACTTCGATTAGATATTTTTAAGAGACCCTAATAACCAACAAATAACAAGTGTTTTTCTTATAGTGTATATCTTATTTTGATGAATCGATTCGTCCACACATCTAACTTTCAATGCTATATTAAAAGTTTATGTATTATTTGATGTAAAACAAATAGTAAGTTTATTTTTGTCTTTTGTTGAATCTTTTTCATAGCTCAGTGAATCATTTTGAATTTGAATGAAAATGCGTAAGTGCAATCAGCTCTTTTTTTATTTTTTATTTTTAATAATAGAAGACTAAGATAAATAAAATAAGAGAAAATTTAATTTTACAGTTTCTAAAGACACTAATACACTTAAAACAAAAAAAATCCAAAGGCAATACTTTTTTACCAACTTAAAATTAAATGGTAGTTTTTTTTTTTTGGTAAGTTTTGTTTTGTTGGCAAAAGATCTTTTCATGTCTCCGAAAGAGTCTTCCAATTTCAAAAACGCGACAAGCAATTTTGACTCTTACGAGAGTAGGTAATACAATTATACAAAAGCACCATCCAAAAGGTTCGAAAAGCTGCACCAGATTCCTACATTTTCTTTTTTTTTTCTTTGAATGGGGTCTTTAGATATGACATAACAAGCTTCTCACTCTTTCTTCAAGGTAGATTTTAATTAGTAATGCGCTTTTAAATAAGTTGAATAGTTTGAAATATTATATAGGATTTAAAAAAGCTTGTTTGAGAGTTGGAGGGAAAAAAGTAGGGAATGATTGAGTGAATTGGCCCGCATAATCTACCAACTCAACTTAAATGAATCAAGTTGATTCATAATTGATCTGTTTATAGTTCACTTAATTTCCAGACAGTTCTACTTGTTACACTGTTACCATTGAATTTGCATTGCTTTTTTTTTTTCTTTCAACTGCATATGCCCAGTTTATTTTGAAAATAATTTTTAAGTGCCAGCGATTTTTGAGTAAATTCGTTTTATAAAATATTTGTAAATCCATAGAAGAGAGTAGAGATGTTGTTATGTGAAATGTGAATTCCATTAAAAGAAATCTTATATAATCATTTTTTATAATTAGATTAATTTATAAATTAGATCTAATTAAAAGTTTTTCTTTAACTATTTTTAGAAAAATCACGTTAAGATGAGCTTTAAACAATGTGCTCCTGACTCAAAATAGTATTCTTATTTCTTACACCATTTATCTATATAAAAATAAAATTCTTCGAGTGTACTTCTTGCGATTAAGATAAATGTAAAATTAGTGTATATAATAATCTTTCATGTCTCCCATTTATATTTTCCCACTAAACTATATTGTGCTGAATACTAACCTCTCACCAAGTTAATATATGATCATTAATTTTTTTTAATTAATTAAGAGTATCCCTAAAATATTATTATGAAACTAATTTCTTTTGTGCCTTAAAACATTATAGTTTTCAATTCTCTCCATAATAGCATTTTTTAAGATTGGAATATTTGGTCTATTTTTAAAGTCATAAGTAGTTTATTACTTCGACCAACCACTTGTGTGCATCATCAAATAATCTTAACATTAAAGCTTATTGTTATCTTTATTTGTTAATTTTAAAAAATAAAAGTTAACAAAATCTCATATAGCTTGAAACTTGAAGTTTTATGTCAATTAGTTCGACCGATAAAAAAAATTATTTGTAAAATTTAAATTTGATTATCAATATTCGTAGTTTCTTTTAGTAGGTGATTTATAAAGATTATGTTAAATTTTTTTAAAAATTTATGGTATATTTTGACTTTAAAATAAAGTACCCTTCTTTCACCTTAAACTTAAACTTTTTGTATAACTAAAAATTCATTCAAAGTTTTGATATAATTAAGTTTAATTATAGTACATTAATATATATTTGATACATAAACTGGTTATTGAAATTTACTATCAAAATCAAATTAAAAGTATTGAACGCATCAAACTAAAAAATAAAATAAAATTCTCCATAGTTATGTCCCAAATTCACAATTAAATGAAGGGGGAAAAATGCGACTATGACACTTCAAACTTTGGGTCATTTATAAACACTTCACTCAATTTTGAAAACTAGGAATTCCCTCCTCAATTGTCACCAACCAACAATTAACACATTTTTTTTCTATTTTCCGTTAACAAAACTAATGAGATGTAACATCATTGGCCATTTGATATATTATTATTGGGATTAAACATATTAATGAAATTATGAGTCTAAGTATTACATAGACAAGTAACATAACATCTTTGTTAATTTTATTAACGTGTGTGTTAAATGTTGATTAGAAAAATTTTAAAAAATAATACATGATTTTAAAATTGAAGAGTGTTTGCAATTCACGATTGAAGATGAGTATTTATATTTTTCTTAAAAACTGTGCCCAAATAGCTTATTGGGATTTTACAATTGGTACATATAATATTAGCGTGGTTCATTTTAGATGAAGTATTGAAGTAAATGTTTTGATTTGAGATCATTTTGGAGGATTTGCATTCTCTGAGAAGAAAAGAATGATACAAAATGATGAAATTAATATTTAATAAATAAATATAAAATTTACAAACTTAAATATAAGTCTTATACACTTGTATTTATCTCACTCCAACCTCACTGGTAAAATTCTTTAAAAACTTTAAAGACTTCAAAAAGAGGATTTGGGTCTAATCTTTGCAAAGTCACATCCAAATGTAAATATCGACATCGTTGCCCAGTTTTAATGTGGTAGTAAGGTAATTATTGCCCATTAATTAATTCGTGGCTTCTTGGTTTAAATTAAAAAAAATAAAAAAGTAATTATTTGATGCACGATCGTCGGACAAAAAAATTCTATCAACAAAATACTAAATGTTATTACATGTGATTATTTAAATTAAAAAATTATTTTTTTCAAATAAATATATAGTAGCATCTAATATGCTGTTGATAGAATTTTTTTTCCATGCACCAAAATATTTTTCTAAAATAAAAAAATCCGGCATGTTAAACAGACTAATTCGTGTTAGCTTTTTAAATTATGCTTAATTTGGTTATTCAATTCAAATTTTATTTTGTAACTCATAATTTTGAGATTAATGTTATTTTTTAATCTTAAATTTATATAATTAATAATATATTATTATCATTTTAAAAAATTTATTCAAAATTATAAAAATTGATTCATTTAATTTAAAATTTTAAATACAATAATAAATATTTATTTATTATTTATAAAATGAGTCAATCAGTCCATATTGTTATAGGTTAATATATATATATATATATATATATATATATATATATATATATATATATATAATACTTTCTTCTCAAATCATAATACTATTAATTTAATATTCAAAAATATAATTTCATTCAATTCCTCAAACTCTATTTTGGTGATTGATGAAATGAGGGTGTTATTATCAAGTTAATTCTGTAATTTTTTTATCATTTTAATATTCAAAAATATAATTTCATTTTAGTTTCTCAAATAATTTTTATCCTCAATCAATTATATCAATATCATTTTAGTACACAGAAGGTGACATTGAAATGAAATAAAACTATTATTATTATATAGACAGGCTGATGAGAACTGGTGGGAAACAAAGGGAGCAAAAAACGGAAGAGATTCATACAAACCCTACCACGTTTGCTTATATATAATCTTGTTCACTCTCGTGTAAGAATTTTGTAGCTTATATATTTTTGTTCACCTACTCTGGCCTCAAAATATCAACGCAGACACTCTAAAAATCTGTCTAATTTACTTGTTTTGTGTTATCATTTTTATTAAAAACATAAAGCAATATTAAAATTGTGTCATGGTAAAATTTTAAAAATATTTCTTAAAATAAAATGAAAATAAAAAATGTCTAAAAGGCGATTTTAGTGTTTTTAAAAAGTAACTGATTGTAATTTTGTAATTTTAAAATAGAGTCTATCACAATATTAAATAAAATTAAAACAACATCATAATTATAAAAAACCATATTAAAAAAAATCAAGTAATATTTATAGTTATCTATATCAATTTAATTTGAAAATATGTATAAATAAATTTTTAACTTCACAAAATAATTATATTCTTTAATTAATAAAAACTTACAAATAAAAATATATTTTAAAAAATTAAAATTGAAAATATTTTCGATACTCTAATTAGATTTGTATCTAAAAAAGATCATAACCAAAAGAGAAACGATGAATCATAGTTAAAACCATATCAATTTTTAAGAAACAAAATAAAATTTCTGTAGATATAAATCTGTATAATATGATGACCGTTGTCCTTTAAAATTAGATAGAGGCAAGTGTCATAGGTTCTTGGGTAGTGATTAGGGGCTTCAAGCTAAAAGAGTGAAGACAAAGGGTGATAAGAACTACTGAGAAACAAAGGGAGCAGAAAATAGAACAGATTGATAGAAACCCTAAGAGAAGGGGCATCAAAGTAGCAATAAATGTTTGTTGACCTAGGCAACACAAACAAGTACTTGATTTGGATTGTGACCCAGACATAAATAATGGAGGCTAGCAAGAAGCAACCATGAAATTAGAGACCACAAGTAGGTGGATATATAGGGATTGAATTATTGTCATGCGCTGTTCCTTCCACCAAACATTTGTATGTTTTGAATAATTCAAGGACCCATCTCATTTATTTTTTACAACAATGTTTTAGCCTAAAAATCTTAGATATATGTACGTGCTACAAAATATTATAGCATGCATATTACATTTAATTTTCTAGTAATTATTTGAAATAGGTTAGCTATTTTCTCAATTTTTTTTAGATCCTTCAATATGTAAAGCTACCAATAATTTTCAGATACATCATGAGTGGTGAATATAATTTACTCTTTGATTTTTTTTAGATTTTTTATAAAAATTTTGTTCCAATTTTAACAAAGCCTGATTTGTGATTATATTTTTAAAAAAACTATATATGATTAGTGTCAATTCTTTTTAAGGATGCTCTTCCCCTACAACGATAATTTTAGAATGTATTTAGAATGTAAATTTTAGAGTGTTTTTTAAATAAATCAAACTTAGATTTATTAAAAAAATTGATGTGCTCTCTTATTAAATGAACTAGCCTTCTTCGAATTAAGGTTACTTCTTTTAATGATTAATGTTTTGTTTTATATACATAGAATTGTACCGTCCATGCTTAGTTGTAGACAATATAACCTGAATTTGCTAGTCAAACTTAAATTTGATTATTCATTGGGGTTTTCCCATTGAATTTGAGAGATTCAGCGGTAGAGCCTAAGCTACCAAGGAATCAAAATTGCTTTTACCCAGTTGAGCTAACATCCGGAATCAGTCATTTTAAGAAAAAAATAATAAAGAATATTAATATTTTGAATAAATTATATTAAACTCTTTTAAAATTTTATAAATCTACAATCACGCTCTTTTAAATTTTAATTTATACAAAAAAATTTTACTTATAAAATTTTTAATGAAAATTGTATATATATATTCAAAAATTCATAAATAGTCTAATTTAATACAATATAAATTATCAAAAATTTGAATAAACTTATAAAAGTTTAAAATGAAAAAATTATTATTTTTTTAATTTGAAAAGGTGTATATGTAAGTTTTATAAATTTTAATAAAAATTTTTGTCTCAATTTAAAATTAGAAAGATTTTTAAGTATAATTTTTAGTCTTTTACAAACTTCAAAAAATGTAAATATAATTTACTGTAATATTTTATCAAGATAAAGTCTAAATTATATTAAAAATAATTAAAAAAATAATATTAAATTTTTTATTTTATAGAGAGGATATAATCAGAAGGCTATTATAAGTGAGGGGATAATAAGTGAAAAATCAAACCCACGTTAATTCAAATTCCCTCCTTAGTTACGTACCCAAAAAATATCACTTAAATCTAGACTCTTGCATGGAATATTAGTATTATTATATTAAAGAAGCCAAGTCGCTTACTGCAGTTCACATATATCCGTAATTGTCACAATGACAGAAGAACTCGACATTTTAAGAGGCCAAGGAAGTCTATAAAAAATTTAACATTTCAGAAAATTGAGTTCTTTGTTATTAAATGGTGTTAAAATTTGTACATATTTATAAATATCTACAAATTTTAATAAAACTAACTCAATAAAAAAATTGATATTTAAAAAATCCAACTTTTCATAAACTTACATTTCTCTATTATTATTATTTTTGGTGGTTCATTTTTAAATTAGCAAATCTACAACTAAGAATGCGCGTAAGCAAAGTGTAAAAGAGGGAAAGCACACAGCTAAATAGCTAAAATCTAGCTGTATATATCTGTAGCTACCATTACCAACTCTCCTTTCATTCCTTGCAAGACAGATGGGCTCCAGATCATTAATTCATTGATGTGCTTCAACTCGTAATTACTTCATCCATGAAAGCTACTTCTTCCAGCTACTTGCCTTTCAAATAACCATCACCACAAAAATTAAATATAGGTTTACGTTATTTTCCATAGCTTCCCACTATTTACTATTTATATATCAAATATTGACCCTTCTCTATGATCCATCACATTTATGGATGCCACAAATTGGTTCCAATAATGGAATTAATGATTGATAAATCTTTTTTTCATAGTAGAGGGAGATATTTTTTTTCAAATTATTTGAAATTAAAATTGCACTGTAGAGGATAATTAATTGTCCATTCCTCAACCTTAATAAGATTTGAACTTAAAATCTTTAAACACTAAATTTACAAAATTATCATTTCTTTAATTTTTTTTGGAAAAAAAAATCTAATATGCAATTGAGATCTTTATTTTATTATCAACTTGACTTTTTATGAGTCCACAAAATAACCAAATTAAATTTAAATAGAAAGTTTTATTTCATTTATTTTAATAAAAAATATTTTTTAAAAAACTAAAATATGAAGTTAGCCATTTTAAAATTAATATATTTACCATCATTCTACCAATAATTGAAGAGGCTTTTTTAAGGAGAATTCAGTACTTGAATTTGAAGTCTACTAAAACTATTATTTTTAGTTCATTTTATTCCAATGCAATTCAAACTACGACTAAATTTTTTATACGAAAGAGTACAAGTTATTTTTTTATATATATATAAAAAACTCGTAATGTTTTCCTTTTCCATAGAAGACCTCATGGAAGTTACTTGAATCTTTCATGAATCCATAACGTCTACTTATTTTTATTTATAATCTTCTACGATAAAAAAAAAATATAGATGAAGCCAAGAGAGAAGAATGAG
Source organism: Gleditsia sinensis (assembly GCA_037074535.1). NCBI lineage: Eukaryota > Viridiplantae > Streptophyta > Magnoliopsida > Fabales > Fabaceae > Gleditsia > Gleditsia sinensis. Next base: position 13,260,184 of record CM073471.1, read on the forward strand.
TCAAATTATAGATAATCAACTAAGCTTTTATTATTAATTAATTATCTCAATTATTTCTCTTGGACGTAGTTTCCATTCTCTTGCCGTAATTAGACATGATTCTATGATTAATTAATGACAATAACATTAGCAAAGTTTTTGTTTTCTTTATTATTATAAGACAACATATTTTATTTCATGAATGTTAACAAACACAATTAATATCTTAAGCAACGATTATTAAATTAAACCCGACAGAAACCGCGGCCTTTGAAGTCAAAACCCTAAATACAGATGTGCAGAACGTGATGTATTGTAAGCCACGAAGCAGAAAACTTGAAGAAAAGCATCAACTTTACAACATCTTCCCCCATTTCTTTGGGCACAAGAAAACAGCTAGGCTGCTCTGCTTGCATATAAAATTAACTCTAAAGTAAATAAGTTATTTGATTTAATTTTTTAATTTTGTTAATCCTTGTGGATTACATAATAGAAGATTATTATCTTTCTTTCTTTCCTTCAACCCTGAAAAAGAGATACTAATAAAATTATTTATGAATATTTACTTAATAGATAAATTTTTTACGTGATGATAAATAACAAAATTTATATTTTGGTCTTCAGAATATGATTTAATATCAATCTCCTACCTTTAAAATTTTTGTTTTTAGTAGGGAAAAGTATATATTAGTTTCAACCTTATAAAATATTTTATCTTTGAAAGATTGTATAATAGCATTTTAATAGCTTTAAAAGAATAAAATTGAAACGAAATCATAATTTCATGTACTGAAATAAAGCAAAAAATATTTAAAGTATTAAATTGATAATTACACTATTTTTTAAGAATCAAAATAAGTTTTTTGTTATAAAAAATAATAATAAAAATAAACTATTCTAAAAATATGAGTTAGAACATAAATGATATGTCTAAAATTTCAAATAAAAAAAAAAGTGGAGACTTGGGCGCTAAGGGTTCTTAAAGAATTAATCACCAACAAAAATTATTAGTTAAAGAAGGATTTGAATTCTGCGCAAAATGAATGCAAAGTCTTAACTTGAATTCCCACCTAGCAACAATTTAAATTTTATAAATGAAATAGTGGTCTCACATGATATTGAAGCCTCCGTAATCATGTATTGGGATGAGAAATTATTGATATTAGATGGGTAAGTTATCCTTAATAGCTGTGATGGAAAAATGGATTTACCAGGTACGTTCAATAATTTGTGTATCGGCATCAAGTAGCTAAACTCAATGGCCCAGTTGGGGAGGCATAATTAGAGGGACACAACGCAACACGCCCAAGTCATTTTCTAAGCATTTTATATTAATTTTTAGCACAATTTGCGCCCACAACTTTCTTCTATATATAAAGAGAACCACTTCCTTTCTTAAATCATGTAATTTTTTCTGCCCTGAAACTCCTCCTCCTCCTTTTTTCCCTCCCTCTCAGCTTTGAGTACTCTGTTTTTTCTCTTCCTTTTTCTCTGCTTTGTGTTTGCTGAAACAAAAAGGACCAAAGAAAATGGGTGCTCTTGATTTTCTTTCTAATTACTTCACAGTTTCGACCCCGAGAAAGAAACGCAAACCAATGCAGGTTTTCATTTTATGAGATCCTATCCTACTTTCCTCCTCTTTTTTGTGTGTCTGTGTGTTAATGGTGAGATTTTCTGGAAAGTTCTAATATTCTTTTTTTGTTGTTCTGTCTTGTAGACAGTTGAAATCAAGGTGAAAATGGACTGTGATGGCTGTGAAAGAAGAGTTAAGCATTCTGTTTCCAACATGAAAGGTTCATACTTCATACCTATCTCTCTCTTTCTTCCCCCCTCTTATGAGCCATGTTTTCAAGTTATTCATGAAAATGGAAGAAACCCTTTTGCTTTTATCCTCTCAAATGAAGAAAATCAGTACAGTAACCCCGTTAAATCTTGTGGGACAACTTTAATTTGAATTTTTATGCTATCTTAAATCTTGTAGGACATCTTTAATTTGTATTTTTATGGAATTAAACTTATTAAAAATATTTGTATTCCTGAATTTAAACTTATTTGTAATTTGAATTAACAACCTTAGTTTGAATTAAGAGCTCTGACATAAACTCTGTTCCTGTCATTTCTTTGACTACAAGTTCTGTTTTGCTTCTCCACGAGCATTCTTTTATGACCAAGATCATAAATTTGAGAAAGGTAAGAGAGTCATTTAATTTAGGTCTCAAGAAAAAGTAGACAGATTCTGACAATCTCAGCTGGGGAATTGCTTGGGATAGAAACTATTATATTTGTGCATGACTCTGCTTTTCAAACTTCCAGTTGCTCCTTCCTGTGTCATCTTAAATTTTCTCAGGGCTACTTTATTGCTAGTTATCTTTTGCCACTTCCATTCCACTATGAAAAGGACCTACAAGATAAGCACAGTAAAATTTATAATTTCATATAAAAAATATTTTAAAAAATTGAATAAAATTCAAATCCCACAAACAGAGTGGACGTCCCAATATATTTATTTTAATAAGTTTTTATCAACTTTTTACGAACCATAAAATTTTTCTATAAAAGATATCTTTTTTTCATTGTTTTTTTTTATTAATTTAGCTCTAATCGTAATTTGAATTCAAAATTCGAAATTCTAAAATTTTCTTCACTACCATTTAGAAACCACTCATTGGTTTCATTCTCATCTTTTTCAACACAATAATCGCATAGGAAAACCTAATAAACAGAGACTTCCCTGCTAGAGCCATAAAATAACTTCTAATTTTTCTGGGTTAATTTTTTCTGTGAGAATTTTTGAATCCTACAAGTCTAATTCATTTTAAAACAAATACAGGTGTGAAGCAAGTGGAGGTGAACAGGAAGCAAAGCAAGGTAACAGTGAGTGGTTATGTAGATGCAAACAAGGTCTTAAAGAAAGTGCAGAGCACTGGAAAAAGAGCAGAGTTTTGGCCCTATATTCCCTACAACTTGGTGGCTTATCCTTACGTAGCTCAGGCTTATGACAAGAAGGCACCGTCTGGTTTCGTGAAAAAAACTGATCTAGCACTGCCAGCCCCTAATGCACCTGATGAGAAGTTCACTACCCTCTTCAGTGATGAAAACCCTAATGCTTGTTCAATTATGTAATCCATGCTTCTCTCTCCCTAGCTATGTACATATTTTCTTGGATCAATTTTGGGTCTGTTTTTGTGCTTTCTTGTAAGATTGTGTTTGTTCACTAGGAAAAGAAAATTTTGCTTGTGGGTTAGGAAAATCTCTGTTTGTCATGGTCTTGTACAAACAGCTTCTTTCTTTTTTTTTTCTTTTTTTTTTTTTTTTTATCTAGTTCCCATGTTTGTATTTTCTTCTTCGGAAGTTATGTTGTAGGATTATAAAGGTTTAATTAAAAGTTCAAGAGGCTACGAAAACTTCTTAATATCTTCTTTTAGGTTTGATTCTTCAAAAAAACACTTTGAAAATATTATTTTATATACTTCAAATTATTATAGAGGAGCTCGTATGCCATTAAAATTTAATTTGAAGTAAAGTTTAAAATATTAATTATCTTAATAAAAGCATTGATATTTTTAGATAATATTCAGTGCAAAATTTTAAATATATTAAATCAATGTCAAATAGTACACCATTAAAATTGTTTAAAAAAATAAAATTATAAAATATTTTTAAATATAAAATTAATTTTATTTAAAATTTTTAATATTATTTTTTTACAAATATTTTTTGTTGTTGACAAATTCAAACTTTTGTAATGTCTTAATAACTTTTGTATTAAGGAATATGAGAATTAAAGAAGTTGTAACATCATCACAGCACAGCTGGGAGGCCCTGATTGGTGTCAACAAGGCAGTAGGACCATGCCGGCGCTAGCACGGTGCCACCTTGGCACCAGAGCTGGGTGGCCCCACTAGCCACATCACATCCTGATACTCGTAAATATTTAGTATAAATTTTAATTTTTAAGTATATAAAATTAAAATACTGTCATTTATTTATTTAAATATAAAAAAATTATTAATTAAAAAATACATGTCACGCCATTTTGATTTTTCCAATGGTTGATATTAACTTAACTGTGAGATCCCACATTAAAATTTTACATTAAATTAATATCAACTTTTAACACATATTTGAACTTAGTAATTAGTACTACTTATATTTTTTATCACTATATTATATTTAGTGACTTAACTATTGTCAATATTCTTTTATTAATTTAATTTTCACTAAAATTTTAATTTGTCTCTCAAAACTGAAAAGCAAACCCCACCATTGAAGAAAAGCAAGAACATTAAAAGTTTATTAAAGTAAACTTTTTTTTAAAAAAAAAAACTTCATTTGAATTTCCATCAAACACACTTTTGATGTCTAACACCATTACAGATAATAGTCCACGTCTTTCAAGAAAAGCAAGAAGATATGGTTTAAGCACTATCACTAATTATAATAAAAAATAATTAAATTAATAATTTATTCTAAATATTAAATTCGTTGTATATTAATTTTTGAAAGATTAATAAATTTAATATTTTTAAAAATTAATATAATAATTAATGTACAATATAAATTGATAATTGTAGAAATTAATTTGTATGCATAAAATGATTTTGAGGTTAAAACTAAATAATTTTATCAATTTATAGATCAAAATGATAGTTTATTTTAATAAAAACTTAACAAAAAGCTCAATAAAATTACATCTATTAATCTGTACGCTTAAAATAATTTTGAGTTTAAAACTAAATAAGTATACCAATTTATAGATCAAAATAATAGTTTATTTTAATGAAAACTTAACAAAAACCTCAATAAAATTACATCTATAAGAAATACATCAAATAGACTTTCGATAAGCAAGTGTGTATAGAAGACAATATAAATCCCAATCCTCTCTGAAGAAATTACTTTCTTAATCATAGTCTTTTTCTATCAATATATTCGAAAGAGGAAGAAAATGACTTTCATAGTGGAAAAAACAACTCCGTCCACAAGGGAAGGAGAAGGAAATAATTTTTAAAAGAACTTTAATAAGTTACAAATAATTTAAATATTTAAACTGTAAATAATTACACGTTTATTATCTTCTTTCACACTCCTTTTTCAAAGAAAGATGATGTCCCGCCAGCAAATAAACAAAATTCTATCTTATGAAAGTAATTTTACATTAAAAAATGTATATTAATATATAATTACTTACGTTTCATGCACATTATACGTGAAAGTTACTCCAACATTAAACCCAATTTAACTGGATGTAGCTTTCAAAATGGTCCAACAACTATTTGTAATCAGATAAGGATCACTGTTAAAGCATGTTTGCTTTCTATCTTAATTAAGAGCAAGCAATGGTCGAGTTCGGTTAATTATTTAATCTGATTAAATAATATTTGAATTAAAAAATTAATATTAAAAATTAATTGAAATTTTAAATTACTAAATAATTTGAGTTATATAGAATTATATTAATTCAAGTTAATCAAATTAAATTTAAGAAAAATTTAAAAAATACACTTGACTTATTTATTTAAATTTAAAATTTTTAAAAAAATTTATTTATATAAACCTATCAATTCAATTTGTCTGAAATAAATGTTTTTATTAAGTTCGGTCAAATTTTTGACTTATACACACTCTTAATTTTAATTGTTCAAGTTCAATGTGACTTTAAAATTGTTTGAAGATAAATTTAGTTTGTGTTTAACATCCGAAAATATTATTATCGTGAATAATAATAATAACAAGTTGCAAACATTGAGATAAGAAAAAATGAAAGAAAATGGAGAGTGGCTTGGTAAAATTTTTACCAAATTAATTATTAAATAAATTGTTTTATCACCGAAACATCACTAATGATTTGTTTAAAAATTAAGGGTTGTCGTTGTTTTCAAACAGTACAACATCATCGTATCTTGCTTTCCCTTTAATTTTGGGATTGTAGGACAAAAGGACAAGGGACTCTCAACGTAGTTTTTTATAATGCACTATGGGTTGAAGATTTTGGAAAATATCAGACATTAAAACACACCTAAATCTTAGTATAATATTTAATCATCAAGCTAATCCAACTATTACTCTTCTTTATAGAGCACTAAGTTTTGGAGATATATTTTTATAATATTATTTCGGTATTATCTTTAACAATTAACATCAATCTAAATCAACTTCATACCTCAGATCGTATATAAAGCTTGACACTTTCCGTCATTAAATTTGTTTATACTTTAAAAATATTATAATTTACTATTAATTCAGGTTAGTTCACAATGTGTTTCTCTCCGACTTTAGGTTCTATTTGGTTGTGTGTAAGATATTTTATTTATTTTTTAAAATTTAGTTTTAGAAATGCTTTTTTAATGTATTGTAATTAAAAATTAGTGTATTCTTTAACTAAATCTTAGTTTAGTGTACGATATAAGATTGGATAGGATATTATAAGATAATACAATTTAACTTTATATGATATTTGGTGCATGTATAGAATTATACGACAGTGTATATCCAAAGGGATGGGGTAAACCCAGATAAATCTTTATTTTTTAATTTAATATAATCTCATGACTACTACTATACCTTATTTACCTTATTACGGTCGTTGTCATTTTTATTATTATTATATCTATCATTGCTTAGTCTTTACCACCATTAATATTATTGATGATTATTACTACAGACATCGCTACTATCATTATTATCATTATCATTTTATTTTTATTATTATTACTATTATGTCAAAAAACATATATATTTATATATTATATAGATCCATAAATTATAAGTTAATTCAATAAATACGTAATAGTATAAAAATTTGTATAAAATTATATGATAGACAAATTATATAATACTATTTAATATTACTTATACTATCATACTTGTTATGTGTAATAAGCATTTTTAATAAATATATTAATGTTTGAAATAATACTTATAAAATTTTATATCAATAAGAATATTTAAAAAAAAATATTAATGCAGGTTATAATTTAAATTTTTTTTATCAAACACCTACAAAAGTTTTAAAAAAATTACTATTATTTTTTAATTAACATTTTTTCCTTTAGCATCACGGAAGCTATATTCTGAATAACTTTAAACAACTTTCTCAAGGTTGTACCCAGTAAAGCGTCTCAATCATTATCATCAACTACCCATCTTTTGCATGACATTGATAAGGGACACTCTGAAAAATATTTCGATAAAATTATTTCTCATCCATAAAAATATTATAATTTTTTACAATTTAATATTATGTTATTAATTTTTTAAAATTATTTCATATACAATAAATTTATTAAAAAATTTTAAATGAATTATTATTTTAGTATTCGAAAGATATTTTTAATTTGATATATTAAAATTTTATTTTTTATTTCAATTCTTTAAAAAATTTCTCATTTTTAAAAATTATCCTTCTGTTAAAATATTTACTTACTAACTTAAACAAGAGTTTATTTAACCTAATTTGATGTTATTGATTTACTCAAAAAATAAAAAATAAAAAATAAAAGATCTATTTAGTAACTGTTTTTAAAAATAGCTTTCTATTTTAAAACAAAAATATATATTTAAAAACTGTTTTCTTTTTCTGTTTGAAAATAAAATTTAAGAACAATTTGTTTTTAAAATAAAAATAAATAAAAATAAAGGACAATTTTTTATTTTTTGTTTTTATTTTCAGAACACCTAAAAGTAAAAAAAAATATGTTTTCAAAACAATTTATCAATTGAGTGTTTTTTTTTTAATTTTATTTTGTAATAAAAATTTTAAATATAATTTTCAAAAACAATTTTTTTTTTTTTTAAAAAAATCAAACAAACTCAAAATTTGTCATTGTTTTCTTTTGAATGTAAAACTTCCAATTTTGGGTAAAAGCAACATATTAGGTCAAGTAAGGAGGCCAATTTAGCTTTCAGATCAAATATGTTAAAAATATTATAGTGAGGACTTTTTTTAAACTAAAATAATCTTTGAAGAGCTGAAATAAAAAAGTTAAATTCTGATAGATTTAATTGAGAAAGCATGCATCTCTTGAAAATTAAAACAATAATTCACTCAAAAATCTAATAACATATCCTTGAAAATTACATTTATGTTTTTCATTGACTGTGTTGTCCATGGTATATTTTCTCCCTTGGAGGTTTGATTTCATCTGAAGCCACAATTAAAGATTGCTAAAAATACTTTAAGAATGTCTATTGGAATATTTCTTAATTATACGAGTTAATCACTAATATGATTATATCAGAAAAGAAATAAAACTCAGAATGCCAATTTTACGAGTTTGATATTTTTAAAAATTAATAAAATAATTAATATGCAACAAATTAATAATTTTAATAATTAATTATTTATATATTAAAAAATTAAAATTAAAAATAAATAGAAAATATAATTTTATGAACTAAATTGCTTACTCTTAAATAAACGACATAGATATTTAAAAAAAAAAAAAACTTTCTAACATAGGTCATGAGGACATGTCACATGCATTGTACAAGTGGTAGATTTCTAAATGTTTGCTTACTTTGACTTGTCATACATTTTGTTAATATAAAATAGACCGAGCGATTATGGTGGGTGTTCTGAATGTGACATTAGGATAAAAGTATAATTCATGTTTTTAATAGCTAATAGAAATTTGGCACATTTCAATGCTCCAAACCAAGTATTATGACCATCAAAGAGAGTGGCTGCTTCTTTTCCACGTACCATAACCGTTGCAATGATTTCGTACGTATCCGCTTAGTTTGAGATAGGGATAAGTGAGGTTAAATTGGTCGAGTTATTTAATTTTGCCCGACAAAATTTAAATTATAAAATGGACTCGACCTACTAATTTAAATTTAAAATTTTTGAAAAAAAAATTCGTCCGTGAGAAGCAAAGAGGAGAGAAAGAAAAATATGAAATGAAGAAGAGTGAGATAACATAATTATTGTTTTCTTTTTTCAGTTAATCAGAGTACAATATCAAGCCTCTATGTATAGATTGCTGATGTAATATTAACTACTTAACAAAACCCTCGCTACTAACCACTGTTTCAATCAATCCCAATTATATCTAACTGCCTTCATACTCTAACTTCCTTCCTAGGTTCCTTCTTTCTTGTCTCTGATCAAAAAATGTAGTCTTACGGACGAGATGGGCTTTGAGAGGTCTAGAGAAATGCTAATAATATGTGGGACGAGATGGCTAAAGGGGTCAGGAATATAGTAAGAAAGATACTTGGAGAATCAAGAGGTGTTGGACCAAAAAGTAAAGAATCTTGGTGGTGGGATGCAGAGGTGCAAGATAAGATTAAGGTTAAAAGAAGGTGTTATAAGGAGTGGCACTTATGTAAAGATAATGAAAACTGGGATAAATATAAAGTGGCTAAGAAAGACGCTAAGAAGGTTGTAAGTGAAGCGAGATCTAGAGTTTTTGAGGGGTTATATCAATCTTTAGGAACTAAGGATGGGGAAAGAAAAATTTACAAGTTTGCGAAGAGTAAGGAAGGAAAGACAAAAGACCTAGATCAAGTGAAGTGTATTAAAGATGAAGAGGGTAATGTTTTGGTAAGAGAGAAAGATATCCAAGCACGATAGATGAGTTACTTTCGAGGGCTTTTTAACGAAGGACATGAGTTAACCTGTGACTCTTACAGACTAAATATTGCAGAAAATGACCGTAATTATACCTTTTATCGTAGAATTCAAGAGCATGAAGTAAAGAAGGCTTTGAAGAGAATGAAAAATAATAAAGCAGTAGGACCCGATAATATACCTATTGAGGTGTGAAAAAGTTTAGGAAGGAAAGGTATAAGTTGACTTACTAAGTTGTTTAATGTAATAATAAAATCGAAAAAAAATGCCGGATGAATGGAGGAGAAGTACTTTAATCCCTATCTACAAAAGTAAGGGAGATATACATAACTGCTCTAACTATAGGGGAATTAAACTTATGAGCTACACTATTAAATTATGGGAGAAGATCATTGAACAAAGATTAAGACAAGAGACTCAAGTCACAGAGAACCAATTTAGTTTTATGCTAGGAAAGTCAACTATAGAAGTAATTTATTTATTGAGGAGATTGATGGAAAGGTATCAAAGAAGACAGAAAGATTTGCATATAGTTTTTATTGATCTAGAAAAAGCATATGACAGAGTGTTAAGAGATGTTTTGTGGAAAGCTTTAGAGAAGAAAGGAGTACGTATTGCATATATTCGTACAATCAAAGACATGTACGATAGGATCACGACTTGCGTGAGAACACAAAATGGGGACACAAAGGATTTTTTCACAACTATTGGACTACACCGAGGGTCTTCTTTGAGTCCGTATCTTTTTAACTTAATTTTGGACGCAGTTATTGAACATATACAAAATTTGGGGCCGCAATGTATGATTTTTACAAATGATATATTCTTAATTGGTGAATCAAAAGAAGAAATAAATATGAAGTTAGAGACAAGCTCTAGAAACACATGATTTTCGTATAAGTAGAAGTAAAATAAAATATATGGAATGTAATTTTAGTAAAAGACGAACAAATTCAAATTCAGAGGTAAAACTTGGGGACCATATATTAAAACAAGTTACAAGTTTTAAATATCTGGGGTCCGTTATACAAAATGACAGAGAAATAAAAGATGACGTAAACCATAGGATTCAAGCAGGATGGATAAAATGAAGGAAGGCTTCGAGTGTCATTTGTGATAAAAAAGTGCCACTTAAAGTTAAAGAAAAATTTTACCGTACAGCTATAAGACCTGCTATTTTATATGGTACTGAATGTTGGGCGGTAAAAAGACAACATGAAGATAAACTCAATGTTGCAGAGATGAGAATGTTGCGTTGGATGTGTGGACACACCAGAAGAGATATGATTAGAAATGAATACATTAGAGAGAATGTTGGAGTAGCACCTATTGTGGAAAAGATGGTAAAATCTCGCTTAAGGTGGTTTGGTCATGTGTGGCAAAAACCTGCAAAAGCTTTAGTGAGAAAAGTATATCAGACAGAGAATAGCCCGATAGTCAGAGGTAGAGGGAGACAAAAGAAAACAATAGGTAAAACTATTAAGAATGATTTAATAGTTAATAACCTATCTTTTGATCTCATTCATGATAGACCACTGTGGCGCTATTTGATCCATGTAGCCGACCCCACCTAGTGGAAAAAGGCTTAGTTATTGTTGTTGTTGTTAGGAAATGCCTTTAAATCCCTGACCTACAATATTTGTCTAAAATCATAGAACCTTGTACCAAAAAGAGACTTTGTTAATACATTTGCTACTTGATCCAATGAAGGAATATGTAGAACTTGTATTTCCTTTCAAGCTACCTTTTCCCTAATAAATGAAGAAGAGATTCAATTTGAAGTGCTTTGTTTTGTTATACAATATGGGATTTACAGTGTGCAAAACAACACCCAAGTTGTCACAATAGACAGTTGGTGACTTTCCTACATCAAAGTCAAGTTTTTAAAGCAAAGATTGAATCCACATTAACTTTGCAACAGTGTTTGCTAAGCTACGATATTTAGCCTCAATGCTGGATCTGGCAACTATCGTCTCCTTTTTATAGCACTATGAGATCAAATTCTCTAAAGAAGATACAATGGCTTGAGATTGACCTTCTATCTTTTGGGTCTAAACCCCAATCTGCATCACATAAGGCTACTAAGTCTAAATAAATGGAAGATTGAAGGTGACATCCATGAGAAAAAGAACCAACAAGATACCTAAGGATTCTCTTGGCAGCTTTCCAATGGCATTCAAGAGGGGATTGCATGAATTGACATAATTTATTCACCGAAAATGAGATTTATGGCCTTGTGATAGTGTCATACTGAGGTGCACTTACTACAAATATACAGAGCTCATGTTTATACATTAAACCAGTACCTTCCTTTAATAATTTCAAACCAACTACCATAAGAGTGTTTAAGTCTTTTTGCATTTGCCATTTTTTCCTTAATGAGAACATTCTTTATATACTTGGACTAAGATAGATGAAGACTTCCATAAGCTAAATGATGAGTTTCAATGCCTAGGAAGTAGTTGAGTTCACCAAGGTCTCTTAGTGAAAATGCACTATTAAGCTTGGTGATTAGAGCAGTAATGGCAGAATCAGAGTTTCCAATTATTGGTATATCACCAACATACACTAGTACAAACAGAAAATTACCACTAAAGCCTTTAATAGACAAAGAAGAGTCACATTTGCTTTGCTCTCTTGAAAACATAATTTGACTATAGTAAAGGCTGATCTTTAGAACCAAGCTCTTAGAGCTTGCCATAAAGTGTCTTATGCAGTTTGTAGACTTGATCTTGATTTTCAGTCTTAAACCTTGGTGGTTGTGGCATATATACCCCCTTATTAAGGATGCCATTGAGAAATGCATTATTTACATCAAATTGCCTAATTTTCTATTGTTGGGTTAATGCAATGGTGAGAATGATACGAATTGTGGTTGGCTTTACTATCGAAGAGAAAGTTTCATCATACTCAAAGCCTTCAATTTGATTAAATCCTTTGGTCATAAGTCTGACCTTATACTTCTGCATACTTCCATTCAGATTATACTTGGTTCTAAAAAATCAATTTGCACCCAATAAGGTGTATATCATAGGGTGGGTCTACATTTGACCAAGTTTTATTTCTTAAAAGTTCCTGAAATTTAACTTCTATGGTTGTTTTCCAATTACTATTGAGTAAAGATTCTTGCACAAAAGATGGCTCTTTTCCACTAAGAAGACTCTTGGCTTGAAAATTTGACTATAGGCAAATTAGATTAAACAAGACTAATGGAAGCTTTAGCTGATTAACAAGATACTACAGTTTGAGGATCATACTCTATAGATGTAGGATGTGCTAAGTGATTAGAGACTGCAGGTGAGTAATCTGATATCACAATTCTAGAACTGATTAGCATAGCTATTTGAGAAAGAGGGCTCAAGTTAATAGCAAGGCCAATATCTTGTGGTGTGTGTTACTACTACTGATTTGATGTATTTGCAAATGGAACTAGTAATGGAAAAGTAAATGAAGCCTGAGAGGGATAAGTAGTGCTAACAATAGATGACTTAGTGAAGTCAGTAACAAAAATGAAATGACATATACTCATCAAATAATACATCCCTTGAAATAAAGAGCCTACCATCAGCACTGAGGTATTTATGTCCTTTGTGAACATCACTATAACCAAGAAATAGACACCTTGTAGATTTGAAATCCATTTTAAGTCGATTGTATAGTCTAATCAAAGGGTAACATGCACAGCCAAATATCTTTAAGAAAGAGTGGCTAGGCAATGATGAGTGAGTTTTATACTCATAAATTAAATATTTTCATCTTATCTTTTTGTCTTAATTAAACATTTATCTTCCTTATTTATTTTTAATTTTATGTATTTTTATAGATTGATAGAAAAATAGAAAATGAATTCAATTGGAGGAATCAAAGTTAAATTGTGGTTATTTGAAAATAATGTCTATAAATCAAGCAGATAAAATAAATTTATTAAAGATAGTTGAGTAAGGAGTATTATTTTTTTGACTCTTGAGGCGTATTCTAATAGATATATACATCAATTTAATATTGATTTATAATCACAATTCTAAAAGAATTGAAACATAAAGATTCAAGGCAAAACACTCAATGTTAAAAATCTATTTACTGTTTGTTTTTCAATTTGATCTTACTGCAGTATTTTAACTGTATCTCAAAATATACATATATATTATGTATGAAATTTGTTAGATTAATAGTTTACATAATTTTATATAACTTTTATGTTTATGTGATGAGAAAATTCAGACATCCAAAGTACCAAAATTGGACTAGAAGAGAACATATTTACTGTTACAGTTTAGCTCAATCTTACTATAGTATTTGGCCTATATTTCAAAAAATAAATATTCAATTGATACAAAATTTGGTAAGTGAATAGAATATACAATTTTACACAAATTTCATGTTCAAATGGTCAATAAATTCAGACATTAAAATGACCAAAATTAGATTAGAAAAGATCACATTTGCTGTTATAGTCTAGCGTGACCTTGCTCCAGTATTTTGGCCATAAATCACAAAATACATGACAAATTTTTCTCCACCTTATATGGCTAGAAAGATAATGAAAATTTCTACAACTTTTATGTTGATGGGATTAGTTGATTCGATTGTTATCAAAGAAATACATCGCGATGACTTTCGGGGCACATAATGCAACACAACTTATCAAATTTAGTTCAATTTGCTACCCACTATCTTTGTCACCTACTCCCCTTGTTTTGTCTATAAATAGAGACATCTTTTGAGCTAGAGAGAGAGGAGAAATGGTGAAGAGTGATTTTAGAAAATTTTTGTTGGAGTTCTAAGTATTTGTAATATTTTTTATCTCTTTAGACATTTTATATCTTTATTTTCTTTTATAAATTTTATCGTGCTTATTCATCTTTCATTTTGCTTTCTTACCTTGATTATGGAGAATTAATCTCCTACTGCTAAAGTGAAAGGGTGAAACTCTTGGTATAAAAATAATAATTTATCTAACTCTTAATTTGAATATTTATATTTAATGTTGTATTTATCTTCTTATTTATTTTTTTGTTATTTTTTTCTTAGAGGATGACTTTGTTGCTCCTCTGTTATTTATTTTCTGCTTTTCTCTTATTATTTTCTTGTTCTTAGAGGATGATTTTATTTTCTTTCTGTTATTTATTTTATGCACCTCTGTTATTTATTTTTTTGTTATTTACTTTTTTAGAGGATGATTTTGTTGTCCCTCTATTTTTTTTTGTTATTTACTTTCTTAAATGATGGTTTTGTTGCTCCTCTATTATTTATTTTCTTGTTATTTACTTTTTTAGAAGATGATTTTGTTGCCCCTCTGTTATTTATTTTCTATACCTGTATTATTTTTTTTTTTGTTATTTACTTTCTTAAATGATGGTTTTGTTACCCCTCTGTTATTTATTTTCTTGTTATTTTATTTTCTTAAAGGATGGTTTAATTGCTCCTATGTTATTTATTTTCGTATTATTTTATTTCTTAATAGCTGGTTTTATCGCCTACTTTATATTATTATTATTGATTCTGTCACCTTTCTGTTATTATATTTTTATTTCTTTTACATCTTTCATTTTTGATTTTGTAAAGTGTGAATCTTGATACATTGTAGACAATTTTTGGCACAATAAATATTTGAATTATTCTTAATTTATTGTAGACAATATAATGATTGACACGATGTATACTTGAATCTATTTTACAATAGTTATTTAATATTAGTAATACAATAAAAAGAAGGCAAATATATTTCTTCTGTAAATCAAAGTGTATTTAATATAACATATTTTTTTAATAGAACTTTATTTACGTGAGTATTCCATTTGAATAATAAAAGAGTTAAAATTTATTTTTATTTGATGTACCAAGAGTGGATCCCCTAACTTTAACATGTTTCTTTATTTTAAATACATTTCTATTTAATTTTAGTATTTTAATATTTTGCATACTCTGTTCAGTACTCTTTTCACAAAACAAACAATTTGACGATTAGATTAGAAATGTTTATTTTAGATCTGAATTGAAATTTCTCTCAATTGACAATCTTCGTAGAATCAACCTTGCATATCACTAAATTTATACTTCAATAGATTCATGTGCTTGCGAGTTTTAATTAAAACAAAAACAGACAATTTATGATACAACAATTAAAATAGACTTTTTCATAAAGACATCTACATCTTGGAGTGATCTCTTAACTCCAGAGCGTCTTTATTCTGGAATAATCTTAATATCTATATTTTAAAATAGTATTTTAACTCTAAAGTTTCTGTACTCTGGAACAATCTTAACTCTAAGGCATCTATAACTTAGAGCAGTCTTAAATTTAATACATTTTCATTTTAGAGTATTTTCTTAACTTAAGAGCATTTATACTCTAAAACAATATATTTTAACTTTAAAGTGTCTATACTCTAGAGTACTCTTAACTCTAAGGTGTCTATAGCTAGCTTGTAGCAATCTTGGCAGGCCCCTAATGGGATGCTTTGAACACTTGTATCTCTGTAGGTGCCTTGACAGCCCCCAGTGGGGTGCTCTGAACTTTTATGGAGAGTGATGTATTGTTTGACATCCGCATGTGAAGTGGTGATTTGGGCAAGACCCTAATCGGGTGCTCTTACCACGAGTTTATGATATCCTTAATGATGAAATACTGTCGGAACTGCCTTAAGGAATGTCTTAAGGAGCTTTGCCATTGAAACAACCTTCTTGTGCTTTTAAAGGTCAGTTAAGCTTTCGACTAGGTAAAGTAATCAAATTTGTTAAAAGAATTATTGAGAGGACTTTTTTTAAAAAAATAAAACAATCTTTGAAGGGCTAAAATGAAAGCATTAAGCTTTGATAAATTAAATTGAGAAAACATGCGTTTGAATATTAAAACAACAATGCACTCAAAAATCTAATAACAGATCCTTAAAAATTACATTTATGTGTTCCATTCACTGTACTGTCTCTGGTGTATCTTCTCCCTTGGAAGTTCTGATTCATCTGAAGCCACAATTAAAGATTGCTAAAAATAGTTTAATTATTTTTAAAGGAGTATTTATAAGAGGAATATGAATAAATCACATAAGTTTTAACAAAAAAAGAATGTAATTATAGAAAGCTTAAGAATCTCCCTTGGAATATTTCTTAATCATAACGAGTTAATCATTAAAAATATCAATTTTGTTGCATATTCTATATTAAAACAAATAATATGATTATATCAAAGAAGAAATAAAATTAAGAATGCCTAAAGAATTTGATATTTTTAAAAATTAATAAAATAATTATCGTGCTATGAGTTGGTAATTTCAATGACTAATTATTTGTACACTAAAAAGTATTTAAAAATTAAATATAAATGGAAAATATAATTTTATGAACTAAATTGTTTACTCTTAAATAAACGACATAGCTATTTTTTTTATTAAAAAAATCACTTTCTAATATAGGGCATGAGGACATGTCACATGCACTGTATAAGTTTTATGTTTCTAAATTTTTGCTTACTTTGACTTGTCATGCATTTTTGTAATATAAAATAGACCAAGCGATTATGGTCGGTGTTCTGAATGTGACATTAGGATAAAAGTATAATACATGGTTTTAATAGCTAATAGATATTTGGCACATTTCAATGCTCCAAACCAAGTATATATGATCATCAGACAGAGTGCCTGCTTCTTTTTCATGTCCCATAAACTTTGCAATGATTTCGGAGGTATCCATTTAGTTTGAGATAAGGGTAACATCATGATAAATTGACTAACTTGATGTAATAAAATTTAGATAAAAAAATTAATATCTAAACCTGATTAAAATTTTAAATTATTTAAAAATTTTATATTGGTAGGATTAGATAAAGTTAGTTGAGTGGATCTAAATTCTTTTAAAAAAATACACCCAACTTACTAATTTAGACTTAAATTTTTTAAAATAAATTCACTTGTATAAACTCGTTAATTAGATTCAATTATTTTAAAATGTTTTTTTCACCAAGTTCGATGGAGTCTTTGGGTCATGCAAATCTCCAATTTGAGATTACTCTTCCACAAATTTTAGAGTATGTTTTGGTCATTAAAAAACATTTCAAATTACTTTTTCAAGATTTTGCTTTTAATTTTAAAATTTTCTCATTTTTAAAATTATTCTCACACTGACTTTGTTAAAAAATATTTTATAAACTTTTTATTTATCTTAACCAATAACTTATTGCTTATGTGATGTAGTTAAATGCGTAGCTTTATTAAACTCTTGATTTGATCACAAAATAAATGTTAAATATATTTTAACATAGTTAATTTGAAAATATTTTTGAAAACTTAACTTTAAAAAAAATTGAGAGACTAAATCAACTACAATAGAGTAAATAATTATATAAATATATTATACATGAATTTTATTGAAAATTAAATATAATATTTATATATATCTTTATAATTAATTTAATCTGCCTTTTTTAATAATTTCAATCTACTGAAACATTTATCTTTTATAAATAGTGAATTCTTTTTGTATATCTATGAAGTGTCGATCTTAAGTTTTATTTTATGTAAAAATTTGTTAAATTTTAAGTTCAATTTTTTTAAAATATTGGCAATCCCACCCATAATCAGGTCTAAATAGATACTTAAAGTAATTTGGATATTTTAAATTATTAATCAAATTATTTATTATTATTTAAATTTACTTATTAATAATAATATCAACCACAGTTACCCATATTTTTGCATTAGCTCCAAGGCTTTCTCTTTTGTCTCTATCACATCACTAAATTATGGGCGGTGACCCTTTTTGGAGGATAAAGGAAGTTTCGTAACCACAAGTAAGATTGTAGATTCAATTCAAATTGAATCATTCAAAGTATAAAAAAGTGATTTGACCCCCTCAAAAAAGTATAAAAAGATAATTGCAAAGTTGGGTTTTTAGTAGGTTCTGCAGTTCTTTTAGGTACAAAGTCATTACTATGTCTATGAATCACTTGGAGGACAACTCATTTGGGTAGAATTAATAAATTTTACAAGTTATATCTTTATGAAGGTAGGATTGATCTTTATGTATGAATCTTTGTGTTCTAAGTTTAATATAGCGGGTAAGTAATAATTTGGTTTTTGAATTTGTAAATTCTGATAATTTTAATTTTTGAACTTTTTTTAATATACAAATTAATTTATAAAATTATTAATTTATTGTACGTTAATTATTGTATTAATTTTTAAAAATATTAAATTCGTAATATATTAATTATTTTAAAGACTAACATACTATAAATTTAATATTTCTAAATATTAATTCATGTGTTGTTCAAAGATTAAAATTGGTTTATATATTTGGCAACTAAGTTGCTAATTTAATACGCTAATATAATTATTAAAAGAAAAAGAGTTAATTGTTGTTTAAATTCTTGAAAAAAATATTTTTTTTAATTTAAGTTTTTAAAATTTTATTTTACATTTCAGTCTTTCAAATACTTTTATGTCTTAAAAAATGTTCTATATTAATAGAATTAATAGATATTTAATAAAAATTTTATATGACTTATTCAAGAGTTTATGTGATTAAGTAAACTTTTAAATTGATTAGTAAAATAAATTTCTTAATATATATATATATTAACGGATTTAGTGTGAAATTTGAAATAAAATATTGAGAAATCAAAATTAAAAAAATTATATATATATATATATATATATATATATATATATTAAATATTAAAATAAAAATTTACTAAAAAAAAGTAGGTAGGTTATTATTTGTCAAAGGATATATCCTGCACATAGAGAACAGTTAGCACAAGTAAAGCATATTCTTGATCTTTTGGCATTGCATGAGTCCATTTGTCTTAGCAAGTGAGGAAAAATAAATAAATAAATTTGATTTTCTTTTTTTTGTTCTGTCCGTGGATGATGATCTTTGCAGTACTGCAACAGGTGTTATAAGAGAAAGAAAGAAAAAAGAAGTAGAATTCACAAGAGACTTAAACCCACATATCCCATCTCCTTCTCTCTAACTTCTCTCTCTTACACAAAATGATACAACCCGTCCGTTTTCTTTGTTTTTAATTACCAGTTGCTTCCAAGACATTCTCCTTATCAAAAGAGAACACCAGAACATGCAAAAAGAAAACAAAAGGCATCAAAGTGAATGGGAAAAGAAGTTTAAAGAGGGTGTTATTAGCAGAGACCTGGGTTCTTCGGTATGGTAGCCTCCTTCCTCTTTTTGAAATTCAAAAGCATTTTAGATGCTTTTATTCTTCTTGTTGGAACTTTGTGATAGGTCGGTCGGCGGTACCATAGGCTCTTCTAAAAGAAAAAGAAAAGCTTCACTGTTACTTAGAATCGGTTTGTTTTCATGTTTGCATTTGTAAATTTATTTAATTTTAATTTTTAAAATTTAATTTATTGTATGTTAATTATTTTATGAGTTTTTTTAAAATATTAAATTTATTATATATTAATTTTTTTAAAGATTAACTAATATATTTTAAAAAAATTAAAAATTTAAAATTTAAAAAAAAAATTAAAAATTAAATTATTAGTTTGGTGGTTTCTTTTTTGTTAAATTCTACCTTACTTTATTTCTTTCTTTTGGTACTTGGATAATTGGTCAACCAAAATTCTATAATAATAGAGGGGCAGTCTATTATTAAATTGGCAAAAGAGAAAAGGAAAGTGGGGCATTTCTACCTTATCCTGATTTCCAGGGATTGAAGCTAGCTGAAGCCTCTCATCTCATCCTTACTTTTAGGGTTCGGCCAATTATTTATTACATTAAGAAAAAAATTGAGAAAATATTTCTGGGATTGAATTTACAATTTTGTCCTTACAAAAAAATTACTATCTTAAATTTTATCCCTAAATAATAAAAGATGCATAATTTTGCTCTTAGTTTCTTTTATTTAAGTTTAATTTAGGTTGACTCCAAAATTAAGAAAATTGAACACTCAATGAAATATTGAGAGTTGTTTGATAGGTTTGTCTTCTGAATAAAAATAGAAAATAAAAAATAGATTTGAAAATGTGTTTATTTATAATTTTTATTTTTAAAAAATATTTTTTAAATTTTTGAAAATTTTGAAAACATCAAACATATGTTTTCAAAATTTTTAATACCATAATAATAACATTTTTACAATTGTTTTGAATTTATTACAATATTTATGAATAACGCTTCAATGTTTAAATAAAAATATAATGAAAAACAATCATATAATTAAAAAATAAAAAATAAAAATTATTTTTAAAAAATGAAAATAGAAAAAAATTTCATAAATCAAATACACCCTTACTGTTTTTTCAAAGACAAAACTCAAAGCAATGATATTTTTTGAAGATTAAATTAAAAGTTCCCATGAGAATTTATTCAATTAGTAAGAATCAATTGCTAATAAAATTTAAGTTAAATTTTTATTATCGTAGCCTCTCTTGACAGATAATATGCAAAGACTAAGTTGACCCTAAAATAAAGAAAATTGATGACTCAATGAAATATTAATTTTTTTTAGACAGAATTCAAAGCCATGATATTTTTTTAGACTAAATTATGAGCTATAGTGAGTTAATTCAACATGTGAGAATCGAAATATTTCGATTATAAAGCATAAGTTTAATTTTTTACTCTAATACGTAATTTAAAAATATCATTATAAATTTTATTAAAATTTATAATATGAATAGTCTGTTTATCACTGTTCATATTTTGTTATTTTAGTCAAAATCATTGTTATAAGTCTTTTTAGAATAAATATACAATTTAGTCTTTAAATTTATTATGTCATTATATTTTAATTCTTGAATTTAATTTATTGCACAGTTTAGTTTTCGAATTTACCAAACGTCAAATAATTTAATCCTTGTATTATTCTTACATTAACTGCTTGCTGACGTAGCTCGTTAAATACTTACGTGGCACATTAAATACCAACTAATCATGCCACATCAGTGCTGACTCAACTTACAAAATAATAAATACATAATTTAATCCTTAAAGTTATTAGATTACGACAATTTAATCTTTAAATTAAGTTATTATACAATTTAATCTTCGATTTTACTAAAGATCAAACAAATTAATCCTTCTATTATTTTTACAATAACTACTTATAATATAACTCATTATATCAATGCTGATACAGTTTAAAAAACCTTCAAAATGCTTCGTTTTCTATTTTATTTTTTCGCTTTTCATATGAAAAATTCTATTTTTTATCTTTAACTGTTAATGCCATGAAATACTCATTTACTACAAAATTATTTTAAAATTTTTTTATAATTAAAAATAAAAAATTTATTCTAAAATTTATAATATTAACAACTATAAATAGTTAGCTTGACACTTTACACATATTTTGAGTTATAAGAAGAGGTTATGATTTCAACGTTCTTAATTCTTTCTTGTTTAGTGTTGTACTAATTTTTATAATTTTTACTCTAATTCATATATTTTAATGTTGAAAAATTTATATTTAATATTTATTAGTTAACTCTCATGATCATGTTTAAATGTTATTGTGTATTTTAATAAGACACTTCTTTTCTTGTAGATCTTTTTGCTTATCATTTTTTTTATTTGGAGATAGGGAAAAATATGTTTTAACTTATGAAAAATATTGTCACTTTGCTGTTAAATAATTGATAGTTTAAAATTCTTTTTATTGAATTGTAAATACATTTACGACGACTTCCATTTTATTTGAATACTTCTATAGTTTTTATTGTCCTACAAAACGATTGCAATAGTTAGTTCAACAACTTGAAGTAAACAATATTGTATGAAATTGAGAGAACAATTTTATTTTAAAATTTTATGAACGAGTTAATGCTAATATGACATAATTAGTTAGCATTTAACGTACCATGTAAACATTTAACATGTTATATCATTGAACAATTAAGATAAAAATAACATAATGATTAAATTATTTGATATTTGATAATTTTGAAAATTAAATTGTATAATGACATAAATTTAGAGACTAAATTGTATATTTACACTTTTTTTAAGTAGAGTTAACGCTGATGTGGCATGATTTGGACTAAATTGTAAGGATATAATAAATTAAAAAATTAAATTGTAAGGACCTAATAAATTTAAGAATTAAATTGTAAGGACCTAATAAATTTAAAAATTAAATTGTGTATTTACTCTTTTTTAAAAGATGAATTAACGTTGATGTGACATAATTAATTAGTATTTAACGTACTACGTAAGTACTTAACGAACTACGTCAGCAAACAGTTAGTGTAAAGATAATAAAAAGATTAAATTGTCTGACGTTAGATAAATTTAAGGATTAAATTATACAATAAATTAAATTTAAAAATTAAAATATAATAACTTAATAAATTAAGAGATTAAATTATATATTTACTCTTTTTTTATTATAATTAAGCCTGTTTTCAACGTTTCTCAAAATTAAAGTCCACGCATCAAATGCTTTTTAAGAGTGTACCTTCTCTCCCGTCGATTTGTCTATGCACTTAAAATTTTCATCTCACAAGTGTTCTACAAATAATTAAAAATATAATCATTGTGTGAGTGAGACGCATTATTTGTTTCAAACTACTATATTTTTGTTTTCAGACAAATTTGTAAGGAAAGATCTATACTAAGGAATCTTAGTTTCAACAAAAATTCTGATATTTAAGTCAGAAAAGGGATAATATAGATTAGAAATTACTTAAGAGAATAAACATTTTATTTATAAGTAAACTATCAGTAAAACTATCAATGTGAAAGAAGCAAGGATTTGATTATTGATATGAATTTTCAAAATTTTGTAAGGAAAGATCAATACTAAGAGTCTTAGTTACAACATAAATTCTAATACTTAAGGAAGAATAGAAATAGTATAAATTAGAAATTACTTAAGAGAATAAACATTCTATTTATAAGTAAACTATCAATGTGAAAGAAGCAATGATTTGATTATTGATTATTGATATGAATTTTAGAGACATTACCAAACATTGATTAAGACATTACTAAACATTGTTAATGTGAAAGACACAACAAATTGATTATTATTTATTGGAGTAAATATTGGAGATATTATTAAATATTGATTAAAATGTTACTAAGCATGGATTAATGTTAATTATATTATTCCAATTTGAGATTAAATAAGAGATGGGTTGGTTATCATGTATTAGTCTGACTAATCCTTATAAAGTTATTTTCTTTTAGTGGTGAGAGACAGTCAAACACGATGAATCTAATAAATCAACCAAATCTATCAATATATCTTGGTTAAATTTTAAGATAGAATCTATTGTCAATTTCAAATATAGCACTAGGATCCATTAAGACTAATTATGTGTACTTATCATGTGAGGACAAAAGTAAATAATACAAAACTAGTGATGGATAAGATAAAATTTCAAAAGATT
Organism: Gleditsia sinensis; assembly: GCA_037074535.1. Taxonomy (NCBI): domain Eukaryota; kingdom Viridiplantae; phylum Streptophyta; class Magnoliopsida; order Fabales; family Fabaceae; genus Gleditsia; species Gleditsia sinensis. The sequence goes on from CM073471.1 coordinate 13,284,085, forward strand.
ATTATGTGCTTCTTAAAAAGGTTCTTACTATATAAAATATTGAATATTAAATTTATAAATTAGCCTTTAAATTTATATGATCCCAATTTTAAAATTTGTTATAGTAAACAAATTAGTTTTTGAATTTACAAAACTTACAAGTTAGTTTTCACTATCTTATGAATTATGTAAATTTTAAAACTAATTGATACCTGTCAAAAATTTGGAGGACTAATATTAAAGAACCATAGGCTAATTTTTTTTTTTTTTTTTTTGGGCTAGTGAGACTAATTTATTAGTTTAGCTAACATTTCATAGTTGAGAACCAATTGTGAATTTTCATATTACGAACTTCTCTTCTTGGACTATTTCATGGGCTTCTTTGCGAGGTTCTGGCTGAAAAGGTTCTGTTGTTATCGGAGCCTATTCTCATGGGCCAAGTTTTAACCTTTCTTCTCAAGTTTTGGGCTTACATCTTTCTTCCTACCTTCAATAGTTTCGTTTCTCAGTGCTATTTTGTTTTTTTTTTTTTTGGGTTTTTGGTTAAAGATAAGATTTTTATTTCACAACAAAAGAGAAAAAAAAAAATCCCAAAGTACAGTTGAGAGGGCATCAAAATATTTAAAGAACACATCAATTTGGTCCTTGAATTTATAGATTTACTTAATTTTAATCTTTGAATTTTCTCAAATATACAAATTAATCTCTAAAAATATTAAATTAACTACACATTAATACTTCAAAGAATAACTAATGCAGAAAAAATGCGCCCTTAAAATCTTGGAAGTAAGAGATAACTGATATCAGTAATCTAACTAGCCAAAATAGGTTTTTTTGGGTACAATCAAGCTAACAATCAGAATAAAAATCCGAATGGGTTTTCTTGGAAGTTTTTCTTCATTTCGTAGTTGAAAAGCCCATACAGATCAAACGGCTGGGCCCAACTAATAAAGTTTCAAGTTTGTGACTTCATTAACGCAAATCCTTAATTAAAATTAGAAGATTAAATTTTAATTAATTATAAATAAATATATAAACATATTAAAAATATATTATTTTAAAAAATATATTTCTTTAAGGTATTTATGTGTCTCATTTGAGAATTATAGGGTGAGTGAAAATATGAGTGAAGAAGTATTACTTGATTCTTTTAAAAAATTTTACTCAAAAATATATATAGATATATCTAGCTATAATTACTAATCTTAAACAAATTGAATATTTTCATATTCAAAGTAAAATACTATTTTGATCATTGAAATATACACTTTTTTAAATTTGACCTTCAAAATTTTATTTTTAATTTCAACCCTCTAATTAATCTGAAAAAACATTGTCACGCCAATAGACATGGAATAGATATGCTTTGCTCATCAAATTGAATACTTTTTTAAGATTGTATAGTTTTTAAATGATTGAAATATGAAAATAAAATTTTAATAAAGGCTAAATTTAACAAATACATAATTTTATTTTAACAACAACATAACAATTTACTCTTATTTTTAAAAATATAAAAATTAATTTTTTTATAATATTAAATAATATATATTATGTTTATTTATTTAAAAAAACGTATTAACGATAAATTTAATATTATATATGTAATATATAAACTTAATAAAAGAATTATTTTAATTTATTTGTTATAATAAAAAAAATTAAATTTATATTATAATTTATTAAAGATTAAATTAAAATATTTTAAAAAATAACAAAATAAAATCCTTACATAGTCTTACCACTCGGCGGATAGCCAGTCGCTGCCGATCTCAGAGAATTTTGGTTCAGAAAAATTGCATAGCCCAAGAAAGACAAGGCCATGGGGACTACATAAGCAAAGAAACCAGGGTGAATGGCAGTTAAAGCTAATAATAATGGCAGATAAAAATCAGAGAGCTAGACTTGATAGAGAAGCAAAGCCAAAGGCCATAGAAAAAGCAGAGCAAAAGTGGGCTTTTTGGGTAGACACAGCATCATGCAGAGGTAGGGAAGCAGCAAGTAATGATGCACCTAACCAGTCCCTCACGCTGACCCTAACCTTCTTACACAATTTTTCTTGCTTCACTTTTTTACTGCCATTTTGTGTGATTGCGTGCATTTGGAAAAAAAGACCAAAACCCTCATCCCATCACGACACGACCTCCAACCCCAAATGCCTCTCTGTTTCTCTGCCATTAATGCCTCAAATGAGCTTGTGTTTGGGAATTGTGTACATAAAAGGTTAAAATGTTAACTTTAACTTTGGTTTTTTATGGGTTTTCCCTCGGAAAGGTCAAGAGAAGTCAAGAGGTACGTTATATGCCATTTTTCAATAAAATGTATCTCTCATATATTTATTTATTTAATTATTTATAATTAATTTAACTTAAAATAAATAAATTAACAATTAAAATTTTAAATTTATAAACATATTTAATTTTAATATTTACATTTTTTGATATATAAATTTTTTTAAAATATTAAATTCGTTATATATTAATATTTTTTAAAATTAAAATACAGAAAATTTAATACTTTTAAACGTAAATAATTTGTCGAAATTATTTAACTGATAAGACAGTTAAATTCTCATTGATAATATTTTTTTCAATAAACAATTTATATGTAACACAATATATTTTAATTAAAACTTACGAAATATCGTCAGAATAAAATAATTTTCTCTTATCTTAAACATTATATATAAAAAAAAGTTGCAACACATTGATAATTTAATATATTAAATTTTATACTAAAAAAATTTAAAATTAAAACTAAATGAGTTTATGAATTCAAATAACAAATTGTTAGTTTATTTTATATTAATAATTAAATTTATTTAAACTAAAGTCCTAAAAAATTCTATTTTGTCTTAAAAATTATTTTATTTATTAATTTAATATTAAAAAATATGATTTATTAGCATTTTTATTGTTTCATAGGTAAATTTTAAAAAGAATATTATTTTATATTAAAATAAATTTAACTTTTAACAAACTTCAAAGATTTAACCTGGTAATAAAAACCAAAGCAAGAGGCCAAATGTTTAATTGTAAAGGAACAGTGATCAATTTGAATTTGTATTACATCAATTTTTTAAAATCAAAGTATAAAGAATTTTAGTTATACAAAAATATAGTGGATAATTATTTTTAATAATGAATATTTATTTAATAATATATAATTTTTCAATATTTTTGTATTTATTTTAAAAAATTAAAATAGTATACTATGTCAAAAATATCCGGGTGCAGATATGATCAGACTCATCCGTCTTCGTCAAATCTTCTTTTGTACTTTGCCAGTAAAATTGTATGAAATAATATCTTTTATTGATTAAATTATAGATATTACTTTAGAAATCATTCGTCTTTGGTTATTTAAGATATTTAACTATATTAAATATTTAAAATAAATTTATATATATGTGTATTTAATATAAACAACATAAATAAAAAACAACTCAATAATTGAATTTTTTAAAAAATATTAAAAATTTAAACTTGTAAAAAATATATATAAAGAGAGATAAATTGAGTATTTTAAATGAAATTAAATTTATATTCAAAAATAGAAAAATATTTGTCTGAGAATGAAAAAAAAAACTTTTACCACTCTCTCTTCAGCAGAATATTCTTTTATTTATTTTTGACAAAGAATAAAAAATTATTATTTTAAAATTTTTGAATATTAGAAAATAGTTAAATCAAAATTAATAAATAATAATTAAATAATTAAATCTGTGACTAAATATTAATATTTAGTAGTTATTCTTTTGTTTTGATTAATTTGAAATTGAGAATATATTTATAGGGAATTTTGAAATCATATAGTGTTAGCTGAAAAGGAGAAAGGGTGTGGTAACTTCTAGGAATAGATGAGAATATGGGGGTTGTTTTGTGAAAATGAAAAATAAATGGCGTCCTCGTAACTGAAACCCTATTTGTCGTGCTGCTGACACAGAATTGGCATTGGGCCCCACAAAGTCACGGGTAAACGTGACTACCATTAGTGACATATTATCACCAATTTATCACGTCATATTCAAATTATCCCGTTGGTTTAGTTTTTTTTTTTTTTGGGTACATCAAGGAGGATCGAAACTGCTCGACCCTATCCCAAAGTCCCACCCCACCCAACAACCTGAACTAGCCTCAGGTGGCATCCCGCTGGTTTAGTTGGATTTATAGGAAAATAAAATTACTATTTAATAAATAAATAAAATTGCTTCATTTATATACCTATATTTATCTCTCTTTGATTTTATTTTATGAAATTTTTTTAAAAATTTAAAAGATTTGAATGCAATCTTTTTTTTATAATAAATATTCTATATATATTATTGTAAGTTTCTTAACAGACATATTTTAATTTTAAAATAAAATAAATTTTTCAACTCTAAAATTTTTTTACAAAAAATAATATATCATTATTATATCTTGATTATTTTAGTTTAAATTTGAAGACCAATAATTAAAGAGATTTATTTTTTTAAATACATTAAATTAATATAGAAAATACAATCTTAATATCGCCAGCATATCACATAGAACATGTTTGGCATATCACATAAAATAATATATTTTATAACTATGAATTAAATTTTTTTTTATAAATACATTTAAGAAAAATAATTTTAAAAAAGGTAAAAATTTGAAATACGATTAAAGAAAGACATAATCTTGCCCAAATTATCTTAAAAAACTCTTATCATACATATAATATCAAAAAGCTTAATTACGCTTTTCATCTTAATTTCAAAAATATATTAATTTTTTTTTATAATTTATAATATATATAATTTTTTAAAATTTGATCAAATGAATAAAAATAATTTTTTTATTAAGTTTACAATATATATAAATAACATAGACATCACTAAATATTTAATCATAAAAAATATATTAATAATAAATTTTATATTACACAAGTAAATATGCATAACTGATTAACAATAAATAAATAATAAAATTATTTTAATTTATTTATTAAAATTAGATATATTAAATTTATAGTATAAATTATAATAAAAATTAAATTGAAATTTAAAAAAAAAAACTGAAAAAAACCAAAGGGTAGGCTGGAGGCTTTACATCCTGGTTTTGGTCAAGCTTCATCATTGGCCAATCTGACTTAAACTCGTATGATTCACGGATTACGCGGGTCAGATTATTTATAATATAACTTACCCATTTTTGTTTTAAACTTTCACAGTTTTATCAAATATAAATATTTTTTTGTCAACAATAATAAATATATTTTATACTTTAATGTCTTATATATTATAATATTTTACATTTATATATTTAATATAACAAGATACTATATATTAAATGCATATTTATTTTTAGTACTCCTATGGTATTGAAATGCAAATACTATGGTAATTTATATTTTGTTATATAATCTATTTTTAAAGAGTAAATTACACTCATTTTTAAATGTTAGTTAAATTATATTCAAAATATTTTTTATTATTTTAAAAATTATATTAGACTCCCTATTGTTTAAAAATAAAATTTTACCTTCTGATTAAAAAGTTGCTAAATGTTTTTCACTTTTTCTAAAAACAAAATTATCTAACTTCTTAAAAAAATCAAAACCTTACTATACTCAATGATGATTTTTTTTTACAATATTTATATAAGATTAACAAAACTTTATAAATTAACATGATTAAATTTAAATTTATACAAGCATCTAATAAAAATATAATATAATTCATATTTTCTGCTTAATATCAAAGATATTTTTTTTTGTTATTGATGAAAAACTTACCTTTAAAGATTATTTTCACATTTGAAAAAATAATTTAAGAAGGTACCTGCAATATAATTTTAAAAATTAGAGGATAAATTATTATTTTTGAAATAATAAAAAAATCAGAGTATAATTTAATCAAGGTTGATGTCAAATTAAAATAACTCGATTTGTGTTAAGTAATTGGGAGATTTGTAATATTAAAAGTTTAAATTTGTTAAAAAAATATTTATTTAAAAAGCTAATTTTAATATCTTAAATTAAATTAATCTTTATTAAAAATATATAAAATTGTTTATATAAACTTTAAAAAATAACTAGATATATATAGTCATGAGTTATGCAAAGTCACTTGAGAAATGTTTTTGTTTTCAAGTTTTTAAGGAGTCTCTCATTCTTTTCTCCCTATCCTAAATTTAATGGTTTCCCCTATCCAGCACACTCATCCCAAGGGTCTATAAAAAAAATTTAGTATATTATATTATTTTTATTTGAAATTTTTTAAAATAAAAATGCTAGATCTATTTAACAATATTGTAATTTAAAGAGTTGTAAGGGCATAAAATTTATATAATGCTTTTTAATATTTTTATGTTATGATGACATATCTTATATAATGTGCTAAGTAAGGTTTAAAAGTCTGGATATTTCTTAATATCCACATTTCAATTTAATTAATTAATATAATTTAAAACAATAATAGAAATATAAATTTATCATCTAATTTTTTATTAACTCTTTCATTAATTCTCTTCTTTATTTATAAATAATTAAACTACTATTAATTTTGAGAATTATATGATGACAGTAATTGATACATATTTTTAAAATATAAATACTAAAATTTTATTATAATATTAAATATTTACAGTTAATTTGAAATATTTATTTTTTTAACAGAAATTATTTTATTCTTTACTAATTAAAATATTAAAAAATTTCAATTCATATTAAAACTTGCTTCAATCCAAATGAGTTGATCAAATATATCTTGATAGTTCTAGATAGGTGAATAAGAAGTTTAGCTTGGATTTATTTTATTTGTTCCAAAAATATTCTTATGCAATACAATCTCTAAGCCTAATAATGCTACCTTTGGTATGATCAAATATATTCTGATCACTATTAAATGAGTGGAGTTGATATGCTTGTAGAATCTAGTATTTCTAGCAAATAATTGATGATATATTTTATTTTATAATCTTACTAGTGTTATAAATAATATTTAAATTAATTATAATATTATTTAAAATATTTATAATGTAATTGAGATTTATTAAATGTTTATTGAATATTGATATGTCAAAATTTGTAAAAATAAAAATAGTATTTTGTTTTCATTTTCACTTTTTCTTATAATTAAGTTTATTTTTTCTCCCAATTTATTAATTTTTTTATAATCCTAATCAATTAAATTTTAAAATTACCTCATTAATTTATCTATAATTCTTATAAAATTATATTTAATAATTAAAAAAAATATCTCTGATTTTCTAGTTATTTATATTATTTTTCAATTATTTTAGTTCTATAATTTTGTTATTTATTTATTTATTAAATTTATTTTAAAATATAATTATAATATATATATATATATATATATATATATACACACACACACGTGTGTCTGTACTTTTTAATTTTTAAATTTACATAAATCAAATTCAAAACATTTATATCAAAAACTTTAAAATAAAGATTAAAGTAAGAGATGACCTACTAAAAAAATTATTTAAAATAATTGTTTAGGTTGTGGTCTCTACAAGAATTGAGTAGCATCAACTTCCATAAAACATCTTCAAAATTTGAACATTTTCACTGGCGAATAGGGACGTTCATGATTATTTATTCAACAACCAATAATTGAATTGAATTCAATTTTGTGGTCAAGAGTGGTTATGATTGCGAGTATAGGATGATCGTACATTAAAACCTTAACTTTTTATCCCCCCAAAAAAACAAATATATATATAAACATTTTAAAAAAATTTAAAAATAATATTTGAATTCTTGGAAAATTCTTAAAATTAAATTGTTGTCGTTAAATTTAAAAAATAAACCTTTATTAGTATATTATTTTCATAAATTAAATTGATGATAAATATTATATTAATAAATTTTAAAAAGTAAATGATAATAATTAACTTGTGTAAATATTATATAAAAAAAATTGGCAGATTCAGATGTGACAAAGAGGACAGAGTAAGAATTCGGCGTGTCTTGTCGCTGTTCTTCTTTTATTGTTGTCCCTTCTCAGTATTTAACGTTAAATCACATCATTTCAGAATTCAGAGCTATTCCCTGTTTCTCTCTCCTCTTCCCCTCCTCCCCTTTACTCTCCTTTCAATTCTCTTTCTGACTATCTCTCTCTCTCTCTCTCTCTATGGATCTTCCCCTCTTTCCGTTGGTGATTTTCTACTGTTTTTTTTGGCATTTAACATATTTGTCTTGCATTCTGTTCTTGTTGTTATTTTCAAATATTTTTTTTGAAAAAAATTATATACACCCTTTAATTATTTTATAAACAAACTTTTTTTACTTTAAAAGTTATTTCTTCAATTTTTATTGTTAATACTTAATAATTTCTATTTATTTTTTGTTAATAAAATTAACAAAATTTTGACATCATTGTCTTAAAATACAACTACTTATCATTCCACTATCATGAATTTAGATTTTTTTTAAAAACTCTAATTTTCACTATTATATATAAATAATTTAAGTAATAAATAAATTTAATTTCAATTTTTAATAAAATTTTATAATATTAAGAGTTAGAGTTTGTATATTAAAAAATTATAAAAATACTCAATAGTAAAATACAGTGTAAAAATATGATATTTTTAGTAATTTTATTAATAAAAAATAATTAATTGTTGATAAAAATTAAGAGGAATAAAATAAATTTATAATTCTAATAATAAGAAAAATTGAGATTATCTGTTCAAAGATTCATGCAATGTCAATAATTTGAGCTCTCAAAAAAACAATTTAATTATATTTACAATACACATGATAATAATTTGAGAACTAACTAATGTTGAAAGATTAACCTTAGTTAGTTCTAAATTTTTTTTAGTACATAAATTAATATTTTAAATTTATGTATACTAATTTTTTTTATTTTAAAAAATATTAAAATATGATACAGAGATTAATATATAATAAATTTAATTTTTTTTAAAAAATTAACTGCTTACTTAAAAAAGTTTGAAAATTAAAATTATTTATAGATTAATTTGTTTATTTATTATTATAGTTTTTTATTTGCATTTTTTAATTTTAAATTAAGCTCAAACACCGTGTGCCTTTTTTTGTTTGTTTTTTAGACTGGTTAAGAGAGGAAAAGAAAGAAACTAGCAAAGAAAGGAAGTATACCATCTATGAAGTTTTAGAAACTCACATACAACCCCAACTGGCTTAGCCTTATTTTTTGGTTGCAAACAGAGACAGAGACAGAGAGAGAAAAGAGGGAGCCTGTTTCATTCCAAACAGCACTGAAGAAATGACTAAAGAAGAAGACTTTAAGCTCCTTAAAATCCAGGTCTTTCTCCCTTACCCATAACATTCTTTCTGCTTTTTAAGCGCCCTTTTCTCTTTTCATTCTTTTCTATTTCGTTTGCCATGAACACAGCAATGTTGGGTATGGGTCTTTTCCTGAGGAATCTTTCTCTGTTCTTATATTGTTTACTTTGTTTCTTCTCATTTTCACCTTACAGACTTGTGTTCTCAGAGTGAACATTCACTGTGATGGATGTAAGCAGAAAGTGAAGAAACTCCTTCAGAGAATTGAAGGTCGTCGCTTTCTTTTTATATTCTATTTTCCCTTATTCTGTCTTGTACTTACTGTTCACTCATTTGGTCTTCCTTGTTTGCTTGAAAACAAATTGCACAGAAAAGAATAATTTGGGTTATTCTTGGTCAGATTAATGTCATAATTTAGTATATTTATAATTTATAATAAAATCTACTGTTACTAGCATAGTTTTTCTATTTGGTACCAATATGCTACAGAGTTCATATGCTGTTTATCAAAAGTCTTCAATGGGAAATTTCTATATGTAAAATTCAGTCCTTTAGTTTGTACAAATATCCTAGTTTGATCATGCTGTAGATTATTCTTAATATGAAGAAATTCATATAATGCTGCAAACTTTTGAAAAAGTATGAATAATTTACCCCATGGAAGAAAAGTTCACTTGGGTGTGTTCATAGGACTTGGATAGATGATAATTTTCTTCCCAAGAGGAGGAGATGAGAAAATGGAGTTGATCTGAGTTTTGTTAGTGTACTTGTAATTGATTATCTGGTCTTCCTGTTGTTCTTTTGGCTTATTGTCTTACAGGTGTTTACCAAGTTCAAATAGATGCAGACCAGCAGAAAGTAACAGTTTCAGGAGGTGTGGATTCTGCGACTTTGATCAAGAAGCTGGTTAGAGCTGGTAAACATGCTGAGCTGTGGTCTCAGAAGACAACAAATCAAAACCAGAAGCAGAAGAACAACTGTGAAAAAGATGATAAGAACAAAGCCCAAAAGCAAGGACTGGTCAAGGGGCTTGAGGCCTTAAAAAACCAGCAGAAATTTCCTGCTTTTAGTTCTGAAGAGGATGATGACTACTACGATGATGATGAGGACGACGATGAAGACGATGACGAGCTGCGGTTCATCAGGGAGAAAGCTAATCAACTGAATCTTCTGAGGCAGCAAGCTGCTGCTGCTGCAAATAATGCAAAAAAAGGGGTTGGAGCCATTTCTGCTGCTTCCAACAATGGTAAGATGAACAACAATGGTGATAAGAAAGGAGCCCCAAATCAGAATATGGGAATGAAGGGTAACCCTGCTGCTTCTGGGCTTGACCAGAAAACCATGGCAGCTTTGAAAATCAACAATGCCCATTTGGGAGGCGAGGAAGGTTTCAATCTTGGAGAGGCCAAGAGGGCAAATGACATTGGTACTATGATGAGTTTAGCTGGTTTTCACAGCAATGGTGGTGCTAATGCTGGCAGTGCTACTGTTCTGGGTAGCAATTCTAATGGTTTGGGAAGTTTTCAAGTTCAGTCCAACAATGGAATCCCAGGATCATCCTCTTCAGGACTTCCCAATGGCGCTTTTGCCGCTGGTCAATACCCGCCATCATCACTGCTAATGAATATGAATGGGTTCCAAAACCAACCTTCCCCACTGATGATGAACATGAACTTGCAGGCCAGGCATGGCATGCAGCAACAACCTCAGATGATGTATCACAGGTCCCCTATAGTTCCTCCAAACACTGGTTATTACTACAACAGCTACAACTACAGTCCTGCCCATTACTCCTATGCCCTACCTAATTACTCAGGGAATGATCATTCTGCAGCTGATATGTTCAGCGATGACAACACCGGCAGCAACTGTTCAATTATGTAGGGATGATAGATTGTAGAGCTACAAGGCAAAAAAAAAAGGTAAACAAAACCATGGTGTTTGACCTGCAAATCTCCCTTTGTCAAGCTAGTAACCTAGACTGTAATTTGGTGAGGGAGTAAGCATGATGTGTTAAGATTGATGCTTATGAATCATATCAGTGTACTGTGTTGTAGTTGATGTGGATGTTTGCCTTTATTTCTTTCAAAAAGTGTATTTGGTTGTCTTGCCTCATGAGTCGTCATCAATGGCTTCATTCTGTGGCTTTTGAGCCTCTCTGTTTTCATCTTTTTTTGGGACAGATTTTTGAGCATCTCTGTTAGCGTGTGAATGTTTGAGTTATCGTAACTTCTCAGGCCTAAAATAAAATATGCCTTTATGAAATAGTGTCAATGGAATAAAGAAAAATATATATAGTTCTCTCACATTTACTAATATTATTCTATTCATTTCAACAGTGATTAGTTAATATTTAACGCCAATTTGGCAATTTTTTTATTGACGAAAGATGAATTAATAATTTGATTTAATTTTGAAATGTTTAACTTTTTAAAAAAAAGTTTATTAAAGTAATTAATGTGGTAGTTTCAGTAAATCAAAAAAATTAGAGAATCAAATCTTTAAAATTAAATTGCCAATTTATTTCTAACAAATTAATATGAATATCACATTTCATTGTCATATATAACATTGGTGGCAGAACGTTTAATGAAAAATATGATATTTTTATTAAGTAAAAATATATAAAAGATGTTAAATATTAGTGAAATGGTCATTTCTGTTTTAAAGTTAAAAGAGGTATTATAAATAATTCAAAATTAAAGAAAAACATTTCCATTTTTTCTTAAGAAAATAACATGCGGGAGTTTTTTTTTAATGTTTTTATGGCAGACAAGATGACACAAGTTACTGTTTAGTGTGCAGAGTAGTCATGATGGCGCTGTGTGAGGAGTAGGAAGAGTGGGGTTGACATTTAACAATGTGCATTACTGTACTGAATATTGTTTTCTGCACGTTAGGTGATACGCACGCGCATGTCACATGTGTGATCCTGCAACGCTGTAACCGACAGGACCACCACAATGCAATTCACAACTTGGTCATATAATATTTACAGGTAACCTAATTATACCCTTATCATGGCTACTACCTAATGCTAGTAGTAACATTAGTTATATTTCTCACAAGCACATGCATTATATATTAAATAAATAATTTGTAATTATTTTAAGTACTAAAAATTTTTAAGTACTTAAAATAATTTTTGAATATAATTTTTTATATATCTTATAATTAATATAATGAAGACAAATATTATTTTAAATAAAGTGGAATTATACATATTCTTAGACATAATTTTATTAATAATAATAAATATTGTACAATTAATCTCTCTTAAATTTTGTTATAATAAGTAAATTTTATCATTAAAAATGTGTTTGGCAAAGTAAATGAATTAATTTATAATTTATTTGATTAAATTAAAAATATTTAGTAAATAAAATTATTTAAATAATTTAAATTAATTAAAAATTTATAAATTATATATTATTTTAAATATTATATAATTTATAAATTTTTAGTTAACTTATAAATTTTAAATTAATTTATAAATTATTTTTATCAAATAAAATTTAAATATTTATTATAAAAATTAAATTTATATATTCATATTAAAAACATAAATATATTCAATATTCGTTCAATTACTATACTTTTGGTACTTACCCAAAAGGTAAGCATCCTAGCCTTTTCTTCTTTGGGAAGAAAAAGTGTTCTCATTTTACTTGAAGTCAAATATTTTTCTTTGACAATTTCAAGAGCACATCCTTTTAAAATCAATTTAGTGTATTTAAAATTAAAATTTTGAAATATTTTATGCAAGAATTAAAATTAAGTCAGATAAAACGAATTGTCATCTATAGTGAAATAGAACATAAGTTGAAAGAGAGGCATCATTTTCTCTTATTATCAATTGACTTAATCCTTCTAGTAAGAAGAAAGAATTAGTATCAGAAAATTACTACTGGAAATTGCAGCACTGCTTAGGGTCATCTTTTAAAGTTTAAATGAAAGTGAACTATTTGGCTTCTATATAATTGAGGACAATGGAACTTAAAAAGATATAATTTGAGGTTAAGCTTAAGAAGTTTCATTATACAAGTTTTCATTATTTTAACATTTACATACTTGCAAGTGAAATTGTGCGCATGTTTGATTCAGTGTTAAGTATCTTCCAAAAGAGATGGTATGATTTTGAGTCTCCCTAATTGTTAAATTAGAAAAAATTCCCCATTTATCTCTGGTTAAAAAAAATTGAACAAATTAAAAAAAAATTAAATCACACAATTTAAATCTCACAAGAGAAGGAACTAATTTCATGCCAAAATACATGGATGAAATATAATTTACCTAAAAAAAAGGAGAAAAATCTAGCTGTTTGGACTTCGGAGCTAGGCCGGTTGGCCGAAAGAGAAGAGACAATAAGAAGCACCATCTTGTAACGTGTAGGCAAGACAAGGAGAATCCATGGGAAATAAATGTTCAATGGAATGGCAACAAATGGCACGGAAAGAAAAAGAATACACCCATCCACTCTTGGGGGAACAGCTCATACACTATTGTAATTATTTATGAATGTGTAATTTAGATTCAAAAGTTGTCAATGACTCTTCTTTCTTGTCACATAAAACTTTTTATTTTTATTTTTATGAATCGATTAATTTGCATGCACTTCAATTTATTTACTTTTATAATATAATCGAAGATAAATTATTCAAGTTGAAACTACGAAATTTATAATAGAGTTTTTTGTAATTAAATTTTGAAAAATTAATATAATTAATATTTAAACTTATGACAAAACATCTAATCAGACATGACATATTTATTTCTATTGTACTACACTAATCTCTTACAGATAAATTGACTATGATTTTAAAAATAAACTAACAAAGATTTTGTAATTTAACCATATAGAAAATTTGTCATAAAAACATAATGTGCATGTCAAAACTACAATGACCATTCATCAGTTCTGAGCTATGCCTACTCTCAAGTTCACTGGCTTTTTCTACCTTCATTGCAATGTGAATAGCTAGGCTACCTCTCCTGCAGTGTCGATTTTACTCTTCTTCTTACGAGTTCTCTGGTTGTGTCCAGTTTCATTACAATATGAACAGGTAAACACTCTTTTGTGACTTACAAGTTCCCTGGGCTTGTCCATTCTCTACACAATCTGAAGAGCTTGATCTCTTCAACGCTGGCATGCTCCTTGGACGCCCAGGAGCTCGTTTACCTTCAGGGGGTTTAAGATCAAATGGAACATCATATTTTGGAATTTGGATACAACTTATCATCAGAGGCATGAATGTTAAGCCCGGAAAAATCAGGCATTTCTTCTACATAAATGATCTCCTGCATCTCTTTATAGTAAAGCGTGTCAACCAACTGATGAACATCAAGATTTGTCCATTGCAATGCCTTGCAAGCATGAACATAAGGAATTCCAGTCATCTGCCACTCCAAGCAGGAGCAAACCATTCCTCTCAAATCCACTTTTATTGTTGATTTTTGAACTTCAAAATCAAATATAAAATCAGAAACTTGAGTGACAGAAAGGCTCTGAGCTTTAGCCATGTTCTGTTTAATTTTCACGTCAATTTTGTTCCCAATAGGTACTATCCAATCCTGAAGATCTCTTTTTCGACTATGGATCAGATCAGCAATTTTGCATAGGTAGGCTTTCATGAACTCCAGAATTGGGTTTTGGGGTTCATTATACAGCCATGAACAGAAGGCATCAGTTTCATCAGAGTTCAGTTTATCCCATCTTTTCCCTTTGAACTGTGAATTGGCCCAGTGCTGTGGGCCACTGGCTAAAACCCACTCATACATATCTTTACTCAAACGCTGCATAGTCATTAGAGCGTTGTTATAATCTGTATCTGACCTTGCAAAGGCCATGGTTTTCAAAAAGGTCTAAGGCAGCTTTCTTTGAATTGGATCTGGCTCCCAAATGCAATTTAGTAAGGTAGGAGTTGAAATTTTGCAGTAGCTGCATATGACAGTAGGAATGCATTACAAGCCCAGATAACTCATTGAGTTTGTTTAACAAACTTTGTTTTCCATTGGAGATTATCACAACCTCCCTCTCACCCATAAAAGATATTCATTAATAATCTAAACATATTTTTTAATCAAAAACTAATATGTTCAGATTCAAAACGGAATTAAAATAATCAACACTAACCTCTCATTATTGCTGTTGTTGCTGTAGATTCTGGAACTGTAAAGAAATGCTTCTGAAACTAGATAGAGTTTATATGATAGTGTACATATGTTTTTCTGTAACCCTTCTACTCAAGGACCCCTTTATATTTATAGCCAAATTTTTCAACTTCTCTTCCCATCAAAAAGACGTTGGAAGCACGATTTGGTTGGAGTTTCGGGCCACAAACAACTTATATTCTCCCACTTGATCCGAATATCCTCATAATTTTTGAAAAAAACTAAATGCATGAATCATAGCAATAGATCCTCTATATGTGAGTACTACCTTTCATGTATTACAATACACTTGTTTTCAACAACCTAATGAATAAGCCTTATGCTTATTCTGGATTCTCTAAATGTTGATTTTTCTCTAAAAATAAATGTATACACAAAATGAAAAATCAACTTCAACTGAATAATGATTTATTACAAACAATATATAATTTATACATTAAATACTCAATATAGAACCACGTCCCATTCTTATTACATGATCCCTACAATTTGTGGGTGGCATGCCTTTTGTTAGAAGATCAACTATCATCAACTCAGTCTTAATGTGTTCAATAGAAACTTTATTTTTCTTAATACGTTTCTTAATGGCTAAGTACTTAATGTCGAAGTGTTTATTTCGACTTACACTCTTGTTATTCTTAGTTAGAAAAACTACAGGTGAGTTGTCACAATACATTTTCAATAATTTAGAAATTGAATCCATAATTCTAAACCTTAGCCTTCATGGTACAAGTAGCAGTCAATGTCTACTTCGCACTTCTTCAAGATACGGCTACGCGTGAGCCCATCTTATTTCTTGAATAGATGTTTTGTTTACTGTCTATCAGCTTCTTTTGGTTTAGAAAGCACTGCAAGGTATTAGACATATGAATTGTTTTGCAAAAAAAAAACACATTTACTCCTTCATGATGTTGGCTTGAATATGTATTTTCCCCTTCTCTTTTGATTTAGGATTGTCTTCATTCTTTCCTTGTATTACCATGTGTACATTCTCACCAATTTTAGCTAAAAACCTTCCTTCCTCTTGAACACACACAGTTAAGAGTTCATTTATTGACCATTTTTCTTTATGTGTGTTATATGATATTTTGAATGGCCTATACTGACTTGGTAAAGAGTTCAAAATGTAATGTACAAGAAAAGAATCTGACATCTCAACCTCAAGCGTTTTTAATTGAGTTGCAATGTCCATCATCTGCATGATGTGCTCTTGCACACCCTTTATCCCAGTGAGCTTCATTGATATAACCTTGTAATTAGGGTACTTGCTAAAACTTTGTCTGAAGATTCGAATTGCTCATCAATGACTCTAAGTAAGTCTCGAATATTTGTATGCTCTCCCAATGATCCCCGAATACTAGCAAATATTTTAATTTTAATGTATATAATACTGAGGCGATTATATCGCTTTCAGTATTCATGAAGAACAATATTTGTTTGATTGCTAGTATTTGTGATTGTAGGCAGTTCATCTTTTCTAATTGCATAATCAAAGTCCATATACCCTAATTGGAGGAGAATTTTCTCCTTCCAAATTTTATATTTATCACCGTTTAGTTCAGGAACTTGGAAATTAAAGAAGTTAACTATTGGAAAAGCTACGCAAAGGTATATATACAATCAATAATTGAAGCAACTTTAAATAAAAAATTATGTTTTACTAATAAAAAACATGTTCAATTGATGAATCTAGCGACATAAAACTTATCTGTGGGTTAAAGTTCTAATTCAATAAGATTCACCTAAAATTTTATGATGAAACTATCAAATTACATATTAATTCATAATTCTTGTGGGTAAATTATGAAAATAAAATGACATTTTATCCTAATTAATTGTATAAATATAATAAAAATTTTTGTAGGAAAAATTATTATATTAAATATAATTAATCACAATTAATGTCTAAGTTCTTATGTGATATTTTCCTAATCTTAATATATAATTTTAATTAATTAAAGATGCTGTGACTAATCATTAATCAATTAAAATTACATAGATCACTAGACATTAAATTTAAGTTTCATGAGAATCTTAAATTACATAATTTAACACATATTTAAAGAGGAGGGTTGTGTTAGGCGTGCGACAGCCAACGTAAAACTTTGTCGTAACCGCATGAACATGGATAAACGAAGTAATAGTGTTAAAGCTAGGTCGTTACCCGGAAGCAACGCGCTGTATAGCTCGAGTGCAGTGTCAAAAGAGCAAAGGCCGCTGCATTGGCGCTCGGATGCAGTGAAAAATAAGTAAGGGTTCCCACACTTTAATGAACGGGTGTCGGCAAAGAAGTTAGTTCATGAGGGTAAGATCCGTTTTAGAACTTGGAATGTAGGCACACTCACAAGAAAATCAATGGAAATAGTTGATACCATGATTAGGAGAAGGATCAATATCATGTGTCTACAAAAAACTAAGTGGGTAGGAGAAAAGGTAAAAGAATTAGATTCTTCAGGTTTTAAACTTTGGTACACCGGCAAGACAAGAACTAGTAATGGTGTAGGTATAATAGTTGATAAAGAGTGGAGAAACAATGTAGTAGATGTGAAAAGATTAGGAGATAGGATTATAGCTTTAAAGATTGTAGTTGAGCGGGACGCTTTTAATGTGTTTAGTGTATATGCACCCCAAGTTGGATTAGAGGAGCATCACAAGAGAACTTTTTGGAAGGATCTAGAAGGTTTGATTCAAGATATACCTCTGGGAGAAAAGATTTTCCTAGGAGGGGATTTGAATGGTCACGTAGGGAGGGAATCAAAAGAATACGAGGGTATACATGGAGGTTTTGGATTAGGAGATGCAAATAAAGAGAGTAAAACTATCTTGGATTTTTCTTTAGCCTATAATTTTACCATAGCAAATACTTGCTTTAGAAAGCGGATAGAACATCTTATCACATACAAGAGTGGAGGAACAAACTCTCAAATAGATTTTTTCTTGGTAAGGAAATTAGATAGAAAGTTTTGCACAAATTGTAAAGTCATACCCGATGAGAGCTTGGCTACCCAACACAGAGTTTCAGTTTTGGATGTACGAGTTATGAGAAGAGTAGAAAGAAAGAGAAAGAAAATAATTCCTAGAATTAGGTGGTGTTCTTTGAAGAATGAATAACAAATGAATTTTCAAAGAAGAGTGGAGGAAGAGAGGCTTTGAGAGGTCCAAGGAAATGCTAATGATATGTGGGATGAGATGGCCAAAGGGATTAGGAATATAGCAAGAGAGATACTTGGAGAATCAAGAGGCGTTGGACCTAAGGGCAAAGAATCTTGGTGGTAGGATGCGGAGGTGCAAAATAAGATTAAGGTTAAAAGAGAGTGTTATAAGGAGTGACACTTATGTAAAGATAATACAAATTGGGATAAATATAAAGCGGCTAAGAAAGACGCTAAGAAGGCTGTGAGTGAAGCAAGAATTAGAGCTTTTGAGGGATTATATCAATCTTTAGGAAATAAGGAGGGAGAAAGAAAAATTTACAAGCTTATGAAGGATAGGAAAAGAAAGACAAGGGACCTAGATCAAGTGAAATGTATTAAAGATGAAGAGGGCAATGTTTTGGTAAGGGAGCATGATATCCAAGCACGCTGGAGGAGTTACTTTCAAGTACTTTTTAACGAAGGACATGAGTTGACTTGTAACTCTGACAGACTTAATATTGCAGAAGAGGACCGTAATTATACCTTTTATCATAGAATCCAAGAGTTTGAAGTAGAGAAGGTTTTGAAGAGAATGGATAATGGCAAAGCAGTAGGACTTGATAATATACCTATTGAGGTGTGGAAAAGTTTAGGAAGGAAGGGTATAAGTTGGCTCACTAAGTTGTTTAATGTGATAATGAAATCTAAGAAAATGCCGGATGAATGGAGGAGAAGTACTTTAATCCCTATTTATAAAAATAAAGGAGATATACAGAATTATTCCAACTATCGGGGGATTAAACTCATGAGCCATACTATGAAGTTATGGGAGAAAATCATTGAGCAAAGATTAAGACAAGAGACTTGAGTTACAGAGAACCAATTTGGATTTATGTCAGGGAGGTCAACTATGGAAGCAATTTATTTACTACGGAGATTGATAGAAATGTATCAAAGCAGACAAAAAGATTTGTATATAATTTTTATTGACCTGGAAAAGGCATATGATAGAGTGTTAAGAGAGATTCTATGGAAGGCTTTAGAAAAGAAAGGAGTACGTATTGCGTATATTCGAGCAATTAAAGACATGTACGATAGGATAACGACTTGCATGAGAACACAAAATGGGAATACAAAGGATTTTCCCACAACTATTGGACTACATCAAGGGTCTTCTTTGAGTCCGTATCTTTTTAATTTGATTTTGGACGTAGTTACTGAACATATACAAGAGTTGGGGCCTCAATGCATGATTTTTGCAGATAATATAGTCTTAGTTGGTGAATCGAAAGAGGAAATAAATATGAAGTTAGAGTCATGGAGACAAGCTTTAGAAACACATGGTTTTCAGATAAGTAGAAATAAAACAGAATATATGGAATGTATTTTTAGTAAGAGACGAACAAATACAAATGTAGACGTGAAACTTGGAGACTATATATTAAAATAAGTTATAAGTTTTAAATATCTTGGGTCTATTATACAAAATGACGGCGAAGTAAAAGAGGATGTAAACCATAGGATTCAAGCTGGATGGATGAAATGGAAGAAAGCTTCGAATGTTATTTGTGATAAAAAAGTGCCGCTCAAAGTTAAAGGAAAATTCTACCGAACGGTTATAAGACCTGCTATATTGTATGGTACTGAATGTTGGGCGGTTAAAAGACAATATGAAGATAAACTCAGCGTTGCAGAGATGAGAATATTGCGCTGGATGTGTGGACACACTAGAAGAGATATGATTAGAAATGAGTGCATTAGAGAGAAGGTTGGGATAGCACCTATTGTGGAGAAGATGGTTGAATCTCGTTTAAGGTGGGTTGACCATGTATGGAGAAGAACTGCAGAAGCCCTAGTGAGAAGAGTAGATCAGATGAAGAATAGTCCAATAATTAGAGGTAGAGAGAGGCCAAAGAAAATAATAAGTGAAACTATTAAAAATGATTTAATAGTTAATAACTTACCTATGGATCTCATCCATGATAGGCTACTATGGCGTCGTTTGATCCATGTAGCCGACCCCACCTAGTGGAAAAATGTTTAGTTGTTGTTGTTGTTGTTGTCATATGTAAATAATATTCTTACAAAATTGCATAATTATAAAACACAATATTATGCTCTTAATATAATTCTATACATGACAATAAGCTCATCTCCACAATATGAATTACACATAAATCAATTGTATGAGTATATAATCTGAATTGCATACATATAAAACAAACATACTTATGCTATAATATAATAATTGAGAAAATAATAACAAAGATTAAAATTAAAGCTGAGCATACGAATTTACTTTAAATAATTGGTTTTTTATATATTCAATGCCAGATTCACCAAGAAGAACGCCACTGGTGTAGTGGCTAAGGCCTTAGTCCCTTTAGAGTTATGTTTTCGAACCAATGCAGGGCAGGTTTTAATATTTTTGCAATATGTGCGTAATGTAGTTAATAAATCTAAAAACGAAGACTAAAAGGATTGCAAGTGCACCTTTGGTGTAGTGGTTAAAGTGCACATATGCGGCAACATATGTCCCTTATTCAAGATCGGGAAGTGCTAGTAGAAATATTTTCTTTCGTTAAAATCCCAAAACACTGTAGCATCGTCTTCTTCCTTCAGCCAGGTGATGTGATCTTAATTAAGCATGATATTAATACCTTTAAACTTACTTTTTATTTGATTTAAGTAAAATATAATTAGGAATTAGCTTAATTTCATGTTTTGTGTTGTAGGAACAAAGAAAGAAGAAAAGAGAAGAAAAAGAGAAGAAATTCATAGAAAAATGCTACATTGCAGGGATTCCAGACCTTTAAGCATTGTTTTGAGCATATCTCCCTCTTATGAAGTCCAATCAAAGTTATTCAAGTGGTTTTGAAACGATAACACAATCCTCTACAACTTTTATGTTGAACACTTAGTCAAATTCGGGAGATTTCATAGCGTTATAGAGCTCGCAAATCAAAATCATAGTGCAGCGGGGTGAATTCTGATCTTTGATCACTAATTTTAGCATATCTCCTTCAATTTAGATTGGATTAAGGTTATTCCAATGGCTATAGAAAGAATAGATATAGATCTATAACTTTCATGTTTGGAACTTTGGCAAACTCTGAAGTTTTCTAGGCGCCACAACGCTCGCAAGAGAGCGCCGCAACGCTACGTCATTGCAGGTTCGGAGGGCTGCGGCGCTCCCTAGCGCGCAGCGGCATTTGTTGCCCAGAAGCACCGGGCGCCGCGGCACCCGAGCGTCAGAATTTAGAGTGCGCCAGAGCTAGCCGTGGCGTCCGTCGCCGCACTAGTTTGCTGAATTCGCAATTTTTAGGGTTTCTTGACTCCAATTGAAGCCCGATGGGTCGGGATTTGACCTAAAAACACTCCTACTTCGATTATGAGGAGTTAATCTATAAAAAGGGAGTAAAGCAAGCAGAGAAGTCATTCAATCCTTCATCTACATTCTTCAATTCTTCTTTTGATTTTCTTATGGCCTTGCGTGGCTAGTTCTTTTTAGTTGGTTGAGGTAGGTTGAAACCTCAAAGGGATTTTCATACATTGTGAGATGTGGATTTGATTTTATTATTTCAATTTAATTTGAGTATTGATTATTCATCTGTTCTTCTTCTTAATGATTATTCATATGATTACTAGGAGGCCTATTAGTATATTGTATGTCTTAATCTACCGCTGAATTATGTTTTGAACAAAGTCTTCAATTCTGTAATTCATGAGGCAAATAGGTTTGAGGATTTTGGATTATAAATCATTGAACCTATGATGAATAATTAACTAAATTAGATATAACCGATGTGTTTATATTTGTTTAGCTCTGTCAGTTTCTCTAGTTCTTCATGCGGTTAATAAGTTATACTTTACCGATGTGCTAAATGATTGCTTGTTAATTAGGGTTTAATTAATGCGATTGTCATTAATTTACTAGACTTAAGGAGGAACAGGATTAGAAACCCAATGATAGATATTCAATTACAGATTGATTATGTTGTCAATGATCAATGTAATCCCTTGACGGTGGATATCAACCGAAACCAACGCATTTCTCATTAATTACTCTCTTAATTATTTTCATTATTGTTTACTTTACTTAATTTGCGATTATCAATCCCCCATTTTTCTAATCACATAAGGTAATACCAGTTTCTATGGGATCGACCCTTACTCCCACTACTACAGGTTAGTTTTGAGGTAAGGTATCAATTTGGGTGTACCTATGACAGTACACACCACCAGGTCTGTTCGACCCGATTTTTACCCAATTTTGACCTGCATTAAAAACTCACATTTTTCTCATATTTTTTACATCCAAAAATTACGTATTTTATATCAAAAATTTTAGAAAAACATTTCCTAAAATTTTGTGATATCTATTCATGTCAAAAATGACAAAATATTTTATCAAATGTTTTTACAGTAACATCCAAAACATGAAGTTTAGAAACAACAAGACAAAGGCTTAAAACAAGCTCTGATACAACTATAAGATATTCATTAATAATCTAAAAAAATTTCTTAATAAAAAACTAATATGTTTAGATTCAAAACAAAATTAAAGTAATCAACACTAATCTCCTGCCATCGCTATTATTGCTGTAGGTTCTGGAATTGTAAAGAAATGCTTTTGAAACTAGATAAAGTTTATATGATGGTGTATAGATGTTTTTTCGTAACCCTTCTAGCTCAGGGACCCTTTTATATTTATGGCCAAATTTTTTAACTTTTCTTCCCATCAAAGAGACGTTGGAAGCAGGATTTGGGGAGAAGAATCCGACCACGTTCCTCCAGCCACGTTCTGTTATCAGTAGTGAACGTTGGCAACTTCCCATCTTATGTGGCGGGAGTTTCGAGCTACAAACAACTTACACAATCAACATCACTAGGTGAAGCTTCCACCTTATAAGCCACAGGAAACACCTCATCATTTGCATCCAATGCAGTGATAGACTATAAGGTTCCTTTGTAACCTTCTAACAAATCATACTCATTAATGAAGAGCAGTGGTCTACATCCACCCTGAAATCCCTTTATAGAACTATGATAAGCAACAAATAATTGCTTAAACTAATTTTTCTCAATTAATAACCATGAAGCAACTCTCCCAGGCATCACACTCATTAGATGTTGGCACATCCAAGGAATTAACTTGTACGTCTCTTCCCTCTTCCCATTACTAGCCACTTTCAATTGTTCCCTTCATCTAAATGTCTGGCGGCTCCCCACTGTAATGGGAAGGCCTCCTAGAAGTTCATTACAATTCTTTGTGGATAAGCGCTCTAGACTTCCTTTAACCTTGTCTTTGACAAATTTTGTAACCCATTTTGTTTTATAGAAAGGATCAGAATAATAATCATCTAAACCCTCATGGTCATGCTCCTCAATAAATGTATTCACTCTCACTAGACCATTGTGTCCAATGCTTAAAACTGTCAATTCCCATGGGCACTTATCAGCAAAGCACTTCACTTTTAACCTTTTTATAGCATTTCTTGAGAATTTGTACTTAAATTACATTACAAGGGAATACTTGTACAATTAAAGTTGTTCATCGATTTGGTTCGATCGGTTTTGAAGGCTGAACCAAAGCAAATCGATGACAAAATTTTTTTGAAAAAATAGACCTATTCGATTGGTTGAAATCACTAAAATTGAACAAAACCAAACTTACATAACATCAGTTAGGTTTGGTTTAGATGATTGGTTTTTTTATTGGGTCACCAGTGCTTAATTTTTGCACATCTCTACTGGTTAGTCAAATAAGATAGGAGCAAGGCCGATGAAGAAAACCAGAGCCAAATAAGGTAGAAGTAAAGAGAATTGGAACCTATTTATCTACCAAACTATTAAACCTTTTGTCAACCTCAAGCAGCGACCGGACTGCCGTTGAGTATGGATACCTTGCTATGTTGCTTGTTGATCTACCCGCAACTTGTCTACTTGCGTAAGAGAAAGCGTTCTATTGAAATGGAGTAGGAACATAATAGACAAGCCAAGTGTGAAGCAGCATTGCGATGTGAAAGATCATTAAGTGTAATGTCTTAATTTTTTATTAACTTTTTTGAAAGAAGTAATAAGCTCAATGGGTGCCTCACGGCTCGAGGAGCAATAAAAGCAATTGAACACAAGTTACAAGGTGGAAAATAATGCCAATCTTAAAAGAAAAAGAGTGCAGCACATAGTTGCCAATGAAATTTGTTGATTCTCTTGAAAAAAAATTTAAAATTTAAAATTCAGTGGAGCTTTGCTAAACAAAAAGTCGTTGAAAGAAATAAAAACAAAAGTCTTCTAGTCTGACTTAATTAGCTCAGTGCTTGGTTCGAGGTACAGAGAAGTAGGGGTAATGATGCTCCAATACTTTAGCTGAAGGCGGGAGAAGAAAGACTAACCTCTGAACATTTAATATTTTAATATTGAATTAAGGAAAACAATAAACCACCACTACATACAGTAAACTCAGTCAACCTAAATACTCTAAACACTGCTACTTACTCACCTAGCAATCCTTCAACAGTAAACAACACTAATATAGTTTTAAAAAATCAACCTTAAGGCAGAGGTTACAACACATATTTTGGCTGGAATAATAGATTTAGAGGCAGAGGATTTTCTAGTTTTAGAAACTTTTGAGGTAGAGGAAGAGGTAATAGATTCAGTCACAGATTCTCTGTAAATTTCCAAGTCTATGGAAGAGCTAGTCACACAGCACTGCAATGTTACTATAGATATGACTATAGCTATTAAGGTTTTTCTACTGACTATAATTTTCAAGGTCCAAAATCTCAAGCACATTTTACACCTACGAAAATATTTATGATGGTGGTTGGTATGTAGACTCAAGGGCGACTAATCATGTAACCTCTGATGTTACAAATCTAATGCATCAAAATAAGTATGTTGGCTTAGAGAAGGTGCAGGTTGGAAATGGTACAAATCTTCACATCTCCAATATAGGTCAGTCTTTTATTCAAACTCCATTAACTAATATAGTTTTAGCTTTAAAACAATTATTGCATGTGCCATCCATTTCAAGAAATTTACTCAGCATATCTTGTCTTACCCAAGACAACAATGTCTATTTAGAATTTCATCCTTTCACTTGCTTTGTCAAAGACCAGGTTACACACAAGGTTATCCTAGAAGGTAGGCTTTAAAAAGGTTTTTATGTTTTCAACAACTTCAACTTGACTCACTTGAAGGACACCACTACAACAACCACAACCACTGAAGTAGGCCATCTGAATTCTAGCATTAGATATTCTCCTCCTAGTCACACACACTCAGTTCATACTTGTTGTACTAAAACTTCGTCTTTTGACGTCTGTCACCAAAGATTAGGACATTATAATCCACAAGTAGTGTCAAGTATACTACAAAGTTGTAATATTCCTATAATGAATAAAGACACCTTTGTTTTTTGCAAACATCATGACATTGGCAAGTCACACAAGTTACCTTACAGTCACTCAAAATCTATTCATGATCAACCTTTAGAACTCATCTTCACTTATCTATAGGGTGCATTCCTCGTTGTATCAAGCAATGAAAATCGCTACTATATATGTTTTATTCATGCCTGCACAAGATACATGTGGTTACATCCTTTTCAAACCAAATCTCAAGCATTTGAAGTTTTCAAGCAGTTTAAACTCTTAGTTGAAAACCAGTTCAACAACAAAATCAAGAAGCTATAATCTGATTGGGGAGGAGAGTTCAGAAGTTTGAAGAATTTTTTATAGCAAAATGGAATTCAACATAGACTATCTTGTCTTCATGCACATGATCAAATTGGTGTCGTGAAGAGAAAACACAAACATCTCACGGAGACATCCCTCACTTTGATGGCAGCATCATTTGTCCTAAACAATTATGGGATTATGTTTTTCTCACTGTTGCCTACATTACTTCCAACCACAGTATTAAAAGGTCAAAGTCCTCATCAAAGGTTGTTTGGCAAAGCTCCCAGTTACACTCATCTCAAAACATTTGGATGTGTGTTATTCTCTCTTAAGGCCAGAGAATCAACATAAATTTGAATTTCGGTCTCAAGAATGTATGTTTGTAGGTTACTCAGATCATCATAAA
Organism: Gleditsia sinensis; assembly: GCA_037074535.1. Taxonomy (NCBI): domain Eukaryota; kingdom Viridiplantae; phylum Streptophyta; class Magnoliopsida; order Fabales; family Fabaceae; genus Gleditsia; species Gleditsia sinensis. Next base: position 13,310,727 of record CM073471.1, read on the forward strand.
GGATACAAATGTTTACACCCATTTGGCAGGCTTTTCATCTCTAGAGATGTGACTTTCAATAAACACCATTTTTCGTTCTCATCTTCTTTACCAAACGCTGACACTAGACCTTCGGTGTCTACAAAATCTAGCTTGCCTTCGACCTCCATTCCAGTTCTACAGCATTTGACTAAAAGGTCAATCTCCCTCTATCCTAATATCAATCCCAGTAATAATCCAAGCACCACCTCCCTTTCCGATAATAGTATTACTTTAACATCACTACAAAATCAATTCCACAAATTTCTGAACTCACCATCCTCCTCTACTTCTAATGATAGCTTTGAATCCTTATCTACACCACCTGTTCCTACCTTTGCAGCACTACCTTTTCCTACCCCTGTAGCACCACCTGAGCATCATATGATAAATCAAGGCAAAGTCGGCATATTTAAATTGAAAATATATTCCATGACTATAGAACCTAAGTGAACAGAGCAAGCATTACTTATTCCTTAATGGAAACAAGCTATGATTGAAGAATTTAAAGCTCTTCAACGGAATAATACTTGGACCTTGTGCACTCTACCACTTGACAGAAGTGCAATTGGGTGTAAGTGGGTATTTCGGGACAAAGAAAACCCTGATAGTATTATCTCCCAGTGCAAAACCCGTTTAGTCACAAAAAGATTTCACCAGAGGCCAGGACTTGATTTCAATGAAACTTATAGTCCTGTCATCAAACCAGCAACAATTAGAGTATTGCTATCATTGGCACTTGCAAAAAGGTGACCACTCCATCAAATTGATATCAATAACACATTTCTCAATAGTCATCTTCAAGAGGAAGTATACATGACACAACCTTCAGGCTTTGAAAACTCCAACAGGCACCTTGTATGTAAACTTCACAAGTCGTTATATGGGCTTAAACAAGCTCCCAAAGCTTGGTTTGAAAGATTGAAAACAACCCTAATTCAAATGGAATTTATACCCAGCAAGTGTGATACATCGTTTTTCATCCTAAAAAAGAACCAACAAACTACAATTCTTCTCATCTATGTTGATGACATAGTTATTACTGAGACTTTTTTCACTATCATCTCAGAATTAATCAACAGCTTGAATAAGGAATTTTCTCTCAAAGATTTAGGACCATTGAATTATTTATTCGACGTTGAAGTTCAATGTCTCTTTGATGGTTCCCTTCACCTTTCTCAGACTAAGTATATTAAAGACTTGTTGCAGAAAGTCAAATGGAGAAGGCAAACTCTTCCCACCCCTATGACTGCTTCAGCCAAACTCTTCCTTAATGATAATGATTATGTACTTGATCCTTCCACTTATCGATCTGTAGTCGGTGCATTATAGTATGATACCATCACAAAACCTGAGATCTCTTACAGTGTGCATAAGATTTGTCAATATATGCATTGTCACGGCTCCTGTAGAAGTAAGCACGTGATTGGCATAGGAATAGGAAAGTTCCTATCCTGTGAGCCTCAAACTAACTGACATTAAGATACCACTGCGGTATACAACATATAAGCAAAGACAACAACATACATACCATAAAAATAGTTCAGAATTCATAAATCCACATACAATTGGCATCAAGCCAAACAATACAGAAATCATCTGTTTATTATATAACAAAAGTTTTACAAATATCTAGATACGCAGGGATGCAGGGTTCCTGTCTATAGTTCAGGGAGCTACCTTACAATACAAATAGAAAATATCTAAACAAACTGGGAGCCTTGAAAGCAGCTTGAACTCACTACACAGTTAGAGCTGGATCTGAATATTTTTAACTATCTAAAAAAAAGGAAACATATGATGGAGTGAGTATAAAACTCAGTGAATAGGTAATCCTTACTATAATGGAAACAAGACAAGTAAGGTACGAATTTTTATTTCACAAGTAAAAATTTAATGCAAAGAAAAGATGAATGCCATATGTATCATATGTTTGAAAGATCAATAAGAAGAAAGCTTCAATATTAAGAGGCATAAATATCAATGTTACGATATTATATAAATAAATACCAACAAGCGTAGAGCTTTTCATAAATTGAAGAACTCTCTCTATATCTGAACCATAACAATTTCTCAAGTATGCAACAAAGGGAGTGTTCACCATCAATTAGACCAAAAACCTGTAATCTATCAGGTAAAACTCCGTAATCCATCAAGTCATTGCCTGCAAAGTTCATCAAGCAAAAATACGCACAATCCATCAGGAAAAAGTTAGTTACATAGAACTCAAGATGTATAAGGGTTAGCATTCATAGCTGCTAGTTTGCAATGTTTCCAATTTAGGTTCTCTTGTATAGATACAATAAAGAAATAACAAGAAATGCAAAAGATAAATAAAAGATCATGTCACTTCCAGAAAATCATATCCCCACTAATCAACAATAGCCACAACAATACCAACCTAACTTGCACATTTATATCCAGAGGTCCACACATATGCCTCAAAAAATTATTTATCAATTCATGTGAAATATAAACATCACCATGACCTAACACAATTTTTGGGTATTCTCAATTAATATAAATTAATATCAATATAGAAATAAAGTATATATGATCCTTTTTTTGCATTCATACTATGAGCCATGCTTTGAAATACATTTTCATAAATAGGAATGAGTTTCACATTAGTAGTAGTAATGTCTTATATAGATATATTAAAAGAATAGCTAGGAATTATGTTATAATAAATATTATCTACTCACGACACTAGGTATTCAAGGTAGTTGAACTCTCTTGATCACTTTTAAAACTCAATGACCGAATTGATGTTGAAAGTTGTCTTCCGCTATCTCAAAACCTAGAAAAATAATTTCAGAATATCAATTTCTAACTAAATATTATGAAATCACTATTTATGCCGATCGAAAACACTATTCATGGTGGCCGAAAAAATTATCTTATGGTTTTAAACTCTCAAATTCATCATTCTATCCATGTCTAAGATTATCTATGGCAAAATTTTTGGAATTAGAGCTACCAATTATATCCATGAAAAACTCACCCGAAGGTACTATTCATGACCCTTCGGCGTGATTTTGGTGACGCTCCGGCTAAACCAATCGGTGAGTTTTGAAACTCTTTTCACCATAAGTCTAACGATCCAAACAGTTAGTCAATCGGAGGTCTATAGCTCCAGATATAAAGATTTGAAGGTGGGAGGAGAAAATAGTGGTGGAGGGAACTATTAGTTCTAGGGTTCTGGAATGCTGCGCATGCTTATATGCGTAGAGCTACAGTACCCAAAATACTATAGTACCTTTTTTTTAGTACATCACATGCATAATCCAAACGAACTTCATTGGAAAGCAGTTAAGAGAATTTTACGGTATCTTAAAGGCACGATAACAGCTAGTCTATACATACGACCCACAAATAGTATTGACTTGGTAGCGTTTTGTGATGCAGATTGGGCCTCGAATTTTAATGATCGAAGATCAATATATGGGTTTTGCATATACCTTGGTCCAAACCTTGTGTCATAGAGTTCAAAGAAGCAAAATGTGATTTTCAGATTAAGTATTGAAGTTGAGTTCTGTAGCATGGCAATTTTTGTTATAGAAATTCAATGGTTAAGCCCCTTTCTTTATGAGCTACATATCAAGCCTTCTACTCAACCAATCATATTTTGTGATAATCTCAGTATTGTTTTAATGACTGCAAACCATATTCTACATGCAAGAACAAAACATATAGAGCTTGATCTTTTCTTTGTCAGAGAGAAAGTACAAAACAAACAAATCAAAGTTCAACAAGTTCCATCCTCTGACCAAATATCGGATATCTTAACCAAACCGTTATCACACACATAGTTTTAGTTTTTTAAGACACAAACTTACTGAAAAGATGCTTGAAGAAATGCAGTACGTGGGACAAGACCAAAGGTGTCAAGACAAGTCAAAAGACATAGGAAAATGTTAGAATATGCTGACCTGCATGATGTGCATGCTAACATGTCAACAGATTTGTTAAGAAGTTAGAATAGTTAGAAGTCAAATAGAATTAGTTAGTTAGATCCATCTAGTTGCTAGTGCTTATAAATAATGCTTTGTATCAAACTTCTGAATCTCTAATCATTCTCTTGAATACAATACATACACAGTTTCTATTTCTCTATTCTTTCTCGTTTCTTCACGTCTCTTAATTCTATTAGCATAAGAACAAAAGAATTAATGAATTTCAAAATTTTTTACTGAAAAGGAATATGCACATAGTCACACACACAAACAATTCTAATAAGAGGAAATAAATGAACTTACTCTCAATGGTCAACAAAAACGAACAATAGGAATATGATGAGCAGGATGCAATGACAGGGATGCAACATACGGTGGATGACAGGACCCAACTTCAACGGAGAAGACATGTTGCAATGACCGGGATGCAAATTGTAATCGTCAGTGTTGGACAGAGGGGATGCAAGGGTTTGAACTTCAAATAAAAACTTAAAGGAGATTGAAGATTTGTGCTTAAAATACTCGAAATAAGTGTCAGACAAATTTAAAAATGTGTCTGACACGAGTTCTTTTTTTAAATTTTTTTAAAGTCGGACACATGACATGTGTCAGACACGTGTCTTAAGAGTTTCCAACACGTCAACCTGTCTTAAAATGAAGTATTCATGCTTCATAAGTGACTACATATCCACTTACCTTGTTCTAACAAGTGCAAGTGTTGCAACTTCCTTAGTTTCAGCTGCATACACACATCCAGAGCAGTCATTGAACTGCAAAAATTTATTCAGGCCACTTTGGTCTTTCAAGGGCAAGAGGCAAGATTTGTCAAATTTAACTGAGTAGTGAAATGACTTTTCAGTGGGAGTTATGGATAGCTGTTCACATATTATGCCAACAAATGCACCATATGTGGTGTCTTCATTTATAACAATGCCATCAACAGAACCACCCTTGTACGAAATAGATCTGTCTTCATTCACTGTTAAATTTCCCCCAAAATGACAATAGCAAAATAGAGATTTCTTATGTCTTTTCTTTGACATTGGGTACTGGACAACAAAACACTTGATTTTAATATGACTAACAACTTTTATATGCAGGGTAAGCCTCTACATGTTTTTATAAAAAAACAAGAAAATTCCTTTCCAAAATGAAAATGTAGAAACAAGTATATTGTAAAAGAATCTAGATGGTCTAGCTTCAGCAGTGGAATGGATCCTTAGGCTGACATTTAACACCTCAATATTCTATTTGCCTATGAAAGCAGCAACGAAGTTAAATTATTATTTTAAAAAATGTGTCAATTTAATTCTCTTATAAGTTATAAATTCAATTTTAACAAATGATGAGTCAAAATAGTCATTTTATTAAATTTATCGTCTAGTCTTTTTTTAATATATTATACATATATCATATGTTAATATGTTTTTTTAAATAATTTGACATAATATATATCATTTAGTTATATATATTTAGCATATATATAATAAATTAACTACAGAATTGACAATAAACTTAATGAATAAATTATTTTAACACATTTGTTAAAATTATAGAGATAAAATGCATATTAAAAATTATAAAGAAACTAAATTAATGTATTTTTAAAAATAAAAAATAAAAATGTGAAAAGCTAAACTTGTTTGATATGCATTTTATCTATAATATTGGGGGTCTTGAATGCATATTAAAAGATAAACTTAATGGGAGTATGTTTCCCTGATCAAGAACACAGTTTTTTTTTAGCCTAAGAAAGTAGGCTTGTGAAACATCTTTCTCGTGAACAAGTTAAGACAGAACCAGGCTCTTTCTCCTTCAGCAATCACCGAGACTACACTATATCCGTACACGGAATTGAATTAGAAAAGCTGCCCATCTGGTCTATACGAACAGAATGAATAAAGAGGAAGGATTTGACCAAAAAGCCAATTGGACTTATCTATAATATTGGGGGTCTTGAATTGGAATTTCGATCAAAGTTAAACTTGTTTGATATATGGTATAAGATAAAGATAGTATAAGATGACAAAAATTAGTCTCATATGGTGTTTAGGCCCTGATTGATATATAGTATAATATGGGATAATTTATCCGCTTAATAAATTTTTATATTATTATGTGTTTATTTTGTCAACGTATAACATATATTATATATGACAATTTTTTATTATATATTTGATAAGTAATAGATAAGATAAAAATGTTATTATTTTGATAAAATAATTTTATATAAAAAAATATTCTATATAAATTAATAATTACTTTTTGAATAAAGTTTTAAAAATTTAGAGTTTGAGATTTAAAATTTAAAAATTAATGTTTGAAATTTTATAGTTTTAAATTTTTAATTTTGGAGTTTTGGTGTTTTAGATTTAGAGTTTGACATTGTAGAATTTGAGGTTTGAAATTTTAAATTTTAAAATTTAGAGTTTTAAAATTTAAAAATTTAATGTTTAGAATTTAAAATTAGATATTTTAAAATTTAAGATTTGATATTTAAAATTTAAAATTAAAAAAATATATTTAAGTTTAGGTTTAATTATACATTATATAGTTAATGTATAAAATTAGTTTGATCAAATAATAATATATAATACGATGTTGCACCAAATAATAATGATCAAATAATTATATAAGTTTATGTTATTCTCCATCTCCTTTTATGATGTACCAATCTAAAGTGTACATGAAATTGTAAAAGTTTATATAGCTAACACTTTTTATACAATTATCAATGTATAATATTATATATTTAAAATAGACTATATACTTAAAATAGAAAGGAATGACGAAGAATATTTTATAAAAATTTTAATAACAAAATTTTATTTTCGTTTTATTTTGTCAATATATTGTCACACTATTGTTACTATCATTGCTGGTACCTCCACCTTGCCACCATTATTATTGTTGTAACCTTACGTACCCTCCACTGCTATGGCTACCACTATTACTATTGTTGTTACTTACCAACACTACTACCACATGCACCAGCTTTTGTTCCCTGCTATATATATATATATATGATGGATAACTTATATTATCTAATGTTATTTCATCCAATGCACTAAATCAAACCTTAATAAATGAAAACAAAATTAAAGAAAAGGAAAGATTTGGTGAGTTGTTCATGGCGAGCCTTAATATATCATTATCATTCAGTTTATAATCTAAATTTTTATACAATTATTACTGTATAACACAATACATAAATGTCAAAAAATTATTTTGTTTATATGCCATATTACTATTATTGTAGAAACTCACACAAATATGATTAGGATGTCAATTTTACAAACTAACACAGTCATCACTATTTTTATTATCAGTATTCAGCGATACTTTTATTATTATTTAGCTTTGATTAAAATTCATATTTAAATTTTTAACTCTAAAAATAATTTTCATATCGCAATACTCTTTTATATTATTACTAGCATTGTTATTATTATTTTATTATGATTTAATCACTATCACCATGGTTGTTATAACAATCAAATTACTACTATCACCTTCAAATTTGTTGTCATTATCTTTGTTTACTATATTATAAGGCTTCGGGTGATTTCCACTTCCATGCCTATACTACTTGGTTTTGTGGTGAGGGTGGATTGTTAGGGATTTTCTTCGTAACACCCTCCCAAAAAGTCTCTTCCATATTTGTTGTTTTACTTTTTTCTTAAAATTGTTCTTTTTTTTTGTTTGTGAGGAGTAAATTAACAATTTGAGTTACTAATTTAGGTTTAGTCTTTAAACTTTTTTTAATTATGAATTAGTATTAAAAAATATTAAAATCATTATATATTATTTTTTTGAATTTAATATTTTTTTAAAATTAATAAAATAATTAATATACAGCGAATTGATAATTTTAAAAATTAATTCATATATTAAAAAAAATAAAGGATCAAAGCTACATGAATTTATAAATTTAAAGATCAAATTAATTTACTCTCTCTTTTTTTTAATTCTTTCTTTCTTCTTATTAAGTCTTTTTCTTTTCATGATAAGAGTTTTAACCTTTGAAGATCTTCAAACCAAATTATTTTATATGCGGTAACATGTTTCATAGTTTATAAAAGAAAAATATTATGTTGAAGAATAAATTATATTCGAAATTTTTAAAGTTTATAATTACATTTTTTTAATTTTAATTTATATAAAAACTTCTATTTTGTTTATAAAATTATTAATAAATTTTATATTTTATACATTTTTTTAAAACTCATAAATAGCCTAATTTAATATAATATAAATTATTAAAATATCAAATTCATATTTATAAAAATATGAAAAGTGTAAAATTTATAAATTTCAAACAAATTTTTTATTTATATTTGAAACTAAGTGTAATTTTCACAAATATAAAAAAAAAATCAACGTAATTTACTCAATTAAGAATAAGAACTTAAGGCTAGTGCATAGCTAGATTAATTTTAGTTTTGTATAACCTTTGCAAATAATTACGGAAAAACTCTCAGGAAGTGTTTAAAGAACGGGACACATGCAGCATCCTCTATATTTACCCAGAATGGATTAAATTCTTTTCTAAAGCCTCCAAATATTCTCCTTAGTCAGATTGGGGTTAAAAAATATTTCTCTAAAAGTCACTCTTTTTTCATTGCCTTATGATATTAGACCGAATTAAATTAAATTTTGACGGAGTATTGAAGGAAAATAGAATTGACGCTATTCATTATTTTCTTGTGAATAGAACTATCAATTAGGATAAGGTCAAGTCTAACCCAAAAGGGCCTTAAGTTTTCCAGCACTGACATGAAATGCCAATCTAACCCAGCCATTTAAGACATGTGGACAGGTCCTATGGACTTGGTTTTAAAATCTGACTTGGAGGCTTAAGGGGAGTCTGGTTTGGTATGGTTAAGAATTTTTATTTTTAGAAATTATATTTTTTTTAAATAATAATTATTAAAAATATATAAAATATATTTGATTGTCTTTATATATAAATTTTTTATTATTATATTTAATTATAATAAAAAAAATTTAAAAATTTAAATATTTTTTAAAAATATTTTTATTTATATTAAAGTGAGAGAAAAAAATGAGAATAGAGATGACAAAAAAATGATAATAAAAAATATATTAAAAAATAAAATATGAGAAAAAAATAAGAGAAAAAATATGAGAAAAATAAAAGAAAAAATAATAAATTAAATAACATTATTATTTTTTTATATTTAAAAAATATTTTTATAACACGAAAAATTTAGATTTTCACCTTTTACATAAAAGTTTCTTAGTGAAAATCTTTTTAAAAATTTATTTTTAAAAATTTACATTTTTAAGAATTTTATTTTAAAATTTAAAAACCAAACAAAAATTTTACTTTCTCAAATTTAATTTTTCAAAAAACTAAAAAAAATATCTCTATCAAACACCCCGTAAGGGTTAGCTCAAAATAATGTGTTAATTATAGTAATAATTGTATAGTTTAATAATAAGAAACCACAAAATAATGTGTTAATTTATAGTAATAATTGTATATTTTAATAATAAGAAGCCATAATTATCATTATCCCTAATCCAAACAGCATTAATAATTTTTCTTAAAAAAAATGTCAAGCCCTTTAAGGCCTAATTTAGCTCAACACTAGCTTGACCTTTTTTTAAAAAAATTTGTTAGCCCTACGGGTTGGCCCAGCTTAATCTAGTTCAACCCTAAAGCTTAATAAGATTGGGCTATAAAGCCCATTTCGAAGATAAAATGTCATTTTATTTTGTTAATCCAATAAATTTAATAGGATTAAATAGGCCAACCTATTTAATGATTATATAAATATAGTAGGCAAATATAAAGCCAATGAGAAGTAGACAATTAGGAAGATTTATTTATGAAATATTTATGTGTTTATTTTTCATTAATTTGATATATGTACATATATATCTATAAAATTTCTGCCTAAGCAAGCAAGAATCTGTTTTCTTTCATGTTATTCTGCTTTGAAGGATGTAAGTGCAGGGTTTGATTTTCACTATCCAAATGGCGAAGGAATTTTATTAGAACAAAGTTCTCTTTGATGGTGACTACCAAAATCATCTCAGTACTTCATTGAAAATCTTCCAGTCCCTTGGATCCTAGTAAAAGGCCCTCAAAACCTGGAATCTTAGCTTTTTCTAATTCTAAATATTCTCATTAAATATGTATAGAAAAAAAAAACAATGAAGGCAGGGATTGAGAGGAGATTCATAGTCTTCCACAAGAATTTTCTTGTACAAGTGCTTTTGATAATTTGATTTCCAGTTTGTCAACATCAACCAGACAAATACATGGTGATCTCAAAAATTGTTGATAATCTAACTTGCTAGCAAGGCACCATAGAGCTAAAGAAAATAAAACAAAAATGGAAGTCGCCACTAAGTAAAATGCTTTCATATGCAGAACATATTATAGTTCATTCAATGACTTCTCTTTCTGATTGTCTACAATCTCTTCTCTGCAGACTCTTCAGAAGTTCAGAAGACTGGCTGGAATTTTTCAAGCCAATTGCTTTCAGAAGAAAGAATAAAAAACTTAAATGCAATTCTTAGGTATTTGCTATCAAGTTCTCTATATATGATCTGTTAAGAACTTTTTTAACGAATCAATAATGTGTTGCTGATCTATAAACGCGAGTTAAATTTTTAATGGAGAATCTAATAACAAACACCTAAGAAACTTTATTTTTAAGTCTTGTACTAGAAGAAAAGCTATTGAAAGAGACAGACAGTGCTGAGAGCCATCATCATCCTTATGGTTGTGATACCCATATCTCCTGTCACAGATTGTAACTTGACCAGCAGAAACAAAGGTAAGACGACAGATATGTGGCTCACCTCCATATTTGAAATTGTCCACTGATCTTCTGCTGTTCTTTGTTTCTCTATTCAGGTTTTGAAGCATTTCTTCAGGAGAAAGCAATACCAATATTTTATATGATAGCACAGCTTTCATAGTATATAGAATATGACATTTTTCTCATTCATGCCAGAATTGGATGGTACAAGGCAGATTAGCATTAGAGATAAGGCTGATGAAATAAACTAAAATGCGGAAGATTGTTTGAAATAAAACCTTAAAACCTATTGGCCCTTCTCTTACCCTTCGAGGGAAAATTTTATTCTAGTATATCTACCCTCTCTTTGCCTCTTTTCTCCTATCTGCAGTGACTTTTTAAGTAACATGTCTGTTTATATGAAATCCATATTGAAAATGAACCTTTGCAGGCTTTTGTTCCTTACAAGCAGGCAAATAGAGGCTTTACTATTTTCATCTTATTACTTACATCCATTTCTTCGCTCTAATGATGACAAGATATTTGCAACTTCTGTTGACATAACTAGGAGTTCCCATAAAAGAGTAACTCTTCACTCTTCAGACCATAATCAAGCATCGATAATGGGCAAGTCATAGGAGAATTCTATCTATTTATAACACCACAAATTATCATGAGCTCTATTTTCCATCCACTAAAATAACCACTGGGAGCATGGAACATAATCACATAAAACAGCACAAATAGCAATCTCTTACCACAAAACAGCATTATGCCTTGGTAGGTAGGTTTCTAAAGCTAAGTTTATTCTGCATCTAAACTCCAAACACGAACACAGCCATCATCTCCTGAACTGGCCACCCTATCCTGATCAATAAAAGCCAATCCAAAGACTCCACCCAAATGAGCAGATTTTATGGTCCTGCGGCTGGATGCTGGCTTTCCAACATCATATATGATGACACATGTATCAAGTGACCCAGTAGCTACCAGGGTGCAATCAGGTGACCAAGATAGGCAGTTAATACGTGCTGTGTGAAACAACATGTTATTAAGCTTCACCTGAAAGAATATTTTTCAAAGTCAAATGCCAGCTCAGGAAAGGAAGAATTGAAACCTCAGTCAAAAATAGCTAAGCATTTCAATATAATTGTCATTTGAATTTTTTTTTAGTATATGAGAATGAGATCTTTAATTCTATTTTAGATATGTACCATGCTTCATCTAAATAATATTCATACACATACCTTATCATTTTCATGTAAGTTATCTTAATTCTATGCTACCTGTACAAATATGAAGAGCCATATTTGGTATACGTAACTTAACACAACATCTGTTTCTCACCCCAACCATTTCAAGGTGGTCAGAATAGGGTACTTCAATTATAGTGATTCTTATATCTTTAATTAGGACTTAGGAGCACTAAATTGAAAGATAAACATGATTTAAAAAATCTAGAATTGGGATCAATTCTCAAAAACATACTTCAATCGAGATGTAAAAAAGAAGAAAAGAAATATTTCTTATTTTAAAAAATATTAGTATAAGATAAATCAAAACATCCAAATTTGAAACACTATAACAACATGTAACAATTGCTAAGTTACCTCTTTGGTAACACGGTCCCAAACAACAGCTTCACGATTCAAATCAGCTGAAGCAAACATGGAAACATCAGGAGAATACCGGATTACACTGATTGCACCCCGATGCTTCTCAAGGACTTTCTCTTCTGTGAATGCATCTCCTGAGATAGAATATATGTGCAACTTGCCATCTTGCTCACCTACAATTGCTTCACTACCATTGGGTGCAAGAGCTGATGCAGTCACACTGAAGCTTAGGTTAACAACTGAAACAACTTTTGAACCTCTAAGCAAGACAACCCCAGATTCAATTGCAACCAGAGCAAGTTCAGGGTAATTGAGGGCAATGCTCAAGTCCTTTGGTTGACTGCCAACATCAACATGCTCAGCAGATCCTAAATTATCCTCGTGCAGAGGAATTCTGCATACCTACACTAATGAATTCACAATTAAGATAACAACATTTGAAGGCTATAAATGTGTTTAAAACAAATATAAGCTTGATGCTTATGAATAAGCAAGGGAATTACTGTACAAGCACTTGACTTTATACAATATTGATGGCCCAATGATCATCTGCTCCCTCATAACAGACTATTAACAAAATCAAGAAATAAACAATTATGAGATCAAGAAATTGACAAGGATGATTAAGTTACTCTCAAGTAAAAGATCATGAAAATTATTATCATGTTAAATTATACATTAGAAAAGTATTATTAGTTTAATTAGTTCTTACCACTTATTTTATGAAGTTACTTTTACTGAGTTTTTCAACCTGCTTTTCTTTTAACACAAAAAACTTAAACTGCTAAGTGAAAGCCCATGATAGGTTATATCTTTGACAATATCCAAGAGATTAACATAAAACAACATAAAGAAAAACAATTTACTACTAAAAGCTTTGATTTTTTTTAATGTCCTTGCTTGAGAAGGTATAAGGTCAAAGTTTGTTAGTAATGTCCACATTAGAATTCATTAGATACTACCAAAACAGGTAACCCCACGAACCAAGACCTATCTACATGTTATTTTCCAGGCATACAAATTCAAAGTAGAATCCTTATGAGCATATTAATAAGATAAGTACTGAAGAAAGAAAAAAAATAATTATTTTGCACTGATCATTGTTAAGGTGGCACTTTTCTTTCAGTTACCTTGTTGTCAAATCCAGCTATAATTATTTCTTCTTCACCAGCTGCTAATAATTTAATTTGTCCAATATGTTCATTCTCAAATTTACCACTGTAACCAAGGCCTGGAACCCATTTCATAATTATTCCATCATAACTGCTGGATAAAAGCTTCTTTTCATTTCTGTTGAGTAGAGTCAAAACTGTGACATTCTTCATGTGACCAGATAATGATAATGGGCTTTTATCTAAGTCCTTCCCAGAATATACATGAATCATGCCACCAAGGGAGACAGTGACAAGATGATCATTCTGCCAAAGACAACCAACAAGCATGTCCTCCACCCCACCAGATTCAGTACACACCAAAGTCTTATTTACTGTTCCACTACCATCCTCAAGAATGTCCCATACTTTTGCAGACTTGTCAGCTGACACAGTAAGTACCTGGAATAGATTAATATGTAATTAGAAACTAAATGTAATAGCTGCCCTAAACAAGGAAAAGAAAACATGAAAAGATAATCAGAACATACTCTGTGCAGATGGAAGAGAAGAGTAATTGTTCATACTTCATTACATTTGCAATATTAGAAATATCATTTGTCACCACTGCAAATTATTCAAGATAATGATAATGATTGGGCTCTTAAAGGTGCTTGCAAACTCAACGATGATTTTGCTGTGGCGATATTAATATACAATTCCCGCAAAAATAAAAGAAATATAAAACTACAGTCAACCTGATACAGTTATACTAAAACACAACCAAGTGCTCACCTGTTTACTGTCAGGACTCCAACCTACAGCATATATACTACCCTTGTGACCATCCTCTGTAGACAACTCTCCAAGTTTGTTCCCTGTCTTCCCATCAAATATAATACCCTTCCTATCTGAACTCACAGTGATAAATTTGCTACCATCTGGAGAAAATCTAACACAGTTGACAAAATTTGAATGGTCCCTGCAGATAAATAACATATTTTATGTCTGTCTGAACATAGAAATGGAAACTCACTCAAACCTTGACATTACTTTCCAGTGAAAACACTATATTATTTGCAAAAGTAAAGAATGATCATGTGATGATATGGAAATAGCATTTATCAATATAAAACACCCTACAAAATTCCCACTCTATGCATGGTTGGGTGTGCAGAAGAGAGAGGAAGAGCACTATAGATAAGATTTAGCTAGACAGATAAAAGCATATCCGTCCAACATAGTCAAGACTCCAGCATATAGAATGAAGTGATATCCTTAGAAAATAGAGGCAGAGTATTTACCCACCAAACCCAATTAACAAAACTGCTTTCTCAAAATGCAGAAATGTAAAATCTTATGCAACAACCTACTTTCAAGGTAACTTAGAAGTAGCATCACTTAGAAGTTAGAACCATTACTACATCATTTTCCTCCTGAGCTTACTATACAGCAGCTTACGCATTACCTACCTAAGAATTAACTTCAAAGACAACATTTAAAATAAAAGATATGCAATCCCATATAATAATACTTACCTGATGGACATGTTGAACTTGAATGGTGGACCATCATAAAAATTCACTAAAAAGTCTTCTCCACATGTGACAATGCGGAAAGGTCTAGTTGGTTTGAAAGCACAACTTAAAACCCGCCGTGAATGGCCATCAAAATCCCCTACAGTACTGCCTGAATCCCACCTTAATATGCAAAATATATGAAAGGTCAGAATAGGGTGAGGTAGGGGAAAAATGGAGGCACACTTGCATACGGATACAATTCTTCTCACCAAACAAGGTCAGACAGGAATGCAGATTACAAGATGTTAATTCAAATTCAAGCAAGATGACCTAATATAAATTATAAAATTAATCCATATAATGAGGAAGTGGTATACAATAACAAAACCATACATTTAGATAGTGTTTGCTAGGTGAGTATTCTATTCTTGGTAGTATATTTTTTTTATCAAAACAAGAAATTTGGTAGTGTTTAAAAACTTACTTGTAAGATGTTTGGATATGAATAATATGAAAAATTCATAAATCCCATGTTCATTATGACATATCAAACATGACAATCACGAAGTTTCCATAACTCTCACACTCAAATATCTAATAAACAACTTTTCAAGTACTTGGGAAATTAAGATGTCCAACTATCAAACATCGCATTAAGCAATTGAATATAAATTGAAAATAAGGAAATTATCCAATTTGGTCCCACCAAAGCAGGCTCTTGGGAAATAAGATTTAAAATAAAATCTTCAGAAAGGCAAGAACCTACAGTCATGACTGTAGCTACTGGAGACCTTAGATGCAATTTTGCAAATAATATATCCTGGTGAAGAGATGCTTATATTTAAACTTATTATTTGGTTGCAAGAATAGTTACGTCAAATGTCAAAATGTCATGCATCCTCATAAAAAGCTAAAGCCAACAAGGTATAAAACAGCTTTCGAGAAAGGATTGCTTTCAAACCATATTTTAAGGAACAACTACAACCAGTACCCTAAAAACTGGATCAGTCCAGCCAATTCAACTGGAAGCCAGCCATTATACCAGAGGCACCATGTCTTTCAATGAAAATATGGGGAATAAGCGTTGCTGTCATTATTTGAATCTGCCTACTGTGGCAAAGATAATAGCTCCCCCATACCTAAGCTGGCGCATCTGTTATGCAATTTCCATGCGTACAAATTTGTTTGTAGTTTTACTACGAAAGAATCATTTAAACTATTTTGTACTTTCTGACAAAAAATAAATATCTCATTCATGAATAAGAAATTTATTTCCATAATTTATTTTGAGTAAGTCAATTTTCAGACTACTAATTATCACAATAAGCAGGAAGGGAGGAGGCAATAAAACAATTCCAAAAGTACAGCATCTAGGAAAAACATTGCTCAAAATTTCAAATAAAATGTTAACTATTTTTAAAGATATTCATCAAAAGAAATAATAATTCCATAAAAACGCAAGCCCGCCCATGTATTGCCCATATTTTTGCTAAACTTTTTATAGCATAATGAGAAAAATAGAAATAATATTGTTTTGCCCCACCTAGTGGGAAAAGGCTTTGTTGTTGTTTGTTTGTTTGTAATATTGTTTTGCATTTGTTGTTTATGTCCCTATACATATATATATATAGACACACACACACACAGATATATATATATATATATATATATATATATATATATATATATATATATATATATCAATGAGAGCATGTAATCTTAATATTTACCAAATTGCACCACGAAGTCAAACGTAATTAAACATTTTGATATTTTATATGTAAAATATACCCATATAATAGCAAACATTGATGAATCAAGCAATCTATACATGACATTAGGTCATGCACATGATTATTAAAGTAGAACAATTAGTTCGAAAAACAAAAATCAAATATGTCATAAATGCAAGCCAATCACAAAATTAAAGTTATTGTTATAAGTAAGATATTTTCTTGTAAGGAATATAGAGGATTGCATTATATCTAAAGTGGAGAATGATAAATTCAAATTTGAAAATAAAATACTTAAACTTTAAAAGATATTGAGAGTTTTTAAAGGTAGTTTATAATATCATATTTTTAATGATCACAGTTCTTTTGAAAAGTTAAGCACCCTCAAAAGGATTAATGTACAAATGATATTAAAAAGCAATGAAAAAATATTACTAACATCTATAATTTTTCCCATAAAAAATGTCATAACTAAAATTATAGTATTCCTAAAAGCGATCTTGTAACAAATACTGCAAGTGAGTGAGACCTTAGTTTCAAATATTATTCAATTGTCCCTGTAAAGGTTTTCCAAAAAAAACCAAGGAATTAAAATAAAGAGTTGCATTTCAACTGATGAGGACAAAAATGAGTGCAATTTAACTCATAATAAAATAATTAAAAAAACATTAGATTAAATTAGGAACTGGATATTTAAATTTATAGATCTATGAAGTTTTAATAAACATTTTCCAGAATAATTAAAGCAAAGAGATATACAAACCAGAGAACCGATTGTTCGCTCAACACATTAAGATAATAAATTGGAAAGAGACTCACATAAAAGCGCGAACAAAGGACTTGCCCTTGCCATCTCCGCAGGCGACGATCCTCAACCCATCAACGGACCACTGGAGGTCATCGATACGACCGGAAAGGACCCGGAACTCATTCTTGAGAACAAACTCATTGTGGGTGCCCCAGATGCGAACGGAGCCGGACACGTCGGCGGAAGCAATCCATTCACCGTTGGGCGAGTACCGGGCCACCGTGACGGGGTAGGCATGCTCGCCGTAGACCGAAACCTGAAGCGGGTTGTCAAGGTTGCGGATCATGACGGATCGCCCCGTGCAGTAGAGAATGTTGTTGGATTTGGGGTCGCCAGATATGAGAATGCCCCGACCACGTTCGGTGGAAGGCGCACAAGCATAGGTCTCGGAGAGGTTCGCCATTGTTGAAGGTGGTGTTGGCAGTGGCAGTGGAATCGTCGATTTGAGGCTGTGGGCTCATTTTTTCCGGTCGTTACCTATGAAAGACAAAGAGAGATAGCGAGAATTGAGGGAGAATTTTTGAACAATTCTCGAAAATAATTCTCATAATCCCACATCTTCGTGTGGTTTTCCCAGAATTCTCCCTATTTCGTCATTTTCGTATCTGTATTGAAATATTAAGTAAAAAAAAAAATGCATTCTTTTTTTAAGTGGCGCCACTATCTCGTACTCTTTGGTACGTCTAAGGAAATATTGAGAAGGGTCTCACGAATGAATATTTACATTCAGAGACCCTTCAAATTTGCTAATTACTTTTATTTTCATTTATTATCTTAACTTTGTTTCACTTTTATTCTTTAATTTCTATCAAATTTTTCATTCTTCTAACCGATATTGCTTATGTGGCACTCGGATAAACTAATAACTGATACTTCACAGAACTTTAAACACCAAAATACTGTGTTTAAAACGAGAACTCTACAAACACATCAAGCCTGAGAGAACTCACCGTCGGCCAAGTTAGTCCATCAACACTCTAAAATTGCAAGTTTCTAAATCAATATAGCGAAGTTTTTTCAAATCAAAGAACTAAATTTTTTTTTTTTATTGAAACGATCGAAATGTTTTCGTTTTCTGAGTCACTGATACGAAACGGAGTTATCGAAACGAAACGAAGTGTTTGTTAAGAAATTATACTATTTCAATTAAAATTACTGTATTTCGAAATGTTTCGGTAGAAATACTCTTATTTCGAGTTGTTTCGATAGAAATATTTTTGTTTCGAATTATTTCGATGAAAATACTTTTGTTTCGAATTATTTCAATAGAAATACTCTTATTTTGAGTTGTTTCGATAAAAAAGTACTAAATTAATTTGAAAAATACAAAAATTGACAATTTAAAAGTAGATGAAAATAGCATTATATTACATCCAACATCAAGTTATTTTCTCTCACAAGTCACAACATTTTTATTAACTTCATACTCTTCCCCTTTATTCTCATGACATTATTTTCTTTTATTATCTTTATTTTAAAAAAAATTACAAAAATAATACAAAGAGAGATTGAAAGGCAAAGAAAGAGGAATATATCTAAATATAGAGATAGAATCATGGTCGACAAAGAAAAAGACTTAAATATAAATGTCATGAAAAAGTTAAGAAAAAAATGAGAGATAGATGCAATAGAGAAATTGTTGTTGAATGCTGTTAGGATTTAAGTTGAAATTCCTATTGTAGTAGTATGTTTACTTATTATTTAATTATAGATATTAATTCGAATTAATTTTAATATAATTTTATATATCTATATCATTAATATTATGTTAAAATTTTTTAAAATTAAAAAAAAAATATTATTTGAAATTATTTGAAATATTTTTTTAAAAAAAATTATTTTCTCAAAATTTTTAAAACGTTTCGAAATACTTTCATTTTTAAAGTCACCGAAACGATACCTTAATAGCTTGTTCCAAGTAGCAAAACCCATCAAATGGAGCTTCCAAATCTCTTAATGAATAGAGCCCAAACAATTTGGAAGCTGCGTTTCATTGTCTCGATTTTAGTAATTAAGAAGTTTAATATACCATAATATATATTTTGGAAGAATTCCAAACTCATTTAACCCAAATAGCAAAACTTTCTGGCGTCTTTTTTGGTCATTCTAATCTGTCAAAAAGTAGACAGGAGCATGACGGACGGATGATGATGCTCTTTCCAGGTACATCTAATTAATCAATTTGCTTGTGTTCAAACGTTGAAATGGTGATATCACGGTTGCAGTCTTACAAGTAATCATAAATCTCTCTCTAAAGAAAACAATTAATCAATTCATCACTGTCATTCTTTTCCCTGATTCCTTTATCCCACTAATTCTTTTTAAGTTCTAAAACGTTGAAATTGATTTCTTCTTTTGTTGTCAAAAGACAATATTCATCGATGTATTTCTTAAACAAATGAAAATTTTGGAAGATTGAAAGTTTTTCTGCAGTTTGGCTTTGGCACAAGCAGATGCTAGTAAGTGGTTCTTTGGTTTTTCCGGTGCAGACTTTTCAAAATTAACCCTTGCCTTGAAGAAAAATTACTATGCAAAGATAGTACTATTAGGTAGCCCTTGATTTACGAAAAATTTTATTTTAAGAAAAATTTTATTTTTAAAAAATACATTTTAAAAATTAAATAGATGTGTTGGGTTATCACTTATTTTCTTATAAATATTTAACAAAATTTTCATCAGAATTTTATTTTTTTTATTTGGTTTATACAAAATATTCTCAATAATGTAATGTATTTTCTCATAAATGCCCTTAATTTTTTTTAAAAAAAATACAGTTATATACTACTTATTTTAGAATTTTTGCTATTTTAATTTACTATTACAATTAGTTTCAAATAAGTCTTTTATATATATACTACTCAATCATGAATATTTCTTAAAAAATTTATACTCCTAAAATACAAATTATTAAATTATCAACATAAAATTTTAGCATTAATGGTTCTAAAAAAATATTGAGTAATATGGAATCAGTATCACAAACCAAAGACAACATATAATTTTTTAATATAGTGCAACCATTGTCTCTTCTACTAGTAGAAATTCAATATATACCATGAAAATAAACACAACATTCAAAACAGAAAAAAATATTATATCCACTGAGTTTCTGGTCAAGATATCAAAACATGATGCAAAACATTAACCTTAAAAAATTACAAACTACTACCATAATATTATAGTTAGAAGTTAAAAAGATTTAAAACAAACTTAATTAATAATACAGTGCAATTAATAGATACTTGCTACTAAAATTTGTTATACATAAAGAGTTTTCAAATCAAGATCAATAGTAAAAAAAAAGTTATTGTACTTTAATTATTTGTAATTATAGATTCAGCCTTTACTCTTTTTAGATAAGTTAACTGCTCGACTTTCTTCAATTTTACTTGCAATAATCTTCATCTTCCTTGTATTTTGCAATTGATCCATAATTTGATAGTCAAATAATTGATACAAAAATAAAATAAAATTAGAATCTACATTAAAATAATTACTTATCACAATACATTTGAACATGAAACAAATTCATTTAACATTTTTAAAAATTTCAATTGTTTAATTCTTTTTTATTTTTGAAATTCTCTAAAAAAATTTCCAGAATTTCTCCTATAAAATAGATATTCCCAAAAATACAATAGTTTTAAAATAGCCAAATTAAGTTATCTACAATTTTTCTATATCATCCAATATCCAAACTCAATTTAAAACAAGACAAATAACCAGATTTTAAATCATTGAACAAGACTCTACAGTAAATACATTGATCAAATTTCTAAGACAAATAACTATCCATAATTCATTTATTGCTCATGATATATTTCTGGGAAAAGCATATTTGTATATATGGCTCAACAAAATATAGAATTTTCCTTTTTAATTCATTTCTATCATCACGCATGGTTGCAATTTGAATACCCATTCATAAAATTTTTTCCATCAACCAAAATTTTTTCGATACCGAAATTTACACTCCACAATTCGATATTGAAATTCCATCAACCAAAATTTTTTCCATTAGCTACCTGTTTCAACTTGTTAGCAGGAAATGATAAAATCTACACTCCATTAATCCAAAGTATAAAATTATGCAGGAAGTTGAGTACTGAAATTTCCACTTCTTTGGATTCCTTACTCTTGTCAAGAGGAACATTAGACTGCACAAGAGGAAAAAAAACGCAGCAAAAGGAACTGGGTAAAGGAAATGTAAAAAGGATAAAATACAAAGACAATGGAGGGATCAAAAACCAGAAAGTGCAAAGGAGAAGAATGGGTCATCGGAAACTCACTTGAAGACAATGGACTGCTATGCAATGATAGAACGAGCCAAGAACGCAAGGGAGGAACGCAATCGAGAGGGGACTGAAGTCGATAGACGAAGACGATGGGATGCTATGCGATGAAGGAGTGAGCCAGGAACGCAATTGGGAGGGGACCTGAAGACAACGAGCCAAGAACGCGATGGGCTGCTATGCGGGGTAGGGAGCGAGTTAGGAACGCGAACAATGAAGGCAGACCAGAAAGATAGCGGTGCAGCTTTAAGGTCTCGCAAGATTAGGTTATGAAAGGAAGAAGAAATGTTGTTATTGGGACCCAAAGTGTTTCAGAAAACCTAGTGAGAATAAAAATTTTGAGCGTCTTTGTAAATTGTATTCTTAAGAATAAAAGTTTTTCAAAAATAAATTTGTATTTTTAAGAATAAATGTAAAAATATATTTTTTTCAATTTTTTTAAAAAAATTGAAAACAAAATTTGTAACAAACGCTATCTTAAAATAAGTTGTCGTTGGTATGTCAATCCATTTAAATTGTACATGGAAGAACTTTGATTTATAAAACTAAGCACAATTAAAAATAAATCTAAATATACCAATCTATTTAAAAACAGACTGAAATAAACTAATTTTCAAAAATTTACAAATAAAAATTAAAAAAAATACCATTTGACCAAATTTTTATTTATTATATATATATATATATATGTGTGTGTGTGTGTATATATAAATTAATAAAATAAATTATAAATGAGCCGATACATTTATAACTTATATATTTATTAATAACTTTGCGAATTAATCTATTTAATTCGTAAGCATATAGAAATAAATAAGAACTTTTTTTTTTATTTAACAAACGAACTGACCAGTTCAATAATAGTAAGGAAAATGCACTCTGAAAGAGAACTTGTATTTATTTCCCGTCTCTTATCTTATGCTGACATTTAAAGAAGTCTTTATAAAGAATGATCCTTTTCTCGTAGAAAAGTGCTCCTTTGATTAAAGCCTATGTTTCCCTGCCTCGATTTGGAAACTTGTGGTATCGATGATGCGGGTCGATGGTCCCTTCTTTCCATTTGGAGCTCGATGGGTTTGTGAAATTTTCCTCCTAAACGGGGCGTTTTGGTGTTTAAGATTTATGTTACTATGAGTCGTCGCTGAGTTGACAGTGAAATATCAGTTATCAGTCCACCTGCTGATTTTTTAAAATTAAGAGACAGAAGTGAAATAAATTAAAATCAAGAAATGAAAGTGAGACTTAGTTCAAAATTAAATTACCAAAAGTGTATTTTTGTCAAATATTAAATTATAACTCCTAAGATGACATTATAAAATTTTAAAATAACATTAAAATTACAAACAAATTTAAAATATTCATAAAATTAATATGTTATGAAGACAAGTAATACAGTAAAAACTACAAAGTTTATGTCTATTTATTTTTAAAAATTTTAAAAGTTACATTCATATTTCTTTTAATTTTAGTTTGATTTAAATTTTTTAGAAATTTATAAACTATTCGCTCACTACGTTAACTTCTTTTATTTTATGTTTCTATGAGGATCAATTTGACTGATTGATTAGAGAAAAATATATAAAATATAAATTTTATTGGGCGTATGTTTCAAAAGTCATTAATCTTGTGGAAATCACACTTACTTTTTCTCATTTTTGTTTATTCTTTTATTTTTAATGTGTAAAAAATTAAAATTATTTAGTAAAAATTTATTACTGATTTTATTTTAATCTCTAACATAACTCTTTCACAAAAGTTTGGTTGAGCTTTTTTTCTAAAACTTAATTTTCTTTTTCTTTTTTTTTTCCTTTTTAACATAAGAGGATGAAAGTTAATAAAGATTTTGATATACATACTTTAATAATGTCAAAAATAATATTAATTAAAAAATTTAATTTTTTAAATAAAGATCTATCAATAATTTTTTTACTATGATTTTAGACAAACATAGATATGTGTTGAAATATATAGGAATTAATTGTTGAAAAAAGTTTGAAAAATAAGTCTATTAAATACCATAAAAAATGTAATTTTCAGGAAATACAAAGAATGAAAATAAATTACTCTAATTATAATAAGGGGAAAGTGCAATTTACCACCCTGATCTATAGGTGTAATTGCAATTTTCCCCCTTTTCTTTCAATTGCATCAATGTCCCCCCTCATCTTTTTTTTTATTGCAAACTACACCCTACCGTTAATTCACGCTGTTATCCCTAACTTTCAAAGTTATAAAATGATCAAATTGTCATTTTAAAAAAAATAAAAAATTATATATTTTCTCTCTGCATCTACGTCAAAGCTCCTTACTATTCTTTGTGCTGGTCTTGTTTCTACATCAGAGACAGCGGCATCTTCTTCCTCCAATTCATTACGGCATCTCTTGCTCTTGCCATTCTCAAACTCTTCAACATTATTACTAGTACTGCATTCACTCATTATTCTACGCCAATCTTCAATATCTTCCTTGCTTGTCACACGCCACCCACAGCTGGTTATCATAAACTTATCTTGATCTTTCTCTTCTACCTCCTCGAATATAAACGTTTCTCTTTCAGTATAAAATATTAATTCAATCTGGTTGCAATCAGCTCTTACATCGTTACAGGGAAAAAACATAATAAAAAGTTTAGTTTGATTGAGTTCCTTCCTGATGCTCGTCTGTATATGACGTCGGATGAATTCATGTGGCAAGCCTTTAGAAGTCAACCAAAGATCATGACAAGACGGACGTTTAGAGTTTGCGGGGACCATATATTGGAGAACCAAGCGAACAGAAATTCCCCAGCTTTCACTTAAACCACAAAAATGAGAGACGTCTACTTTTATCGATACGATGGAATCGGGAGTTCGAAAATCACCATTCTCGTTGGCCAAAACACTTTGGTGTGGAATTTGGACAGCGCGTCTATCTTGAAGACCATCAATTTTGTCTAGAAAATGAAAGTTTTGATTGTGGAACCATGATGGAATTTCACTCACTGAAATACGCCAAATAAAAAATTCTCTTTCGCATATCAGCGTACACGAAGAAGACACCGAAAAAATTCTTGATGCAGTAAACTTTGTCAGTTGCTCTAGGAATGATACAGGTTCCATTGAACAACAGCCAATTATATCTGTATAATATGCATTTGTTGGAAGATCTGGCAAATTTCGAAGCCTCTGGCAACAATTCAAATAAAGAAAAAGTAGAGATAACTTGTACTGTGAGAATGTGAAGGCATTACGTGCTCTGTTCTCAGTAGGCAAAAACAGAGGAGAAAATGCGAATGATACATGATGCAGAAAATATACAGAGTGATGAAGAATGTAGATTGATGAAGGTTTGATATATGCTGAAGTATTTTGAGAGAAGCAGAAATGTAAATACGTAGAGGAAGGATAATTTTTCATATCACTTCTTTGCCGGTGGCATTGCTTGTTGGTGGTGTGTGTTCTTCAAAGAGCAAAATAGTAAGGAGCTTTTACGTAGATGCAGAGAGAAAATACGTAATTTTTTATTTTTTTTTTAAATGGCAATTTGGTCATTTTATAACCTTGAAAGTTAGAGATAAAAGCATAAATTAACGGTAGGGTGTAGTTTGCAATGAAAAAAAAGATGAGGGGGGACATTGATGCAATTGAAAGGAAAGGGGGGAAATTGCAATTGTACCTATACATCAGGGTGGCAAATTGCACTTTTCCCTTATAATAATTAATTATATACATAAAAAATAACATATGTGTTATGAAATAACTTAAAAGTAAAGAGAGAAGTGAGAGAAAGACAAGAGAATGAATCGTTGTTTCTATTCATGTATGAAAATGTATTTATACAAATAGGTAAGAGAGTTCTAGTAGTAGTATACAACTGTAAGATAACTCTCTAGTGATAATTATTCTCTAGATAATTACTAAAAATAATATCTTGTTAGATAAGATAATCGAAAGATCGGAATGATAGACATACACACAAAATATTCATAACACTCTCTCTTTGATGTCCATCTTTTAAAAATGTGTCTCGTTAAAATCTTACTTGAAAACATTCTATGGGATAAAAAACTTAGTAAAAAAATTTACATCATTTTTTTCTTTAAGACACTATCAAATAAATAAATATATATATGACAACATCATTTGATATTTTAAATTTTTGTACTTCAATATTATAAACCAGCTTCTCGAATGTTATAGTAGGAAGTGCTTTAATAAACAAATATGTCAGATTATCACTTGAACGAATTTGTGAATATCCACATCACTATTCTTTTGAAGATCATGAGTGAAAAAGAATTTAGATGATATATGCTTTGTTCTATTTCTTTTAATATACCCTTCTTTCAATTGGGCAACCCACACAGTATTATTTTCATATAAGATTATCAAGATCGTCTTTATAGACAAGCCACAATATTCTTGTATGTGTTGAATCACAAATCGTAGTCAAACACATTCTCGACTTTCCTTATGTAATGCTAAAATTTTTGCATGATTAATTGATGTGGTAGAGATAGTTTGTTTCATAGATCATCATAAAATTGCGGTACCCCCATATGTAAGCAAATAATCTATTTGCGATCGTCCATTATGAGGGTTGGATAAATATTTTGTATCTGTATAATCAATCAGTTCAAACTCAAGTACATTTGAATAAAATAGACACATATCTATTGTTCTTTTAAGATAATAGAGTATATGCTTAACTCTATTCTAATGCCTTCGTATAGGTGAAGAATTATATCTTACTAATAGATTAACAACAAATGATATACCAGGTTGAGTATGACTAGTAAGATACATCAATGCCCCGATTGCACTAAGATATGGTATTTCAGGATCAAGTAGTTCTTCATCTTTTTCACGAGATCTAAAAATATATTTGTTCATATTTAATGACCTCACAACCATTGGAATACATAATGGATGTGATTTATCCATATAGAACCGTTTTAACACATTTGTCACATAAGTTTTTTGATACACAAATATACTATTATTTAAATATTCAATTTGTAATCTAAGGTAAAATTTTGTTCTTCTAAAATCCTTCATTTCAAATTCTTTCTTTAAGCAATTAACAGTTTTTTGGAGCTCTTCAAGAGTTCTAATAATATTCAAATCATCAATATAAACCGTAATTATGAAAAATTCACTTCTAGATTTTTTTTTTATAAAGATATATGGATAAATTGAGTTATTTCTATACCCTTCTTACAATAGATATTCACTAAGATGATTATACCACATACACCCAGATTATTTCAAGCTATAAAGTGATTTATTTAATTTGATTGAATAGTCTACTCGAGAACTGAAATTATATATTTCAGGTAACTTAAATTCTTCAGAGAGTTTCATATAGATATCACTATCAAGTGAACCATACAAATAGGCTATAATAAAATTCATTATATACAAATCGAGTTTTTCACGTATTGTCAGACTAATTAAATATCGAAAAATAGTTGCACCCACCACAGGTGAGTATGTTTGTTCAAAATTAATTCTGAGTCTTTGTGAAAAACTTTGGGCAATAAGTTTTGCCTTATATCTCACAATTTTACTATTTTCATTACGTTTTCGCACAAAGATCTATTTGTATCCAACTAGTTTTACATCTTCAAGTGTACGGACTACAGGTCTAAAAATTTTTCGCTTTTCAAGCAATTTTAACTCTGCTTCAATTGTGTCTTTCCATTTTTTTCAATCATTTCTTTGCTTGCATTCCTGAATAGATTTTGATTCATGATCCTTATTAATTATGTTTTGAGACTATTTTGGAGACTCTTCTAGAGTTACTAAATTCTTGATTTGACCATCTTGATTCTTAACTCCTTTTCTTTTTGGAGGATTTTTATTTTTGAAACCAACGAGCTTACCACGCTTTATGCGGGTCTTAGGATTATTTGTTGGTAGATTGTCCGACAGAGACATCAATTTTAATAGGAGCATTAGCAGTTAGTATATGTGATTTAGTAATTCTTTTTGAATCAATAAATGAATTTAGTAATTGGTTGACTACATTTTGCAAATGAATTATCTTTTGAACTTTTAGTTCACATTGTTTTGTGCAAAGATCAAGATGAGTTAGTGATAATTCTTGCCAACTAATTTTCCTTTTTAGCTACTGATTTTCTCCCCCTAATATTGAAAAAATCAATTCAATAAACCAAGCTGTGAATAGATCTCTTGTTAATTGTAATAACCGTAAAATTTAACGAAAAATTTCAATTAAAGGGAATGTAGAATAAAAAAAAAATTTGACAATAGAGATAAGAACCAGTGAAAATATGTATATTTATTACATGGATTAAAGAATTACAAAAGAAATATGAGAATTTATATTTTGGCGCGCTATTAGCAAAAATATTATTATTATGTAGAAATAATTATGATTTGTTAAAAGTAAGTGGACTTTTAAGTAAAAGAAGTATTGTGTTGCTTAAAATAATTATACTGACTTCTAAAGAATTTTTATTGTATTTTTAGAAATATTCTTTCTTTTAATATGAATAAAGATATTCATTTCGAAATTTATTTTATAACGATTTTTATCAAGAAAAATCATGATTTAAGAGTTTAACTAAAGATTTATGAGAATGGAAATTTTTAGAAATTTTTGGGATATTTTTAGATGAAAAACGGAATTTATATGAATTTATAAAAAATAAAATTCTATTATTAATTATTTAATAATTATTATTGTATTAAAAAAAACAAAACAAATGACAAAATGAAAAGGGAAACCGTAGGTTAGTCTGCAACAAATTGAAAACGGAGAAGAGGAGTGAATAGTGCATAAGAGTGAATAGTATCTTCAATTTTCTTCTCTCGATTTGGAGCGTCTATGGGTTTCTAATCTCAAAACTGAAGGTGCTACTGGATTCAGGACGAAGAGTACTTCAATTCTGACCAATCAGTTTTTCAAATCCACCGTTGAATCACCGTAGATCTGAAGTAGAAAATCTCGGTAAAAGGTAACTTCTGAAACTCTTACTTAGAGACCTCAAATTAGAAATCTGACACCGTAGATGGGTTCAGAAGCTTGATAAACATTAGGATATGTAATTGTTTTGGTCATTTGGTAACTTTTTATATGGCGGTGAATAGTGATTTTGGCCGTGAATAGTGGCGGATGAATAGTGATTTCGGCTATAAATAGTGACAGATGAATAGTACTCCCGCGGTGAATAGTACCCCCATCGTTGACTAGCGTTGACCAAGCCCTGAAAGTCATTTTTAAGGTTTTTGGACCCTCCGGACACGTTTTTGAAGCTTATTTGGTCAAATTCAGACCAGAAACGAGGATTTTAGGGCTGTCCAATCTGGAGCCCTTACCTGTGAGTAGATGATTCTTCCTATGACTTGCCTATACTCTTCTTGATACTTGAATATGTATATGATTGTGTTTATGAGATATACACACTGTGATATGTTTCTGACATGCATTAAAATGATTTGATATGCTTACATTTTGAAATACAGTTCAAGAAGAGTATAGTTTTGAAAATGGATTTATGAACTCATGGTGTAGATGATTTCACATGTACTTCTCATTAAATGATAAAGTGAATATTTATACACGTGACATTGATTTATAGAGATATATGATTGCCTAGAGAAAGGGCATATATATGTGATAAACCCTGAATGGGTAATTTATAACAGATGAATTTTGAAAAACATTGAACATGTGATTTTTACATGTATTTCGCATTACATGTCAAAGAAAGTATGTTATACATGTGACATTGATTTTACAGTGATATGTTTGCCTCGGATATGTGCATGTATACATGTTTCCCCTGAATGGGAAATTTTGATATATGAGTATTTTAAGACTGAAAGTCTGTATTATATTGAGAATTTATACTGGATTATATGGCATATGTGCATATGATATTTTCTGTGGAGGAATCCTATTGGAAACATTGTCTGTTAACAGCAGGTGATGTTAGCCTTGGTGCGCACCTTGATTGCCTCAGCTAGCAGGGGAGGTGGTGCTAGCCTCGTGTGAGGGCCAACACACGGGAGATTATATGTGAAGGAGAGCGGAATACCTCCTATATATGGGCGAGATGCCAGTTATATGAGATTTTATTTTGCCTTCCCTTGCTGTGTGCTTGGAAAAGACCCATACAGAGTCTCTTCGTGTGTCCTCTTGAATGGTAGTAGGGCAAACCTCAGCGGGATGCTGAGTTTAGGCAAATCCTATACCACCAAAGTACGGAAGGGGTCAAACTCTGGTATGGTTGTTCTGATATGGGATCCTCCGAATATTTTAACAGAAATGTTTTGATGCATAGCATAATTTGATTAATGATTTTACAGTATTGAATATGATTTTGAACTTGATATGAGCATTATTTATACAGTATCGCATACAGTTTGAAAGACCTGATTATGATTTTTGAACAGAGAATATTTGAAAATGCGGGTCCCATAAGAATGTACTTCTGAACGGTATATTTTGATATGATAAGTTTTACTATATGAGTACATCCTTATGTTGACCTGAGAAGTCATAGGAGGTGTTATCTGCTCACTGAGTTGTAAAACTCACTACACGTGGTTGACATATTTTTCAGATAAAGACCCAGAATTTGGTCCCGCAGCTACTTGACCGACTAGGTGTCGTGCCTCAGTGGTGAGCCTAACTTGTTTCTAGGCTCTCAGTGTATTATATTGTAATATATTTGTACTCTAGTGTTGCTCTGAACGTCACAGGCAGGATCCTTGCTTCTACTATTACTCTGGTGTTTATAGACGTAAACTGTATATTGTATATGTGTATGGAAATTTATATGTATTGGTTTATATGATAAAGAATGGCATTATGTACAATTATGGAAAATATATGTGTATGGTATATGGATTTCACGTGCCCTAAAATTAGGGTCGTGACAAGTTGGTATCAGAGCATTAGGTTTCCCTGTGACAATCAGAGCAAAGGATTCTTTTGTAGGATCTTTAGTATCGATATGAGCCGGACATATTTATACTTCAGGTGCTGCTGAGGGATTCTATAGGATTTCAAATTCCTTTCTATTCGAAGTTGTTAAAGTCTATAGTATAAGATAGATTGAATATTGTGACATCTTAAGAGGTATCTATGGATCAATTACAGCTTGAAAGTAAAAGCGATATGCGTCTTAAAGAATTCAAAGAATTGAGACAGATACCAAATATGATGGTTTCTGAATGTGACTCCGTTGTACCCGGTTGTCTAGATATGGTAGACTGTGATGTGCTATTGAGAATGAATTTGTTGGCATTATGTCATGTCATTTTGAAATGTCACTATAAGGTGATTAAATTCAATATTCTTGGGGAATTTTCTTTCTTGATACAAGGGGATCGTAGTGAGATACCCAGTAATCTAATCTCTGCTTTAACATCCCATAAGTGATTATAGAAAGGTGACAAGAATATTTGACAATGATGAGAGATGTTGATATAAAGTATATCAGTGTAAATCAAGTTCCAGTGGTTAAAAAAAAAATTTTTTGATGTAATTCTTGAAAAATTGCCAGGATTACCTCGAAATGTAAAATATAATTTGGTATTGATTTACTTCCTGGAACCCAACCAGTGTCTATATCTCTATATAAAATGGCACCGACTGAACTCAAGGAATTGAAAGATCTGTTGTGACACTTGTTAGACTAGGGATTTATATACCCTAGTACTATTACATTGAGTGCTTCAGTTCTATCTATGAAAAAGAAAGATGGATCACTATGACTATGCATAGATTATAGACAATTAAATAAAGTGACAATGTGAAATAAATACTCATTACCTCATATAGATGATATGTTTGACCAGTTACAAGGTGCTCAACATTTTAAAAAAAAATTTTGAATTGATTTGATATTTGGATCTCATCAAATGAGGATAAGGGAAGAGGATATTCGAAAAAAAAAAAATTTTAGGACTCGTTACGATATTATGAGTTCTTGGTGATGTCATTTAGTTTGACAAATGCCCAGTTGCATTCAAGGACTTGATAAAAAAAAAAGAGTATTGAAGCCATCTCTGAATTAATTTGTTATTATAATTATTGATAATATACTAGAATATTTCAAAAGTGCAGATGATCATAAGCAATATTTAAAGATAGTATTACAAACTCCAAGGGAGTATCAGCTATATGCTAAGTTCTCAAAATATGAATTTTGACTTAGTAATAGTATTTTTTTAAGGTATGTGGCTAGCAAGATGGTATATAAGATAACCCTAAAAAAGTAAAAGTGGTACAGCAATGTCCACATCTTGCTACAGTTACAGATGAAGATCCAAGTCCAATTTGCGCTTTCTGCTATGGTCTGTTGTCCATTCTATTTGAGCTGTGATTGGATCAGGTACATGAACATATGCTTGTAAATCATCAATCAACTCCTCAGCATCTGAAGCTAAGATGAGAATTCGTCGTGCTGAGTGTGGGATAAACCTTTGTTCCACAGCATGATCAAGGAAAGATAACAAACCATCAAAGAAGTGATTAACATTTAACAAACCTATTGGTTTGTGATGCATATTCAGTTGTGCCCAAGAGACTATTTGGAAAATTTCTTCTGAAGTACCAAAACCCCCTGGTAAGGCAATGCAGGCATCAGCATTGCTCATCATTCTAGCCATGCGTTCATGCATAGAAGCTACTCTATACTCTTCCCCAATTATCTTTCCTACGATGTTAGATGCAGCTAGAGTTGTAAGAATAATACCTAGAACTTGGCATCCTCCTACATGTACAGCTGTAGACACACATCTCATTATCCCACGGTTACCTCCACCATAGACTAGATGAATTTTTCTCCTGGCCAGCACCATACCCAGGGTTTGTGCTGCTTTCACATATTCCCCATCTTTTCCAGGACTGGAACCACAAAAGACACAGATATTTCGAAATTGACGGAATGTGGTTCCCTCCATAATTTCTATCACCTTATAGAACTCAAAGAAGGGCATATTTATAATAGTTATGCGAATGGCCGGGTATTATTAGAACAACTATGTGAGTGATTGGTGAATATCAGCTAAATTAAAAGAAAAAACAAATTTCAAAAAAATGACGGCAAGCATGTATATGTACAGTGGTTATGACTCTGACTCATATTAAGCACATAAAGAGCATAAGATAAGATATCACCAGAAATCTGTCTTTTTCTTGTTGTCTTAGATGAAGTATTGATATCTTGATTTTTGTAGAAAAGTTGTAGGTGATAGCCGTCATTGTAAAAAAAATGAAAATGAAAATGCAAACCAATTAATTGTTGAAGAGGAACAATCAAATGGTTTATTTTGTTTTCTCAATGTTTTTGCCAGTCGACTATTGGTTTATAAGTCGATTAACTATTTTGAGAAATTTTAATTTGGACTGGTTATTTACAGTTGATTGATTATATATATTTGAAACAACCAACTGCATCCTACCAGTTAACTATGTGCTCTTATTATTCACAGACTTTATAGGCTCAGAAATATTTCTTTTCCATATGATATGCTTCCACCGAATAACAATATCTTTGAATTAAATTTTGGCACATATATTCAAAATTTGCGGCCACCGATTTTTGCCGAAATCGTAGATAGATTTTGTTTATAGATTTTCAAGAATTACGGCCACCGATTTTAATGCTTTTCAATGTTTGTTCAAATTTTTGACTTTCTATTTTGGCACCATTCTCTATTGTGCTTTTCGTCTGTTTCACTGCATTCTCCCTCATTAACGGTTGGCATTAAATGCAAGGTTGTTTTTCCTCATTTCAAGGAAAGATAATTTCTAATATTTAGAACTCAGTTATTATGGTGTTCAACTGATTATTGGATTAAAGTAATAGAAATTTTGAAAAGACTAGATGGATGATGATGTAATGGTGTTTTGACGAATGTAATCAAAGGAATTAACGGTGTTAAAATTTTTGAAGAGTAAAGTATGAAAAGTAAGATTTAAGATAATCTCGAAATTTTTAATTTGGACATATGAAGAATATTTTGAGAATCATCTCTGAGAATAATGTAAGTGATTAAAATATTTATGTTAAAGATTTATACCATGCTAAATTGAGTCTAGTATTTAGAATGTAAATTATGTTGAGATTGGAAATTCACGTATGGATAATTGTTGCGAAAGGCAATTTCAGAAGAAGTCATAAATTGTGAATATGGATTACCCAAGGTAATAAGGATATACTGAGATAAAAACAAAATGGTACTAGTATAATGGTAAAAAGAAGATACAAGTGAAATTTTTTTTCATTGGCGGGTATGTTGGCAAGTACAAATTTAATATATTATCTCAAGAGAGTTATTCAGGAAGTCTAAGGATATTTATTATATTATAGTATAACTGATACTAAATTTAAATGATGTGTTTATACATTAGAAGTTATGCTTTAAGTAACTTTATATTATTGTGGTGAAAGTTTAGAGAAATTAATTGTCCTTAGTTGAACTTGCTCATAGCAGTAATTATCATGCCAATATACAATGGCATCATTTGAAGTTTTACATGAACATCATAGGTTTCTTAATATGTGAGTGCATTGAGAACAATTAAACTTTGAAAATATAATTTGGAATAACATACAATAAATAGAATATGAATTATCTAAATTGATGATGCTAGTTTGAAGAGCATGCTTCAAACATATGTTTTTGAGAGAGGTAGGAGATTTCTTAACAGAATTTGTCTATAATAAAATGATATTAGAATATTTAAGCCTTATGTAAGAGGTGTTACAAATGTTCTGTTAAATGACTCAGTGGAGTTAGATTTATTATAAGATGTCATTGATAAAGTGAAATTGATTAGAAAAAGAATACTGTAAACTCAATACAAGTCAAAAGTTTATAAGGACTATGAATGTTGAGCACTAGGAATTATCAATTGGTAATCACATATTCTTGAAGGACTCACCAATGAAAGAGGTAATGAGATTTGAAAAGAAAGGAAAGTTACACCCTCGATATATAGAACCATTTGAAATTCTTGTTAGGATCGGTCTACCACTTGTATTGGATAATGTTTATCTAGTTTTTCATGTGTCTATACTACGAAAATATTTACCGGATTCTACACATGTTATACAGTGTCCATAGATTCAGTTACAGAAAGATTTAACCTAAGAGGAACAACCAGTAGCAATAGTGGACTGACAAGTAAAGAAGTTATGGTTAAAAGAAATACCTATAGTAAAGGTGATATGGAAAAAAATCACTCTTTTCAGAAAGTTACTTGGGAAAGAGAGGAGGATATACGGGCCAAATATCCGCATTTATTTGAACAATGAGGTTAGTGTTTATCTGCAATTGTGGTGGTGAAATTCGGGGACCGAATTTCTTTAAGGGGGGGAGAATGTAATAACCGTAAAATTTAACGAAAAATTCCAATTAAAGGGAATGTAGAATAAAAAAAAATTTTGACAATAGAGATAAGAACCAGTGAAAATATGTATATTTATTACATGGATTAAAGAATTACAAAAGAAATATGAGAATTTATATTTTGGCGCGCTATTAGCAAAAATATTATTATT
Organism: Gleditsia sinensis; assembly: GCA_037074535.1. NCBI lineage: Eukaryota > Viridiplantae > Streptophyta > Magnoliopsida > Fabales > Fabaceae > Gleditsia > Gleditsia sinensis. The sequence continues at coordinate 13,346,062 of CM073471.1, forward strand.
ATGTAGAAATAATTATGATTTGTTAAAAGTAAGTGGACTTTTAAGTAAAAGAAGTATTGTGTTGCTTAAAATAATTATACTGACTTCTAAAGAATTTTTATTGTATTTTTAGAAATATTCTTTCTTTTAATATGAATAAAGATATTCATTTTGAAATTTATTTTATAATGATTTTTATCAAGAAAAATCATGATTTAAGAGTTTAACTAAAGATTTATGAGAATGGAAATTTTTAGAAATTTTTGGGATATTTTTAGATGAAAAACGGAATTTATATGAATTTATATAAAATAAAATTCTATTATTAATTATTTAATAATTATTATTGTATTAAAAAAAACAAAACAAATGACAAAATGAAAAGGGAAACCGTAGGTTAGTCTGCAACAAATTGAAAACGGAGGAGAGGAGTGAATAGTGCATAAGAGTGAATAGTATCTTCAATTTTCTTCTCTCGATCTGGAGCGTCTATGGGTTTCTAATCTCAAAACTGAAGGTGCTACTGGATTCAGGACGAAGAGTACTTCAGTTCTGACCAATCAGTTTTTCAAATCCACCGTTGAATCACCGTAGATCTGAAGTAGAAAATCTCGGTAAAAGGTAACTTCTGAAACTCTTACTTAGAGACCTCAAATTAGAAATCTGACACCGTAGATGGGTTCAGAAGCTTGATAAACATTAAGATATGTAATTGTTTTGGTCATTTGGTAACTTTTTATATGGCGGTGAATAGTGATTTTGGCCGTGAATAGTGGTGGATGAATAGTGATTTCGGCTATAAATAGTGACAGATGAATAGTACTCCCGCGGTGAATAGTACCCCCATCGTTGACTAGCGTTGACCAAGCCCCGAAAGTCATTTTTAAGGTTTTTGGACCCTCCGGACACGTTTTTGAAGCTTATTTGGTCAAATTCAGACCAGAAACGAGGATTTTAGGGCTGTCCAATCTGGAGCCCTTACCTGTGAGTAGATGATTCTTCCTATGACTTGCCTATACTCTTCTTGATACTTGAATATGTATATGATTGTGTTTATGAGATATACACACTGTGATATGTTTCTGACATGCATTAAAATGATTTGATATGCTTACATTTTGAAATACAGTTCAAGAAGAGTATAGTTTTGAAAATGGATTTATGAACTCATGGTGTAGATGATTTCACATGTATTTCTCATTAAATGATAAAGTGAATATTTATACACGTGACATTGATTTATAGAGATATATGATTGCCTAGAGAAAGGACATATATATGTGATAAACCCTGAATGGGTAATTTATAACAGATGAATTTTGAAAAACATTAAACATGTGATTTTTACATGTATTTCGCATTACATGTCAAAGAAAGTATGTTATACATGTGACATTGATTTTACAGTGATATGTTTGCCTCGGATATGTGCATGTATACATGTTTCCCCTGAATGGGAAATTTTGATATATGAGTATTTTAAGACTGAAAGTCTGTATTATATTGAGAATTTATACTGGATTATATGGCATATGTGCATATGGTATTTTCTGTGGAGGAATCCTATTGGAAACACTGTCTGTTAACAGCAGGTGATGTTAGCCTTGGTGCGCACCTTGATTGCCTCAGCTAGCAGGGGAGGTGGTGCTAGCCTCGTGTGAGGGCCAACACACGGGAGATTATATGTGAAGGAGAGCGGAATGCCTCCTATATATGGGCGAGATGCCAGTTATATGAGATGTTATTTTGCCTTCCCTTGCTGTGTGCTTGGGAAAGACCCATACAGAGTCTCTTCGCGTGTCCTCTTGAATGGTAGTAGGGCAAACCTCAGCGGGATGCTGAGTTTAGGCAAATCCTATACCACCAAAGTACGGAAGGGGTCAAACTCTGGTATGGTTGTTCTGATATGGGATCCTCCGAATATTTTAACAGAAATGTTTTGATGCATAGCATAATTTGATTAATGATTTTACAGTATTGAATATGATTTTGAACTTGATATGAGCATTATTTATACAGTATCGCATACAGTTTGAAAGACCTGATTATGATTTTTGAACAGAGAATATTTGAAAATGCGGGTCCCATAAGAATGTACTTCTGAACGGTATATTTTGATATGATAAGTTTTACTATATGAGTACATCCTTATGTTGACCTGAGAAGTCATAGGAGGTGTTATCTGCTCACTGAGTTGTAAAACTCACTACACGTGGTTGACATATTTTTCAGATAAAGACCCAGAATTTGGTCCCGCAGCTACTTGACCGACTAGGTGTCGTGCCTCAGTGGTGAGCCTAACTTGTTTCTAGGCTCTCAGTGTATTATATTGTAATATATTTGTACTCTAGTGTTGCTCTGAACGTCACAGGCAGGATCCTTGCTTCTACTGTTACTCTGGTGTTTATAGACGTAAAATGTATATTGTATATGTGTATGGAAATTTATATGTATTGGTTTATATGATAAAGAATGACATTATGTACATTTATGGAAAATATATGTGTATGGTATATGGATTTCACGTGCCCTAAAATTAGGGTCGTGACATTAATGGTTCAAGATACTTTATTATAGAAGGAGATTCATATCCAACATATATTCTCAACCTTCTTTGAGAACCCATCTTAGTGCGTTGTGGTGGGACAATAGGAATATATGCCGCACATCCAAAAAATTTTAGATGAAAAATATTTAGTTCCTGACCAAAAACTATTTGTAATAAGGAGTGTTCATAATAACTTGTTGACTTTATGCGAATTAATAATCCAGCATGCAAGATTGCATGTTTCCAAGTAGATGTTGGGAGTTTTGACTTCATAAGTAATGGTCTTACAATTAACTTCAGACATTTAATGAATGATTTTGTAAGACTATTTTGTGTATGACACATGTGCTACAAGATGTTCAACATCAATTTCAATAAACATACAATACTCATTGAATATTTGCGAAGTGAATTCTCCAGCATTATCAAGGCGTATTTTCTTAATTGAAAAATCTGAAAAATGTGCTTGTAATATAATCAATTGCACAAGTAATCTCATAAACGTCAGGTTACGAGATGATAATAAGAACACATGTGACCATTTAGTTGATGCATTAATTAAAATCATAAAATACCTAAAGGGTCCACATGGTGGGTGTATTGGCCCACAAATATCGTCTTATATTTTTTTTTAAAAAAAAAAGTGAAGGATTCACCAATAATTTTGATTGGCGATGGTCAAATAATCAATTTTTCTTGAGAGCAAGAGAGACATGAAAAATTATTTGATTGAAGAATCTGCTGGCTTTTCAATGAATGTCCACTTGAATGTTTAATTATTTTTCGCATCATAATTTATTCAAGATGGCCTAACCGGTCATGTTAAATAACAAAGTTCTTATGATTTGTAAACTTCTGATTTGTAATAGTATTGTAATAACCATAAAAATTTAACGAAAATTTTAATTTAAAGAAAATTTAGAATAAAAGAGAGAATTTTGAAAATAGAGATAAGAACCATAGAAAATATATATATTTATTACATAGATTAAAGAATTACAAAAGGAATATGAGAATTTACGTTTTGGCGCGTAATTTTTATTTTTCAAGAATAGTATTATGTTATAAGTAAATATATGTTTATTTGCTTAAAAATGATTATGTTTTGCTAAAAGTAAGAAGACTTTTAAGTAAAATAATTATTGTTTAATTTAAAATAATTATATCGGCCTATAAAGAATTTTTGTTGTATTTTTAGAAATATTTTTCTTTTAATATGAATAAAGATATTCATTTCGAGATTTATTTTATAACGATTTTTATCAAGAAAAATTATGATTTAAGAGTTTAACTAAAGATTTATGAGAATAGAAATTTTTAGAAATTTTTGAGATATTTTATGATGAAAAACGGAATTTATATGAATTTTTATAAAAGAAAATCCTATTATTAATTATTTAATAATTATTATTGTATTAAAAAAAACAGAAATTATAAAACGAAAACTGGGGTATCAGTTTCGAAAGAAAAACAAGAAATGTGCATAGTAAATGAATAGTGACCTACAACTTTATTTTTTGATTTGGAGTGTTTATGGGTTTCCGATCTCAAAACTGAAAGTGTTATTGGATTCAGGACGAAGAATACTTCAGTTTTGACCGATCAATTTTTCAAATCAACCGTTGAATCGCCGTAGATCTGAAGTAAAAAATCTCGGTAAAAGGTAAGTTCTGAAAATCTTACTTAGAGACTTCTAATTAGAAATCTGACTCCGTAGATGGATTCAGAAACTAGATAAACAGTAGGATATGAATTTATTTCGTTGATTCGGTAAAAATTTTGTGACGATGAATAGTATTTTTCGACAATAAATAGTGGCGGTGAATAGTAATCAAGCTCCCGGAGTCATCTTAAAGGTTTTTGGACCCTCCGAACACGTTTTTGAAGTTTATTTGTTCAAATTCAGATTAGAAAAGTGTATTTTATGGCTGTCCAATTCGGAGCCCTTACACTGTGAGTAGATAATTCTTCCTATGGCTTGTTTTTACTCTTCTTGAACTTTACATTGATAAATGAGTATGATTACATGTTATCTATACTTTCATATATTTCTGAAATGGTTTGGAATGTCTGAAATAATGGAAATATGATATTTAGTTCAAAAAGAGTATGACTTTTGAAATGAATTTCGAAACACATTGAACATGAGATTTTTAAATGTATTTCGCATTACATGGCAAAGAAAATATGTTATGTATGTGACAATGATTTTACAGTGTTATGTTTGCCTCAGATATGGGCATGATTATATGATTTCCCTGATTGAAAAATTTGTGATAAAAGATTTTGTACTGAGACTAAAAGCTCTATTTTGAATAATATGTAAAGTAATAAGTTGCCGAATATGATTGTATGGCAATCATAAAGCTCATGGCGAGTTGTTTGATAATTATGTATTGCATTTTATGGATGTACACTTTATACATGTTTATATATATGTATTGATGAATAATGACGAGTTATATGGCTTGAGACGGTATTGTGAAGGTAGTATTAGTGGTAATGTGAGAAGACAGTAGGGTGATGAACTCACATTTACTGATTACCTATTGTGATGATGACAGTGGTAATGTGAGGAGGCAGTAGGGTGATGATGTCACACCCCTGCTTTAGGGATGCAAAAATCTCTCACGTCCGATAAATTTTACCATTATGTACATGTAAATAATTTCACAATATAACATATCCGAGTATTACCATATATTTACAAATTTGCAATACTAACTACAATCGACTACATAATATGTCATAACAGGATAATATCATACATTTACACATTTTCAGTATAGCTAATTATACAAGCCAGGTCTACACTTATTACAGCGGAAACAAGAATCCTGCCCGTGACGTCCAGAGCAACTCTAGAGTACAAATATATTACAAGTTTACATACTAAGAGCCTAGAAACAATTTAGGCTCACCACTGAAATATGACACCCAATCGATCAAGTAGCCGCAGGACCAAATTTTGGGTCTTTATATAAAAAATATATCAACCACGTGTAGTGAATTTTACAACTCAGTGAGCAGTTAATACCTCTTATAACCTCTCAGATCAACATAAGGATGTACTCTTATTTTAAAAGTTTATCATATTAAAAATCTACCGTTCAGAAGTACATCCTTATGGGACCCGCATTTATAAAATATTCTCAGTTTTTGTACCCACATATGATACAAATTGATCTTAAATCAAATTTGACATGCAATAAAAATCAATTCTTTTATATAATGTTCAAATATGCCACAACTTCAATATACTCATTAGCTAAACATGGATTGTGAGTTCATCACCCTTCTGCCTCCTCACAATACCATAGCCACAATCATCAGGGAATGTGAGTTCATCACCCTACTGCCTCCTCACATTACCACTGACTACAACTTCAATAGATCAACAGGGAATGTGAGTTCATCACCCTTCTGCCTCCTCACATTACCACTGTCATCATCACAATAGGTAATTAGGGAATGTGAGTTCAACACCCTACTGCCTCCTCACATTACCACTAATACCACCTTCACAATACCGTCTCAAGCCATATAATACCGTCATTACTCATCAATGCATATATATATATATAAACATGTATAATAGTGCATATCCATCAAATGCAATGCATAATTATCATATAACTCGCCATACAATCATATTCAGCAACTTATCACTTTCAAAACAGAGCTTTCAGTCTCAGTACAAAATCTTTTATCATAAATTTTCCAATCAGAGAAATCATATAATCATGCCCATATCCGAGGAAAACATAACATTATAAAATCAATATCATATGCATATCATATTTTCTTTTCCATGTAAGGCGAAATGCATTTAGAAATAGCATATTCAAAGCATTTCAAAATCTCTTTCAAAAATCATACTCTTCTTGAATTAGATATCATTTCTCAATCATTTCAAATATTCCAAACCATTTCAGAAACATATGAACAGATAAATAACATGTAATCATACTCATTTATCAATGAAAAGTTCAAGAAGAGTAAAAACAAGCTATAGGAAGAATTATCTACTCACCACTTTGAAGTACAAAGTTGAACACCCTTAAAATCCTAATTTCTGATCCGAATTCAGCAAAATAAATCCCAAAATCGAATCCGAAACGTCCGAAAACCTTAAAAACAACTCCGAATTTGAGAAATTTGGCCTCCGAGAGCTCGGTCAACGCAGGTCAACTCAAGGAGGTTCGGCTGCCACGCGCTACACGCGCCGCCCAAGGAGCTGTGCATGGGCTTCACTCGCCGAGAGAGATGAGGCGCGTGCGGTGGTGGATCGACCTGAAATTTGAGATCCAAGGGTTTCGGTGCCTTCTGGATCGATCTACGGTGTTAGTTTTTGCGTTTGAGAACTAAAACTAGGAGTTTCGGGGGTTACTTTTTTGGACAATTTTCCCTTCAATTTTCCGGCCAATTTTCGTCCAATTCTCCAGAAACCAATCGGATGAATTTGAAGAACTCTTCGTCCTGAGTCCGTTGGTGGTGGTGGTGTCGAAATCCAAGTTCCGTAGGCAAAGAAATCTTAAAGAGAAGTTAGAGGGTTTTCGGGGAGAATTTTCTGAAGAGAGATGGAAAAATCTGTCAATGACCACCTTCCGGATTGGTTGAGACCCTTAAAATATCCCGGGGGACCTTTCTGCAAAATTTCACTTTTTGAGGGAGGTCCTTGCAAAATTTTCTTATTTACATTTTAACCCCGAAACTTTTAAAAAATTGTATTTTTGCCTCGAAACGTAAATTCCTCACATTTCTTTTATAATTCTTTAATCCATGTAAATAATAACTTATTTTCACCGGGTTCTAACTCCATTTTCGAAATCCTCTCTTTAATTCCAATTTTTCTTTAATTGAAATCCTCATTTTCAAAATTATCTCTTTTATTCCAAATTTTGTTTAATTGAAAATTTACGTTAAATTTACGGCTATTACAGATGAACTCACATTCCCTGTTAATCTATTGAAGTTGTAGTCAGTGGTAATGTAAGGAGGCAATAGGGTGATGAACTCACATTCCTTGATTACCTATTGTAATGATGACAGTGGTAATGTGAGGAGGCAGTAAGGTGATGAACTCACATTCCCTGATTACCTATTGTGATTGTGACTATGGTAATGTGAGGAGGCAGAAGGGTGATGAACTCACATTCCATGTTTATCTATTGAGTATATTGAAATTTGTGACATACTTGAGCATTATATAAAACAATTGGTTTTTAATGCCTATCAAATTCGATTTAAGATCAATTTGTATCATATGTGGTTACAGATATTTGAATGTGATTTGAACTGAGAATATTTTAAAAACGCGGGTCCCATAAGGATGTACTTCTGAACGGTAGATTTTGATATGATAAATTTTGATATATGAGTACATCCTTATGTTGATATGAGAGGTTATAGGAGGTAGTATCTGCTCACTGACTTGTAAAACTCATTACACGTGGTTGATATATTTTTCAAATAAAGACTCAGAACTTGGTCCTGCGGCTATTTGATCGACTGGGTGTCGTATTTCAGTGGTGAGCCTAAATTGTTTCTAGGTTCTCAGTATGTAAACTTGTAATATATTTGTACTCTAGAGTTGCTCTAAACGTCACGGGTAGGATCCTTGTTTCCGCTGTAAACCTGTTATTCATATAGATTTGGCATGTATAATTATTAGTATTGCAAATTTGTAAACATATGGTAATATTCGGATATGTGATATTGTGAAACTATTTACAATGGCATAATAATAAAGTTTATCGGATATTAGAGACTTTCGTGTTCCTAAAGTAGGAATGTGACAAGTATATCTTTCAATTGTACTTATATATGTATCGTACAATCCATAGGATAATGTAGGTAACTTTTTTAATATGTATTTGTTACCTAAGATTGTACTTATAATATGAAGATATTTAATATTTTCTTCTTTTGTTGTCTCAATGTGGTATCTATTTCGACGGATATCCTTAAAACTTAATAAGTTTCTAAGAGATTTAGATGAGTTTTAAACTCTGTCAATGTGCAGTTTCATTTCTTTAAGTAACATTATATTAGTTCTTCTAGAGCTTTCAATTAATTTTGTACTACTAGATATAGTACTAACATTGACTTTTGTATTACTAATTAGAAATAATACTTTTTATTTTTAAAAATTGTGTGCGTTGTATCACTACCAGAAACTTTTATTCCCATCCTTACCAGTAGAAATAAAAATTTTGAACATTTCCATAAATTGTATTTTTGAGAATAAAAGTTTCTTTGAAATAATTTTATATTTCTAAGAATAAACGTAAATTTTTTTTTCTCAACTTTCTTGAAAAAGATAAAAGCATAACATGTAACAAACATTACCTTAAAATAAGTTGTCGTTGGCATGTCAATCCATTTAAATTGTATATTGAAGATTTATAAAACTAAGCACAATTAAAAATAAATCTAAATATACCAATCTCTTTAAAAACAGATTGAAATAAACTAATTTTCAAAATTTTACAAATAAAAATTAAAAAAATCACCATTTGACCAAATTTTTATTTATATATATGTGTGTGTATATATATAAAAATTCATAAAATAAATTATAAATGAGCCGACACATTTACAACTTATTTATTAATAAGTTTGCGAATTAATCTATTTAATTTGTAAGCATATAGAAATAAATATGAACTTTTTTTTTATTTAACAAACGAACTGACCAGTTCATTAATAGTAAGGAAAATGCACTCTGAAAGAGAACTTGTATTTATTTCCCGTCTCTTATCTTATGCTGACATTTAAAGAAGTCTTTATAAAGAATGATCCTTTTCTCGTAGAAAAGTGCTCCTTTGATTAAAGCCTATGTTTCCCTGCCTCGATTTGGAAACTTGTGGTATCGATGATGCGGGTCGATGGTCCCTTCTTTCCATTTGGAGCTCGATGGGTTTGTGAAATTTTCCTCCTAAACGGGGCGTTTTGGTGTTTAAGATTATGTTACCATGAGTCGTCGCTGAGTTGACAGTGAAATATCAGTTATCAGTCCACCTGCGGATTTTTTAAAATTAAGAGACTGAAGTGAAATAAATTAAAATTAAGAAATGAAAGTGAGACTTAGTTCAAAATTAAATTACCAAAAGTGTATTTTTGTCAAATATTAAATTATAACTCCTAAGATGACATTATAAAATTTTAAAATAACATTAAAATTACAAAAAAATTTAAAATATTCATAAAATTAATATGTTATCAAGACAAGTAATACAGTAAAAACTACAAAGTTTATGTCTATTTATTTTTTAAAATTTTAAAAAGTTACATTCATATTTCTTTTAATTTTAGTTTGATTTAAATTTTTTAGAAATTTATAAACTATTCACTCACTACGTTAACTTCTTTTATTTTATGTTTCTATGAGGATCAATTTGACTGATTGATTAGAGAAAAATATATAAAATATAAATTTTATTGGGTTTATGTTTCAAAAGTCATTAATCTTGTGGAAATCACACTTACTTTTTCTCATTTTTGTTTATATATTCTTTTATTTTTAATGTGTAAAAAATTAAAATTATTTAGTAAAAATTTATTACTGGTTTTATTTTAATCTCTAACATAACTCTTTCACAAAAGTTTAGTTGAGCTTTTTTTCTAAAACTTAATTTTTTTTCTTTTTTTTTTCCTTTTTTAACATAAGAGGATGAAAGTTAATAAAGATTTTGATATACCGACTCTAATACAATGTCAGAAATAATTTTAACTAAAAATTTGAATTTATTAAATAAAGATTTATCAATTTTTTATTATTATGATTTTAGACAAACATAGATATGTGTTGAAATATATAGGAATTAATTGTTGAAAAAAGTTTGAAAAATAAGTCAATGTAAGTTATTAAATACCATAAAAAATGTCGTTTTTCAGGAACTACAAAGAATGAAAATAAATAACTGTAATTATAATAATTAATTATATACATAAAAAATAATGTATGTGTTATGAAATGATTTAAAAATAGAAAGAGAAGTAAGAGAGAGATGAGAGTGAATCATTATTTTCATTTATGTATGAGGAAGTATTTATACAAATAGGTAAAAAAGTTCTAGTAATAGTATATAACTGTAGGATAACTCTCTAGTAATAATTATCTTCTAGATAATTACTAAAAATAATATCTTATCATATAGAATAACCGAAAGATTGGGATGATAGACATTCACACAAGATATTCATAACATTCTCCCTTGGATGTCCATCACTTAAAAATGTGTCTCGTTAAAACCTTACTTAAAAAAACTCTATGGGATAAAAACCTAGTGAAGAAAAAAAGAGTACATCATTTTTTTCCTTAAAACACTATCAATAAGTATATATATGACAACATCATTTAATATTCTTCAATTTTCAAACTCCAATATTATATACCAACTTCTCGAATATTGTAGTAAGAAGTGCTTTAATAAACAAATTTGTGAATATTTACATCACCTTCTTTTGAAGATCATGAGTGAAAAAGAATTTAGGTGATATATGGTTTGTTCTATCCCTTTCTTTCAATTGGAAAACACATGCAGCATTATATTCGTATAAAATTATCAGGATCATCTTTTTAGACAAGCTACAAGATTCTTATATGTGTTGAATCACAAATCATAGCTAAACACATTCTCAACTTTCCTAATATAATGCTAAAATTTCTACATGGTTAATGATGTGGTATAGATAGTTTGTTTCATAGATAACCATGAAATCATGGTACCCCCATATGTAAACAAATAGCTTGTTTGTGATCGTCCATTATGAGGGTCGGATAAATATCCTACATCTGCATAACTAATCAGCTCAGACTTGGGGACATTTGAATAAAATAGACCCATATCAATTGTTCCTTTAAGATAACAGAGTATATGCTTAACTCCATTTCAATACCTTCATATAGGTAAAGAACTATATTTTGCTAATAAATTAACAGCAACTGATATATCAAGTCGAGTATGACTAGTAATATACATCAATACTCCGATTGTACTAAGATATGGTACTTTCGAACCAAGTAGTTCTCTTCATCTTTTTCACAAGGTATGAAAAAATATTTGTTCACATCTAATGACCTCACAACCATTGAAATACATAATGGATATGATTTATCCATATAGAATTGTTTTAACACCTTTGTTACATAAGTTTCTTGATACACAAAGATTTTATTCTTTAAATATTCAATTTGTAATCCAAGGCAAAACTTTGTTCTTCCAATATCCTTCATTTTAAATTCTTTCTTTAAGCAATTAACAGCTTTTTGGAACTCTTCAAGAGTTTCAATAATATTTAAATCATAAAAAAAACCGCAATTATGGCAAACTCACTTCCAGATCTTCTTATAAAGATATATAGATAAATTGAGTCATTTGTATACCCTTCTTGCAACATGTATTCATTAAGGCGATTATACCACATACGTCCATATTGTTTTAAGCTATAAAGTGATTTATTTAATTTGATTGAGTAGTCTACTCGAGAATTGAAATTGTATGCATCAGGCAACTTAAATCCTTTAGGGAGTTTCATATAGATATAACTATCAAGTGAGCCATACAAATAGACTGTAACAACATCCATTAGACGCAAATCAAGTTTTTCAAGTACTATTAGACTAATTAAATATCAAAAAGTAGTTGCATCTACCATAGGTGAGTATGTTTCCTCAAAATTAATTTCAGGTTTTGGCGAAAAACCTTGGACAACAAGTCTTGCCTTATATATCACAATTTTACTATTTTTATTTCGTTTTTGCACAAAGACCTATTTGTATCCAACTGGTTTTACATTTTCAAGTGTATGGACTACATGTTTAAAAATTTTTCACTTTTCAAGCGATTTTAATTATGTTTCAATTGTGTCTTTTCATTTTGTCTAATCATTTATTTGCTTGCATTCATGAGCAGACTTTGGTTCATGATCCTCATTATCATTTAAAATATTGTGCAATATATTATATGAAAAATTATTGTCAACGTTGACTTTTTGTCGGTTTCATCGTATTCTATTCATAACAATTAATTAAGATATCTTTATTTTCATAAATTTCAAGTACTTGAATTTATTCTGGAACTAAAACATTAATTATGTCTTGAGACTCTTCTGGAGACTCTTCTAGAGTTGTTAAATCTTTGATTTGACAATCTTGATCCTTAACTCTCTTTTTTTTTCGAGAATTTTTATCTTTGGAACCAAAGGGCCTACAATGCTTTATGTAGGTCTCAGACTTATTTGTAATGATGGATTGTTTGACAAGGACATCAATTTTAATTGGAGTATTAGTAGCTGGTATATGTAATTTAATAACTCTTTTTGAGTCAGTAAATACGTCTGACAATTGGTTGGCTAAATTTTATAAATAAATTATCTTTTGAAATTTTAATTCACATTATTTTGTGCAATGATCAAGATGAGTTAGTGATAATTTATTCCAACTAATTTTTCTTTTCAAATACTAATTTTTTCCCTCTAATGTTGAAAAAACGGATTCATCAAAATAAAAATCAACAAATCAAGCTGTGAATAGATCTCCTGTTAATGGTTCTAAATGTTTTATTATAGAAGAAGATTCATATCCAACATATATTTTTAACCTTTTTTGAGGACTCATCTTAGTACGTTGTGGTGGGACAATAAGAACATATACCGCACATCTAAAAATTTTTGTATGAAAAATATTTAGTTTCTGACTAAAAACTATTTATAATGGGGAGTGTTCATAATAATTTGTTGGACTTATGTGAATTAATGATGCAGCATGCAAGATTGCATGTCCACAAGTAGATATTGGGAGTTTTGACTTCATAAGTAATGGTCTTACAATTAACTTTAAACATTTAATAAATGATTCTACAAGACCATTTTGTATATGAACATGTATTACAGGATGTTCAATATCAATCCCAATAGACATACAATACTCATTGAATGTTTGGGAAGTGAATTCACCAGCATTATCAAGGCATATTTTCTTAATTGAAAAAACAGGAAAAATGTGCAACTAATCAATTGCGCAAGTAAATCTCGCAAATGCCAAGTTAAGAGATGATAACAAGCACACATGTGACCATTTAGTTGATGCATTAATTAAAACCATAAAATATTTAAATTTTTCACAGGGTGGGTGTATTGACCCACAAAATCGCCTTGTATTCTTTATAAAAATGTGAGGGATGCACCCATAATTTTGACTGATCATGGTTGAATAATCAATTTTTTTAAGAGCAAACATGACATGAAAAATTATTCAATTGAAGAATCTGCTGGCTCTTTAATGAATGTCTACTTGAATGTTTAATTATTTTTCGCATAATAATTGATCTGGGACAGCCTAACCGGTCATGTCAAATAACAAAGTTATTATGATTTGCTAACTTCTGGTTTATAATAGCATATATTTCAATTGTATTTATATATGTATAGTACAATCCAAAGGATAATGTAGGTAAATTTTTCACTATGCATTTATTACCTAAAATTGTACTTGTAATATGAAGATATTCAATATTACCTTCATTTGTTGTCTCAATGTGATATCCATTTCGGCAGATATCCTTGAAACTTAATAAGTTTCTAAAAGACTTAACTCTCTGTCAATGTGCAATTTCGTTCATCCAAGTAACATTATACTAACTTTTCCAGAACCTTTAATTAATTTTATACTACCAGATATAGTAGTAACATTGGCTCTTGCATTACTAAATGAAAAAAAATACTTTTTATCATTGAAAATTGTGTGAGTTGTGCCACTATTGACGAGACATATCTCTTCATTAATGATATTGGTATCAATAGATGAAACATTCATTTTTTATTGAAAATAAAATAAAAATAGTCAATATGAGAAAATAGTACATAAAATAAAATAACAATTTTAAAGAATGAATTGTATTGAAAAAGGGAAACCCTAAAGTTTAATGTCATAGAAATTATACAAAGAACTTATTTTTGAACACTACCATCACCAATTAAATGATCAATTTTTTCATCAATATGAGCAAAGAAATCTGTAACATCTAAATGAGTTGCGTCAATAATTGGAATTGTCTTCCTCAAATAAATTAGTCTCTATCTTTTTCTCTTTAATAAATTTTTGGTAAAGATCAACAAGATATCTTGACGTACAATAGGTACGTGACTAATTTCCTTTGCCACCATAGCGATAGCATGTATTTTCAATATGTTTACTATTTTGTAGACTTTTCACCTTTTCATTTTTTGTCTTATTATTTTTTCACTTCTGATGGGAAGCTATATTCTTGGAATAACCACCACAACTACGTCCATGACTACGACCACGGTTAAAGCCACGATCATGACCACAACCATGACTTCGCCCTTGAATCTGTCCATAGTAGTCATATGTTGCTACATTCACTTCAGGTAATGGAGCAGTGCCAATTGGACGGGACTCATGATTTCTTATGAGAAATTCATTATTTTGTTCAGCCACAAGAAGATAAGAAATCAGTTTGAAATATTTCTTGAATCATTTTTTACGATATTGCTGTTGTAGGAGCACATTGAATGCATAAAATGTGGAGAATATTTTTTCTAACATATCATCATCACTGATTTTTTCTTCATATAACTTTAATTGAGAACTTATTCTAAATAGTGCATAATTATATTTTCTTACAGTTTTAAAATCTTGTAAGTGAAGACACATCCAATCATATCGGGCTTTTAGAAGTATCATAGTTTTCTGGTGGTCATACCTTTCTTTTAAGAAATTTTAAAGAACAAGTGGGTCTTTTACAGTACGGTACTCATTTTTTAACCCTTAATGCACGTGGTGGCAAAAGAAGATCACAGCTCTAGCCTTATCTTAGTTAGATGCTTTATTTTCTTCTTTGATAGTTTCTCCAAATTCAGTTGCATCTAAGTGGATTTCAACATCTAACACTCAAGATAGATAATTTCTTTCAGTAATGTCAAGCGCTATGAATTCGAGTTTTGAAAAATTTGATATTTTAAAACTATCATAAAATATAATGCTAATCAATAAACATCTATAAATAAAGTGAACTATTTCAAATAAAATATGTCATAATAAAAACACATAAATTCGTAGTAGGTTTTACTAGTCATACATAACCATAAAAAGATCTTTACTTTTCTATCGATATAATTACTGTTATTTGTAAATATTAAATAAATCTATGCAACTATATATATTAATTGATTAAAAAAACTACATGAAGAATTATATACCGAGTGATTAAACAAATAGAGTTTAATGGAAGAGATAAAATATACTTACTACACATAAACCATTATCCTTCAGGGATAAACTTGAGGCAACTGAAACTGTTGTGATTCTTTAGGACAAATTAAAGTAATAGAATTTACACATAAATTTGTGCAGTTTTTTAGGGACATATAATTTGTTGCAGTCTTTTAAGGATATATAATTGGTGCAATCCTTCAAGAATATATAATTGGTGCAATCCTTCAAGGATATATAATTGGTGTAATCTTTCAGGGATATATAATTTGGTGTAATCCTTCAGGGACATATAATTACATATAAATTGGTACAATTCTTTAGGGATATATAATTAGTGCAATCCTTTAGAGACATATAAATTGACACAGGAAGGAAGAGAGATTGAAACAAAAAAAAATTATATATAGATTGGTGTAGTCTTTCAAAGATAAAATAAATCAATAGCAATATAATTGTACATAAAAATTACTAACTTTGAAGCATGAGGTAGAGCGTCGTGCTGATAACGTATTATGAAATAACTTAAAAGTAGAAAGAGAAGTAAGAGAGAGATAAGAGAGTGAATTATTGTTTCCATTCATGTATGAGGAGATATTTACACAAATAAGTGAGAGAGTTCTAGTAATGGTATACAACTGTAGAATAACTCTTTAATGATAATTACCCTCTAGATAATTATTAAAAATAATATTTTATTAGATAAGATAATCGAAAGATCGGGATAATGGACATCCACACAAAATATTCATAACAATATACATAATATATTTTTCCTGAAATTGTACAAACTTTGAAATCTTGAAGGTCAATGGGACAGGGACTTAGGCTTGTTATAAATTAAGCTTAATTACATTTTATATTTCTCTATTTTAAAAAATATGTCAATTTAATTTTTTTTATAATTTATTTTATCTAGTTTTAACAAATAAAGTAAAAAAAACATTTTTGTTATGAAATCATCTATTATTGTGGATGCCCATTTGGTTTCTCAACTCCCAAAATAATGAATATTATTAAATTCATTATTATTATGAGTGTCCTTTTATTTTTTTAACTCCTAAAACTATTGAATCTCATTTATTCTCTTTAACTTTTGGGTTATCTACATTTATGATTGTATGCCTATAAATAGAGGTTTTTATGAATCAATAAAATAAGAAGGACATTTTCTTCTCTATGTGTTATTTATCTCTAACTGTCTTTACATTCTATTTCCTCCTTGTGTAAAATTTCATTTACAACACATTATCAGCACGAATTTGCTCTTGGCTATTTGTTTTCAAATCACAAGGAAGAAACCTTGTGTCCCCAATGCCGTATTTAAGGTTGCTGGAACTACAATTTTAAGGTGATTCAAATATTTTTCCCATGTCTACATCTAGAAGAAAAATGAAGTCGGTAATATATATTTGAGTTTGTGGGATAATTTTGTTTGAGAGAAATTTTCAGTATCATGCATTTTCGAAAGGTATGTGATTTTGTTCTTATTTGACATTGCATTTGCTTCTGTAGAAAATGAATTTGGTGATGTAGATTTCTATTATAATTCATATAATTTAGTATGGCTGTTTCATGAAAAGTGTTATTCTAAAAAAAATTTAAAAAGAAAAATAGTATTTCACGAAGACATCCATATGTGCGAAAATAAATTTTCTTGTGGTTAGTCCTTGCAATTAATTTAGCCTAATTGCGTTGCCCATGTTAAGATAGTTTTTTAGATATATTATAATTCCTAAATGTATAATCAACGCTAAAATACTTGTGGATACTAGTAAATTGTTCACACTTGATGGTGCTACATAACAAAATAAGAATTATTGCTTTTGGATCACCTCATGTTAATAAGAATTGTTAATTACGTTTCTATTTAATCTTATATATGCATGAATGCCTTGAAAGTTGTTTAATGTAATTATTCTTAGAAATACCAGAGATGGATTTTTATTTGTCATGGTTTATTATGTTTTCATCTAACCCAAAATAGTGAAAATTTTTGTAGAAGTATCATAAAAGATTCTTGGAAGACCAATAATTCTCTTATAAGTTGGTTTGAATGAGAACTATAACCACTAAAAATTTAATTTTGTGAATTGTATATTTATGAGTATTCTGTTTTTAGAATTTATATCCTGTTGAAAACTGAACTACAGTTTTCTACAGTATAGTTAAAGAATCTTTTGTAATACGGATTATAAATTCAGCATGACCTCTAGTTGATATCTATCTACATGTTCTATTTAATTGAATCCTCTGTATGGGTATACAATTATATCGTATGTGGTTATAGGCATTCTTGAACTTGGTATGTGGGATATCGTATAGGAGGCCAATTAATTGTCTACTTTACTAAATAATTTTTGAAATATAAAACTCTTCTTGACATTCACTTTATCTTTTTCTAAATTAGTTAGATCATATGTTATGGTTATTTATCGTTTACATCTATATAGTGTCTTGTTATATCACCCAATTTATATTGTATCTAGCTATTTGGAAAATGATTCTTTTAATGCACTATTCACAATTTACAAATTGCTTGTGTTAAGTTTCATATACATAAAAGAAGTATTTGCGAATATGCTACAATAAATCAGAAGTTTAATGATTCAAAAACTTTCACTATTTGACATGATTGGTTGGGATATCCTGGATCAATAATGATGCAAAAAATTATTGAAAATTCACATAGGCACCTATTGAAAAACCTGAAGATTTTTCAATCTAAGAAATTATCATGTGTTGTCTGTTATCAAGATAAATTGATTATTAAGCTATCACTAGCTAAAGTTGGAACTGAATCTCAAATATTTCTAGAACGTACACATGGTGATATATGTGGACTTATTCATCCTAAATGTGGGCCATTTAGATATTTTATGGTATTAATAAATACATCCAAAAGATGGTCTCATGTGTTCTTGCTATCAACTTGTAATCTAATGTTTGCAAGATTACTTACTCAAATAATTTAATTAAGAGCACAATTTACAGATTATACAATTAAATCCATTCGCCTTGATAATGCTAGTGAATTTTCTTCACAAGTTTGCAATGACTATTGTATATCAATTAACATAAATGTAGAACATTATGTAACTCATGTCCATACACAAAATGGGTTAGTTGAATCATTTATTAAGTAATTTTAATTAAGAGATAGACATCTGCTTATGCGAACAAAGCTCCATGTCTCTATTTGAAGACATGTAAATTTATATGTAGCAGCACTAATACACATCAAACCAACAAGTTATCATAAATATTTTTCTTTTATAATTGGCTTATGGTCATTAGTTAAATATTTTCCATATCAAAATTTTTGGGTGTGTGGTATATGTTTTAATAGCCCCACCACAACATATTAAGATGAGTCTTCAAAGGAGATTAGGAATATATGTTGGATATGATTCTCCTTCTATTATAAAATATCTTGAACCAATAATAGAAGATGTATTTACGGCATGTTTTGCCTATTGTCATTTTGATGAACCAGTCTTTTCAACATTAGGGGGAGAAAATGAAAAACAGTTGGTCAAAGAAATTATAAGGAATGCTTTCAATCTCACACAAAATAATATGAACTTGAAATTCATTCACTTACATAGAATAATAAATCAACTGTCAGATGTATTTACTGACCTAAAGAGAGTGACCAAATCACATATATTAGCTATAAATACTCATGTATAAATTAATGTCCCCGAAGGATAATCCGTTAGTGAAATCACTAGCAAACCTAAAGTACGTCAAAAGCGTGATAAACCAATCGGTTCAAAAGATAAAAATTTCTGTGAAAAGAAAGAAATAATTATTCAATATCAGAAATAGATGCTCTTGAAGAGATTGGAGACATCACAAACAAAGTACTTTTAGAAGAAGTTCAGGTACCTGAAATTGATAAAAATGAAGATATCTCAATAAATTATATATCTACGGGGAAACAATTGAATCGAAAAGAAACAGTTGTCAACAACATTTTTGTGTATACAGTAGGGCTTAATATTTTGAATGATAATGATGATTATGAACCTACATCTGTCGATGAGTGTCGATATAGATGTGATTAACCAAAATAGAAAAACACAATTCAAGCATAATTGAATTCATTTAAAAATTATGAGGTATTTGGATATATACAAACACTGAATGTGTAATACTTGTTGGGTACAAATGGGTATTTGTATGTAAAAGAAATGAGAAAAATCAAATTGTGAGGTACATAACATGACTTGTTGCACAAGATTTTTCACAAAGATCTAAAATTGATTATAATTTTACATATTCTCATATGGTAGATGCAATTATATTTCGTTATCTCATTAGTTTGACAGTATATGAAAAACTTGATATGTGTTTTATGGATGTTGTTACAGCTTATTTATATGGTTCACTTGATAGTAACATATATATAAAAATTCTAGAAGAATTTAAGATGCCTAAAGCATATAATTCAAAAATATCGGAAAGTTTATTCAATTAAATTACATATATCTTTATATGAATTAAAACAGTCTGGACGAATGTGGTGTAACCATTTCAGTGAATATTTATTAAATGATGATTATAAGAATGACCATATATGTCTAAGTGTTTTTATAAAGAAAGCAAATTCAAGATTTGCTATTATTATGGTGTATGTTGATAATTTAAATATTATTGGAACTCCTGAAGAGATTATAAAGGCAGCAAAGTGTTTAAAGAAAGAGTTTGAAATGAAATATCTTGGAAAACAATTTTCCTATATTACAATTTTATTATTTGAGAAATAAAATTTTTATTTATCAATCAACTTATACAGAAAAAGTCCTAAAAGAACTTTCTATGAACAAAGAAAATCAATTTAGTATCACAATAGTTGTTCACTCACTTGATGTGAAATAATATATTTTCGACCTCTATATGATAATAAAGAAGGTCTTGATCCTGAAGTACCATATCTTAGTACAATTGGTGCACTGATGTATCTTGCCAATAATATAATGCCTGATATATCTTTTGATGTAGCATATTAGTTAGATTTAGCTCTTGTCCAATGCGAAAACATTGGAATAGAATTAAACATGTCTTTCGATATCTCTAAGGTACTATTGATATGTGATTGTTATATGCAAATGGATCTAGACTATAACTCATTGATTATCCATATGCTGGATATTTATCTGATCGACATAAGGTCCGATCTTAAACATGATATTTATTTATATATGGTGACGTACAACAAATTCATTCAAGTGGTAATTTGACAGATTTATTCACCAAAATTTTACCTACTTCAGCATTTGAAAGACTAATATATAAAATTGGAATGCATTGACTCAGAGATATTCAATGATATTGAGAATAGGGAGAGTATACAAGGAATGATGTACTCTTTTTCTTTTATTAGAGTTTTTTTTCCACTGATTTTTTCTCTAGTAAGGTTTTAATGAGACATATTCTTTGAAAAATGGACATCCAAGGGGGAGTGTTATGAAATCATCTATTATTGTGGATGCCCATTTGGTTTCTCAACTCTCAAAATAATGAATATTATTAAATCTATTATTATTATGAGTGTCCTTTTATTTTTCTAACTCCTAAAGTTATTGAATCTCATTCATTCTCTTTGACTTTTGGGTTATCTATATTTATGATTGTATGCCTATAAATAAAAGCTTTTATGAATCAATGAAATAAGAAGGACATTTTCTTCTGTATGTGTTATTTATTTTTAAGTGTCTTTACATTTTATTTTATTTTTGTGTAAAATTTTATTTACAACAATTTTCGTTAAATTGACGTAATTATTTTGACATATTTATTAAAAGTAGATGAACTAAATTTATATTATAGTTTATAAAATTACTTGATTTACATATTTTTTAAAATAGAAGAAATAAAAATACAATTAAACACAACCCAAAATGTTTATCTCTTTCTATAGCTACACATACTTGCTTTGCTTATTTGCCTCTGCCTACTTAAGAGATCGCTCAGAGAAATCAATCTCACAAATTCAAAGACCGAGAAGAATATCTCTCACAAGAAAACGATTTATTTGTGTATAACACCAAAAAAATAATCTGACCCGAAAGATACTGACCTAACCGTCTTAAACACCAAAATCAAGTGCGTCCCCAAAATCCCAAATCTCAACTCCCCCCAAAGTGCGACTCCATCTCACCTAAAATCGAGATTTTGAAGAATAATATTAGTTCTCATAACTTACCTGCACGCCTGTTGGCCATTAAAACAAGCTTCGTACATTTATGCTCCATAACTAATCTAAAACAGAGAGGAAAGCAGAATTCCATGAACAAAAAGTGAATAATAATGGCAGATATAATAGTTGATTACAAGGCGGATAGCACATAACTCTAAGCTTATTTGTCTGTCTGTTTCTATGCAGCATTCACGTTATTAATAAATATTGGAATTTTGAAGGCCTTCTTAACTTTTTGCCAATTTTCTTCCGATCCAACATGGCGTGCACTGTTTGTGCACATACCAATTAGTAAGAAGTGGCGGACACTATATTCTCAACCAAGGTTCACAGCAAAGTTTTGAATATAGATTTCTTCACTTACATATAATGAAAGTACTTTTTTTCTTCTTAAATTAAAATAGTAACGAGAATAGATTATTTTAAAATTACTTATCAGAACATTAATAACATACGCGTTCGAAATCTTTTTTCAACTTTATAAACACGCAACGTTTACATTTAACATTTTGATATAAATATTAGAATAGAGATAAGACTTATCAAAAGGCAAACACATGCTCATATAAAAAATTAGAAAGTGCTCTTATAGATATTGCTTTTGAAAAAAGTATACAATAATTAATATATTTCACATTATAAAACTTTGGAAGTTTGAGATAGCACTTAAATAACGAAGCTTTGATCACACTCAATAGGTTAATTTATTAAAATGTATTCTGCTTGTGACTTAAAGTTGTATTAGATTTTGAACTATATTAATATAAAATGTGTGCTGAAGATTGCTTCCCCAAAAGAAGATTTAATTGCAAAATAAAATTTAAAAAAAGAGTCTCCAAATATAATTTAAAAAATGTCCAACTTAATTAGTCAATCAATCAATCCTAAGACTATTAAATTAAAAAGTAGCATCTTTTTTTTCACATGAAAGATAATTGTAACCGAAAGAGCGTTGGAAAATTCAAGGGTGTGAACGGAAACGGGGATAGTGGAAGACTTGTGGGGGTGATGTGAATGGATTCTAGGCATTAATTCTAGTTGTGCAAGCAAGCAATGGCTAATGAAAAAATTCCAAAAATTGCAGCGCCTCATCTTCGTTTGGTCCACATTTTTAATCATAGATACCTTTTTTATTTGTTCCTTCGCGATCGGTCACAGAAGTGGCCCTCTCTTTGCTTCGACTATAAGGCTTCAATCATTTAGAAGCATCTACGCAGTGGACAAACTGGTCGTGTGGCCACCAGCCCACCACCAAGTTGCGTAAAATTTTTTTTAAGAGGTGCTTGGTTGGTAAAAGAAAATATTTTAAATTTCTAAAAATTTTAATATAAAAATTGAAGATTTTTTTATTTGATTTTAAAATAAAAAATGTAATTTTTAAAAAATTTTGAATTTGTTTGATTCTGTTTTTGTTTTTTTACTTTTAAAAAATATTTTTAAAAATTATATCTAAAAGTTGTTCTGTAAAATTAAAAAAAATTATTTGATAAACTGTTTTAAAAATATATTATTTTTTATTTTTTTATATTTTAAAAATAAAAATAAAAAATAAACATATTTTTTTTATTTTAAAAATAATTTATTTTTAGAATTTATTTTTGAAATAATAACAGAAAATAGTTATTAAACGAAAATTTTTATTTTAAAAATAACTGAAAACATGAAATAATTTTTAAAAATAAAAAATAAACAAACCTTTTAATTCTTAAAAATAATTTTTAAACTGAGATTCTCGTGAGAAGATTATGAGTGAAGTTGTAATTGATATCATGAAGGTTGAAATTTTTATAAAAAATTGAAATATAATTTTATTTTTTAATATTTTATATAAATTTTTTTTTATAAAAATAAATTTAATTATTAATATATTTTTTTTAATAATTTTAAAATTAATGTAAACTTAATAAATTGTTAATAATAATTTATTATATTTTTTGTTAAAAAAATAAACCAATAAAAAAATAAGAATATTTTTAAATTTGTTTGATTTTGTTTTTGTTTTTTTATTTTTAAAAAATATTTTTAAAAATTATATTTAAAAGTTGTTCTGTAAAATTAAAAAAAATATTTGATAAACTATTTTAAAAATATATTTATTTTTGTTTTTTAATATTTTGAAAACAAAAATAAAAAATAAAAATTATTTTTTTTTATTTTAAAAATAACTTATTTTTAGAACTTATTTTTAAAATAATAACAAAAAATAGTTATCAAACAAGAATTTTTATTTTGAAAATAATTGATAATAAAAAATAATTTTTAAAAATAAAAAATAAACAAACTGTTTAATCCTTAAAAATAATTTTTAAAATGAGATTCTCGTGAAAAGATTATGAGTGAGGTGGTAATTGATCTCATGAAGGTAAAAAATTTTATAAAAATTTGAAACACAATTTTATTTTTTAATATTTTATGTAAATTTTTTTATAAAAATAAATATAATTGTTAATATATTTTTTAATAATTTTAAAATTAATGTAAACTTAATAAATTATTAACAATAATTTATTATATTTTTTGTTAAAAAATAAACCAATAAAATAAATAAATAAATAAGAATTTTTTAGAAACTATATACATAAATGAATTTTTAAAAAAATATTATTTAAATATTTTCAACAATTTTAAAAATTAACTAAATATATTTTATATATTTTTGAAAATTATTATTTTTATTAATTATATTTTTTAAGAAACATAATTTTAAAATTTAAAAAAAAATTCGTATACCAAACACTCCCTTAATTTTATCTTAATATAAGTTTCTTCACATTTTTTTAAATACAAGATTGTAAAAAATATTTCAACCTAAAAATTTAAATTATTGAATAAAAATTTATAAATATTTTTATTATAATTTATAATACACTATCTTTTAAATTTAAAATATAAATTTATCTATTATTTTAATATTAAAATTAATTTTTTTAAAAAATAAAAATAAATAAATATTCAATACTTTACCAAAAGGTCAAAGTTATATTTGGCAAAAATAGCTGATAAGTTAGCTGAAATTTTGAAAGTTAGTTAAAAGCTGAAAATCTAATTTTTAGTTAAAAGCTGTTAACTGAAAGTTAAAAACTGTTAAACTAATTTATTGAATTAGAAATGTTTGGTAAAATTAACTATTGAATTAACTGATAAATATAAAACGACATAAAAAAATATACTTATATAAAATTTATTATTTTTTGTTAGTAATTACATTTTATTATATAATTTTAAAAAGTATAAAATAAATATATCATCTAAAGTCTCACAATAAATTAACAATATTATTGCGAATCTCTTTCATTTCAGTAAATGTCTCTAAATTTTTATTTTTTATGTCACTATCAACAATATTTAAAAATTCATCATAGAGTATGTAATTTAAATATTGTTCAAGTATAGTAAAAATAATGTTATGATAGTGTTGGAATTTAAATAAAATAATAAGGATAAAAAAAATTATAAAAACTGTCAGCTAAAAGTTATACACTACTTGAAGTAGCGTATGATAAAAAATTATAAATTACTTAAATAAATTTGTTTATCATACACCTTTAATTTGGTCAAACAAATTTATAAATTAGTTAAATAAACTATAAATTAATTTATTTGATTTGTCAAACATACTTCAAGAAGGCTCATATACTAAATTAATAATTAATTTACTTTAAAAGTTTAAATTGTTGAATAAAAATTTATAAATTATTTAATTTTTTTAATATATTAAAATTATTCATTTCTATAAATAGTTTTTAAATAAATTTAAACTCTTAACATTGTAAATACATCTTGATTGTTAAACTCAATTTTATAAAGATAATTCTTTAAAGAGGGTGGGATGTGTTTTTTTTTTTCGTAAGTCTTTCTTTATTCTTTTATTTTTAATGTCACAGTTTGGGTTTATTCTAAATCTAATGCTTTTCAATTATTGACTAAAAAGTGTATTGCCTTTATTTATTTTTTAATTCTTTCATAATTGCAAATTCCATCTCTTGTGTTCTTTGTGCATATATTTGTATAGTCTTCTGATGTAATTTATTTATATGCTTAATGTATTTCTTTTTTTTGGTTATATTTACATATAAATGTTAAAAAAAACAAATACATATAAAATTTGAGTATGCGTTAAAATAAGATATTAGGGACTTGTTTAGAAACATTTTTTTTACAAAAATAAAAATGTCTTTTTGTTGTGTTATTTTTATAAATTATTTTTTAAAAGTGTAACTTAAAAAATAATTTCTTTTTGTTTTCTTTATTTTTGTGTAAAATTTTCAATTTTTTAAAAATTTTAAAAAAATTTATTAATAACAAAATTATAAATAATTTATTAAAATTAATTTTTACTCGTCATTACACCATTCTATTATTTTGTTTTCGAAAAAATATTATCAAAATTTATGTTCAAATAAATTTTTTATTTTTTTTATTTAGAGAAACAAATTTTAAATTTTTTTTAAAAAAACAGTAAAATAAAATCATTATAAAACACTTCTAAACAAGTTTTATATATTTTTGTGTGTAATTGAAACGTTAAAAATTAAATAATTTTATTTGTATAGGATACTAAAGGAGTATTTTTATTTTTAAAATTAATGAACCAAAATTATAATGAAGCTATATAATTTAGAGAATAAAACGTATCTGATAAAAAAAAGCTATAATTTAAATATATGTGTGAATATCTATTCTTTATTTATTTATTTATTTTGATAACCCACATCTACTTTTTATATGTTAAAGTTAGGTCTGCTACAGTACTTCTTTCGCGTGACAATCTTTATAATTTTATACTTTACCATAAGATCTTTTTTTTTAATAAAAATTTGTTTAAATTACATTATATTTCATATCTTATTTTAAAATTATTATTAAATAAATTAAACTAAATAAAAAAAATTATTTTCTTTCATTTCTTTTTTTGAAACTATAACTGTGAATGAGAGAGAGAGAGAGATCTCAGTTACAAAAGAAAAAATAAAAAAATAGAGGAACAAAATAGTGTTAAAACATGTGAAATATGTACAGAAAATGCATAAACTGATAGGATAATTATTGCTGTTACACTTCTCACTCTAGGTCTGATTAAAATTCACAGGACTAATATTAATTTTTAGGAAGCATTCCGAATAAATAAAAAATCTCAAATGTATTAAACCAATATAAAAAAATAAGTTCTTAAAATCATTCAAAAAAAGGAACTTAGGTTACTGTACCTGAGTTCGCGTTTAGTTTACGAAAATATTTTTATTTTTTATTTTTATTTTTTATTTTTATTTTTATTTTTTAAAAATAATTTTTATTTTTTTATTTTTATATTTTTAAAAATACTTTGGTTTGTGTTTTTATTTTTATTATTATTTAATTATATTATTGTATTTTCATTTTTACTACTTTATAATT
Organism: Gleditsia sinensis; assembly: GCA_037074535.1. Lineage (NCBI taxonomy): Eukaryota > Viridiplantae > Streptophyta > Magnoliopsida > Fabales > Fabaceae > Gleditsia > Gleditsia sinensis. The sequence goes on from CM073471.1 coordinate 13,373,428, forward strand.
ATATAAATAATAAAATATTATATATATAATTTAAAATAATTATAAAAATTTCATACTACAAAACTAAAAATTATAAAAACGTCTTTTTAGTATTTTTAAAATTTTTAAAAATTTAGAAAATATTTTTTAAAAATAAAAATAATAAATAATAAATAAACACATTTTTATATTTATTTTTAATTTTTAATTAAAATAAAAATTAAAAACAAATAAATCAAACTGATCATACATTTTTTTTAAGTTAATATAATAATATCCGTCAAACCCAAGACACTATTTTTTTTTTTTATGTACTCTAACGCAGGAGCATTGCAACGGAGACTAGCGAATAACCGGCAGAATGTGGCATTTTTGTTTTTCATTTTTCAACCGAAGACTAGACAATGACAGCAAAAATTGATTAAATTCTTAGAAGAATTGTACTTTTAAAAGATTGTCTAAAAAATAATTTAATTTCAATTGGTATATAAATTAAGAGATTATTGAACTCTATCAAACAAATTAACACATAAATTTAATTAAAATTTTAAATTATTTAAAATTTTCCTTATGCGGGTTGAGTTGATCAAGTTGAATCTAAAAATTAAAAGAAAATGTATCTAATTCATTTGTTTAAATCTAAAATTAAAAAAAAATCATTTGTATATATATATATATATCAATTCTATTCAATTCATTTAAATTTATTTATTTTTACTGAATTTGATAAATGCCACTATTATAAACTCTCTTGAAAATACTTTACGAAATAACTAGGAAAAAAAAAAGTTTCCACGAGCCACAAAACTCTTATCTAGACTATGTTTGACAAAACTAGTTGATAAATTAGTTAAAAATTTAAAAATTAACTGAAAATTAAAAAAATTAATTTTTAACTTAAAGCTAAAAACTGTTAAACTAATTTATTGAATTAAAAGTATTCGATAAAATTAATTATTAAATTAGTTGATAAATATAAAATGACATAAAATGATATACTTATATAAAATTTATTATTTTTTGTTAGTAATTATATTTTATTATATAATTCTAAAAAATATAAAATAAATATATTATCTAAAATCTCACAATAAATTAATAATATTATTGCGAATCTCTTTCATCTCAGTAGATGCCTCTAAATTTTTATTCTTTATGTTACTGTCAACAATATTTATAAATTTATCATGAAGTATGTAATTTGAATATTGTTCGAATATAGTAAAAATAATATCATCTTATAAATAAGATAGTGTTATAATTTAAATAAAATAATAAAGATAAAAAAAATTATAAAAACTATCAGTTATACGTTACTTGAAGTAACCTATAATAAAAAATTATAAACTCTTTAAATAAATTTATTTAATAAATACTTTTAATTTAATTAAACAAACTTATAAATTAATTTATTTTATTTACGGAAATGCCATGAAAAAATTTATTGATATCCGCTATATATCTGTCACGCATGCAGCAATCTCTTCCGAATAAACCCATCGTCATCCTCACTCTCTCTATCTGTGAGTACTGCATGTGAACACAGATAGCCAGCACCCATGGAGAACAGAGCAAGATTGCTTCCGAATCTCGCCGTTTTAGGAGCTCTGGCTATCCTTTCATGGGCTTCTTTTTCAACATCAGAGGATAAACTAGTAGACACATCGAAGTTGGAGATGTTTGTTGATGAGCTTCCAGATATGCCCAGAATCCATGGCTATAATGTTGTTAATGGCGTCCCAAAATCCAAGGCTCTCAAGATTGGCATGTTCCAGAAGAAATGGGTATGGATTTATTTAATTTGCTTTTTAATTTTTTAATAAATATTTGAATCTGTGTTTGTTTTTTCTTTGCTTGAAGAGGGCCATGCCAAATTCCTTCTTTGTTGGTGTCGATAATATCTAGAAACACAGACACAAACATATATAAAACTGTTCGATGTTGAAGATAGCATATATATATATATAGTATTCCATGATTCAATTATATTTAATGAACAATTCTGAAAATTGAAATATTTAACTTAAAATAGTTCCAAGTGTTTGTTTTTGTCTTTTAATATGATTTTTATTTTCAGTGTATCATTTTTAACACTTATAAACTAAGTGAGACCAGTATTGCGATAGAGCGACGACTTCGTTCAAGTTAGTATAGTAAATAAGAAAGAAAAATGAGAGAATTAAAATAAAAGGTAAAAAATATTTAAAAAATTGTGATATTTATAGATTAGCTTTCAAAAATAAAATAGTAATTTAAATTATTCATTTTAACCAGTAAGAAAATAAGTGAAATTAGTATTGTAATAGAACAGTAATTTTATTACAAACTCCGATGGTCGAGTTAATTTAGTAAATAAAAATAATAATAGAATTAAATTAAAGATTAAAAGATTTTTAAGAAAATAATATTATATTTATATGTGAGTTGTCAAAAATAAATAATATTTGATATATATAAATAAGGAGGTGATGCTTAAATAATTTTTTAAAAATTATTTTATCTTTAAAGAGATTTTCATGTTAACCTTGTGAACTAATATTTGACATATTTACTTGCTTAGTTAAATTAAAAGTTTATTTTATTAACGCAATTTTTTAGTTAAATTTATATTTGTTAATAAGATTAAAATTATGTTTGACAAAAATAACTGATAAGTTAACTGAAAGTTTAAAAGTTAGCTGAAAGCTGAAAAATTAATTTTTAATTGAAAACTGTTAACTGAAAGTTGAAAATTATTAAATTAATTTATTAAATTAGAAGTGTTTGGTAAAATTAATTATTGAATTAACTAATAAATATAAAATGACATAAAAATATATACTTATATAAAACTTATCATTTTTTGTTAGTAATTATATTTTATTATATAATTTCAAAAAATATAAAATAAATATATCATCTAGAGTCACACGATAAATTAGCAATATTATTACGAATTTCTTTCATCTCAATAGATGCTTCTAAATTTTTATTTCTTTTGTCACTATCAATAATATCTAAAAATTCATCATATGGTATGTAATTTATATGTTGCTCGAATATAATAAAAATAATATCATATCATGAATATGATAGTGTTAGAATTTGAATAAAATAATAAAGATAAAAAAAAATTATAAAAGGTATCAGTTAAAAGCCATACGCTATTTTAAGTAGCGTATGATAAAAAATTATAAGCTATTCAAATAAGTTTGTTTATTAAATACCTCTAATTTAATCAAATAAATTTATAAATTAGTCAAATAAATTATAAGTTAATTTATTTAATTTTTTAAATATATTTTAATTTGAATTTTTTTAAAAAATTATATAATTTTTGAAAGATTAAAATAAAATAATAATATTTTAAAACACAGAACATTAAAAATTTATATGTACGAGATAAATGTTAAAAAATGTTAGCCATGTTTTTCACCCTAAATTGTTGGTTGGTAAAGATGCTCAATAATTTAATTGTGATGGGAACAGCTAAGCTAGCTCTGGTCTTGACAAAATAGATATAGATTGTAGGGTTCCTAATCTCCGTTCGACCCGGGAGTTGTCAAATTTCTTTATGTCTTTTACCCGAAACTTCAAAGCTTCTTTCTATATTCATTTGTCAACTTTAATATGGACCACATGGATTCAATTTTTCACCATTGAATAAAATACCAATTGAATTTGTTCCCTCTATTTGACTTTTTTAGTTGCTGTCCACTTTTGTCCATTGGTTGCCAGAGTTTCTGAAAATTTTTAAACAGGATTTTATGAAATTTTATAATTTTAATTATTTTAATTAAATTCTTATCGTTAAATTACGGTTAAAAATTTATTAATTGATATTAAATTAACAAAATAAATGCAAGTCATATATATATATATATATATATATATATATATATATATATATATATATATATATATATATATATATATATATATATATATATATATATATATATTATTAACTAAGAGTTAGGCATGTATGTAGTGTTAAATATGTGGATAGCATACTACCAAGAAAAACTTAATTAAAAATAATTAAAACTATGAAAATTTAATTTTAAACTTTTAAAAAATAAAAATTTATTTAAAAATTAATCAAAACTATAAAAACTAACTGATTCATTAAGCATATTCTATGATATGATTATGGGTGTTTTTGGACTATTCTTTGAAAAAAAATAGTTATTGATAAGGATCAAAACTTTTTATTTATAAAGTGTGGGTTTAATTCTTGTTGTTAACCGTTTTTCTTGATAAATAATATGAAAATATTACTGTAAATTTTCACTAAATTTTTTCACACAAAAAAATAAATTTAAATTGATAAAAAGAGATATTATTTTATCTTATTTTTTAAACTAACTCTTTTGAATCTTCATTTTTATGGGTGTTTCTTACACATAATTATTATAATTTTTATTATAAGTTATATTTATTAATTAATCTTAGTTTAAAAATATTTTATTTACCTCAATGTATTGTATATATCTGCAGTTATACTTAATTATAACTTTTTGGGTAATATGGGAAACATCCTTCGCTTCCAAAATATTCCAAAATATTTTACTATTTTTTCCACAATGGTGAGCGTTACTGTCTGACATTTTTATTAATTAATACCACATAGAATAAGGGGTCTTAGTGGATCCTGATCCGTCTTAGTGGGGCATATATTTTGTATGATTTGATTGTTGAATTTAATAGTTTTATAATAGAGAGGCCTATTTTATTAAAAATGAATAGGTGCAATTAATTATAATTTGATATACATATTTCTTGATCAATTTTGAAATTTGTAGACTCGTGTAATTTTAATCCTTAATTTTTTAGTGTACAAATTAATTTATAAAATTATTAATTTTTTTTATATTTCTTATTTTTTAATATTTAAAAATATTAAACTTATTATATATTAATCTTTGAAACAATTAATATATAGTAAGTTTCACATTTTTAACTATTAATTTGTGTCTTTAATAAAATTTGAGAACTAAAATTATACAAATCTATAAATTTATATATTAAATTATTAATTTATTGAATTTTTTTTATTAAATCTTACTTCTATCATGATTAATTTAATTTATTTATATGTAATAAATCAAATTTACTTTAAATTCTCTCATTTATAATCAGCTTTATATATTAATTTTTAATATTTAATAATAAATTATGTTAAATATTTACTTTTTATTTTAAATCATTTAAATTTAAAGTATAAATTTTTTTTAAAAAAATTAAACTCAATCAAACTAGCTTCTTTTCTTATTTTCAATTCTCTCTATTTTTTATTTTTTATTTCCATTTATTGTCAATTTTTTAAGAGAACAAAAAGTGCAATATTGAACATAAACTTTGCTATTGTAGAAATTCCACAAGGATCTGCCTCCAACGCCAGTATTCGCTTACGGTGCGAACAAGCAATCTGCATCTATTCCGGGCCCCACAATCGAGGCCCTTCATGGAGTTGACACCTATGTGACATGGCAAAATTACCTTCCCTCAAAGCACATACTCCCGTGGGACCCAACTATCCCTACTGCGATGCCCAAGACAAACAAAGGTGTTCCTACTGTGGTTCATCTTCACGGTGGCATCCATGGGCCTGAAAGTGATGGAAACGCAAACGCATGGTTCACCGCTAGATTCAACGAAACGGGACCTACATGGACCAAAAAGACCTATCACTATCCCAATCAACAACATCCTGGAAACCTATGGTACCATGATCATGCCATGGGGTTGACTAGGGTCAACCTTCTTGCTGGCTTAATTGGCGCTTACATCATTCGCCACCCTTTGATTGAGGGTCCACTTGGATTACCCCATGGTGATGTGTTTGATCGGCCATTGTTTGTTTTTGATCGAAACTTTCGCACTGATGGTTCTATATACATGAATTCCACTGGAAACAATCCCTCCATACACCCACAATGGCAACCAGAGTATTTTGGGGATGCTATCATTGTGAATGGCAAAGCTTGGCCACTGATGAAAGTACGACGTCGTAAATATAGATTTCGCATTATTAATGCTAGCAATGCCAGATTCTTTAGATTCTTTTTCACCAACGGCTTGAGATTCACGCACGTGGCATCAGATTCTACTTATATCGACCAACCAGTGACAAATAATGAGATTTTATTGGGGCCATCTGAGATCACAGATATAATCGTTGACTTTTCTCAATCAAAAAATGACACTATTATTTTAGGTAACAATGCACCGTATCCCTACCCAACTGGTGACCCAGTCAATAAAGAAAACAGCAAGGTTATGAAATTTACCATATTACCTGATCGAGAAGTTGACACGTCAAGAATTCCAAAAAAATTATTAAAATACCCAGAGGCAGATTTATACAGTGTGTCACGTACACGATATATTGCAATGTATGAATATACGAGTGACACAAATGAGCCAACTCACTTGTACCTTAATGGAAAACCGTTCGAAGCATCAGCTACAGAAACCCCAAAGGTGGGGTCCACTGAAGTGTGGTACGTGATCAATCTAACACAAGATAATCATCCCTTGCACATTCATTTGGGTTTATTTAAAGTTTTGGATCAGACGGAGCTGGTGAAATCAGAGGAGTTCAAGAATTGCATGGTGAAACTAAACGATGCAATCAAGTGCCACGTGGATAGGTTTGCGCGTGGCAAGAAAGTAGAGGTGCCGGCTCACGAGAAAGGGTGGAAGAACGTATTCAAGATAATGCCCGGGTTTGTGACGAAGATTGTGGTGAAATTTGCTTATATACACTCGAATGCATCGTATGGGTTTGATGCAACTCAAGAACCTGGCTACCTCTATCACTGCCACGTAAGTATCTATCATCTGCATACCTCTTTTTACATAATTTTGTTTGCATTTTATAATTTATTTAAACAAAGCCAACTCAATATACACTATTTTTCTTTTGGGAAATAAGTCAAAAAATTGGAAATGCTATTTATTTTTGCTTTCATTATTTTTATTAATGAAACGCAAAAATCATATATTTAAATTTGATAAAAAAATTTATTACGTTATTATTAGAAATTTTGAAAATTTATAAGTATTTTTGAAATTTTTTTATGACATATTTTATTTTTCAATAATAATAAATTAAAAATATTTCACTTATATTAAATGTTGATATTATTATGATTTATTTAAACTTGTGAAATTTTATTATGTAATTTTAGAAATAATAATATCAAATATGTTATTAACAATATCCAACTTATAATAATTTTTATTATATTTTATTATAAAATTATATTCTCAATGTCCTTTCATATTAGTTTAATTTTTCCAGAGCACCAAACAAAGAAATTACCTCAGTTTCAAATAAGACATTAGACGTATAATATTATTTTCAGTTAACTTAATATTATTTTTCTTTTAGTTTCTGTATCTTTTGGCATAATTAGGATGGTAATTATACATAATTATTAATTTTGAGTTTAAATTAAGCTTAATTACGCATCATGACTCCTAATTATATGCAGATATTGGACCATGAAGACAATGCGATGATGAGGCCCTTGAAAATGGTCAAGTGAGGTTTGTACTGAGGGATATAGCTAGAGAAAATCTCGGTAATGTGCTTCTCACTAAAAAAGAGAGACGCTTAAATACAAGAAAAAGAGATGAATTTTAGTACTTCTGTTGTAGAATAAATAATTATACATAATTATTTTTTTTTTCTACGGGGAAAGTTTATCCTCTTCTTTGAAAAGAGTCTATGGAGCTTCAAGATTTGTACTTCTTATATCTAAATTTACGATTATTTGCTTGTTTTATTAGAGAATACATTTTTAAAAAAATTAACTCTTAGAAAGAGTTAGGAAGGTGTGCCATTTCTTCACAAATTTTTTTTGTTAATCTATTGTTTTATTTGTTATTCTATGATAAAGAGTTGTATTTTTATTTTAATAAAGTGAGACTGTTAAAGTTAAGTCTGATACAGTAATTATGTCGCGTGATGATGAGTTTTATTTTATTTAAATTTTTTTTAGACTTTAAATTTAAATGATTTAAAATAAAAAGTAAGTATTTAACATAATTTATTATTAAATATTAAAAATTAATATATAAAGCTGATTATAAATGAGAGAATTTAAAATAAATTTGATTTATTACATATAAATAAATTAAATTAATCATGATAGAGAGAGAGAGAGAGATCAATCTCAGTTACTAAAGAATAAAGAGAGGAACAAAATAATGTTAAGACATGTGAAATATGTACCCAAAATGCATAAACTCATGGGATAATTATTGCTGTCACACTTCTCACTCTAGGTCTGATTAAAAATTCACAGGACTAATATTAATTTTTAGGAAGCATTCCGAATAAATAAAAAATCTCAAATGTATTAAATTAAAAAGTAGCATCTTTTTTTTCACATGAAAGATAATTGTAACCGAAAGAGCGTCGGAAAATTCAAGTGTGTGTGAACGGAGACGGGGATAGTGGAAGACTTGTGGGGGTGATGTGAACGGATTCTAGGCATTAATTCTAGTTGTCTAAGTAAGCAATGGCTAATGAAAAATTTCAAAAAATTGCAGTGCCTCATCTTCGTTTGGTCCACATTTTTAATCATAGATACCTTTTTTTATTTGTTCCTTCGCGATCGGTCACAGAAGTGGCTCTCTTTTTGCTTCGCTCAAGCACTCGTAGGCTTCAATAATTTAGAAGCATCTACGCAGTGGACAAATTGGCCGTGTGGCCACCAGCCCACCACCAAGTTGCGTAGATTTTTCTTTAGTTTTATCTTAATACAAGTTTCTGCACATTTTTTAAAATATAAAATTGTAAAAAACATTTTAACCTAAAAATATTTTTTATTATAATTTATAATACGCTCTTTTTTAAATTTGAAATGTAAATTTATCTATTATACTTTATATTAAAATTAATTTTAAAAAAAAGAATGAAAATCATTAAATATGGAACACTTGACCAAAAGGTCAAGAAGGCCTCTTATACTACGTTAATAATAAATTAAATTTAAATTTTAAATTTAAATTGTTGAATGAAAATTTATGAATAATTTAAAAATTATTTAATTTTTTTCAATATATTAAAATTATTTATTTCTACAAGTATTTTTTTAATAAATTTAAACTCTTAACATTGTAAATGCATCTTAATTGTTAAATTCAATTTTATAAAGAAAATTCTTTAAAGAGGGTGGGATGTGTTTTTTTTCATAAGTCTTTCTTTATTCTTTTATTTTTAATGTCACAGTTTAGGTTTATTCTAAATATAATGTTTTTCAATTATTGACTAAAAAGTGTATTGCCTTTATTTTTTTTATTCTTTCATAATTGCAAATTCCATCTCTTGTGTTCTTTATGCATATATTTGTGTAGTTTTCTGATGTTATTTATTTATATGCTTAATGTAATTTGTTTTTCATTATATTTACATATAAATGTTAAAAAAATACAGATATGAGTATAAAATTTGAGTAGCCGTTAAAATAAAATATTACCAGTTTGTTTAGAAACAAATTTTTTTTTCTATTAGAACAAAAAAATTTAGTTGTCATATTTTTTTTTTATAAATTGCTTTTAAAATATATTTTTTTATAAAAGCTTAACTTTTTTTATAAATAAAAGTGTAACTCAAAAAATACTTTTTAAAAAACCTAATTTTGTTGTTTTCTTTATTTTTGTGTAAGGTTGTTTTTATTTTTTTTTTAAAAAAAATAAGAAAAATTATTTTTATTAATGATAAAATTATAAATAATTAATCAAAATTAATTCATAATCACGAAAATCACACAATTTTATTATTTTATTTTTCTATCCGTCCAAAAAAAATTTATTTTATTTTTAATAAATTGTTATCAAATTTTACATAAAAATAAATTTTTTTATTTTTCTATTTAAAAAAATAATTTTTAGATTTTTTTTAAATAATAAAAAAAACACTGCTAAACAAACTTTATATATTTTTGTGTATAATTGAAACGTTAAAAATTAAATATTTTTATTTGTATAAGATATAAAAGGAGTATTTTTTTTATGTTTTAAAACTAATGAATCAAAATTATAATGAAGCTATATAATTTAGAGAATAAAACGTATTTGAAAAAAAATTTATAATATAAGGGCCCGTTTGGTTGGATGGAATAAATTTTAATAAAATGGAAAGAAGAAAGGAAGAGGGAATGGAAAAGAGAATGAAATGCCATTACCTTGTTTGATATGCGATGGAAAAGAAGAGGTAATGTGATATTTTATTATTTGATTAATAAATAAATTGAAAAAATAGAAAGATAAGATAAGCAAAATGATTAAATTAATTTTAATATAAATTAATTAAATTAATTTTTTTAAATAAAAAAATTTAAAAAAGTAGATTTTTTTTAAAAAAATTTCTACAAATTAATCTTTATAAAATATAATCAAATTAATTTTTTTAATAATTAAATTAAATTATTTTAATAAAAAAAATATGAAGTTAACATTATTTTGTGATGGAATCTTGGATTCCATCCATTAAATCTATTTTCCATCACATGATAGAATGAAGCATTTCATGGAATGCTCCATTCCATCAAACCAAACGATAGAATCCTACTTTCTATTCTAGATTTCTTTCCATTCCTGCCAACAAAACGCACCCTAAATGTATGTGTTGATATCTATTTTTTATTTATTTTTATTTTTTGATAACCTACATCCTAGTTTTAGTTTTTATATGTTAACGTGAAACTGTTAAAGTTAGGTCTGATACAGTACTTATCTCACGTGACAATCTTTACAATTTTGTCTTTTAGGATAAGCTTTTTTTTTTTTTTTTGAGTAAAGATTTGTTTAAATTACATTATATTTCATACCTTATTTTAATAATATTATTAGATAAATATTCACTAAAAGTTTCAAATATATTCTCTTCACAGTTAAATTTTGAAAAAAAAATTATTCAGTAGCCAGATTAAATTATTTAAAAGTTTATAAATTTTGGGGATCATAAAAAAATTTATAAATTTAAATTTATGTAGATGCATGAAAATGATAAATGCTGCTTATTTTAATGTTGATAATTAGCGTTATTAAATTTCATTTTATTTGTTAATGTAATAAATACAATCAAGATTGTGAAATGAAGATAAATAAATTTCTTACAAAAAAAAACAGTTTTTTTTTCTTAGAATCAATAGTATCTTTAAATCTTAAAGTCTTCTCTCTAACGATATTTTCACTCTAGCTAGGTCTGATTAAAAACTCCCAGGACTAATATTTTTAGGAAGGATTCCGAATATAAAAAAATCCCAAATGTATTAAACCAATATAAAAAAAATTAAGTTCTTAAAATCATTAAAAATGATACTTAGGTTTCTGTACCTAAATTTCTTTTAAGATTAATATAATAATATATATTCGTCAAACCAAGACACTATTTTTTATTTTATTTATATATATACTCTAACATAGGAGCATTGAAATGGAGACTAGCGAATATCCGGCAGAATGTGGCTATCTTGTTTTTCATTTTTCAACCGTGGCTAACAAAGACTAGACAAGGACAGCAAAAATTAATTAAATTCGTAAGTTTTGAAGCTAGTATTTAGAAGAATTTAATGTCCATGTGTACTTTTAAAAGATTGTCTAAAAAATAATTTAATCTCAATTGGTATATAAATTAAGAGATTATTTAACTCAATTAAATAAATTAATACATAAATTTGATTAAAATTTTATATTATTTAAAAAATTTGAGTTATGCTAGTTGAATTGATTAAATTGTATTTCAAATTTTTTTAAAAATAATATATCTAATTCAGTTGTTTAAACCTAAATTTTTTTAAAAATTAATTTGTTTATATATATATTCAATTCAATTCGTTTAAAATAATTTTTTTTAAATTTAATAAATATTACAATTATAAACTCACTTGAAAATACTTTACGAAATAACTGGAAAAAAAAGTTCCCATCAGCAACAAAACTCTTACCTAATGGTCTCAAAAAAGTCATCTATACCCAATATATATATATATATATATATATATATATATATATATATATATATATATATATATATATATATATATATATGTCGCACGGCAATCTTCCAAATAAACCCATCATCATCATCACTCACTCTCTCTCTCTCTCTCTCTCTCTCTCTCTCTCTCTCTCTGAGTACTGCATGTGAACACAGACAGCCGGCACCCATGGAGAACAGAGCAAGATTGCTTCTGAATCTCACCGTTTTAGGAGCTCTGGCTCCCTTTTCATGGGCTTCTTCTTCATCATCAGAGGATAAACTAGTAGACACATCGAAGTTGGAGATGTTTGTGGATGAGCTTCCAGATATGCCCAGAATCCATGGCTATAAGGTTGTTAATGGCGTCCCAAAATCCAAATCTCTCAAGATTGGCATGTTCAAGAAGAAATGGGTATGGATTTATTTAATTTGCTTCTTTTTTTATTCTAAAAAAACTCAAACTTCTTTAATAAATATTTGAATCTGTGTGTTTTTGTTTTTTGTTTTTCCTTTGCTTGAAGAGGGCCATGCCAAATTCCTTCTTTGTTGGTGTTGATAATATCTAGAAACACAGACAAAAACATATATAAAACTGTTCGATGTTGAAGACAGCATATATATAAATAAATAGTATTCCATGATTCAATTATATTTAATGAACAATTCTGAAAACTGAAGTATTTAACTTTTTTAGTTCCAACTATTTTGTTTTTGTTTTTTGATATGATTTTTATTTTCAGTTTATGGTTTTCAACATTTATAAACTAAGTGAGATCAGTATTGTGATAGAACGGAGATTTCGTTTAAGTTAGTATAGTAAATAAGAAAAAAGAAGAAGAGAGAATTAGATTAAAAGATAAAAGATATTTTTTTAAAAAGTGATATTTATTAGAATAGTAATTTAAACTTAAATAATTTTTAAGAAATAATTTATTTACGTAATTTCTTAGTTAGATTTATATTTGTTAATAAGATTAATTTAAAAATTGTTTGAAGATTATATAATTTTTGAAAGATTAAAATAAAATAATAATATTTTAAAATACAGAATATTAAAATATTATATATATGAGATAAATGTCAAAAAAATGTTAGCCATGTTTTGCTCTCTAGATTGTTGGTTGGTAAAGGTGCTCAATAATTTAATTGTGATGGGAACAGCTAAGCTAGCTCTTGTCTTGACAAAATAGCGATAGATTGTAGGGTTCCTAATCTCTGTTCAACCCAGGAATTGTCAAATTTCTTTATGTCTTTTACCCGTAACTTCGAGCTTTCTATATTCATTTGTCAACTTCGATGGACCACATGCATTCAATCTTTCACCGTTGGATAAAATAGCAACTGAATTTGTTCCCTCTATTTAACTTTTTTAGATACCGTCCACTTTTGTCCATTGATTCCCCCAGTTTCTGAAAATTTTTAAATAGGTTTTTATGATTTAAAATTTTAAAATTAAAATTTTAATCTTTTTAATTAAATTCTTATTGTTAAACTACCGTTAAAAGCCTATTAATTGATATTAAAATTAACAAAATAAATGTAAGCCATATATATATTTTATTAATTGAAAGTTAAAGTATATTTGGTAAGTCAAATAAATTAACATATAGTATATTTGATTAATTTATAAATTTATTTGATTAAATTAAAAATATTTAATAAATAAATTTATTTGATCAAATTAAAAATATTTAATAAATAAATTTATTTAAATAATTTAAATTAACTGAAAATTTATAAATTATATATTATTTCAATTAAGTGATAAATTATAAATTTTTAATTAATTTATAAATTATTTTTATCAAATATAATTTTAGACATCTTTATATATGATGTTAAATATATAGGAGATTACCAATAAAAATTTAATTTTAAACTTGTAAGAAATACAAATTTATTTAAAATTTAATCAAAATTATAAGAATTAATTTAATAATTAAACATATTCTATGATATGATTAAGGGTATTTTTGGACTATTAGTTTAAAAAAATTGCCAACTGAAATTAGTTAATGCTAAGGATCGAAACTTTTGATTTATAAAATATGTATTTAATTCCTATTGTTAACCGTTTCTCTTTATAGACAATATGAAAATATTACTGTAAATTCTCACTGAATTTTTTTCACAGGAAAAAAAAATTAAATTTGAGATATTATTTTATCTTATTTTGCCAACTAACTTTTTTGAATCTTCATTATTATGGGTGTTTCTTACACATAATTATTATAAATTTTATTATAAGCTGTATTTATTAATTAATCTTAGTTTAAACATATTTTATTTAACTCAATGTATTGTATATATGCGCAGTTATACTTCATTATAACTTTTTGGGGAATATGGGAAACATTCTTCTCTTCCAAAATATTTTACTATTTTTTCCACAAAGTTGTGCGTTACTGTCTGACATTTTTATTAATTAATACCACATAGAATAAGGGGTCTTAGTGGATCCTGATCCGTCTTAGTGGGGCATATATTTTGTATGATTTGATTGTTGAATTTAATAGTTTTATAATAGAGAGGCCTATTTTATTAAAAATGAATAGGTGCAATTAATTATAATTTGATATACATATTTCTTGATCAAATTTGAAATTTGTAAACTCGTGTATTTTTAATCCTTAATTTTTTAGTATATAAATTAATTTATAAAATTATTAAATTTTTATATATTTTTTATTTTTTATTATTTAAAAATATTAAACTTATTATATATTGATCTTTGAAACAATTAATATATAATAAATTTCACATTTTTAAGTATTAATGTGTGTATTTTATAAAATTTGAGAACTAAAATTATGCAAGTCTATAAATTTATATATTAAATTATTAATTTATTAGATTTTTTTATTAAGTCTTACTTCTATCATGATTAATTTAATTCATTTATATGTAATAAATCAAATTTATTTTAAATTCTCTCATTTATAATCTGCTTGATATATTTATTCTTAATATTTAATAATAAATTATGTTACATACTTATTTTTTATTTTAAATCATTTAAATTTAAAGCATAAAAAATTTAAAATAAAATAAAACTCAATCAAACTAGCTTCTTTCCTTATTTTCAATTCTCTCTATTTTCTATTTTTTATTTCCATTTATTGTCAATTTTTTAAGAGAACAAAAAGTGCAATATTGAACATAAACTTTGCTATTGCAGAAATTCCACAAGGATCTGCCTCCAACGCCAGTATTCGCTTACGGTGCGAACAAGCACACTGCATCTATTCCTGGCCCCACAATCGAGGCCCTTCATGGAGTTGACACTCATGTGACGTGGCAAAACCACCTTCCCTCAAAACACATACTCCCGTGGGACCCAACTATCCCCACTGCGATGCCCCACACAAACAAGGGTGTTCCCACTGTGGTTCATCTCCATGGTGGCATCCATGAGCCACAAAGTGATGGAAACTCAAACTCATGGTTCACGGCTAGATTCAACGAAACGGGACCTACATGGACCAAAAAGACCTATCACTATCCCAATCAACAACATCCTGGAAACCTATGGTACCATGATCATGCCATGGGGTTGACTAGGGTCAACCTTCTTGCTGGCTTAATTGGCGCTTACATCATCCGCCACCCTTTGATTGAGAGTCCACTTGGATTACCCCATGGTGATGTGTTTGATCGGCCATTGATTGTTTTTGATCGGAGCTTTCGCACTGATGGTTCTATATACATGAATTCCACTGGAAACAATCCTTCCATACACCCGCAATGGCAACCAGAGTACTTTGGGGATGCTATCATTGTGAATGGCAAAGCTTGGCCACTGATGAAAGTACGACGTCGTAAATATAGATTCCGCATTATTAACGCTAGCAATGCCAGATTCTTTAGATTCTTTTTCACCAACGGCTTGAGATTCACTCATGTGGCATCAGATTCTACTTATATCGACCAACCAGTGACAAACAATGAGATTTTATTGGGGCCATCTGAGATCACAGATATAATCGTTGACTTTTCTCAATCAAAGAATGACACTATTATTCTAGGTAATAATGCACCGTATCCCTACCCAACTGGTGACCCAGTCAATAAAGATAACAGCAAGGTTATGAAATTTACCATATTACCTGATCGAGAAGTTGACACGTCAAGAGTTCCAAAAAAATTAATAAAATATCCAGAGATAGATTTATCCAGTGTGTCACGTACACGATATATTGCAATGTACGAATACACGAGTGACACAGATGAGCCAACTCACTTGTACCTTAATGGAAAACCGTACGAAGCATCCGCTACAGAAACCCCAAAGGTGGGGTCCACGGAAGTGTGGTACGTGATCAATCTAACGGATGATAATCATCCCTTGCACATTCATTTGGGTTTGTTTAAAGTTTTGGATCAGACGGAGCTGGTGAAATCAGAGGAGTTCAAGAATTGCATGGTGAAACTAAACGATGCAATCAAGTGCCACGTGGATAGGTTTGCGCGTGGCAAGAAAGTAGAGGTGCCGGCTCACGAGAAAGGGTGGAAGAACGTATTCAAGATGATGCCTGGGTTTGTGACGAAGATTGTGGTGAGATTTGCTTACATACACTCGAATGCATCGTATGGGTTTGACGCAACTCAAGAACCTGGCTATGTCTATCACTGCCACGTAAGTATCTATCATCTACGTACCTCTTTTTACATAATTTTGTTTGCATTTTATATTTTATTTAAACAAAGCCAACTCAATATACATTATTTTTCTTTTGGGAAATAAGTCAAAAAATTGGAAATGCTATTGATTTTTGCTTTCATTATTTTTATTAATGAAACGAAAAAAATCATATATTTAAATTTGATAACAAAATTTATTACATTATTATTAGAAATTTTTATGAAATATTTTATTTTTCTAAATTGATGTATTTTTCAATAATAATAAATTAAAAATATTTCACTTATATTAAATGTTGATATTATTATGATTTATTTAAACTTGTGAAATTTTATTATGTAATTTTAGAAATAATAATATCAAATATGTTATTAACAATATCCAACTTATAATAATTTTTATTATATTTTATTATTAAATTATATTCTCAAAGTCCTTTCATATTAGTTTAATTTTTCCAGAGCACCAAACAAAGAAATTACCTCAGTTTCAAATAAGACATTAGACGTATAATATTATTTTCAGTTAACTTAATATTATTTTTCTTTTAGTTTCTGTATCTTTTGGCATAATTAGGATGGTAATTATACATAATTATTAATTTTGAGTTTAAATTAAGCTTAATTACGCATCATGACTCCTAATTATATGCAGATATTGGACCATGAAGACAATGCGATGATGAGGCCCTTGAAAATGGTCAAGTGAGGTTTGTACTGAGGGATATAGCTAGAGAAAATCTCGGTAATGTGCTTCTCACTAAAAAAGAGAGAGGCTTAAATACAAGAAAAAGAGATGAATTTTAGTACTTCTGTTGTAGAATAAATAATTATACATAATTATTATTTTTTTCTACGGGGAAAGTTTATCCTCTTCTTTGAAAAGAGTCTATGGAGCTTCAAGATTTGTACTTCTTATATCTAAATTTACGATTATTTGCTTGTTTTATTAGAGAATAAATTTTTAAAAAATTAACTCTTAGAAAGAGTTAGGAAGGTGTGCCATTTCTTCACAAATTTTTTTTGTTAATCTATTGTTTTATTTGTTATTCTATGAAAAAGAGTTATATTTTTGTTTTAGTAAATATAAAGTAACACTCGAAAGGTTTGTTGTTTTTTTTTTTATTTAAAATTAAAATTTAGTATTTTTTTTTGTTTGAAAATTCAAAATTAAAGTGTATTTAGTAAGTCTAATAAATTAATTTATAATTTATTTAATTTATTTATAAATTTATTTAATTAAATTAAAAATGTTTAATAAATAATTTATTTAAATAATTTAAATTAATTGAAAATTTATAAGTTAAATTTTATTTTAAATAGCATATAATTTATAAATTTTTAATTAATTTATAAATTATTATTTTTAAATAAATTTTTTTTTGATTCATTTGTTGGTCCTAGTCTTACCTTTATACCTTTAACAATACTTTTCATCGTGATTTCATAAGTGAATGTTAAAAAAACAAGAAAAACGACCGGCAGATTATAGTCCTCAAAAGCAAGTACATAAGATGAGGATATGCAACAGAAACTTTTGCAACACGAGTATAACAAACGATTGCCAAAGAAAACTCCAACCCAGAGCAAAGAGAAAACACAGCTCCAAACTGTGCAACAGTCTCAACTTGATTGAGCAAAAAAAGAGGTTATTGCATGTAAAAAAGAGGTTTTCGTAAACTAATGTAATTTTAGTCGTACACAAATTAATTTATAAAATTATTAATTTTTTATATATTAGTTATTTTTTTAATTTTTAAAAATATCAAATTTATTATATATTGATTCTTGAAAAAACTAAGATACAACAAATTTGATAATTTCAAAAAGTAACTTGTATATTTAATAAAATTCGAAAACTAAAATAAAGCAACTTTATAAATTTATTAATTTATTAGATTTTTTTTATATTAAATCTTACGTACTTCTATCATGATTATACATTCATGATATATAATAAATCAAATTTATTTTAAATTCTCTCATTTATAATCAGATTGATATACTTATTTTTAATAATAAATTATGTTGCATACTTATTTTTTACTTTAAATAATTTAATTTAAAGTATAAGAACTTTCTAAATAAAAGAAAACTCAACAAACAAGTTTCTTTCCTTCTTTTCAATTCTCTCCATTTTCTCTCATTTCTTTTTTCATTTATTGTCAATTTTTTAAAATGTTGTTTGGTTGGTGACAAAAAACAAAATAAAAAAGAATAGAAACGAGAATTGAAAATAGAAGAGAATATTATAAAAAAAAATTACACTTAGTACGCAATGAAATAGAATGGAATAAAAAACTGACAAAAAGATAAAAATACCCTTAAAGTATAAAAATAATAAAATAATATTATTTAATTTTAAAAAATTATTTAAAAATAATATAAATATAAAATTAATTAATAATATTTATTTTTATTAAAAATATTAATAAAATTGAGAAATATTTTAAATATTATTTTTCATTTTATTTATCAATAATAAATAATTTGTAATTTGTGAAGAAAATAATATAAAATTATTTTTTTATTATTTATTTTAATTTTTAAATATTTTGAGAATTATATTTTTGATTATTTATTATTTATGAATGTCTTTGCAAACAACACTTCCACTAATTATAAAAAAAAATTTGCAAGTTTTTTTTAAATTTATTTATTATTTTTTAAAAAAAAATACTTTTGTTGCCTATTTAATAAAAAATATTTTATTTTTTAAAAATAAATAAAATTTTATTATACATGATAACAAGCAACACTAGTACGTTTTCCAAACTGCTAGCTTTTTTGCCAACATTGATTAACACTAGAAGCAAAACTTAAGCTTATTATACTAAATAATGCCAACAAACAATACTAGAAATACATCAATTTCCAGAGACCAGCATGAACAACTTACTTTCTTCGAAGGCCATGAGGTCCAATGAATACACTCATTCCGACCTAGCGGCAAACCTTTCAACTTTTTTATCTGTGAAATTGATTCTAACCATGGCTTCACCTAAGCCGCATCTAATTTCAGCCAAAATATCAGGGTCACTGTAATGAGTGACAGCTTGCACAATTGCTCTTGCCCGTTTTGTGAGGTCACCGCTCTTGAACACTCCAGCCCCTACGAAAATCCCATCACAGGCCAACTGCATCATTAAGGCGGCATCAGCTGGGGTTGCGACCCCACCTGCAGCGAAGTGCACCACTGGCAGCCTGCCCAGTTGGCAGTTGTTTCGTCTGTATCATCAAATCATAAGGAACTGCAATCTTCTTTGCAAAAGTGAAAACTTCATCATCATCCATGTTCCTCAAAACCTTGATGCCACTTTCATTTCTTCTCCGTTGCTTCTTTTCTCTTTATTTCTCGCTTACCTGTGTGAAGAGGAAAGTGCAGATCCGAGATGCGCTGAGCAGGAGGCTGAGAGAGGGAGAGGAGGAACAGAGGCTGAACTGAGAGAGAAACAAAGGTACCGATCTGAGAGAGAAGCAGAGAAGCAAAGATGCCAACACAACTCTGGATGTAGCGATAGGAGTAGCTTCGAGAAAATGG
Source organism: Gleditsia sinensis (assembly GCA_037074535.1). Lineage (NCBI taxonomy): Eukaryota > Viridiplantae > Streptophyta > Magnoliopsida > Fabales > Fabaceae > Gleditsia > Gleditsia sinensis. Next base: position 13,393,569 of record CM073471.1, read on the forward strand.
AAGGGGCAAAGAGAGTGATAAGCTGAAAAAAGTATGCAGGGCCGATAGGAAAAAAGCTGGAAATGTAAAAAAGCAAGGGTATTTCAAGTTTTTCCAATCCTATTCCACGCCATTCCCATCTTTTTCCTTGCTTTTGAGAGGTAATGGGTATTACCTTCTCAGATTCTAACTCATTCCGTGGTAAAGAGTATTCTATCAACTAAACACGGTGATATAATGGAATGAGAATTCAAATTCCCATTCTATCAACTCATTTCTGCGTAACAAACATGACCTAAGAGAATAGAAAGTGCAATATTGAACACAAGCTTTGCTATTGCAAAAATTCCTTAGGGATCTGCCTCCAATGTTGATATTCGCTTACGGTGCAAACAATCACACTGCATCAGTTCCCAGCCCAACAATCGAGGCCCTTCATGGAGTTGACACCCTTGTGACATGGCAAAATCATCTCCCCTCAAAGCACCTACTCCCATGGGACCCAACTATCCTCACTACGGTGCCCCACACAAACAAGGGTATTCTTATTGTGGTTTATCTCCATGGTGGCATCCATGGGCCCTAGAGTGATGGAAACTCAAAACTCATGGTTCACCCCTAGATTTAACAAAACGGAACCTACATGGACCAAGAAAACCTATCACTATCCCGATCAACAACACCCTAGAAACCTACGGTACCATGATCATGCCACGAGGTTGACTAGGGTTAACCTTCTTGCTGGCTTAATTGGTGCCAACATCATTTGCCACCCTCTGATTGAGGGCCCACTTGGATTACCCCATGGTAATGTGTCTAATCGGCCATCGATTGTTTTTTATTGGACCTTCTCACTGATGGTTCTATATACATGGACTCCATTGGAAACAATCCCTCCATACACCCGGAGTGGCAACCAGAGTGCTTTGGGGATGCTATCATCGTGAATGGCAAAGCTTGGCCAAGGATGAAAGCACGACGTAGTAAATACAGATTCCTCATTATGAATGCTAGCAATGTCAGATTCTTTTTCATCAATGGCTTGAGATTCACTCATGTGGAATAGGCTCGGCCCAAACTAAAAATTAATAAAATAAAGGCTTTAATTTTTTTTAAAAAATAAATTATTTATTTTAAAAAAATATTTTAAAAATTTGAAGAGAATTTCTTATTTTTCCAATGTATTACACATGACACATTTTTTTATTTTTTCAATGCAATACACATGGCACGTTTTTTTTTATTTTTCTAATACATTACACAATCATCCACTCATTTATTTTTTTTGGGTCCATCAAATAAGGAGACAAAAATGTGAAGACGTTAAGAGACTTTTGAAAATCATGTATTTATTTTTTTGTGGCTGCCATCAAATAGCTAAAGCTGAAAATCTTTTTCATGTGTTATTGTAAGTGTGCTATTGTATTGGTCTGGACTCTGGAAACACTAGAGATGCTGACACGGAAAAGCTTTTTAACAGAGATTGCCATTTCATCCGGTGTTCTATTGTAGTTTTTTGTTTGGTGTGTTACTATTTAGTGTAAAACATTGTATTTGGCCTAACAAATAAGTATTTAAATCAGAAGAATTTTTTTGACAATCAGGTTCTATTGTTCTAACTTTTTTCTTTAATTTTGATTTATAGTCATTTAATTTAATTTTGTGAAACATACATTACTTTTTTTTTATTTTAACGTATAGAAATGTCAACTAAAAAATTTGAATCAGATTATTCGAAACTAAACAAAAAAAGAAAAAAGTTGAAACTTTAATTGAATCACAAAAGGGAAGTATCGATAAATTTTTTAAAACAAATAAGAAAATTAAAAATATAGGTGGTTGCTCATTGAATGAACAAGTTAATAATGTAAATATGGATGAAAATAAAAATAGAGAAGAAATATTAATTAATGAACAAGAAAGAAAAATTAATAAATTAGAAGAATCTACTACTAAAAATATATATGATCCAAATTAATGGACAAATATTGATACAAATTTGAGAGATTTATTAGTAGAAAAAGATCTTATTAAAGTTATTGATATAGATTTTTTTAAAGATGAATTTTTAAGACATTTTTTTTCATCACTTCACATTCAAAAGTTGACCAACGATAAAAAAATGTGAAAAAAAAATGGCTGATTTATTTCTAAGATTTGGATAAAGCATTTTGTTTTTATTGCAAATTGTTTAAAGCTCTTTCTAGTACAAGTAGTTTAGCCAATGACGGTAGTAAAGATTGAAAATATATTAGTAAAAAGTTAAAGAGTCATAAGATAAGTAATGAGCACATTGTTAACACGAATTCATGGATTGATTTAAAAATGAGATTGTTAAAAAATAAAACAATTGACAAACATGTTCGAGAACAAATAAATAGAGATTGAGAACATTGGAGAAATGTATTATTCAGAATTATTGCAGTTGTTAAAACTCTTGAAAAATTAACTTAACTTTTCGTGGAACAAAAAAAAAAGATTTGTCAAGAAAATAATGGATTTTCTTTTAAATTTAATTGAAATGATTGTAGAATTTGATCCTATAATGCAAGAACACATTCGTCGAATTAAAGATAATGAAATCCATAATCATTACTTTGGACATAGAATTAAAAAATGAATTGATAAATTTACTAGCAAATGAAATAAAAACAAAAATTATAAAAAAATTATCAATGCAAAATATTTTCCAATCATACTTTATTGTACTCCTGATGTAAGTTATAAAGAGCAATTTTCTTTTGTATTATGATATGTAGATATTTTTTCAACCCCAATTCAAATCTTTGAATATTTTTTAGAATTTTTAAAAATAAATAATACAATTGGAAAAGATATTTTTAATGCTATTATGAATGAAATAAATATTATTGAACTTGATATTAGTAACCTAAGAGGACAAGATTTTAATAATAGGTCTAATATAAAAGGAAAACATCAAAGTGTGAAAAAAGGTTTTTAAATATTAATCCTAAATCATTTTATATTTCATGTGGTTGTCATAGTTTAAATTTGATACTTTGTGATATAGTTAATTGTTGTTCTAAAGTTATATCTTTTTTTTAGTGTGCTACAATGTATATATACCATATTTTCTTCATCTACTAAAAGATGAAAAATTCTACAAAATCATATTCTTAACCTAACTCTTAAATCATTGTCAAAGACACGTTGGGAAATTCGTATTGAAAGTGTAAAATTTTTAATATTTCAAACTTCACAAATACAAAATACTTTATTGAAATTAGGTAAAGTTAATGACGAACCTAAAATAAAAAGTGAAACTGATTGTTTAGCAACTTGTGAATTAGAAAATTTTGAATTTTTATTAGGTGTGATTATTTGATATGAAATATTGTTTGTGGTAAACTTAGTTAGTAAAAATATGCAATCAAATGATACGTGTATTGATATTTCTATACAACAATTGAAAAGTCTTATTTCATTTTTTGAAAAATATAGGAAAGGCCGATTTGAAAATGATATAATTTCTGCCAAAGAAATTGCTATAAAAATGAATATAGAACATAAATTCCGTGAAAAATGTACTATTCGTCGAAAGAAACAATTTAATGAAATTATTGACCATGAAATTGTAAAATCTTCTGAAGAATCATTTAAAGTTGATTACTTTTTGTACATAATAGATAAATCAATCACTTCATTTTAAAGAAGATTTGAACAATTTAAAATGTATCAAGATATTTTTAGTTTTCTATTTAGCATTGAGAAATTAAGGTCATTAGATAATAAAAATTTAAAAGAAATTTTTTTTAACCTTGAACGTTCATTAAAACATAATGACAACTCTGATATTAATGGATTAAATTTATTTACAGAATTTAAAATTTTAAGAGAAATTATACAAGTGGAAAATGACACACCAATTAACATACTTAATTATATAATAAGGTTTGATTATTTTTCAAATACGTATATCGTTTATAGAATAATGTTAACGATTTTCGTAACTGTTGTTTCGGCAAAAAGAAGTTTTTCAAAACTAAAATTAATAAAATTTTATTTAACATCGATAATGTCTCGATAAAAATTAAGTGGACTAACTTTATTATTGATTGAAAAAGAATTGTTAAATGAAATCGATTATAATAGTTTAATAAATGATTATGTATCTAAAAAAACATGAAAGATAAAATTTAAATAAAAATATAATAATTTTAATAAAATTTTATTATTTACTTTAAAAAGACTTCATTTTAAAATTTACTTTAGGTCTTTATAAGTGGTTGATGTGGTATCATATTCTATTTATATCGACGAGCCAGGGACAAGTAATGAGACTTTGTTAGGGCCATATGCGATCACAAATATAATCGTAGACTTTTCTCAATCAAAAAATGACACTTCTATTCTAGGTAACAATGCAGTGTATCCTTACCTATTTGGCGACCTAGTCAATGAAGATAATAGCAAGGTTATAAATTTTTCCGTCTTTCCTGATTGAGAAGTTGACTTGTCAAGGGTCCAAAAAAATTATTATTTTTACCACTCAATTGTACATAGTCGTGTGTGTATAGTGATGAGTGAGTTTTATATTTATAAAAGAATTTTTATCACTCTTTTTATCATAATTAAGTACTTATTTTTCTTATTTGACTTTAGTTTTATGCATTTTTTACAGATAAAAAAGATAATATAAATTAGACTCAAGTGGAAGAATAGAAACAAATGTTGTTATTTGAGAACAATGTTTATAAATCAAATAAATAAAATAAATTCATTAAGAATGGTTAAGAAAGAAATCATTAGATGATATATTATGGACTCTTGAGATGCATTCTAAGGATATATATTTAAAGTCAATTTTGATTTATGATTACATTTTCAAAAAAATTGAAACATAAAGATTTAAAACAAGACATCCAATGTTGAAGAATCAGAGATAAAAATGTTAGTAAAAAAAAGGGTCATATATTCTCATCCAAAATTTAGATCAATGTTATTCTTAATTTTGTCAAAAGAAGAATTAAATTTCTCCAAAATTGTATTTCACAATTATTTTGAAATTCTGACGTTAAATGGGTTAAAAATGGGCCAAAATATATAATCCAATTTGTGTGTATCATACCATTCCGAAAATTTGACAAAGTTTCCTACAACTCTTCTTTTCCCATGGTAAGCAAATTCAGTGAGTTTTAATACTTAATTTAAGGATACTTTAGGTGCATTGAAGAATATGTAAAAATGTCAATAGTGACTGATGTGATTTTGTCACCCATCATTATTGAAAATTACTCTTTCTCCCTCAATTATAACTATAAATAGAAGAATTTTGTGAGTTAGAGGGAAGCTTGGAGAAAGTCTTACAACATGTGTTTGGTTTTAAATAATTGTAATGTTCTTTTATATATATATATATATATATATATATATATTTATTTTTTTTATAATGTTATTATATTTGTTCATATTCAATTTTGCTTTTTCAATTTGATTGTGGAGAACTAATTTTTTCATATTAAGGTGAAAAGGTAAAAAATCTTAATAATAGAAAAACGATTTATCTAACTTTTAATTAAGAATTTAATATTTATATTTGATATTGTATTGACCTTCTTATTTCTTTTTTTATGTTATTTTTTAATGGCTAATTTTGTTGCATATTTTTTTTTTATTTTTTTAATGACTGACTTTTCCGCTTATTTTTTATTTTTATTATTTATGGTTGGATTTGTCACCTATATTTTATTATGTTATTTTTTTATATTTTTTCATTTTTAATCTTATAATGTGTAAATTTTAATATATTGTAGATAATTTTTGACACAATAAATGTTTAAATCAATCTTAATTTATTGTAGATAATATGACAATTGACAAAATATATATTTGAATTCATTTTATAATAATATTTTAATTATTAATAATACAATAAAATAGAGGTAAATATAATTCATGTATAAACAAAAGTGTGCTTAATTTAACAAATCTCCTGATTGAAATTTTATTCATGTGAGGATTTTAATTAAGTAGTAAATGAATTAAATTTATTTTTATTTATATCAAGAGTAAATTCTCTAACTTTAACATGCATTTTACTTTGAATATATTTTAATTTAATTTGAGTATATTAGTTTCTTGTATTCTTAGTTTAATATTCTTTTTACGGAACAAAATCCTGATAATTAGGTTAGAATTATTTATTTTAGGTTTAAATTATAGTTTTATTTCAATTGATAATTTTTGTAGAATCAATTTCGCATACCACTAAATTTATACTTTAATAAATTCGTACGTTTACAAATTTTAATCAAAACAACAACATATAGAAAAAATTATTTTTGAGCTACTTAGAGCAACATACTTGTACCATTTCATTAATGAATTTCAAACCCCAATATCCAAGGGGCCTGTAAGTAGGACTATAAATGAATTGAGTTGTTTGTAAACAATTTGGATTTGATTCTTGTAAAAGCTGAGTTTGGCTTGTTTTATGTATTAAATGAATAAATATGAACATAACATTAATTTCTCTTAATTAAATGAGCTAAATTTAAAAATTTGATACTTGGTTCATTTAACTTGAGAATTTTTTTTAAAAATAATATATACTTTTACAAATATTCATATATTATATAGTTTAGTTAATCTTATTTAACTCATTTATTGAGTTTTAATAAATGCATTTCATTTATTAAAAATAATTTTATAATTTTAAATTAGTCAAATTTATTTTTAAGTTCGTTTAATTTTATGAATCGACTTCGAATGATTCGTTTATGTGATAAGTCAAGTTTAAGAACACTAAAATTGGACCTAGAGTTTTTAACATCCCTTGTCTGCAAGAAGATAACCAACAAAATTTCCATCACATAGATTACCTTTTTCTATAGCCCATTTAAATAAATAACTTAATACCACTAAACAAAATATTAAATATGTACAATTTACTATTGAATAAAAGACAACACACATTATGAATAATAGTAATAAATAGAGATCAATTGGCCAAATAGAGAGTGAGCATTGGTCGTGTCAGTCTGGTTATTCAATTTGACTAAATAATATTTAAATTTAAAACTAAATTTAATTAAAATTTTAGATTATTTGAAAATTTGAAATTATATCAATTTGGGTTGGATGAGTTGTATTTACGAAAATTTTTAAAAAATTACAATTGACTAATTTAAATTAACTCAAAGTTGTTTTAAAAATTCACCAAATCAACTTTTCAACCCGATGAAATCGGGTTCGAATGAGTTTAATAAGTTAGTCAAAATATGTTTACTTCTAAACCCAAACAAATTGTAAAATTTATGACAACCACCAAATTTGATCCTCCATTTTAAGGAGGTGAAGCATCATCTTCAGAGTACTTTACCATGCATCCATGGAACAAATATAGAGTAATTTGCTCACAAGTTTTCAGTTCAGATAATAAATAAATTTGAGTTCAACCATTAATTTTTTTTTACTATAATAGAAGTTTGAATTTGCAGAAATATATTTGTGTAAAAAAGTAGTCTCGATATTTTAAACGAAATGAATTCTATATCCAAAAAGTGTGAGATTACTCACGTCGGACCAAAGATATATATAAAGCAGTTTTGGGATCCATATTATTTTCCAAAACGAAAAAAAGAGAGAAAAAAACGTAAACAAGGTGTTTGGTTGGCCATTTTTACTGTTATAACTGACAGTCCTAGACAATGACCGACACTAAGACAGCATTGATAGATCTTATTAACATAGTATTCAGACTAAGTTTTATCCAATTTTGAAGAATGTCCATTATCCTTTAACGGGTCAACCAAACGGATAAGGTCAAGAAACACATGCATGCTCATCAAGCAGTCCAAGCAAAACTGGGTCTGCAGGATTCATGGTGGAGGATTTAAGCTTATCCAAAATGCAACCATTCTTTTCCTGGATATTTATTCAGAGAGATATATGGGTCCTCCTCCTTTGGACGCTCCATTAATGCCCTAGATGCATCTTAGTTGTCAAATTGTAATTGTGTACCTCTTGGTCCCTCAGCACAGGGAAGCTAATGACTGGGGGGCCACCCCATCGGGGTTCTAGGCTTTATGGGAATCCAATATTACAACTAAGCAAAGCTACATTAAAATCAATGAGTTGATGGTTCATGCAACATTAATTTTAATTTTTTTTAATCTGAGGGAGTGTGGAAGCTTTATAATAAATTTTAATGGTCAAGTTGATATTAATAACTGTTATGTAGAGAGAAATTTTAAGAAAAGTAAGTAAATGGACAAAAATTACCAACGATGGATGTCACGACCCAAATTTTAGGGCACGTGAAACACGTATATCATGAACATATATTTTCCATAAATATAAATATCTCAATCATTTATCAAGGAAACAGATACATATAGATTTTTCCATACAGATACCATATACAAATCAAGTACATATACATCAGAGTACAGCAGAAACAAGGATCCTGCCTATGACGTTCAGAGCAACTCTAGAGTACAAATATAGTAAAATATAAAACATTGAGAGCCTAGAAACAATGTAGGCTCACCATTAGAGTACGACCCCTAGTCGGTCACGTGACTGTTGGACCAAACTCTATGTCTTTATCTGAAAAATAAATCCACATCGTGTAGTGAGTTTTACAACTCAGTGAGCAGATAACACCCCCTATAACCTCTTGGGTCAACATATGGATGTACTTTTCATTTCAAAGTTTCTCATATTGAAAAGTTATATTCAGGAGTACATTCATATAGGACCCGCATTTCAAAACATCTCAGTTCAAATCACATACAAATATTTGTAACCACATATGATACAAATTGATCTTAAATCGAATTTGTTATGCAATAAAAATCAATTCTTTTATATAATACTCAAGTATGTCACAACTTTCAATAAACTCAATAGATAAATATGGAATGTGAGTTCATCACCTTTCTGCCTCCTCACATTACCATAGTCACGATCACCATAGGTAATCAGGGAATGTGAGTTCATCACCCTACTGCCTCCTCACATTACCACTGAGTACAACTTCAATAGATCAACAGAGAATGTGAGTTCATCACCCTTCTGCCTCCTCACATTACCAATGTCATCATCACAATAGGTAATTAGGGAATGTGAGTTCATCACCCTACTGCCTCCTCACATTACCACTAATACCACCTTCACAATATCGTCTCAAGCCATATAATCTCGTCATTTCTCATCAATACATATATATATTTATATGAATATATAAACATGTAAAAAAAATGCATATCCATCATATGCAATGAATTATTATCAAACAATTTGCCATACAATCATATTCGGCAATTTACCACTTTACATATCATTCGAAACAAAGCTTTCAGTCTCAATACAAAATCTTTTATTATAAATTTTCCATTTAGAGAAATCATATAATCATGCCCATATTCGAGGCAAATATAACACTGTAAAATTAATGCCACATACATATCATATTTTCTTTGCCATGTAATGCGAAATGCATTTAGAATTATCGTATTCAAAGCATTTCAAAATCTATTTCAAAATTCATACTCTTCTTGAACTATATATCATTTCTCAATCATCGCCGGAATTACTATTTATCCTCCACTATTCACGCCAGAAATTACTATTCACCGCCACATAAAAAGTTACCAAATGACCGAAAAAATTACATATTCTAATGTTTATCAAGCTTCTGAACCCATCTACGGTGTCAGATTTTTAATTTGAGGTCTTTAAGTAAGGTTTTTCAGAACTTACCTTTTACCGAGATTTTCTACTTCAGATCTACGGCGATTCAACGGTTGATTTGAAAAACTGATCGGTCAAAATTGAAGTACTCTTCGTCCTAAATCCAATAACATTTTCAGTTTTGAGATTGGAAGCCCTTAAACACTCCAAATCGAAAGATAAAATTTGAGATTACTATTCACTCACTATGCATGCACTATTCCTTTCTTTTTTTTTCCTTTTTTTTTTCATTCTTTCCGAACTTTTGCCCCCGGCTTCGTTTTATAATTCTGCAACTTTTGTTTTTTTTTTTAAATATAATAATATTTATTAAATAATTAATAATAGGATTTTCTTTTATGAAAATTCATATAAATTCCATTTTTCATCATAAAATATCCCAAAAATTTCTAAAAATTTCCTTCCTCATAAATATTTAGTTAAATTCTTAAATCATAATTTTTCTCAATAAAAATTATAATACAACAAATTGTAAAACAAATATCTTTATTCATATTAAAAGAAAAAATATTTCTAAAAATACCATAAAAATTCAATAGAGGCCGATATAATTATTTTAAGCAACATAATACTTCTTTTACTTAAAAGTCCACTTACTTTTAACAAATTATAATTATTTCTATATAAATAATAATATTTTTGCTAATAGCGCGCCAAAATATAAATTTTTTTTATTCTACATTTCCTTTAATTGAAATTTTTCGTTAAATTTTTACGGTTATTACAATGGGTTATGAAGACCTATTTTATTTTTTGATTTGAAAAATGATTTCATTTGTTTAATCAGGCACACATAAGTTTGGAGATTTGGAGAGATAAGTTTTTCATATTCAAAAACATTGTTTAGAAACCAAACTCCTATTGGAAAGAGAAGAAGAGAAAAGCTCCTACCAAATAGAAAAGAGAATAAACCTTAAGAGCATAGCGGTAGGAGAAACCTAGGTTTTCATTTAGTGCGTGTGATAAATTGGAAATAAACAACTGAGGTAAGTGAGGTCTAAAAGATATTTTGGTCTTTTCATATGCTAGTTAGATTCAATTATGTTACTTGATCAAACTCTACGTCGAGTGAATCGAAATTCAATTAGGCTAAAGTGGCTCGTTCAAGCTACATTCTTCGACAACAGGCATATATATGCAAAGCTATATTGTGATTGAACTTTGGATTTTGGAGTTTTTCACAATAGTTTGATCCATGGATCATTAATCTTGATTTATTTTTTATAATTTTGTAAAGAGTAGATTATATTAGAAGAAGAAATCCAAATTAGTAAGCTTTAAACTAACAGTCAACTCTGAAACACGTGACTCAACGCCATTTTACTTTTTCAACTATTCAATGCTTTTCTCTTTCATTATATATCTTTTCATCAAATTTTTTTTAGTACATTGCATGCATTTATGCATATGGAACAATTTAATTTTTCTAATATAAGGGTTAGATGTACTATGAAAAATAAAAGTTTTAGTGGTGACAAAATTCGTCATTAAAATTAAAAAAATAATTACCAAAAGTTCTTTCAATCTATGCCGACAACATTATAAATTTTTAAATTGTTATTGAAAGTATAAGACATAACTCTTTAATGACAAATTCAGAAAGTTGTTATTCAATTTACACTTTTATGACGAACATTTTAATCATCTCAAAGCTTGTTAAAAAAAGAAAAAGAAAAAAAGAAAAAATTTAGACAAATACTTCAATTATTTTATTTTTTTAATTTAATCGAAAGTTATTCATAAAAATCAAGATTAAGTAAGGAATCACAAAAATTTATTGTGACTTGAAAACAACTATAAAACTAAGATTTGAAGGTGATAATATGTTTAATACATTTTAACTAATAAAATATGAACCCTTGATTCCACATATACATATACTAAGAATTTCACAATATACACAATACATTTTAACTAATACTTAATAAAAGAAATTTATATATCAAATTAACAAATATAATAAACTTATAATCACAAATTTTATATAAATTAAAATAAAAAATTATACCATAAAATACTAAGATATTCCTTTTATATATATATATATATATATATATATATATATATATATATATATATATATATAAACAATTTATTACTTTGCATGTGGTTTGGGGATTGTTTCTATTTTGCTATCCTTAGTTCAGAAAACTGACATGAGCTACCCGAAGGTTTGCTCTATTTGCACAACACTATCTAGGAAATTAATCTAAAAAAATTGCCAAATCAAATTCTATTTGATTTCCTAAATTTCTCTTAATTAAAACTCATAACCCTCTCCTCTCAACCAAGTTTTACACTTCTCAAATTCTTGTGTGATGCATGCATCTCTAAATTCTTGCACAATCGTTCAATCTATAGCATCTCCAATTTCTTTAAATTTATTTTAGTTTCATCTCCAATTTCTCTCTTCCCAATCGAGCCTCGCACTCCTTCAAATTCTTGTCTAATCTTTCAGTCTAACATTTTCACTTTCTCCAAATTTCTTTTAAATTAATTTCAAAATCCTTAACCTATCTCTTCCCAACTAAATTTTACACTCTTCAAATTCTTGTCCTATCACGCCTTAAATTATTGCCTAATTGTTCAATCTAATATAACCAAATTCTTTGACTCTTTTCTAAATTCTTAGTTCAAAGTGTTTTCCTTTTAGATGAAATTAGGATAAACTTGAGGAGATCATATGAGATTTGAGAATTTCTTGCAGAGATTATAAAGTATATAGGGTAATTATTGTGCTAACAAAATAAACTTTAAGTTACATAGCAAAATGTCAACTTTTGAACTTCAGGGTAACAAAGTGAACATATCTACACAGACTGCTGATTAAGCCTTTGGGAGATTATCCAATTTAGATGGGCCACCCTGCTTCAGAGGCAGCCAGTCACATTAAAGAGCCAACCTCTACATGTCATTATCTCATTTGATAGTAAAGGAAACATAAAACTGGAAAGGACAGTGACTAATACTTGAAGGACAACTAACCAACCAATCCCCCCCATACACCAACTTTCCTTAACATAGTACTCTCTCTCTCTCAAGTTGTGCACTATGAGTCACGCACAACCATGCAGTCACGCGCATGAGCTAAACAACCAGTCCAACTCTACCATTTTTCCTTTCATATAGAGCAGCCTTTCTGATAAATAGTGGTTCCATTGAGCTTATTTCTCAGTTACCTTTCCTCCATTGTTGATCTCTTTCTCTTACTTGCTCTTGCCCTTTTGTTTACCCTTTTAAAGGAAATTCCAGAAGGATTAAGGAAATTATGAGGAATCCTTGCTGTGAAAAGCAAGATGTGAACAAAGGAGCTTGGTCCAAACAAGAAGACCAGAAACTTCTAGATTACGTCATGAAACACGGCGAGGGTTGCTGGCGAACCCTTCCTCAAGCTGCTGGTACGGAAACTCAAGCAAATTAGTGCATTCACACACACAAACTAATAGCTAGGAGGAGTGCTTTTTTTTGGTATTTCAATCAGGGTGTTTCAGGCTTGGCCAGAGAGGGCTGAGATTAAATTTACTACTATATCATCTTGTTTTATTTAAAATTTTATTCTCAAAGTGTTTGTCAAATTAAAAAATTAACCCTAATTATTATGAAGAAATCAAAGGATATCATTCTTCCTTATCAAATAGACTAAATCCCTTCTTCTTTATATTACGATGTTGGATATCCTCTCTTTCATTTAGTGGTCATTAGTTAAATGGCTAAGAATTCAAGTTTGAATATCGTTCAAAGTAAAATGAATAAAAAAAAAAGATTTGAAATGAGTTATTTATGGGAGGGGTTTTCTCCCTGGAGAAATCATAGAAATTCCCATATAGAGAAAAAAAATCCTCTCTCTCTTTTTCAACATATTTCTTAAATTTTTGATCTGATGTACTGATCTTCAGGCTTACTTCGCTGCGGCAAAAGTTGTAGGCTGAGATGGATAAACTATCTGAGGCCAGAGCTAAAAAAAGGCAACTTTGCTGAAGATGAAGAAGATCTCATCATCAAGCTTCATGCACTCCTAGGCAATCGGTGTGTGAATTCATAACCACTTATAATCAATTATATTACCCCTTTCATATATTTTTTTTGTTCATGAAATGTATATAAAAATGAAAGGGAAATTGAATTTTTATTTTGAGCATAATTATTAGTTACTTTTTTATTTTATTTTTAAAGTATTACCATCATGGATGTTGTTGGATTTTTTGAGACTAAATTCTTTTCCCGGACAATCTTAATCTTAATGTTAATAATGCTTAACGTTGTTTCGAATAGGTGGTCATTGATAGCGGGAAGATTGCCGGGGCGAACCGACAACCAAGTGAAGAACTATTGGAACTCTCATCTAAGAAAAAAGCTCATAAACATGGGAATTGATCCAAACAATCATCGGTTAAGAAATCCACCAATAATGCCTGGTAGCTCAGCATCATCTCATGGCCTTCAAGACAATGCCAAGAATAATGAGTCAACAAAACTACACGGTGACATGGAGGACGAGTCATTTTGCTTACCAGATTTGAACAGTGATATCTCTGTGAGCAATCATTTTCCTTCTTCATCGCATCCTCCACCCCCTATCATTGCTCAAGAAAATCATAACCCAATTCATGAAACATCTGAAACATCAAGTGAAATGAAGTTGGCTTCCTCTCCAACACTTCTTCTATTTAGGTGATTGATCAATTTCTGGGGAAGATGAAGAAATTGAGCTAATTATATGGAGGAAAATTAGAATGAGCTTCTGATGACATCGATTCCTTATAGGCTAGCTTGTTACGGGATTTGGATTCTCTCATACCATATGAAAGTTATATGACGAGAAAAAAAAAAACAAGCAGTTATTTTGCCCTTTTGAAATTAATTATTGGAAAAAATATATTTTTCCTTATTTCCAATTGTAATTTCTTCTCTATTCTATTTTTGTAATTAATCCTCTAATTTATCTATCTCATTGCAATTTGTTTGTTACTGTTTAAATTAAACGTTAACTGTAACAATAATTACATAAAATTATCAAAATACTCATTTTTGCTTGATACCTATTTTAAGCTTCTTTTTATGGAAAAATTATTTTAGTAATTTTATATAGTTACTATTAAAATTAATATATAATTTAAACATCATAAGGAAAAATGCAATGGAGTAAATAAATTGGGAAGTTAATTGAAAAAAATGAATATATTAGCTAAGGAGAAAATTGATCAGAGTGAAAAAAAATATGATTTTCTCTTAATTCTTTTGTGTTTATCTATCTATTCACATGATCATCAAGTTATATAATAGAATACAAATCCCTTATTATAACATGCAATTTTTTGTTAAAATTGCTATATATCCTGCAATGTTGGATATAATAGGAAACTGTATTATTAATAATTTATTTGTGTGAATCATGTAAAAGAGATGACCAAATAATGAATAACTAATTCATTTATTTTTTATAAACCTTTTCTCTTGTATTTTATTTTTAATAACATATTTCTTTTTGAGGAAATTGTAATTGAAAGCAAGAAAACTGCAAAAATGAATCTCATTCTCTTGGCAGGTAGGTATACAGATAACCTCCTTTGATGGGGTCGACTAGGGAATATCTTCTCTTTTTTTATCCATGACCAAATATATGTAAGAAACATTGCTAGATTGGTAAGAGTGAGAGAAGCAATCTTGACTATTAGATTTTGCATGAATGGCCAATATTTATTACGCAATTTTGGATACGTGGTTTATCTCAAAATTTGTTAGTTTGTTTTATAACTTACTATGTTACCACTTTTTATGATATCTTTCATCTAAATTTTAACGGAAATAATCATATAAATATTAATATTATGAGCATGTTAAAAATTTATTTTACTTATACATTAAACAATTTTATAGTGTTCTAAAGCTACTACTAAAATTAAATTAAAAATTTTAATTTTGTAATGTCATTTTAATTTTAACAATTGACTCAAACAAATATGAATTTGTTTAAGGTATAAGTAAAATATATTTTAAATATTAAAGTTAATCCTTGTTTTATCATTCAGTTTATTATTTCTGTTAAAATTGAGACAACAAATACCATAAAATAATTAAGTAAATAAATTGTAACATACCCTATATTAAAACATAAAGTCATTTGACTTGTAAGTATGTTTAATCATAACATTCATTTTCTCACTCTACCAGTAAACAACCTCAAAGTACATATATATCTAGGATACATACACCCAATCAAACATTCAAAGGAAGAATAACCTTAAAAGAACAATTGGTGTCTATCTCGTTTGTTCAAAATTTTAGACATCCATTATAATGGTAGGCAAGTAGGGAGATCATGTGATTCAGGCTGGCTATGTTACCTTATCCCCACCTAACTTTACAGAAGACACACACACACAGATATATATATATATATATATATATATATATATATATATATATATATATATATATATATATATATATATATCATTCAGCTAATTTTCCAGCATAGTCCAAACAAAGGAAAAAAATTTCTTGGTTAAGTGAAAATGTTAGAATAGATTACTCCAATATTATTAGTTGGGCGTAGTGACAAACGCAAAATCTCCTTTCAATTTCACACACACATTTGTTAAACTTAGGAGATATATATCCCATACTTGCGAAGCTGGTTTCCCAGCTCAAGAAAATCATCTCTATATTTACAAGAACACTTTGAAGTGAATTGTGTTGGTAACCTAGTAATTTGGTAGCTAGTGTTTTTATCATTATATAACGGATGGTAATTCATAAAATTGAATTTACAAGTTGTCCCAAAACTATAGTGGTAAGAATAAACAGTTTATGAGAAATTTTTTTTAGAAAAAATTGTCTCTTAAATACTTTTTGATAATAGAAAATTAATATAGGTCAACCGAGCCTTGTTAGCCCACTAAGAAACTCTCCTAGTGCTTTCTCCATGAGAATACTGCCTCTATCTGAACCATTTTAAGATAACATTTCTTCTAACCGTATGCGGTTATCAACTAGCTCTTAAGTCTTAACTAACGGACCAAATTAAGCAAATTTCCCTTGAAGTATTCACCGACCTAATTAGGTATAAAAAGGTGTTGCCTATGGTTTCCTAGTAACTCTATCTCATTTTCACTCCAGAAGTAGACATTAAACTCTCAAATTAATCTCAAATATCTTCTGATTACCAAGAACGGCACGTAAGTGATTAAATTTCATGTATATATTTATGTTATTATTCAAAATTCAAACCCTACACGTACTGCAGAAAGATGGTACTTAGCTGCTGTATATTCAAATTTTGAAGCAGTCACTTGAAGAAATTAAACTTGATCTGATCTGCCAAATGATGCCAAGTTTCCTAGTTAAGAAATTTTAAAGGGCTAGCTGGGGTAGTTATAAATATATGATGCATGGCAGTGTGGCAGATGATAGCCTTAAATAGTTCTAGCAGAAATATGTAGAAGAATTGGGGGGCAATAATACTTAATATATCCGCCTTTTATTCTCTTCCCACCTACAAGTCTTACTACTAAAAAATAATTAAACTAACAAATTAGTTCTCGAATTTATACGATCCCTTAACATTAGTTTTCAAAATTTTTATTATGTATAAGTTAGTCATCAAAATTACAAAAACTCACAAGTTAGTCCTTCGATCTGTATATAGTTGGAAAGTTAACAAAAGGACTAACTTGTGATTATACATAATGGAAATATTAGGGACTAATATTAAGGGATAATATAAATTTGGAGACTAATTTATGAGTTTTGTCCTAAAAAAAGTAAAAACTAGTTTGCTTGATGTTGTTGTGATCCTCTATTCTGAAACAATTAATTAACAATTTGCTTATTTCTTGATATCTCATAAACTGTGGTATAGGATAGTAAGGTATATGATACTATGATATTTAAAACTCTCATGTTTGATACGATATTGAAATTAAGTTTGTAGAAAAGATACAATTGATATGCTCTGATATCTTGGATAATGTCACCAAGTATCTTTGATACTAGTTTTATAATGACATCCAAAATACTAAGGTTTAAATAAAGATATACGAAACATGCATCTCCTAAATTTTAAACACTAACTGTATGATCTCACTGATTTGATAATTAATGCTTGAAAGATTAATTTCTTTGACAATATACCATCATGCTGGGTTAGGTTATAACTAAAATTCATTAGTCAAAATGTAGTAGTTCAATTGAAATTCAAATGTTTTTGACTTGTAGAGTGTAGTAGAATTCAAGAGAAAATCTTCAGTTTATATGATGCATAATGAAAATTCATTAAAGTATATGCATAAGTGAAATTCACCAACTGAAACATTCATTTCTTTTAGTTTTTATCTGCTCTTTGCACTATGACTGCATACTATATGATTTCCGATTATTTTTCAAAAACAAAATGAGTTTAAATGCATTCTTTCTTCTACTATATTACAGATTATATTCCTCAAAATGCAAGTGAATTAATGCCAGCAAGAAACCCATATTAGAAGACCAAAAAGAAGAATAAAGTTCAAGGACAAGATGTTCTACTAGGATAAGACTAGATTACTCTATCTAAAAGAAAAATAAATAGAACAAATCAATTAAGAATAAACATGTTAGGAAATGAAGAGTTTCAAATATGAGTTTGTACTAAAAATATGTCTAATATATTTACAAATTTTTTCATAATTAATTTTAGACTGAATTTCTTTTAAAAAAATTCAATTTTCTTTGTATAGAGTTGGTAATAGCATTGATGACTTTTTTTTGTCATTTTATATGAATTGGTGATGTCACTTGATGTGCCAAGAGACCTAACATGGAATCCTTTTTTTTTCTCCACTTAGATAAGTATGAAGAGTGTAAAGGAGAGAGAAGAGAGAGAGAGAGTCTACCTCTCCTACTATATTTATGAAACCTTAGAATCCAAGGGAAAAGAAACAGTAAAATTAATGCAGAGGAAAAAAATAAATGAAAAAGAGAAACAATTAATAATTCATTGATTATCAACCCTTTAGGTACAATACATTTTCTTTGTATGCTAATTCACAATAATTTCATTTACACTTAAAAGGATTATAATTTTCAACTATTTTTACTATAACATCTCTTAATATTTTAATTTTTGATATTTTGCACCAACTAATTGTGAGTTGGGCTAAGAGGTTTATTGTGGGTGGATGCGTATGCCTTTAATTTGATGGGTATGTAGGACTTTCCTGCATGTGCCGTTCATACCTACTCGTCTTTGCCTATGGAAAAGTGGTGGTTCTTCTGCGGATAAAGCGTAGTGACAAATATAGTACAACCACCATCTTAGATTCTACGTACATTGTGCCAATTAAGATATATTTGTAGATTAATGGCGACAACAATATTCTCTCCCTAGATTTTGATGCACATACACAACAATTCAATATGGTTATGACTTTCCATCTCACTGGTTTCTTAGGCTTTAATTATTCTAACAAAAAATAATTGCAATTTTGTTATTGTTTACATCAGTGAGCAGTAAAAAATAAACTCAAGACACTACACTTATCTCAATATTAAGAATTAAATCTAGTGGCATGTGAAGACCATGCTCAAGTTTAGCTTGGTCGTAGTTGACTAACCAATCTGTGCACCGATTTTCGTTTGTGTAAATGTGAAAAAACGAGAACTCTCAATCTCTATTAAGCATCCTCTGTAGAAATCCAAGAGCTTTGGTAACCCCTTCCTTATTGACCCTTTTTTAGAAGCAACATTAATAAACGAGGTAGAATCATGTTCAATTAGTTGGATTAAACAATAAACATTGAACAATTAGAAGAATTATAAATTCATAACTTAATTTGATGTGATATTGCTATAAAATGGTACTATTTTAACCGCTAATACTTATAAAATGCAAATTCATATCATATTTGAAATATATTTAATATTTATATTAATCACAATAAAATTGTCACGGCCCTATACTTTAGGAACGCGAATACCTCTAATATCTGATAAAATTTATTATTATGCAATTGCAAATAGTCTCAGATTATCACATATCCGAGTATTATTACACGTTTATAAATTTGCAATACTAATAAGTATACATGACAAGCCTATATATATATATATATATATATCATGTTTACAGCGGAAACAAAGATTCTGTTTGTGATATTCAGAACAACTTTAGAGTATAAATATATTACAATTTTATACATTGTGAGCTCGGAAACAATTTAAACTCACCACAAAAGTACGACACCTAGTCGATCAAGAAGCCGCATGACCAAACTTTGAGTCTTTATCTGAAAAACATATAAACCACGTGTAGTGAGTTTTACAACTCAGTGAGCAGATAATACCTCCTAAGACCTCTCAGATCAACATATGGATGTACTCATATAATAAAATTGATGACATAAAAAATTATGTTTCAAAAGTACATCCACATGGGACCTGTATTTTTAAATATTCTCTGTTAAAAAAAATCATAATCAAGTCTTTCAAACCGTATACGGTATTGTATAAAAAATGCCCATATCAAGTTCAAAATCATATTCAATACTGTAAAATTATTAACTAATTTATGTTATGCATAAAAACATTTCTCATATAATATTCGGAGGATTCCATATCAGAACTACCACATCAGAGTCTAACCCCTTCCGTACTTTGGTGGTATAGGATTTTCCTAAACTCAGTATCCCGCTAAAATTTGCCCTAATACCATTCAAGAGAACATGCGAAGGGACTCTATATGGGTCTTTTCCCAAGTACACAGTAAAGGAAGGCAAATCATAACTCATATATCTAGCATCTTATCCATATATGAGGCATTCCGCTCTCCATCACATATCATCTCCCGTGTGTTGATCCTCACACGAGGCTAGCACCACCCCCTGCTAGCTGAGGTAATCAAGGTGCACCAGGGCTAACATAACCTGCTGTTAGCAGACAGTGTTTCCAATAGGACTCCTCCACAAAATTATATTCCATATTTACCAAACAGGGGTTCTATCATAATATAACATTTTTAATTTCAGTATATTTCCTTTGTCAAAACTTTACAATCAGGGGAATCATATACACATGCCTATCTCCGAGGCAAAAATATCATTGTATAAATCAATATCACATGCACAACATGTTTTCTTTGCCATATAATGAGAAATGCATTTAGAAATCACGTATTTAAAGCATTTAAAAATCTATTTCAAAAATCATACTCTTCTTGAATTAGATATCATGTTTCAATCGTTTCAGAGATTTTAAATCATTTCAAGAATATATAAAAGTATAAATAACATGTAATCATACTCATTTACCAACGTAAAGTTCAAGAAAAGTAAAAACAAGTTAAAGGAAGAATCATCTACTCACAAATTTAGGGTACCAAGTTGAATAACCCTAAAATTTTGTTTCGGGTCCAATTTTGGCCAAAAAAACTCCAAATTTGAGTCCAGAGGGTCCAAAAACCTTGAAAATGACTCCAGATTTGTAAAATTTGGCCTCTAGGAGTTTGGTCAATACATGTCAACGCAACAAGGTCCGGCTGCCACGCACTACACGTGCCGTCAAAGGAGCTACGCGTGAGTTTCACTCGCCGAGAGAGATGCGGCAAGTGGGGGCGTATACGGTGATGTGTCAGCTTGAAATTTGAGATCCAAAGGTTTTGGTGTCTTCTGGATCGATTTACAGTGTTAGTTTTTGCATTAGATAACCACAAATAGGAGTTTCGGGAATTACCTTTTTAGGCGAATTTTTTGGCCAATTTCTGACTAGTTCTCCAGAAACTAATCAGATGGATTTGTAGAACTCTTTGTCCTGAGTCTGTTGGCGGTGGTGGTGTCGAAATCCGAGGTCCGGTTATGGAGAAATCTTAGAGAGAAATTAGAGGATTTTCAAGAAAAAAATTGAAGGAGAGAGAGAGAGAGAAATATCTGATTATGTGGTTCTGGAGGCGGCTAAGGCCCTTAAAATATCCCGAGAGACCTTCCTGCAAAAATTCACTTTTAAAGGGAGGTCCTTGCAAATTTTTCTTATTTACACTTTGACCCCGTAACTTTTAAGAAATTGCATTTTGACCCCAGAATGTAATTTCTCACATTCCTTTTGTAATTTTTTAATCCATGTAATAAATAAACTTATTTTCACTGGTTCTTATCTCTATTTTCAAGAGTTTCTATTTAATTCAAAATTTTTGTACTTTAAACTTTATTAAATTTACGACTATTATAAAAATATTTTAAATTATACTTAAATAATACGTATTTTTTACTATTATATCAAAAGGTTCGTCGTGTCAAAATCCGTGCCTCTTAAGTGAGGCATATATGCATGGGTGATTTTAATGTGAAATATACCCATGGGGTTTCGTTAGAATTCCACTCATCCCCCGTCTTCAATTCTCCTTAAGTCCTAACCACCAACCACAAAATGCACTCCAAGAAGCACAGGTTAGACTTGGACAATGTGAGAGAACTATTTCTTCTAAAAATATGAAAAATACTCGTATATTTGTATGATTAATTAAATTCAAGTATGTTTGTGTGTTGACATGTTTTCCTAAATCAAAACCTAAACTTCATCATATAGCTTTTTGGATTAAACTCATAATTTTCTATTTTAAATTTGGGTTTTCATTTTTTTTAAAAGATATAGTAATGAATATCTTTTGTGAAATCATATGAATAAACATGGTGTCTCAGGGAGATCTCCTAACGCCTGTGAATTAGTTGAGTAGCTGCGATCTGAATAAAACTGCTTACGATTCAGACTTACGTAGTAATCCTCTGAGTGGACCTCTGCTGGCAGCTCCAGCATGCCACTGGTGCCTTGATCAATAATATTCAGAATGTCTTTCTATTTTACCATTCTTCATGTATCAAAAAATATATATGAATAAACATGGTATAAATGATGTTTAACTAGAGCTTAATTATTTCACTTTTTTTAAATATAATAGAAAGAGTCAGAAAGTGAAAAATTGATTCTTAAATTTAATTGTACAAGTTTGGTAGTAATCTTGTAGTTAATATCAACTAGCTAATCCTTCAATCTTCATATTTGTTCTTTAGTTTGATCTGGAGTGAATTATTGTTTTGGTCCATGAAATATATCTCATTTGTTTATTTTAGTCCTCCAATATTCAACTATCTCAATTTAGTCTTTCAAAACCCATTCTGCTATCACCAAAAATTTTACGTAAATCTAGTAAAGTGTTGTTTATCTAACCTAACTTGATCAATCACATCAGTACTTTCAAATAATTGTCATGCACTTACAGTCATCTTAGTATTTTATTAGATTGAGTAAATAATTACAATTAACAAATTTAATGTAAATACTATTTTGATAATAGAATAATCTTTAAAAGACTAAATTGAAAAAATTAAATACTAAATTAATAAATAATAATAATTCGCTCTTTAATTTGTTTGCAACACAATTCAATAGCATGTCTTTTTAGATTGTAGGCCCAATAGTTCAAAAGGATTTAACCACGGACATGGATTCTCTGTTGTATCCGAAGATACAGTACGGTTTGTTGTATTTAAAATGCAGCGTTTCATCTAATTGAAATGTTGCATTTTGAGAGAAGACATGATATTCTCATAAGTCAGGCCACTGATAAAAATAATCAGTTAACTAGCATATAACCAGTCGACTAATTTAGCAGCTGTTCCATCATTATTGTGTGTCTCCCTCAACCAACGTTCATTGCAAAAGAGAGAGAAGGATTTATGGGATTTGGGGAGGCTCCGTTCCATCTTGCGCGACACTCACAAAGAGGAAGGAGGTTTGGGTTTCTCTTCCATCTAGTTTGGGCATTCTTGTTCTTGGATACCAGGAAGAAGATTCTAAGATCCATTCATCGCCATAAACCTTTATTCAAGCATAAGCATAAACCAAAAAGAGAACGTGCACACACATATATTGTTATGATAATTGTAAGTGGTGTTGAAATTAATTTAGGTATACCTCAATTAATTTATTTTTTTAATCCATTAAAGACCTTAATTAAGATCAATTAATAACTTTTAGTTTTATTGCTATGGATAAAAAGTCATTTTCTCTTTTTCTAATTCATTAATTTGATTTTTATTAAATTTAATTATAAATTTTTTACAGCCCCTATAAAAAAAATTCAGTTAACTTACACATTCATGTGAGACTAAAATATTACTTTTTGGTGAATCATATAGAGTTAAATAGGATAATATAGGTTAATACAATATAGTCTTTATACAATGATTGATATACACAATGGCCATTGCACAACTTTATATAGTTATAAATTTTTATAAAATTATCACCGCATAATACTGTACAGTCAAAAGAAGAGGGATAATTAATCTTGATAAATTATTTTGTATAAATTTTTTAACAAAATATTATTTTTTATATTTATTTATTGATTTCACATAATATAATCATCATCGCTACTACTTTACTATGACTGTTGTTGTAATTGTATTATCACCATTCTTACTACCACCTTAGTGCCACCACTATTATAGTTAAATTATTGTCTTTTTTGTCACTCTCACCACTACTATCTTATTATGTCTATTATTATCATACTATCATTATCACTATTATCATTACTGTTGTCGTCTCTACCTCACTACACTAACCATTGCTCACAATCTAACTATAATTGTACACCACATCTTAGCATAAAGCTAGGTAGTTACATGGAAAGACACAAGATTAAAGACATAAGATTGGACAACTGTACCCCTCAAAAATAAGAGTGATCCAACTATGTTGACTTAGAGATTAAAACAATTCGTTGATTAGTTATTGGTTTCCTAGATTGGTGTTTCATCTTTGACAAAGATAAAGCAAGGGATTATGAGAAGACGATCGAGAGCTCTGGCTCATTCCTTTGACAATTTGGTCCAAACTTTGACAAATTTTGATAGTTCAATTTATTATTACCAAAAATATATAGCTAACCTCAATGCTACACTCTATTGTCCTCAATCTAATTAACAAAAGTAAATTGGGGTTCCTATCAACTGTCTATCCTTTCATTTTGGTCAAAACACAAATATTTTAAACCTAAAACCCAATAGTAGTTACAAAAAGAATAGAAATTTTATATCGGTATTGCAATAACATAAAATTCATACATAAAAAAAACTACAAAAACTCTTATTATAATTTGTTTAAGAAAAACATGTCGAAACCTTTCAAATCTGTCATGAAAAAAGAAAAATTGAAAGTTTTTTCTTATTTTTTCTATAGAATACAATATTTAATTTGAAGAGATTAATTTATTTGCTTATGAAAGAGAAAAGTAGAAGAATAAAAGGAGATGAAAGAGGGGTTGTCACCTATAGCTATTAAATTTTAAAAAATTGAGTTGATTTATGATAAAATTGCCAATTAGAGTTAGTTCTGCCTTTAAAGACACTAAAGCTTTTTAAAACTGAGCCAAACAAGTTTTATTTAAATATGAGTTTTAAAAATTTTAATCTAATTTTGAAATCTAAGGGTTATGAATTTATAGACCTAATTTTAAGAGTTAGCCCTTAAAATTGGTCCTAATTGTTGGCCTTAGTTTACGGAGAGGTGCTATATTTAAATTAATATCATAATGCAATAAAAGAATATAACATAAAAGCGATGATAATGAAAGAAAGACCAATATTGGTACTTCGTAAAATCAAAAGAATTATCAACTCATTTTACTATGCAACTGACCGTACGTCTTCTCAACGACTGTTTCCACCCACACGAAATGATAATGTTTCCATATTGTTCAGTTTCTTCTTGCTTTAAGTTCTTTCAATTCATTATTGGTGGCAGAGCCATTTTTAATCCATTTTTAGGGGGAACATATGAGGCCAATTATCTAGATAAAGATCTACGATTGTATAAACTAATTAACCCTATAATAGAGTGATGTCATTATGTAATATTAATTTTTTTTTCTTGTGTACATTATCTATGTGTTTATCATTTTCTATTTGATACTTAGAGAAGTAAGTGAAGAATGAAGAAATGCAATTTGTTTCGCTTTCTGACAAATTATTTAGAAAGCAAGCCTTATGTTTACTGAGACTACACCTTGTGATATCATTTTGTTTTCCTTTTTACTCTCTTATTATGTTACCTGGGTTTTTTAAGTCCTTTTTAGTAGTCGTTAATTCATTCATAAATATGTGTGTGTGTGTGTGTGTGTGTGTTTATGTGTGAACATAGGATTATCTCTTTTAATATATATTTTTTTAATTCTTATCAAGCAAGATATTAATGAGAGGATATTGTTGTCCAGTTATGATGAATTCAGTGTGTGTATCTTGAATGCACAAAAAGTGCTTATGGTGAATTTTAAATGTTTTTAATTAGTTTTATTTATAATTTTTTTTTATTTTAAAATGTAACCATTTACATTATGTTAAATATTTATATTTGAATTAATTGTATTTAAATATAAATTTAAATAATGACATTATTTTTTTATTATGATTTTGAAAAAATAATTAATTTATTAATTATATTTGTTATTATTATTATATTTATAGTTAAATATATAAACATTAATAATAATTAATATTAAAATCGCTATTGAAAATGACAATATAGTCGTATTTTAAGGTTTTAGTAGCCACTAAAATTCAAGACATATTAAAATTACCATTAAAAATCTATTTTGGGTAACGATCTTTTTTATTTTATTAACGATAAAAATTATCACTCAAAGTTAATTTAGTTATAATGAAAAATTATTATAAAAAAATTTTAGTTGTAACTTTAAAATTTTTAATAACGACCTTAATCTCTATTGAAATTTTATTTTTTTATAATTTATAATAAACTTTTTAATTTATATTAATCTCTCTTGAATTTTAAAATAATTATGACTTTTACCTCTTTTTACTGTAATATATTTTAAGATTTGAATTTTTAATTTATTTTTAAAGTCTCAGGATGTTTATCCTTTTGACCAACTAATTCGACCAACTAATTATGAATTGAGCTCAGGGATTTATTGTTGGTAGATGTGTGTGCCTTTAATTTTATGGGTACGTGGGACTTTCCTGCATGTGCCGTTCCCACCTACACATCTTTGCTTATGGAAAATAGGGATTCTTCTATGGATAAAGTGTAGTGACAAATATTGTACAACCACCGGTTTTTATGTTCCCTATGTTCTCTCCCTAGATTTTGATGCACATACACAACAATTCAATATGATTATGACTTTCCATCTAACCAGTTTCTGAGGCTTTAATTAATCCAACAACAAAAAATTGCATTTTTTTTATATTGTTTACATAGAGACCAATAATCTAGTGAGTGGCAAAATTTAACTCAAGACACTAAGCTTATCTCAATATTGAGAATTAAATCTAGTGGCATGCGAAGACCGTGCTCAAGGTTAGCTCAGTAGTTGGCTAACCAATCTGTGCACCCATTTTTTTCTGCCAAAATGTGAGAAAATTAATGAGAACTCTCAATCTCTATTAAGCATCCTCCACATAAATTTAAAAATTAGCTGAAAGTTTAAAAATTAACTGAAAATTGAAAAATTAATTTTTAGTTAAAAGTTATTAACTGAAAGCTGAAAACTGTTAAGTTAATTTATTAAATTAAAAGTGTTTAGTAAAATTAGCTATTAAATTAACTGATAAATATAAAATGACATAAAAAGATATACTTATATGAAACTTATCATTTATTGTTAGTAATTACATTTTATTATATAATATCAAAAAATATAAAATAAATATATCATCTAGAATCACACAGTAGATGTTTTTAAATTTTTATTTTTTGTATCACTATCAATAATATTTAGAAGTTCATTATAGGATATATAATTTGGATGTTACTCGAGTATAGTAAAAATAATGTCATCTTGTGAATAAGATAATGTTGGAATTTAAATAAAATAATAAGGATAAAAACAAAAATTATAAAAACTATCAGCTAAAAGTTATACGCTACTTAAAGTAGCGTATGATAAAAAACTATAAACTACTCAAATAAGTTTGTTTATCAAATATCTCTATTTTGATCAAACGAGTTTATAAGTTAGTAAAATAAACTATAAGTTAACTTATTTGACTTGTCAAACATACTCCTTATGAACACCTTTTTTAGAAGCAACATTAATTAGCGAGGCAGATTTACTTTCAATTGCACTAATTGCTATAAAATAGAACTATTTTAACCACTAATACTTAAAAATACATAGTCATATCATATTTAATATGTATTTAATACTTATATTAAATATAATAAGATATTTTAAATTATATTTAAACACTGTATATTTTAACAATGTATCAAAACGTGTACGTATTATGTCTTGTCCTGTGTCAAAATTTGAGGTTTTTAAGTGGGGCATATATGCATGGGTGAGTTTAAGGTGAAATATGTCCATGGGGTTTGGTCAGAATTCCTCTCATCCCCCATCTTCAATTCCCTTTAAGTCCTAGCCACCAACCACAAAAATGCACTCCAAGAAGCACAAGTTAGACTTGGACAATGTGAGAGAACTATTTCTTCTAAAAATATGAAAAATACTCGTATATTTGTATGATTAATTAAATTCGTGTTTATGTGTTGACATGTTTTCCTAAATCAATAAAACCTAAACTTCATCATATAGCCTTTTGGATTAAACTCATACTTTTCCATTTTAAAATTTGGCTTTGATTTTTTTTTATTTTTTAGATATGGTAGGG
The DNA here is from genome assembly GCA_037074535.1 of Gleditsia sinensis. Taxonomy (NCBI): domain Eukaryota; kingdom Viridiplantae; phylum Streptophyta; class Magnoliopsida; order Fabales; family Fabaceae; genus Gleditsia; species Gleditsia sinensis. Next base: position 13,421,930 of record CM073471.1, read on the forward strand.
AATATCTTTTGTGAACTCATATGAATAAATATGGTGTAAATGATGTTTAACTAGAGCTTAATTATTTCACTTTTTTTTAATTATAATAGAAAGATTCATAAAGTGAAAATTTGATTCTTAAATTTGATTTTGCAAGTTTGGTAGTAATCTTGCAGTTAATATCAACTAATTCTTCAGTCTTCACATTTCTTTTTTAGTTTGATTTAGAGTGAATTACTCTTTTAATTCATGAAACATATCTCATTTTTTATTTTGGTTCTCTAATATTTAACTCTATCAATTTAGTCCTTTAAAAATCATTCGGCTATCAAAATAATTCTTATGTTAACTTAATATATCGATTATATCAATATTTTCAAATCACACCATATATTTAATGGTCATCTTAGTATTTTGTTAGGTTATGTAAACAATTACGGTTAATAAAGCTAATGTATGGACTATTTTGATAGTAAAAAAATATTTAAAAGAATAAATTGAAAATTTTGAATATTTGAGAACCAAATTAAAAAACAATACAACTTTAAAAAACTAAAATAATAATTCAATCTTTAATTTGTTTGCAACACAATTAAATAATATGCCTGTTTAGTTGTAGGCCCAATAGTATTTTTGTTCTACATATTGCGCACTCTTATGGACTTAACCCCATGGTAATAGAGCCCAAGTTCAAGTTGTAAATAAAAGATCCAGTTAATGCCCTTAAAATCCCAGCCCAGTACGATAGTCTCAGGTGCTTTAAAAAAAAAACGCAAAAAAAAGAACCTTAGGTTTGCTGTAATTTAAGAGTTTTAGGTTACATTACATTGTAGCTCTCTATAAATGTGTAATTATGACCATTAATTTAAATTTAAAAATTTTTAATTACTCGTCTCATCTCTAAGGTAGAATCATTCTCTTTATTTGATATGTTACACATGCAAACACGCATATTTTTATTTGGTAAGTTAAGTGGTGTTGAAATTAATTTAGGTACATTTTAATTAATTTTTTTTATCCAGTAAAGACTTTAATTAAGATCAATTAATTATTTTTATTTTTACTACAATGGATAAAAAGTCATTTTCTCTTTTTCAACTTCATTACGTTGATTTTTATTTAATTTATTTCCAAATTTGTTATAAACAATAAAAAAATCAGATAATTTAATTTACACTAGTTCATGTAGTGTTAGATGGGATAATATAAATTAATACAATATAGTCTTTATACAATGTTTGATATACACAATAAATTGCATAATTTTATACAATTATAAACTTTTATATAATTATAAACTTTGATATAATTATCATCACATGAGAAAAAAGAAAGATAAATTTTTATAAATTATTTTTATAAATTTTTTAACAACAAAAAATTATTTTTTATATTTATTTATTAATTTTATATAATATAATCATCACCACTATCCCTTTATTATAACGGTTGTCCTAATTGTATTATTACCATTCTTACTACCACTTTAGTACCATCACTATTATAATCAAATTATTATCATATTTATCATTGTCAATACTACTATTTTGTTATAGTTATTATTATCGTGTTATCACCATCACTATTATCATTATTATTATTGTTATCGTCGCTATTTCGCTACACTAACTATTGTTACTATAGTTGTTACCGCAATTTAACTACCACTCTATACCTTGTGTTAGCATAAAATTAGGTAACTACATAGAAAGACACAAGATTGGACAACTGTATCCCCTAAAAAATAAGAGTGATCCAACTATGTTGACTTAGAGATTAGAACAATTCATTGATTAGTTATTGGTTTCCTAGATTGGTGTTTCACCTTTGACAAAGATAAAGCAAGGGATCATGAGAAGACGAGAGCTCTGGCTCATTCCTTTGACAATTTGGTCCAACTTTGACAAATTTTGATAGTTCAGTTTATTATTACAAAAAATAGCTAACCTCAATGCTACACACTATTGTCCTCAATCTGACAAAAGTAAATTGGGTTTCCTATCAACTGTCTATCTTTCCATTTTGATCAAAACAAAATTATTTTAAACTTAAAATCCAATAGTAGTTACAAAAATTATAGAAATTTTATATCGGTATTACAATAACATAAAATTCATACATAAAAAAAATATAAAAACTCTAATAATAATTTTTTAAAAAATAAATAAATCAAAAGACTGAAAATAATAATAATAATAATAAATAAATAAATATATCAAATTATACCGGAATTTAAATTGAAGGGTGTAAGTTACATTTTAGCTTAAGAATATTTTTTTGTGAATTTATTAAATTTGATCTGAATGATAAAAAAAATTACCAAAAAAATAAAATTTAATGGAGATCTAAGTGGGTTTAGGACCACAGAATGAGAAGGAGGGCAGTGTGACTTTGCCAAAGCCACAGGTCTTTGGATAAGGCGTATGCTGGTGTCAGACAGTGTCAGTGTGTGATCAAGTGCGAAGACGAAGGCATGTGCCTAGAATTGAATTGCACAGGTACAAAATTAAACTAAGCTCTGTAAAACTAGAATGTATTTTTGAGTAAATTAATAATTTAATTTATAAATTTATTGTATATTAGTTTGTACAAAGATTGACATATATTAATATATAAAAAATTTGAAGTTTTTAAAAATTTAACTCACATATTTAACAAAATTTAAAACTAAAATTAAATGAATTTATAAATTTTAAAATTAAATCATTCATTTACTCATGAATTTTTCATTGTGGCGGATGAGGAGATAATATTTATCTAATTCATTTTATTTTGGTCCATTTTAAAGATTAAAAAAAAACTTAACTTTTTCTGTTAATTCAATGATAAAATTGTTATTAAAAAATTAAATTATAACATTTTATAAAATGAAAGGGTGATATTATTTTGTTTTAAATATGAATAACTAACTTAGAATATTTATAATATTAGAGTGACTAAAATTATATTTAAATTAATGAAATATTATAAATAGAATGTAAGGAGGAGATGAAAGCAGAGTTAGCTTTGCTTAGAAAGGTTGAAGTCGATGTCTTAAAAGTAACCCCTTCAGTTGCCGTCAATTGCTTCTGTTGGCAACAAATTCAAATTGAATAAAAATAACCTTTTCTTCGTTTCTGTACGGGAGAAGGAGAAAAAGTTTTGACTATACGATAACTTTAATTTGAAAATTAAAAATTATTTTATTTAATATCAAAATAAAAATTATGATTTTTAAAAAAATTTATTCTTAAAAATAATTTTTAAATATAAATTTATATAAAAAATTACTATAAAAGAGAGTAAAAATTGGTGATTTTCATTAAAAATCTTTATCTGAAATAAAAAATTTATTCTCTAATATTTATATAATTTTTTTTTATAAAAATAAATTTAATTGTTAATATATTTTTTAATAATTTTATAAAATTAATGTAAATCTATTAAATTATTAACAATAATTTATTTTATTCTTTGTTAAAAAAATAAACAAACAAAAAAATAGATAAAGATTTTTAAAGAAACTTTAAGTATAACTAAATATAAGAATAAATATTTTTAAAAAATATTATTTATATATTTTCAAAAATTTTAAAAATTAATCAATCACATTTTATACATTTTCAACAATTATCATTTTTATTAAATTAATCATATTTTTTTAAAAATATAATTTTTAAAAATAAAATTTTTTACCCTATTCCAAACATTCTTATATAAAAAGTGCATGTTTTAACATGTGCTTGTCATCTACCCTTTTTTTTTTTCTGCCAACTTCTACATTTTTATTTTAAAATAAATACATAAAAATTTTAAAATGTAAAATCTTTACTCACTATTTATAGATTTATATATTTTTTTTAATTGAAGAATTCAGACTTATTTATTTTTTATTTTTAAAATATAAAAAATTATTTAATAACTATTTTTTGTTGTTGTTTTAAAAATAAGTTATTTTTAAAATAAAAAAAATAAAAACAAGATAAAGTTGTTTTTTTTAGAACAAAAAAATATATTTTTAAAATAATTTATTAAATAATTTTTTTCTTAAATATTAGAAAGTTAAGATTTTTTTTTCATAAACATATATATTATTATTAAAGATTTGTCTATCTGTTTTTATTGATAAATTATTGGTATTTTTTTCTCATTTAATTAGATTGCTAATATTTTTTATATTTTACTTTCAATATTTTATAATACTTTGAAAAAATTTAAATTTAATTTAAAAAATAAAGGAAAAAAATTTATCACACTAAAATATTAATAATGAAAATAGTAATTTTTTTTATCTCAAAATTTAAAAATAAATAAATTTTTTATTCACTTTCTCATTAAAGTAATTGACTCTCTCTCCTCGAGGCCAATTTTGAGGGCGCTTGATACATGTATTTTTTTTAGTGTTCTGATAATCTCAATTTAAAAGAATAAAATTATTATGTTTAGTATAAGTTTTAAAAATTTTATTTTCATGAAATTAAAATTATTACAAAATGATTTTCATAAAGAAAAGTGAAAATTTAAAAATATGTTTAGTTTGTGAAAATATTTTTTTTTATTTTTTAAAAATAATGTTTATTTTTTATTTTTCATATTTTTTAAAATATATTTAATTTGTATCTTTATTTTCATTATTTTTTGTTATATAATTATATTTTTACTTTATTTTTATTTTTATTATTTTATAATTATATAAATAATAAAATATTATATATATATATATATATATATATATATAATTTAAAATAATTGTTAAAATATCACTGTTACAATGTATTACGGTATTAAAATTTTTTAAAAAATATCTTTTTAGTGTTTTTAAAATTTTTAGAAACTTAAAAAATATTTTTTGAAAATAAAATTAGTAAACAAATGTATTTTCATAATTATTTTTAATTTTCAATAAAATTAAAAATTTTAAAAATTCAAAACAAATATGTCCTTAATTTCTATGGATTTAAATTTTTTTTATAATATTAAAAGACAAGTATACATTTTAATAATTATATATTTATAATAATAACAAAATAAAATTTTACTCTTTTTTTATTTTTTTATTTTATCTCTCATTTTTTTTCATTTTATTTTTTATAAAAATAAAAAAATTTAAAAGATATACGAATTTTAAAAAAAATTTAAGTATAATTAAGTATAGAAGCAGAAAATTCTCCTAAAGTACTATTTAAATATTTTAAAAAATTTTAAAATTTAATTAAATAAATTTTATATATTTTTAAAAATTATTACTTTTACCGATCATATTTTTAAAGTTAGGGACAAAAATTTTGACCAAAGATACACTTTGGTGCTTTCATCCGCCAAATGGGAGCCACTTGACAATCATGTTGTGTCTATACTCAATATAGAGCTCCACAGGTTTCACAAACTGACGATTATGAGATCAGTATGCCATTGTGGCACGGGCAGAGCTGGGTCCTTCTGTCGTACGATGTAACATTATCAATTTTAGGGACTGTTGGTGGTTTATTTAATTTTTATTTTATTAAATTGTTTTTAAATATTGTAACAAAGAAATAAATAATGTTTAGGTGAGATCATTTCATAAATATATTTATTAATGTTTGACTAATTTAAAAGTATATTTCATAAAATTAAATATAAAAAATGTATAAAACAAAGTAGGGATTTTGTTTAAGGTAAGTAGAGCACATTTAAAGTATAAATACAACAATACAAATAGACAATAAAATAAAGTTGAGCTCACAAAGGACAGCTTGATCACTCGCTTTACTGTTAATGAGGGACCAATCTCTATATTTATATCACACACAAAAAATAACAATAAAAAAAAGAGTTTTGTAACTCAATAAATAAATAATATATATTAAAATAAAACAAGACAAGTTGAGAGTACCAATTTTTTATAATAAAATTATAAATAAAGTAAAAGAATTATAGTTGGAAAATATAGTATTAAAAAAATTAATTTAATAGAAATTAAAGAAATCAAAAATTTATAAATCAATATTCTTAAAAAAATTTCAATTGATGTATAGTTTTATAATAAATCATGTAATAAAATAAAATCATTTAAATATAGACTTGTAACAATGAAAAAGAAAATGAGAGAGAAAAAAAATTTTTAGCTCAATCATTGAATTTTTTTTAGTTGATAACTAGGATATCCATTGTCGAGCACAGCGAGTAATCTCCTCGCTGCTTGTAGCAGGCACTTCGAATAGTGGAATAGTTGGCCTGAGATTTTAAAGTTTTTCCATATTAAAAGGCAGAGATCGAACCCCTGATTTTTGGTTAAGGGTGAATGAGCTCCCACCGCTCAACCACAGCCCCCGCGTTGTTCACTCGTTGAATTATGCTCAACACAAATTAAATTTTAAAGGATTTAACTTTGAAACTTGATAGGGTTTTACATAAAATAAAGGATAATTACATATTACTCTCTTGCTAGTTGTTTCAAAATTAATTTTTCTCTTTGTAATATTTAACCCCTTTCTGATTTGTTATATAATCACTTAATTACTTTATGATATTTTTATTTAAATTTTCATAGCAAAATTAATCACATGACTACAAAACAAATTGAATAATTTTGTTCTTTAAAATATATTTTGCTTATATCTTAGATAATTTCATAATATTTTAAAATTATTGTTAAAATCAAGATAACATATAAAAATTAAATTGAATAATCCAAAACTTTGGATCTATTTGTTTCTAGTTTTTAAAAATTATTTTTTATTTTCAGAATAAAAATACTCTTTTAATAATTATTTTTTGATATTGTTTCGAAAATTAGTTTTAAAAATAAGTTGTTTTTAAAATAGAAAAACAGAAATAAAAAAAATTGTTTTTATTTTTAGAATAAAAAAATAAAAAATATTTGTTTGTTCTATAGAATAATTTTTAAATACAATTTTTAAAAATAAAATCAAACAAATTCTTTGATTCTCAAAAACACTACTTTAAAAGAGTTAGTCCATGAAAATACAAATTAATTTGGCAGTTAACTTCTTATCATTATTGGTTCAAAAAAGTCGGCATGAAATGTTATAACATAAATTTTTAATCCAAATAATAATTATAACTTACTTTTTTTAGTATGGTCTCCTAATTTTTTAAACTTCCTTAATTTAGTCTTTCATTTATTCAGTCTTTATTGAATTAGTTCTTAGCTAACTTTAAATAATGTTTTTTTACACGAGTACTTAGTGTAACGTGATTCAAGTTATGATAAATTAATGAATTTAATTCATAAATAAAAAACTATATTAAGATAATTTGAAAATGAAATTTTGTCGATATAGATTGGCTCAATCGGTGAAAGAAATTCTTTACCGTCATTCATGCCGGAAGAATTCATAATTTTTAATGTCAAAAATTTATATTAGTGGTCAATTTTTTTTATAAATATCTTAACACTTAATTTTTTTAAATAAATCTATGTTTATCTATTAATAGACACCATATCTATATTATTTCTTACGTGAAAGCGCTTTTAACTAACGCGTTGTGAGTTTAATATAAATTAATATAGGGTTGAAAAAGGCAGTTTAATTGATATATTTTAATCTTATCAATTAAGCTAATTTTTATATAAAAATAAAATTTATTTATTTATTTTTGTTATGAAGTAAAATTTTACACTATGTAGTGCCCCAAATGATCTCGTGTTAATAAATTGAAAAAATATAATTTTTTTCTAAATTTATTAATTTAATGTGGCAAAATAATCAAATTCATAAACTTATTTATGCAACCATGATAATATAATATACACTAATATTAAAGAGAGGTTAATATTTTTTATTCATTTAAATTTAATTAAAATTTAAACTCGAAGTCTCTGTCTTAAAAATGATTTTATTATCATCAATATAATTAACTCATTGATTTGTAATGCAGTAATTGACCAAAGAAACCATCAACATACACTTCTAGGACAAACATACATATACCAAATGAAGCACTAAAAAAATAATATAAAGCAATTGGAGCATTTCAAACCCCTATTTCTTTATTCTAAATGGAAACTCAACCAGTGCCTTTCAACTAACCCGAAGATTCATCTCTGTTTGTATCGTTTGGCCTGCAACAATAATGCCAAATAAAGAATAATATCACATATTATAAATTTAACGAGGCTAAAATGTAAATAACTCCTTCAACTTTAATTTTTTAAAAATTAAATAGCTGTTTGAGTATTAAAAAAATACACATATTTTAATTTATTTTTTTAAAGTTTTATTTTGTTAATTTAATATTTTAAATACTATCTTGTCTCAAAAAATGTGCATTCAGCCAATTATAGACATTTAATTTTTTTTTGTCAAACTTAACTGAGAACTTGCACAATTTAAGTGTGGCCGTTGATTTAGGTGAATTTTAAATTTAATTAGTGAAACAAATTTATTAAATTTCTATTAAAAAAAGTTAATATAAAAATGTTATTGAAGAGGAAATAGTTTTTAAATAACTAAATTAATAAAAAATGTATATATTTGGAATACCAAAATAGTAATTTTATTTATTTATTTTTATAACTGACTTGCTGATTTTAATTTTGTCAATTAATCACCTAAACTTTAGTAAATAATCCATTTCAATTCATTGACAAACAAAAAAAATGATAATTTATAATTGAATTTAGTAAAAATTGTACTCTCAAAATAAAATTTTATATTTTATGTCATTATTTTCTAATTATGATTCATAAAATTGTGATGTTTTAAATATAAAAAGCTATTTGCCACACATTAAAATTTAAAATAGGTGCTAAAACTAAAATTATAGAGGGTCATTTGCCAAAATATTAAAGCTAAAGGAGATTATTTGCAATGTAACCTATAAAATAATATAAAAATATTTTTTTTAATAATTTTAAGTCATTTACTATTTACTTGGTTTTGAAATTTAATTTATTGACATGATTAAAATAATTTTAGTCTATAAATAGTATATAATTATTTATAAATTTTAAATATATATTTTTTAACTTTATAAAGTACAATTATTTTTTATTATTATTATTTTGGCTTTGCTATGGCCTATTTTATACGGTAGTCCCACTAAGAGGACCGTGTCACGGCTTTACAGGTTGGCGAACGACCTTATCCCTTTTCTTCCTTTGTCTTTGCTCCTATTCCAGCTAGCGTGCAAAAGGATAATTATAAATTAATGAAAATATCATTATCAAATTAAAAAGTGATGTTGGAATAATAATTATAATAATAATAATAATAATGAAGAGTGATGCAATTAAGAATTAGTAAACGGACAATTATTTAAGTACTAAATGAAATTTATACTAGACTTGGTCACAACTAGATTTTAAATTTTATTTTTATATGAAAATTAAAAGTGATGTTGACTCATGATCAATTTTAATTTAATTTTTTTATAAATTATATAAAATCTTCTCAAATGAGTCAAGACATACAATTAATTTAAAAAATGTTTAATAAAAAAATAAACATATGCAGTTATAATTAATATAAAATTTGAATATTTTACGAATAAAAATATACCAAAAAATTTAAAATTTATAAATTAAGTGATAAGTAAATTTTAATTTAATAATTAATTAATATTACAGTGTTAAAGTTTGAGTTTTTAAAAATATATTTATAAATTTAAAACTTGTAAATCAAGTGATAAATAAATTTTAATTTAATAATTAATTAATGTTACAATATTAAAAGTTCAAATTTTTTTAGAAAATATTTATAAAAAATAATAATTTTAATATTTTAAATGAGATTATTATTTATAAAGTATATAAAAATACTCATGTTGAAATACACAAATATTTTTGTATGATTTGATTTATAAATATCACTCTAAATAATCGTTTCATAAAAAAAAATATAAATGAAAGAATAAATTAATAATTCAATTTTTCAATTTGTAAATCTATTAAATTTTAATTTTTAAATTTTTTAATACATAAATTTATTTTTAAATTATTAAAATTTTTAAATATTAACGGAGACATTCAAGTTCTCTTATATTTAAATGAAAACATAAAAATAAAAAGGAAAAATAAATTATATAAAAAAAAGAATAAATTATGGTTAGTTGCATTACAATTCATAATATTCCAAACCCAACTGTATCCTCTTTTTCTCTGTCTCTCTTTGATTTTCTCTCCTTCTTCGATCTCTCTCCGAGATTCTCGCGTCCTCCTACTGACACATACTCTCTCTCTCTCTAGAATTTATTAATTTAATTTATATTATAAAGATTTTCTTTTTAAATTTTAATTAATTCATAATAAATAATTAAAAAAAGCCCGTGAACGTGACGACGTGTCGATACTCCATAAGTCTTCTTTGACAGAGCTTATTAGATTCTGTTTTACCTTCATAGTACAAACGCAGAGAAAGCAAAGAGAAGAGAGATAACCGTGACAATGGCCGGCGGAGTTGCCGTCGCCGGAGACCGCACACTGGAGCTCCTTGGTCTAGTTCATGACATTTCTGGAATGTGTGGCGGAGCTGGGGGGTCCTCCTCCGCCACCGTCATGCACAGCGATGATATGTTCAAGAAGGACTGCACCGATCTGGTTCGTCGGATCTCCCTCCTTACCCATTTGTTCGAGGAGATTAGGGACTCGAAGAAGGCTGTCGTTGATTCTGGGAAGGTGGATGCTCCCACTTCGTCCACTGGCTCTGCATCTTCATGGTCTTCTGATCTGGTGCTTGCTCTCCACTCTGCTAAGCGCCTTCTTTCCGCTGCTAGGAACTTCCGTTCAAATTATTCTTCTGTGAGTTCTTCGATCTGTCTTCTTCTTTGTCCTCTTTCCGCTCTTCATTATTCTGATTTTAGTTTTTCAAGCTTCTGTTGGTTGCTGTAATTGTTGCAGAAACAAATTAGAAAAATTCATTGCAGCTGACATTGTGCTTGGTGCTTACTTTTATTTCCTGGGTAAACTGTGTCAATGTGAAAGCAAAGCCATCTTTGGATTTGGTTTTGTTGGGTTCTGAGTAATTTAGATTTGTAGTTCATCCAGTTCAATTACTCTCTTAGATTGCAAAAATTGAAGAGCTTTTTCCTCTTACCATAATTGTTCTTGGGAAACTATGCTGTTTTTTTTTTCTCCTCTTTTACGAAAGACTGTTAGATTCAGTTCCTTTATATATACTTTTAGCGGTAGATTTTTAAACAATGTTTGTTTTACTGCAACAAAGAAATCTTCAATAGATGGGTATGATATGCGCAATCAAATCAATATTGCTTTAATTGACAAGTGTTGTTCTTCTGCTTTGCATTTTGATATATAGTTCTATGTGACTTTGTCAAAAAAAAAAATTATTTCCTTGGAATTTTTTCTTCAGATAAGCACTTCTCCAGTTATTGAATTTTGAATCTTACAACTGCTGAATTTCTGTGGGCATGTATATCTATAAAAGGATGTCTGGGTACATCTCTGAAATTTGCTATATCTTGATTTAAGGATGGAGCTGCCAAGACAATTGTATTCCAATTTCAGTGTGTGACATGGAAATTGGAGAAGCTATTAAGCATCTTACCGTATGACCATTTGGACATATCAGAGGAAGTCAGAGAACAGGTAGAACTTTGAATCATTTAGGATTTTATCACTATTATTCTTGATTTTCCTTTGAATTAATTTTTCTATGCTTTTTGCTTTTTCTAGGTGGAGTTGGTGAGAACACAGTTGAGACGAGCCACAGAAAAATATGAATCAATGATTTCAAAACTGTCATCTTATGGCTCAACCCACCCACAGGCTGAAGAAATTAGTCAGTTTCTTGGAAAATCTGTGCATGGATTGCATAAACAAAATAGCTGTCCTGATCATTTATCACAACTGGAAAACTTTCCTAGAAGCAATGGATGGAAAAGTTGCAGCACAAATCAGGCAAGTCGTCGATTGGAAAGGACACGGAGCATCCCTGCATCTTCTGAGGTTTCCTTCTCAAATGTCATTGATCCTGAAAGTCAAGAAAATTCTGTGAAAAAGAGTCTGACTGAAGTTATAAAGCGTGAAGCAATTGTAATTCCTGAAGATTTCCTTTGCCCTATATCCTTGGAGCTAATGAGGGATCCTGTTATCGTGGCCACAGGTCAGGTATGGTTCAATTCAGATATAAAACTCAAGGCTATTCCATATTTTACAGTTTACACAACTTTTTCTGACAACTTTTCTTTTTTTGTTTTTTTTGGCAGACATACGAGAGATCTTACATACAGAGATGGATAGATGGAGGCAATGCAACATGTCCAAAAACTCAGCAGAAGCTCCAACATTTGACACTTACACCAAATTATGTATTAAGGAGCCTTATTAGTCAGTGGTGTGTGGAGCACAACATTGAGCAGCCAACAGGACTAACTAATGGCAAAATAAAAAAGAGTGATGGATCATTCAGAGATGTTACGGGTGACATAGCAGCCATTGGAGCTCTGGTCCGGAAGCTCTCCAGCCGGTCCATTGAGGAGCGAATAGCAGCTGTTACTGAAATCCGATCACTTTCCAAACGAAGCACTGACAACAGAATACTAATTGCTGAAGCAGGAGCAATTCCAGTTCTGGTCAACCTTTTGACATCAGAAGATGCACTGACACAAGAAAATGCAGTTACATCAATCCTTAACCTCTCTATATATGAGAACAACAAGGGACTTATAATGCTTGCTGGTGCCATCCCATCCATTGTCCAAATCCTAAGAGCTGGAAGCATGGAAGCGAGAGAAAATGCAGCAGCAACCCTTTTTAGCTTGTCGCTTGCGGATGAGAACAAGATAATCATTGGTGCCTCAGGAGCTATCCCTGCTTTGGTAGAATTGCTCCAAAATGGGAGTCCTAGAGGAAAGAAGGATGCAGCAACAGCATTATTCAATTTGTGCATATATCAAGGGAACAAGGGTAGGGCCATTAGAGCAGGGATCATAACAGCATTGTTGAAAATGCTTACTGATTCGAGCAAATCAATGATTGATGAAGCCCTGACAATAATGTCAGTTCTTGCTGGCCACCAAGAGGCAAAGGTTGCTATTGTAAAGGCCAGCACCATACCTGTTTTAATAGACCTTTTGAGGACGGGACTGCCTCGCAACAAAGAGAATGCAGCTGCCATTTTACTTGCCTTGTGCAAGAGGGATACCGAAAACCTGGCCTGTTTAAGTAGACTTGGTGCTGTCATACCTTTGACTGAACTTGCTCGGAGTGGCACAGAAAGGGCTAAAAGGAAGGCTACTTCATTGTTGGAGCATCTTCGAAAGTTGCAGCAGATTTGAATGGTGGAGTTGTGCAAAGAACTTATAATTGGGTATCTTTTTCTTTCCAATTATTTGATATAATTTCCACAGTTTCTTTCTGGGTTTGCAAACTGATCACGTGAGGGTGAGATAAGAAAAAGCCTCATGGTTCAGTGTATTCTTTTCTTGTTTTGTTTTTTCATCAACATCTCTGCAAGAGCGTGTAAAGAAATCAATTGATATATTGTTTCCCCACGAAATTCTTATCAAGGCTTCTGTTTTTCTCTTCAATCTTTTTAGCTCTATTAAAAGCATAACAGTTTATGAGCTTCTGGTCCTTCCTGCTCAAACAGATAAAAAGAAGAGAAAAGTAGAGTTTCGATCTCATTTTTGTAAATAATTTTTATCTACATCAACTTTCTTTTTCAATCGAAAAATGTCAATGGTGGATGGAGAAAGATAAAGGGAATGAGAGGAGATATAATATGATGATAATTAAGAGATCCGCATAATTATAGTCCAAGCATTTTTTTATTGTTTACACAGGAGCTTCAGAGTATTATAACACTTAATTATAAATTGAACCAAACGATAATTGCATCTTACAAAGTTCACCATGTCCGGAATTATGAATTATTTTATTTATAAAAAAAGTACCAAAAATTGAAGCAAACTAATTTGAATTCATTGTGGTAAAGGGAAAAAAAAAAATACTAGTTTGCCTGTTTTAGAGGAATTTTTTTTCTTTTTGGTTAAAATGAAAAAAAAAATTCAACTTTCCTTATTTGCTAAATTACTACATGGAATAGCTAGTTTGACATTGTTTGAACTTTCAACAACCTTCTATTTATTAAAATTCTTTTAGTCAATTAATAAAAAATTGATAGAACTTGATTTTACAGTGTATTTTTTTTTAATTTTCATTTTTATGAATTTATTTAATTAAATTTTTAATTAAATAAATTCATAAAAATAAAAATTAAAAAAAATAACTGTAGAATCAAATTTTATTTATTAATTAATATACTGTAACATCGATTAGATTCGATCTCATGTCATGAAAAAAATTTAATTATTGTTATTATTTAATTAAACTTTTATTTAGCATTCAAATTTGTGATATTTTAAATAAAAGAGGAAGTTTGCTACACATTCAAAATTGAAACTGCTAAGAATTGCATGCCAAAATGTGGAATTCATTTACAAAGGACCGCAAATTAAGATCAATTACGAAAGCATTTGGGATCTGAAAACATTCTTCGGGATAAGTAAGAGTGTGGCCGAAAAAAGGTATACTCCGCTCAATAGTCTCTTACTAAATTTTACTTTTCACCAAAATGGCTTTCCCTTCCAGCATGAAGAGACTAAAATTATATGATTTCAGCTCTAAATAATAAGACTTCTCATTACACCAACATTAAAGAATCAGAACACCAATGAGTGGAGAAACCATCATGATCCAAATATTGATGGAAAAAGATGAACAGCCTCAAAATCTCAAAAACACAACTTACACTGCCATATCAGTTAATAACAGCCTTAATGATTGGCAACTAAACTTCCGACTTTGAGGTTGTCAGCAGCTAACACATATGAGACAGCAGCCAACTGTTCTGGTTTTTCATGTGAGCTCCCTTCCTCAATTTCCTTGTGTTTGCTCATCCCAGTATACATTTTTCTTCTGACTTCCCTACGTGCTTCTCTTTCAGATAGTTTTAGTTCTTTAAAACCCTGTTCAAACTTCTGTTCATCCTCTGGTGAGAAGAATACAACCTCCATTTTCCCAAGTTCCTCATACAGCTTCTCAATCTTGGCTTTCCAGAAGAGGCCAGTTTCTGTATCCATCTTGTGATATGGAGTTTTCAGGAAGTACTCATCAATTCCACCCACCTTGTCAATACAACGGAGGGCATGGGTGGTGACCTTGACTCGAATGTGGCGATCTAGGATATAACTGAAGAGCCGTTTCTCTTGGACATTAGGTTTCCAAGTTCTCCTTGTCCTATCAACACCATCAGAGAAAGAATGAGTTTTATATCGTATTCTTTTTCCTTTATTTCTTTCTTTCTCCCATTCTTCCTATACAATTAAAGGACAGCTTCCTAACACAAAATTGAACATGCAAGAGATTAAATGCAAGATCTGCCCTCAGTTGAGAACATTAAACCTATACTAGATTGATATGCTCCTAGAGTGTATTAAGTCAATTACGGAATGCTAAACTTTTGAAATCTGAATCCATATCCAATCTAACCAAGATAAGCAACTGTGAAAGTGAAATATACCCCCAATCATTCAAGTGTCCATCACAAGTTATTAAATGTCTTATCACAAAGTTATTAAACGTTTAAGACTGACGCATGTACAGGATCCAAGCAGGGTATAGTGATGACCATCAATAAACCACAGCACTGGCAATCGTCAAATGAATTGAGTAGAGAATACCAATACTATGACAATGATAGTTGTTAAATATGAAACATAAGAAAGAAAGTTCAATTAAGATGCTTCATAGCTCAAATTCAATAATGAATAATCACTGAGATTCATTTGAAGAAAATTAAGCCAGTATTATCCCTGCTTGGAGAGGGCACCAGGAAATAGACAATTTATGCAAATGACTGTACTCCAACTACTAACTAAAGTGGATTTTTCACATTTTAACATGCATTTTATGAGTAAACTACTAGGTCTCTGGATTTATGGATCCACTTAGTTTTAGTTTACGAATTCTTTTGAAAACACAAGTTAATCTTTCAAAATATCAAACTTGTTACATATTAGTGGATTAGCAAAATAATTAATGTGCAATGAGTTGATAATACAAAGACTAATTTGTGTATTCAAGAAAATTCAAAAATTAAAGCTAAATGATTCTATAAGAACCAAATTGTTAGTTTACTCTGCATGTTATTCCAATTGCTAGATAAACAAATGGGCCGCCAACAAGTCAGTTATCAATCTTTACGTATTCTACCTTTAGGCGTGGATAACTGATTATGATATTCCTTGCACTCTGAATCCAAGTTTTAATAGCTCTTTGACTCTTATAGCTCATAATTTGGAAAAATGAACCTTATACCACTGAGATAAACCGACCTAAAACGGAATCATATTATTAACAGAAATTCAATAGAATTGATCATGTGAATATAAAATATCCTGGAGTCATTTTGTAAGTATCTTGATTCTTGGCACTTCTATAGTTCTATTCAAATCAATGAGTCCAAGTGGTTCATTTTCTAAGTCAAATTACTAGTAACTAAATCAATGCTGAATTACCTCTAGCTATACACACGCAAGAACTGTGAAGATATATTTTGGTTATTAAAGCGAGAAATGTGAATGTTATACTAATCACCATCAATTAAGAAGTTTGGTTTGCCTACTCTGAAGTTTCAATAAATCTAAATGAAGTCTTACAGAAATTTTTAAAGTTTATAATAGACCACATTTAGTAAAACACAAACGTCAAGTACATTATGCAGGAACGTTCAAAATGAAAAGCAGTAACAATTCGGCATCAATTCCAAATCTGACAAGTTGATATTTCTTTTACAGGAATTATTTCTAGCAATCACATGTCAGTATTGTCACTGACTGTTGTATCAATCCACAATTACTCCAGTATGTCAGCTCTCATCACACTATTAACTCACACGTGTGGCACTTCTAATTTCTACATTCCACAGTCACAGGCATGTTTTTACAGATTATAAGATGCTAATGAATAATGGTATATGTAAATTAGCTAACCACATAAACCTTGTCCAAAAAGGATAAAGGTATGACACCCAGTAATAGGATTTACACAATACCACAGACATCCACCTAGTACACCATTTGACATTACAGAGGAGCTCTTCAACCCCTTCCACTTCTCCCATAAATCTCATCACATAAAATTATATTCAATATTCTATGGAAATAAAGGTAGATTGTGCAGTTGAAATACTTAATGCAAAATCAGTATGAGACGAAACTATCTGAGATTATAACATTCACAGAGCCTTCTTAACTGTTTAGAAGCCAAACCCATTTCAAACAATAATTTAACATATCACAAAGCACCAAAGGTAGCGATAAATCCCTATAGAACCTGCAAAATCTACCTTGCTACCATAGAGCAAGAGCATCAAAATTTCCAAAATATACCCAAAATAGTTCGAAATCAGAAGCATCAAAAGCTAAAAGAAATAGGCACAAGTAATGGGTACAAACTTGTTGCCGCCATCTTCGCTGACACGATTGCCAAACTGGATGTGTCGCCCGGCATAGATACCGCGTTTGGCGCGACCCATGACGACCTTGTTTCTGGGCATGCATTTCTCCAAGGATTCCTTCACTCCCGGTGCTAAATTGTTCTCCCCCACCTTCTTGAGAACTTTCTTCATCATCTCCTTCCCTCTAAAAGCCATTTTCTCTATCGATTTTGCCTTGGAGCTAGCAGAAACCTCGCTAGTACACTATAGGCCTAAGGGCTTTTAAGAGGCAGAACGGCAGTCCTCGGTGCCGTTAAGTAAACTTACAGAATGGCGGCGTTCGAGTATTTTAGATGGGCCCTTTCCGCCACCTTGATAGACTCCATGATGCCTATCTTAAAAGAATAGGTTAATTGCAATTTTAATTTCTGTATTTTTTTTATAATCTGTAATATAAATTTTATTTTTAAAAATTTTAAAAATAAATTAAAATATCACTCTATTAAATTTTTGTTTTGTTTTTAATTTGATATGATAATGTCACATGTATATTATTACATGATTGGGTCTAATCACTTAAAATCAATATATTAATGATAAATTTAATAATATATACATGATATATATATATATATATATATATATATATATATATATATATATATATATATATATATATATAATAAATTAATAATAAAATAAAAGCTAAACTTCACAAAATATTTATTTTAATTTATTTGTTAAAATTAAATAAATTAAATTTATTTACAAATTATATAAAGACTAAATTAATATATTTTAAAAAATAAATTTTAAAGTATTAAATATAAATATAAATGGGGGGTTGGGAGGAAATCATGCACATGTTACTCGCAACTGATACTGTTACCGGAATCAATTTTTATGGCAATATTTTTTACTAAAAAAAAAAAGAAGAAGAACATCTTATATTAAAGTTAATCACATGATTATGAATTTATTATTTAATTTTCTTTATATTTTACAGAAGGGGAATCAATGATAAAAATATAAATGTCTTCCCTTCTCCAAACTTTTGAGTGCTTATATTTGCGTAGATGTGTAAGTATTTAATTTAGATTAGTTTCTCCAGCCAACTATTTATCTTGTTTATTGGATGGGATTTGGTTATTTAAAATTAAGCTTGTTCAAGCTGTAAATTAAAATATACTGATGTAGCAGGCACTAAATGACCTGTGAAAAATTGAAAAAAGAATATAAAAGAAGATTAAATCAGTATGTTTAACAAAAAAAATTGTTTTGTTTTTATAAATTAAAAGTGTTTGATAAATAAATTTATTTGAATAGTTTATAACTTTTTATTATACACTACTTTAATTAACGTATAATTTTTAGTTGATAATTTTTATAATTTTTTTATTTTTATTATTTTATTCAAATTTCAATACTATCTTACTTATAAGATAATATTATTTTTACTATATTCGAATAACATTCAAATTACATACTTTATGATAAATTTTTAAATATTATTAATAGTGACACAAGAAATAAAAATTTAGAGATATCTACTGAGATAAAAGAAATTCGCAACAATATTGTTAATTTATTGTGGGACGTTATATGATATATTTATTTTATATTTTTTGAGATTACATAATAAAATATAATTAATAATAAAAAAATAATAAATTTTATATAAGTATATCATTTTATGTCATTTTATATTTATAAGTTAATTTAATAACTAATTTTATTAAATACTTATAATTCAATAAGTTAACTTAAAAATTTTCAGCTTTTAACTAAAAATTAATTTTTTAATTTTTAACTAACTTTTAAACTTTCAGTTAACTTTTAAATTTTTAACTAATTTATCAGTTATTTTTGTCAAATATAACTTTTATCATGTTATTTTATTAATACATTTATATGTTACGGTGTTTATAAAATTTTTTTATACAAAATTTACATTTTTTTAGCTCAATAATATTTTTTATTTAAAATAAAACAATTAAAGTAGGTTATAATATGAATATCTCTTTTAACCCCTATTTAAAAATTTGTGAATGTGAGGAGAAGTCGATCCTAAAGAAATATTGCCAAAAAAAAAAAGATCCTAAACAAAATTTTTAAAGAATATAGAAATTTTTTTGTAAAAATATTTACATCAGGTAGTTTTTATTATTAGAATTAAATTATTACATTTTATGAGTAATTAATTACTTTTTAAATTAAATATTAAAAAATAATTATTAATCCTAATTATCGCTGAAAATGGTACTTATTTATGGAAATCTCAAAACAAACCATGCCTATCATTTCACCCTCCTTGTTTCAACGTTTCAACGTTTCAAATGAGTTATGGACTCAGAAGGAAAATTACTTGACCCCATTTCTACTTTCTTCTCATTTAGTTCATGCCTTTATCTTATTTTCACATCAGATTCAACTTCAGGCTTTTTCACGCCTCTGCATTCTCAAGCTTTGCTTCAATTCAAGATGCCCCATTCGGGCAACCTCTTCCAATTGCCTATAGGTTCTCTTCACTCTTGCAGGGAATCTCCAAAAGTCTTGTCCATGTTAAGTCCATCCACGCACAGATTATTACGAATTCGGTATTTACTGACCACTTTCTGGCATCGAAACTTGTCAAGGTTTATACTGATTTGGGCCTTCTTAGTAATGCCCGTCAAGTGTTTGATCAAATTTCTCACCCAAAAACCATTCTTTGTAATGCCATGATTGTTGGGTACCTGAGAAACCAGCAATACAAGGAGGTTCTCCAGCTGTTCAAAATGATGGGGTCTTGTAATGTAGAAATTAATAGTTATACATGTAATTTTGCTCTTAAGGCCTGCACTGGCTTGTTGGATAATAAAATGGGTATGGAAATAATTAGGACGGCTGTTGCGGGGGGATTTCATTTAGACCCATATTTTGGCAGTTCAATGATTAATTTTTTGGTGAAATCTGGCAATCTTGATGAAGCACGAAAAGTATTTGATCGAATTCCTGAAAGAGATGTTGTTTGCTGGAATTCAATTATTTGGGGTTATGTGCAGGCTTGCCTCTTTAAGGAGGCAATTCGAATGTTTTTTAAAATGGTAGGTCATGGAATCAGGCCTAGTCCAGTAACTATGGCAAGTTTACTCAAAGCATGTGGAGAAAGTGGACAACTCAAACTTGGAAGATGCGTTCATGGTTCTGTCCTTGCATTAGGGATGGGTGTTGATGTTTTGGTGCTTACTTCGTTGGTTGATATGTATAATAATATGGGAGACACTGAAAGTGCTTGTTGGGTTTTCAACAGCATGCCCAGTAGAAATTTGGTTTCATGGAATGCCATGATTTCAGGGTATGTTCAAAATGGCATGATACATGAATCTTTTTCTCTCTTTCATAGATTAGTCCTTAGTGGTGTCGCGTTTGATTCAGGAACTTTGGTGAGCCTCATTCAGGGCTGTTCTCAAACAGCTAACTTGGAAAGTGGAAAGATACTCCATGCATGTATCATAAGAAAAGGACTTGAATCAAATCTAGTTTTGTCCACTGCAATTGTTGACATGTATTCAAAATGTGGTGCCACAAAGCAGGCAACTACTGTTTTTGGAGGAATGAAAGAAAGGAATGTAATTACTTGGACTACTATGCTGGTGGGTTTATCACAAAATGGCTACGAAGAGGATGCCCTTAAATTATTTTGTCAGATGCAAGAAGAAAATGTGTCTGCCAATTCTGTCACTCTTGTTAGTTTAGTGCATTGCTGTGCCCACATGGGATCTCTCAAGAAAGGTAGAAGCGTCCATGCTCACTTAATCCGGCATGGATATGCATTTGATGCAGTTAATATGTCGGCCTTGATTGATATGTATGCCAAATGTGGTAAAATACGCTCAGCTGAGATAGTATTCAATAATGGATTCCATTTTAAAGATGTTATATTTTGTAACTCTATGATTATGGGTTATGGCATGCATGGTCATGGACATCATGCTATCGGCGTCTACAATAGAATGATGAAGGCCGACCTCAAGCCAAATCAAACCACATTTGTTTCTCTCCTATCTGCTTGCAGTCACTCAGGCCTAGTTGAAGAGGGTAAGACTTTGTTTCATAATATGGAAAGAAAGCATGACATTAAGCCTAGTGAAAAACACTATGCTTGCATTGTGGATCTTCTTGGTCGAGCAGGCTGTCTTGACGAAGCAGAGGCATTGGTGAAACAAATGCCCTTCGAGCCCAGCACTGATGTGCTTGAAGCTTTGCTCAGTGGTTGCCATACCCATAAGAACATCGATATGGGCATACAAATAGCAGATAGATTACTCTCTTTAGAATACTTGAACTCTGGAATTTATGTCATGTTATCGAATATATATGCCAAAGCACGACAATGGGAATCAGTAAATTACATTCGAACCCTGATGAAAATAAGGGGCCTGAAGAAAACACCTGGTTATAGTTTGATTGAAGTAGGAAACCAGGTAAGCACATTTTTTGCTGGTGATGATTCACATCCAAAATGGGCAGATATTTATGAGTTATTAGAAAATCTGAGACTTGAGGTGGAGGCTTGTGGTTATGTGCCTGATACCAGTTGTGTTCTACGTGATGTGGATGAGGCAATGAAGGTGAAGTTGCTGTGGGGACATAGTGAGAGATTGGCAATTGCTTTTGGTCTCTTGAGCACACCATATGGAAGCTTGATTAGGATCACAAAGAATCTTCGTGTTTGTGTTGATTGTCATACTGTTTCCAAATACATATCAAGAATCGTTAAGAGGGAGATCATTGTCAGAGATGCTAATCGCTTTCATCACTTTGTTAATGGGGAATGCTCCTGCAATGATTACTGGTGAAGAGGAGATGCTGAGAAGATGCGTACAAATAGCAAAAATCCAAGCCTTGATAAGGACGTTAATGAATGGGGCTAATGAAACATTATTGCTACCTAATTATTGTTAAGTAAACTATTGTTTTGATCTGCAAAAGAAATGTATTTTTTCAAATTGGGTTTCTAATTTTTTTTTTTTTAATTTTTAAAAAACTGTGCCATCTTAAAAAAAAAAGTCATTACAGACAATTAACAATTTGACTAAATATATGAAATAATTTTCAAAAAATATACCATCCAAAGTTTTAATATTTAAAAATATTTCTTCACACAAGTTAATTTTTAAAAAATATAGAATCATTATAAATTATTTCTGTAATTAATTCCATAACATTTTTCATCTACAAAAGTTGACACGGGACATTATGAGACCATCAAGCAAACAATTGATGTTCACATATTAGTAAATTTAAGAAAAATGCAGTGTTATACACTTTAAAAATATTATGTTTTTCTTAGATTCACTATAACTTATAATATATAAATTTTGTTAGACAAAAGACAAATGAAACTTAATATCCTTTAAAAATTAAGAGTGCATTTGGTTGATCTATTTTTAGTTTTTATTTTCATTAAAAATTAAAAATAGATATAAAAATGCATTTATTTACTGTTTTTTTATTTTTATTTTTAAAAAATATTTTTTAAATTTATGAAAATTTTGAAAACACCAGATAAACGTTTTTAAAATTTTAAATTTTATAGTGCATTACTATGATAGAATTTTCATAATTATTTTAAATTATATACACAATATTTTATTATTTATATAATTATAAAATAATAAAAATAAAAATATAACAATATAACTAAAAAATAATAAAAATACAAATACAAATCAAACGTATTTTAAAAAATATAAAAATTTAAAAATAAAAATTATTTTTAAAAAATAAAAATAAAAAATATTTTCACAAAATAAATGGACTCGAACTTATCCAATATTTTTTACTATTAAAATTTTGGATGGTCAATGGTGCAATTTTCAAGAACCATTTTGCATATTTTGTTTTACAATGTAGTGCAGCACGAGAGATGATTCTCTCTTTATTTTATCATTGTCCTGGTGTGATTTATTAACGCAATTCCGAAATTAAATAAATTTTTTCATTATTTTATTTCAAATTGGGAGCATAACTTTAATACTTCCAAGGCTTTTGATTCGAATCCTTTAGGTGTTATGTTGTCAAGAGTTCACTTCAATTTTAAAACTTGCATTGTACAGTGAAATAGGCTGCCTGTCACGTCAATCATTGATTAATACTAATCACAAAATTCGTTAATATATATACATTTGTAATTATAAATGTATTTTTTTAAAAAAATTATTACTGTAAATAAAAGAGGAACAAAAAAAATAATAGAAAGTAACTTAGAGAGCTAAATAGAAAGGTCTAGATTTGGTCTTAGGTTAAAAAAAAAAGAATGAATTATTATTTTCCTCCAAAAATATTATTTAAAAAAAAATTTAGTTCTTTAAAATTTATTTATTTTATTTCATTTTTTTTAAATATCTCATTTTAATAAATTTAGTTACTTGATTTAAATTAGAATTTAACGACTTTTTAAGTATTTAACAAAAATTAAAGTTTTTTTCATTCAAAATAATAAGGTGATGAAGAAAATTATATTTTTGAATAAATTTTATTAGATAAGATGTGACGTATTAAATTAAATTAGATAATTTTTTTATTGAGTCACATAAATAAATCTACCGACAAAATTAATGTAAAAACTTGTGTTAAAACGGGAATATTACATTTACTTTCTTTAAGACATAATGAAATTATAATAATTTCATGTTTTGTTTTTAAAATTATATAAGACTCTTTTAATATTCATTGTTATATAACAAAATTGTTTGACAGTTAAAACACTATTATTAATTTTATTATAAAATTATAACTATATAATTAAATGATAAAAGTGGATAAATAATGTCATTAAACTTTTCAATTAAAATATGTCACAAGTCTAATAAGAACTCTTATTTGTATTTATAAATTATTTATTAAAAATTTTATTAACAATAAAAATTAAACTTAAACTTTAAAAATAAAATATTTTTATTTTTACCAACCGAACTAATTTTTTTTTACCATTACTATTTTAAATATATGAAATTGTAGTATTTTATAAAAGGTACGAGGCTTTCTAGACTCTTTGAACTCTTCTATTAATTACATCAACTCAAAAAAGGCTGCTAATTAATTAGTTCATATAACTAAGTTTTCAATGGGTTTAGCACTGATTTTTTTATTTAGTTCAAATTATTCTCGTGCGGACTAAATATTAAAACTAGCAAAGTAAAAACCCAGCAGAAGTTGTACCAAATAACTTGAATTAATTAATTTTCGATCAAATGGACCGATGCTTTTAAAAAAATTAAATCCAACTAAGTCACATGGTGCAAATACTATTTTTATTTTAAGGTCGTCAAGGATTGCAATGGATCCAATCTAAACCCGAATCATACCCGACACAGAAACTTAATGAATTATGTGTTTACAACCCGACTCAACAAAACCCACCCACCCGACAAAGTAGGTCAAGTTGGGTTGGGTTGATGAATATTTGGAGAAACTTGACAACACAAAAATAATTTTTTTTTGGTTTAATCAAGTGTTTAATTGACCATTTCAAATATTATTTTTTATTAACTTCGTTAACAAATTTATTTATTTGGTCTAATTAAAAATTTAATTGACCATTAAATACTTATTTAATTTGATCTAATTCGTTGTATTTGATTTAAAATTACAAAGTAAGATGACAAGAAAAATGTTTGAGTAATTATTTAAGATCAAGTAAAATGTAATACTAGATAAACACTTAGTTAATTCAAATAAATCTATTACTATTAACAAGGTTAGTGCGAAAAAACTGAGAAAATGTACACTCTTTTAAGATCAAAGGAGCAATTTACACTTTTTTTAAGAACTAAAACTATAAATTAAATTAATTTGCACTATTTTTTGGGTTAAGGCCTAAGAATAATTTCTTTCTTTTTTTGTGAATTTCATATTTTTTTAGTATGAATAGCATGCCTTCAACGGAATTAAAAATAAATAAATTAATTAAAATTCACATAAATTCGAATCCCACTTTGCACAATTTGAAGGCAAGAGAGATATATTGT
Source organism: Gleditsia sinensis (assembly GCA_037074535.1). Classification (NCBI taxonomy): domain Eukaryota; kingdom Viridiplantae; phylum Streptophyta; class Magnoliopsida; order Fabales; family Fabaceae; genus Gleditsia; species Gleditsia sinensis. Next base: position 13,447,308 of record CM073471.1, read on the forward strand.
TATTTACTTACCCATATTTTTAAAGTAAAATTAATGTACAATAATTTCTAAAGTAATTTTTTTTGGGGTAAAATTGGATGTAATTGCAACATTAATTTGTATATTACATTTCTGTGCCGTGGATTTTGGAGGCTTCCATTGACAAATTTGAAGAAGCAAGAGGAGCTAAAAATGCAAGGACAAGAAGGTTCTCGTGTGAAGTGGAAATTTCCCCATTTGGTCTAATTTCATTTTTGAAAGGCATCGCCTACAATTTAATGACGCGACCATCATTTTGGACCATAATTTTGGATTTTTACTCCTTAAATTAAATCCCAAATCACTATCATAACATACTTTTGGTCTCTAGGCCACCTTTAAAATAAGTTAATAATTTGAATTTTTGTTACTGTATAAATTATTCAGTAAATTTAACAATATATTGTAAATTAATTTTTTTAAATTTCTAAAAATACCAAACTTGTTATACATTAACTCTTTTTTTAAAAAATTCAAATACTAAAACTAAATATTTCTATCAATTCAATTTATTAATTTTTTATGTACTTTAAGAATGACATGTTAAGAAAAATATATATTAAATAATAAATAATATAAATTTATTGTTTTCACTTTGTTATTATATAATTGAAAAGTTGACATTTTGCTAAATTGAATGGTTGGATGGGGCAAAAATATAAGATATTAAATTGAACTATTTGGAAGAATTTGAAGAATGAGAAATTAGGAAAATTTTAAGAAAATTAGAGAAAACATATGAGATTTAAGAATTTTCATTTCAATCAAGAATTTATGGATGGAGCAAAAATTTGTGGATGTTAGATTGAACTATGAGACAAGAATTTTAAAAGTATAGAGCTCAATTGAAAGTAGAAGGTTTGGAAATTTTGAGGAAAAAATTAATAAAATTTAGGGAAATAAAAAGATAAATGAATTTCATTTTGTGATTTAACTTAATTGAAAGATATGATAATATTGTGTTAACAGAATATATAATCTAAATAATGTAAAAAAATAATTTTTTTTATTTATCTCATATTCGAATTTTTTATATATATAAATTTTTAAATATATAAAAAATTAAAATATTTATGTACCAAATAAAGTCAATAATTTTAAATTATTTAATATTACTTGATAAGTCTACTTAAATGCTGAGCTCGTGCTGAATTGATGTTATCCATAAGAGTGAGAAATTTCAGAGTTACTTTATTTGATTTTGGGATATAAATTAGGAGGAATTGAAAAACGTTGGGTTTGAATTTTAATTGAAACGAAAATTATTACCCAGAAAATGGAATCCCCTCGTGCTGAAAATTTGGTGCTTGATTTTTCAAAAGTCCTTTGAATTCCGTGCCGCTATTGCCTTTAATTTCGTCTTGACGGGTTCGGTCCACCCGCACCAACAAGGCCGGAGTCTCATCTTTTCCCCCCAAAAATGGCAGCTTTCTCGGAGCCAATTAAAATTTTATTATATCTTTAGAATATAACATTCTTGGGAAAATTTCTTGGAGCCAATCAAATAATGCGGATTAGTTCACATAATTAAATTTTCAGAAATATAACGTTCTTATGTTTAATTTATCAGTCATATTTTTTGAAATATTTTGTCACATTTTTCAACAATTTTTTTACATATTTATATTCTTATCATTTATAATATTACATATTATTATATTATAACATATTATTTATATTAAATTTTTTAATTTAAATTTTATTGTATAATTTTTTAAAATTTTTTATTTATATTATTTAATATACTTTAAATTTTATAATTATTTATTATAACTTTTTTTAAGTTTTATTTATTTATATTTTATTATTTGCGAGAATACAACATGCTCAAAAATATTTTCTCAAAATCTATACCAGACATAAAAATCTATTATTGTCACATAACATGTTCTAAGTAAATTAGCATCTCTTGATAGACCTACCTATGGCCTGCATAAATTTCTATGCTTAAATATTTAAATATAAGTATTGTGAATTTGACGTAAACTCTTGTTGATAGTTAATCTTTTTAAAAAAAATATCTTAGCGCTAGTGTTTTGTGTAGGATTATACTTAACAATAAGCATTAGTCAAAATAATAAAAAGTTTGAATCTCTTAAACACCTTATTTTAGATTTGAACTTTGAAGCATTGTGTATAAAAAAATATTATTAAAAGAGTATTCTATCTTTGTATTATGTTTAAAAAAATAGACTTATATTTATTTCTTTGTAGACCTAGCTAGCTCTTGAAAATAAATTCAGTACATAGCATTTTTACTTTTTAGAGTGCTCCTTGTAATTTTACTTAACAACACAAGAAAATTAGCAACTGGGTCATCCCGTTGAAGATTGAAGCATGGTTGTTGAATTTCAACAAAAAAATTGAACTGGGACAACGGGTTTTAAAAGTTGGACATCCATTTTTTTATTTTTGGTTTGAGAGCGAAAGGGTTACGCAGTTTAATATTTTCTGATTTTGGAATTTTGTCAAACACTTGTACAGCATTCAAAAAATATTGCCTTCTTTATTGACCAATGACCCCATCTCATCAACCACCACCCATAAAACCCTGTCTCTGTCTCACACCCACCATTACCCATGTAAGCCTTAGCCCGTTGGTTGTTTCTGAGGATTACCCACAACACAAAGTTGTCTCTTTTCATCAACCTCGAAACACCATTTTCTGGGCTGGCTCTCTCTGTCTCTCTCTAGTACCAAACTTACCCAAAATCAGAGCTAGAAATTTTGGTCACTTTTTGATACCAAATGGGGAACAGTTTGGGAGGGAAGAAGACCATAAAGGTAATGAAGATTGATGGAGAGACATTGAAGCTGAAAGCACCAGTAAAAGCAGGAGAACTTCTTAAAGATTATCCAGGTCTTGTTCTGCTGGAATCTGAGGCGGTGAAGCATTTTGGAGTAAGAGCAAAGCCTTTGGATGCAGATAAGGAGTTGGAGCCAAAGAGGCTCTATTTTCTTGTGGAGCTTCCAAAAGGATCAGTTCCGCCAAGAAGGATTCGTTCTGGGATCAACATGAGCGCCAAAGATCGCCTAGAGAACTTAATGCTGACTAGGAGGTCAGCTTCTGACCTTTCAATCATGAAGCAGAGCAGCAATTTGGGTGCACAGAAAGAGGCCAAGCCTGAGGAGGAGGGTTCAGAGAAGAAGAATGGTGGGTTGAAGTTGAAGATAAAGCTTCCAAAGGCCGAGGTGGAGAGGTTGATCAATGAGAGCAAAGATGAGGCTGAAGCAGCTGAGAGAATCATGGGTCTGTACATGGCGGCCACTAGCACCAGCAGAAGCAGAGGGAGGGAGGATGAGGCTGAGGAAAATGGAGAGAAGAGGATGGTGGCGGTGAAGGAGCAGAAGCAAGTGCATGGGAAGGGTGGTGGGAGAGGCAGATTTGGAGACGGTGCCAAGGCACGTGGAGTAAGTTTTCTAAGACTCTTAGACAATGTTCATAGCTTTTAGCATACGAAACTTTCTGATTTTGATCAAATATCAAAATATGAAGCATCATGGTCGTTATAATAGACTTGAGAAAAAAAATTAAATATATCTAATATTTCCGGTGAAAAAAATTAAAATTAAGAATTTATAATTAGAACAAACAGAAAATTATAATTAGAGACAACTAATTATTGTAGATTTTTCTTCCATTCTAGTTATAAATATATCTAATGTTTCTAATTTATTTGATAGCATGGAAGTGTTATACAAAATAAACTTTTTGCATATAAATTTTACTCTCATGGTTTAGAAAGAGTTTCTTAATTTATTCACATTTGTTTTCTCTAGCTATTTACACATTTTTTGTTAAATGAAAGTAATTTAGAGAGACTCCAAATTATATAAATAAATAAAATCAAATATTAACTTATATCGATAATTTGAATTAGTTTTAATCCTATGTCAAATTAGACCTATTGATTTAAGAAAAAAAAATTTGGATAAATTTCGTCTATAAAAGTAAATATACCAAATAAATCATAAAAAATTTGTAATATCTAAATTATTAAATAAAAGTCTATAAATGATTGTATCATCTAACGTTCATTACTTAAAAAATTTGTGGGTTTAAAATGTAGATAAAACATAAATATATTATATTTTGAGTTGAAACTTAACTTTTCAATTAAGAGATTCTTCAGAAACTAACATCAGCGTTAGAAGTTATTTTAACTCAAAAATTTTAAATTTTAAATAAATGTTTGTATTAGCTTCTTGACACTCATGATGTGAACTCAAATAATGCGGAGAAAAACTCTTGCTATGCCAAGCCACGTTAGATGCTATGTCCTTTTCAATTTGTTGGGCTAAGTATAATAGCACTTATCCTTATACTACTTGTAACTTCAACTAAACCATTTCTATATGCTTGGGAGAATCTACAACCACTAAAACAAGTTCTTTGTTTTGGATTTTGCAGAAGAGGGTGAGTTTTATGCCAATCGCTCAAGGAGGAAGACAAATAGCCGTGGCTTCCTAACCATTTTATTTCTCACCAACTAAGGAGCTTTAATGATGCTTAGTTGAATAAGATTAGGGTAAATTAAAAATTCAATATCTAAATTTATAAATCTATTTAGCTTTAATCTCTAAATTTTTTTAAATACACAAGTTAATATCTAAAATTATTAAATTATTGCATATTAGTTATTTTATTAATTTTTAAAAAAATAAACGTGCAATGAGTTTAATATTTTTATATATTAAATTGTGTATTTAAAAGAATTCCAAAATTAAAGTTAACTAAATTTATAAATTTAGAGATTAAATTATTAATTTACTCAATATGATTATAAAGAGAGTGATGCTATTTAATTTCATGCTATTCTTAGATCATAACTTCACAGTTTGTAATTAATTGTAAGTTTAGATGTTATGTAAATAGCGGACTCATTATTTAATAATAATTATACGTTGGAGAAAATATATTGCCTTGTTATATTAGTGTAATGAGGAGACACTATGAATTGACTGAATATTTATTTTGTTTCTTTCCAATCAATTATGTGCTTCTATTTAATAATTTATTAATTTTTGTTTCAAATTAGAAGTAAATAATTAACCAGTTAATTGGTTGAGTGGTTTCAATATCTTCAAAGTCATAAATTTAAATTTAAATTTCAGTTAAAATGAAATAAATTTTACAAAAAAATATTAGAAAGAAATAACCCTTACAAAATAAACGAGGAAGCTGGGAAATTACTGAGAAAATAAAGTTTTAAAGTGTACGGTAAACTTTGAAATTTAAAACATATAATAAATTGCGGTTGAATTTGACATTGAATACACATTTATTTTTATTATTTTTTAACATATAAGTTCAGTTTTTTATATTTTAAAAATATATAATTACTTAGTCTTTCTTAAAGTCATGCATATCATAATTGTGAATTTAAAATGTTAAAAGTCAATGAAAACATTAAATCCTATTATTTAATGCTTGAAACACTTTTAATTAACATTATTTAAAACTCTAATAAATTATTCTTAAATTTAAACAATAGACATGACTTTAGTATCTCCATAAATTAACCACTAGCTAAGTGTCATTTTATTATGTGATTAAAATGATAATGTATTATTAAAATATATATATATATATATATATATATATATATATATATATATATATTTAAAATAAAAGAGAATAAGTTCATGAAAAATTAAAATATTTTATTTTAATAATTTATATAATAATAATAATAAAATTTTATTAAGTGATATCAATTATATAAATTAAATAACGTTACAATAATTTATTATATACATAATAAAATTAATAATATATAATATATAAAATTTATTATTTTAATTTTTTTTTATTAACAGATATTTATATAAATTTTAGATCATTAGGTTAAATTGAAAAATTAGTGAACTAACAGTTTAGTTCAGTTTAACATTTAAAACTACTTAACAAAGAACTCATGAACCACTTAAAAAAACTAAAAATCAGAGGCCAAAAATCAATGAAGTAAAACCGTTTGAACATGTTTTTTTTTTTTGTCATTATATTAATGAAAACTATACATATATTTTAACATTTTGATATATTTATTTAAAATATATATTATATATATTTTATTATCAATTGGACTTTAGTTTAATTACAGTTGGATCAGAATCAATTTCGAAAATATTAATTTAAATTGTTGGAACAAGCTATCACATGTGTTTGTATCGATCGTTAATAACAACGTTGCACAGCCAAATTGGGTTTGGAAACATCAAATTCAAAATATGGTTGCGATTTTGCATCTTCTGGAAAAGAAGGGAAAAAGTAAAAGCCATAAGAAAATGGTGTTGAGAGCAGAAGGGTTCGTGTGGAAGTCAATTTAGTAGGCTCTTTTAAGACTCGACGTTCACATGGAGAAAAGTTGATCAAAGAAAATTCCCCTCGCTTTCCTCATCCCACAGCGCATGTGCTCTTGATCCTCCCCTTCAAAATCCACATGCTTCCTTCAGCCAAGAGGAAACTCCACTTATTCAAGCAAACAACACCACCGCCTTAAAAGGCACTCACCGCCTTAAAAGTTTCTGTTCAATCATAAAATTGTCAATAAAATTTATACTTTGTATATTTTTTCTTTTAAAATTTTATAATTAATCATAAATAACATAGAGTGAATGTAATTTTAATTTATTTTACTTTGAAATTAGAATCTATTTTACATTTATAAAAATTATACTTACACTATCTCAAATTTTTTTAAAAAGTAATTTTTTTTAAATTTTAAAAAATTACCCTTACACCCCTTCTAATTTCAATTTATAAAAAAATTTCAATCCAATCATAAAATTGTCAATAAAGCTTATACTTTGTATATTTTTTTCTTTTAAAAACTCATAAATAATATAATTTAATATTATATAAATTATCAAAAGATTAAATTAATATTTATAAAAATTTAATATAAAAGAAGTTAATGTAATTTTTTTAAAATATTTGATAGAGTGAATGTAATTCTTGTTTCAATTTGAAATTAGAGAAAGTGTGAGTGTACTTTTTTTAAATTTAAAAAAATATGAATGTAATTTTTTTTCACCTTTTATACCTGCACCCCAAACACCCAATATTTGAAAAACATGAAATATTCGAAAATTCATAAATAAAAAAAATAGAATAATAGGTATTAGATAATAAGTATTGAATATTTGGATAGAAACATTTCTTTACAAAATTCATTTTATGACATTTTTTAAATTAACAATAAAACATCAATCTAACATAGAAAAAAAAAAGATATAAATATAATTAATGATATATAACATTTTTATCTATAATCATTTTAATTATTATATATTATATACAAATATTGACATTGAATATGTGATATTCTCTAATTGGTCATTAATGTTGGATGGATATCAAATATAAGACTAAATTCGACCAATTCGGATATTTAACTTCAATATCCAAATATGATCCTTATCAATATCCATTATTAATCAAATATCAGAGTATTTATTTAGTCAAATATTGTTTTATATCCATAATACCAGCTCAAATGGTTTGAGACACAAGAGTGTATTGAGGGAATCTTCACAATTTTGGTGTCAAGCTCTTGTTTAAGTTATCACTGTCATACAAAATAAAAAAAGGACTAGGTCAAAAACTCTGCCTGTGCATGTATGAACAATTGTATGCCACCACCTTCCTTATTAACCAATCAATGCACTGTCTGTGTTAAGAATAAATGTAGTAATACATTTCTTCTCTCTCTCATTTCATGAAGACCACTGATCAGGTAGAGTGAGAAAGTAGGTAGTCATAGCCTTCCTGAATCTTTTCTTGTACTGTTTGGGAGAAACTATGGTGGGAGCAGCGTTCTTTGGACCACCTAGTATCCCAGATGCCTTCACCCATGTCTCCAAATGCTTGTCCCAGGTATATTGTCTCATAAAATCAATGATGCCCAAAACCAGTTCCTTTCGTTCATCATCCACCCCAACCAGCAATGAATAATCCATGACGTCAACAGACTGGACAACAATTGAAGAATGTGAATCACAACATTAAAAAAAGACAGGATTTGTAAGTGTTTGCTATCAGGTTCTTCAGCAGATACATTACATGCTATCAGGGGCAGAATTGTAAAAATGTCCACATGTTATGTTTCCATTGAAGAGTCTGATAACAAAACCCAAGAAATTTTATCTAAGTCATATCCTTTCTAGAAATGTGGACTATGATGTGGTCAAACAAGAAGATAATTATGAGTGAGCAAAATCTGATTGCAGTATAATATAGTATATAAGTTTATCTTGGACAAAACTTAAGTGTAATTTTCCAAGTGTTTGCTATCATGTTCTGTAATAAAAATATAACACCAACATTTTTCTCAACTCAACATCATATTTCTCCTCATGATGTGTTTTTATTAGGTAACCTGATAGGAAACACCTAAAGAACTTAAGTTTTGTCCAAGTTCTCTATTAAAAATATAACACATGGACATCTTTCACAACTCAGTAACATAATTGACTCTTAAAAAAGATTCTTCACAAGTTATGTTTTTATTGGAAAACTTAATAGCGAACAACTAAAGAACTTCTCCTAAGTTTTCTCCATTTATCTCTAACCCCCAAGCAAATTATCAGCATCATTAGTTGTATTGATGGTTGAAGGCAAAATTCTCAATAATTCATTTACTAGAACCTGGAATAATGTTACTGGTGATATGAACCATGAGGGAGGACATAGGTTAAGGAATAAACTCTCAGAAACCCCAGAAAACACTATAGGCATAAGCTACTAAACTATAATCCTAAATTCCAAGTACAAAAACGCTAGAAGTATGCGCCCTGAAGAATTTAATGGTTATCTAGAAGTAAAAATGAACCTTACCGCCAGAAAGGATGTATCATTCCATACAGCTCTCTCAAGGTTTCTCTTGGCCTTGCTCCCAAGAAATATGGGTTTCGTTCGTAAAGCTTCTAACAAATTCATGTCTAACATTACTTTATTTGTCCCAGTTGTATCTGGATTGTATCTGGATCTTTCTGAGCCCTTGAGATCATATACTCTTGCTATGTTTCTATTATAAAAGAGATTCTCCATTACCATCAGATCTATTTTTGTTTCCTTTCCACCTTTCGGGTATTTGACAGTGACCTGTCACCAACAAAATAAAGAGATTTTATACCTCAAGTTCACAATCATATATAGGTATCTAGACTCCAGAGCATGTATACCAAGCCATTGAATAAAGCTTCACCTGATAAATACCAAGAATTTTGGCAAGGCAAGTTGGACTTCCAGAGTTAATGGAATCTGTCAGGTACTTAAAATACTGAGGTGCAAATTCTTCGAAGGAATCCAATTCTGTCTTCGGGACTTGTTTGATGATAAATCTTTCATCCAAAGACTTGGCAAAATATACATTGCTTTTGCCTCCTTGCGCACTCCATCCCCTACAACGGCTCAAGGATCGTACAAAATCAACTTCATTTGGGCAGCACTTTTTTCTAAGTGAGTCAAACTGCTTCGCAAAATAACAAGTGACAGAAAAATTCACTTTCCCTCCAGCACCCAAGGAATCATCACCAAAAGAAATTCGTAAGTGTAAAGATTTTTTGGAGTCTGTGAGAAGTGTACCAGTAGAAGATGGAGCATCTTCAGACCCATAATTACCATAATGGATATAATCCAAGTCCAGTGAGCCCCAGGCTGAAAAGGTGGAAGCAGCTAAATCTTGTCTGTTTTTCTCAAGAGCAATACAGCTTCGATCATGCAGATCCACCTTATCAGTAACCCAGTCTTCATATTCCTTAGAACAAATAGCATAGGATATTATACTAGAATAATCATTATCATAAACAGCAATAACTCTTTCACCATGATGAGTTCGGGAAAGCAGCAACCGAACACCTTCAGCCATGCAAGACGCAGATGTGATGAATGATGGTGTGGCGCTCAGTATAAGATTCAGCTTCTGTGCCTCCCATGGCATCATTTGGAAGTGAGTCTGCAAAACATTAGAGACAGGATCTCTAACCATACTCCTGTAGTCTCCAGAAGCATGAAAAGATGTTGATAAATGTAATGAGGAGGTCAAGCTTTTCCTGATCTTTTCCTGAACTCTTAATGCTGAATCAAAAGAATGAACTCTCACTGGTTGTGTCAAGCTTCTTAAAGAAGGGTTATCATTTTGATTAAATGGTTTTACACATTCAGCTTGGGGACCATCCACTTGAGACATACGAAGAGATTCAATGCTCGTAGAAGGTTGATCAGTTCCAGTCCATGCAGAATCTATTCTCGCAGAAAGATTGGATTCACGTAAAGGTAAACTCTCGGATAATGTTTTGTTGGGAACAAATTCACCATCTGAATTTACTTCCTCACTGTCAGGATGACACAATGTACAAGGTTCAGGAGCACAAGGTTTGAGGGGCTCATCCAGCTGTCTGAGCAGAAGACTTTCAGAACGTTCCTGCAATTTCAAAGGTTCTGGTTTATTTGGCAGAAGCCCACTGTCAAAATTGCAAAATTGAATCAATTCTTAATCATTTTACCTCTGCACAAGACTTATTTTCTTCTTTAACCTTGGAAATAGAACTCCTTTTAATAAGGGAGTCCAAGGAGTGAAGCCGGTGATCCCAAATATGTGAACTAATGAAAAGGGAACGTCTCAAGCGATTTAGTTCAAGAATGTCTAAATTCATCTGCCCTGGTTGTGGGGTCTCCATAATGGCTGATTGTAGCAAACTCTGTACACACACATAGAAAAGAAAAAGAGGAGAAAAAGTTAGATCTAAAGATAAAGATATGCATCACTAAAATAAGCACATATACCACTTGCACTCTACAAGGTTCAATGGACTGAAAACCCTGATATAACATGTATATCAAATTTAATTTTTTGTTAGCTCACTTGACAATCATTTTTTTCCTTTTTAAGCAAATCTTTCAGCTCCGTTATGTGGTTATGAATGCCACATGTATCTGAAAGCTCATTTCTTAAACCAGGAAATGGAAGCTTTTTTTCAAAGCCTTCAAGCACATCTGATATCTCCCGGTACAAGGTCTCCAATTTACTCAAAAGCTGTAGAAGAAAATAAGTTAAATTAAATTTTGATATCAAGAAGCAGAAAAAATAAACCTACAACATACATACAAAATTATACAGCATTATGTTAACAAATTTAAAGCAAATATGAGAAGTATCTTAAGGGTACCTCCCCAGACTCCTTTCTAATCCACTCCTCCTGAATCTGACCAAATTCCAGCACTAATGGTGGTAAATGGACGGAGAGAATATCGATAGGGGAATACCGGAAGAAAGCAACCATGCTTCCAAACCTGTTACATCAGGTTATTTATCAACTTTCAAGTGTTAATAAGTTGCATAAAACAGAGTAATCAATAATGGATTCCTAGTTTGAGTGCTTTACCCATAAAACCTGAGGCAGTCCCTTTGCAAAGAATGGCCACAGGTTGCTACTCGATTTGCAGTTGCATGGTTTGAAAAACTTAGTTCCAAGAACTTTCCAAAAGATAATCCCCAGGCAGCATCTGACATAACCACTCTTCGAGTTGCAGGTGGAACTCCATCCACATGAGGACACCTCAAGCAGCGGTGCCACATCCAAATCTTACCATCTCTTTCTCCTGGTAACTTCACAGAGGGAAGGCGCCTAACATTGATTGTAAGATTTCCTTGCTGGTGTGTAAAACATAGGACATGGGCCTCCACTGGTTCTTTACAAGACCGACAGCAAGATGTCTGAGGAAAATAAAAAATCTACTTATCAATTTCACTTCAGAATTAAGAGGTGCCCAGAACACATCAAAACAAACACGAGTTACCTGATCAAACAGGTCATCACGAAGATACCTCCCAAGTGGCTTATCAAAAGAGCCATAGAACTTTATCCGCAGCAACCTAGACTGTTCACATACTGTTCCCTTTGATACACAGCGACTAGAAAAGTACACCAATATGTTCTGATGACTATCAGTGGCAGAAAAGTATTCACTGGAAAGTTCATCCTCATTAATATCATCTTTTACTGATTCAGTAATTTCACCATGCCGCCTCTCCTCTTGAATCATGGATTCTTGTGAGTATGATAGCAAATGGTCTGATTCATTGCGTTGATAAGAATAACCTGATTCTACCGTCAAATTAGATGTTAAATCGATATGGCATGTACCAGAGAGTATGTTCTCCATTCTATAATCCATGGTGCGTGTATAAGGAAAACTGAGGTCAGCAAGATGCTCCGATGCTGATTTCAAACCTCCAAACTTTGACCCAAGATCCACTAATTCATCCACTCTAGCCATAGCATCAGCCTCCAATGGGCACATGGTTTGAGTAAGGGTGTTGGACATTATAGAGATATTAGTGTCATCTGTTGCCCTATCTGGCATAGCAATTGAATGTTTTAATCTCATTTTAGGAAGGGTAGCACCCTCGTCGGCAAGGAAAGATGTCTCAAGAGATAAATGATAGGCTGCAAAAACCGCATATTGAACAACATGTTTAATTTTCTTTAGTTCTTCACGGCATGCACCCTTCAGCAAGACCTACAATAAAATGAAAATTAGAGAATAATGATCGGCTTCACACATCCTACCCTGTCAATACATCATATCAAAGTGTAGCTTACTGGATTTTTGAAGAGAAGCATATAAGAGAAATCACTGCAGATAATCCATGATAATGATTTTAAAAATTGAGAACACAAAAAAGAAAGAGGGAAATTACCGTGCAACCCAAACGCCTTGGACAACCCTCTAAAAACATTAGAGTTTTGGATGGCTTTTTGTTAAACTGATTGGAAGTCTCATGATCTTCTACCATTCTGTCTAACCGGAACAGTTCACAGTGCCCCAAACGTGCTGTAGATAAACTATCCACCGATGGAGTAATAAGGGCACCAGTGCATCGGCCTATACGCTCTAGCAATGGCCTTTTAACATTCAATACCAATGAGATTTCCTTTGCCAGCAGATATTCCAGGGCACGTGAAGCTACAGTTTTTTCTACCAGCAAAACATTTGGTCGAAGAGCCTCAATTTTCGAAATAATTATCTTCAAATGATCATTTTCCTGCCAATTTTACAAAAATCAGAAATTTTCTCCACAAAAATCAATTTATCCGTAAGACACCAAACCCATCAGTGAATCAAGAAGGCACCTGCTGCAACAACGTATCAAAAGAAGCCAGTTGGTTTGGAACTTTCTGATATTCCAGTGCCCCTCCTAAAAGAAGCAATCTAGGCTTTTTGTATTGTGAGGTCATGCGCTTATGCTTTATATTTTTTGTGCAAACTACTCCTTTAATAAGGGTGCTGCAAACACAAAAGTTCATAATTTAATAAATAATCACAAAGAACTGCACAGAAAAATGGTGTATATCCACAAGGTAAAGAGGCAACGTTTGAATTTCATTATACCTCTCATTTGGACTTCCAGATGCTATACATTTAACCTTTACATAATTGCCAGGATCCATGCTGCCTCCTTTGCTAGTATCTGGTCTCACAAAGGTAGCAGCTTGCCATGCTATTGTTGCTACTATATCAAGCCATTCCTCAGAACCATCTTCCTTACCCACTTTGATACCCTCTCCCTGTAGAAGCTGTAAAACAAGAGCTCTAAAATGACCCTGTATGACAGCTTTCAGAGGTTCTTTGTTTCCCTCGTCATGTTTCTCTTTTGCAGAAAATATATTAGACAGACTGCTGCTGGATGAGAACAAGGCGCCTGAATCACCAATATCATCATCTTCATCGTCATATGCAAAGAAATTACCTTCTTCATCATCATTTTCATCATCAGGTGGAGGGGGAAACCAGATAAGACCACTGTTTTCAAAATCCAATGGCCTCTGTGAACTATCGTTCTGGTTCCGGAAAATCAACAAGTCATCAGAAAAATAATCAGTATCATAAACATCCTCAGTCCCTTGTTCAGGCTTTCCTAAAACAGCCTTAGTTTGTTGAACAAAGGGACCATCATACTGAGAGATGGGGCTCCTCTCTTGTCCCTGCTGTACAGGAAGCCCAACCCGACAGGAAGTAAAATCAATCCTAGAGGGGCTCTCAGAAGGACTTGACCCCACAGACTTAAAGCTGTAAGTCTCGTGTCTAGCACTAACACTACTTGAATCTATATCTGAATCATTATGGCAATATGTACTTGATAGGCTGAAAAGGTGCTTCCCATAATCGTCTGTCCCATCTTCATCGCTCCTACATTGATACAAATGGTTTCGGTAATGTATACAAAGATTGTGGCAGGAGGGGGAACTTATATTGAATTATGCAATTATGTCTTTCTTAATCACTTCAGTATCATTTAAAAAAGAAAACTGGTTTATTAATTATGGCAATGATTATTAATTCCAATTGCAGTTATCACTTAACAAATCACATCATTTGATGCAATTTTCTATATGAAGTTCCAAAAGGAATAAATAAAGACATGTAACCATCATCTAATTAAGATCAAATTGTGATTACCTGCCGGCAGATCGATGAGTTGACACTGGAGATGGGAGAGCACCAGATGAGTTCATACTCCTCTTAATCATGCTATGATGATAATACCCATTATCTTGGTCTTGAAAATACCGTTCAAAGTGATTTCTTTGATTCAATTCACTATTCAGTGGAGAACTAATTCTTTCACTTTGAACACTATAGCATGGTGATGGTGGCTCAGGACTTTGTCTGGGACTCTCTTGAGGAGAGGCTGAAGGATGTACTTTCTCAATACACTTCCTCTGACCTTCATGCTTCATGTTGTCGTCTGAACAGAACTTGCAAGAACTTACAGATTGAAGATCAGGAAGATCACAGCCTCGTATACATTTCCCACACAACCAACGGCCACAACTTTTACAATTGTATTTGTTGGATATTTCATTAAAGTTTCTATTACACTCACAACACATTTTGCTGCTGCTGCTATCGAGCATATCAATTTTGTCTGATAAATCTGGTAAATCACTTCCTCCCCAAGAAACCCAAGACCTCACTTTTTCTATTAGATCTAGTAATGAACTATCAGGTATTCCCATAACATGTAAAGACCCAACAGAGAATTCAGTCAGGACCTTCAAACAAAAAAATTGTATAATCTCCTCTTTCTTCTCCTCCTCCTAACCTCAGTATAGGACTTTTTCTTTCACAAAACCAAAAGAAACAAAAAAATATCCATCCTTTGGCAGGGGAATACTAATTACTTGAAGTGTCTAAAAATGAAAAAAAAAAAAATAAGCAAAGCAAAATGACAGAAATCCACGATAAAATTGGGGACGGCTGGGATTCTCTAACTCAGATTTCTATTTCTTTTTTTTTTTCTTTCTCTCTCTCTCTTTTTTTTTCCTTTTTGGCGATAGTGAATAGACCTAAAAATAGAAGCAAATCAAATCCTCCCGGAATCAAATAATACCAAAGGAGGAATCAACAGCTATAACGATGAACAACAACCAAGACTCACCAATCTAACAATATTTACACCAAAATCCTACCACAATAACTAAACCCACGAAACAATTTTCAATATTACAACAACAAAGAAATGGAATTTCCCGAATGGTAACGACCCCACTAACTAGCCGATCCCTGAATTATCAAGAAAGCATTCAGAAACCCATTCAAGCATTACCCCAATGATCAAAACTAAGGAAGACCCTAAGATTTATCTTTTTGTATGAAGTAAAAGTAAGTCTTTAATCCTCAAACCCAGAAGGAGAACAAGAAAAAAAAAACAAGAAGAAGAAGAAGAATCAGTAGTTCCCGGTTACAAGAGAGAAACAATGGAAAGAAGGAAGAAACTTTAATCGGTGGGAAGAATGAGAATCAAAAGGAGAAAGAGAAGAAGTACGAAGAAGGTTCCCTTTCTACCGGAGTCAGCTCGCATCTCAAACAATACTTCCTTCTTACCCATCTTTCCCGGCCGCACTGCTTCCCTTTTTATTTTATTTTTCTTTTCTTTTCTTTTTTCTTTTCCTTTCCTGTCACACCCACTCTTCTCTCACCTTATTATTATATAATTGATTTTATTTTTTATTTTCTTTTAAAAATTTTAAAATAAAGAGGCTGATATATTCTAAAACAAAAATATATCATAAATTTTAACCATAATTTACAAAAATACTTATAGATATATTTTATAAATAAAATATTTTGATTTTTATTAATTTTATAAAAGAGCGCCTACTCTCTTCTATTTTTTTAATATTAAATGATTCTTTGTCAGTTGTTATTAAATATATAATAAAATATTAGTTTATTTTAATGTTAAAACTAACAATCTCTCTCCCTAATCCCTATTGGTCATCATAGCATGCTTAGTTAATATTTTTTTTTTTTAATGTTTGGTTCTATCTTCAAACTCACTGTTCATTGGTCAGCATCTGTGGATAGACCACAAATAGCACTTGTTTTTTTCACTTTTAAAATTAATATGATTTTATTTTATTAAATTTGTTTTTTAACCATTGTCTTTTTCCTATTCTCATTTTAAATTATAAACTTCTTGTTAAATAGAAATTTATATATGGAGTGGCAGGAACATTAATTGTTCAAGGGATAGGTGTAAGTGATAAATTTTGTTAGGTATGATAAATGGGTCAATAGACATATAAAATAAATTCTCTGTTTTCATTAATATTTCACACATTCAATTTGTATAATTTGATTTTTTTTATACAAAAATTGTATTTATATAATTAAAATTTGTCACCATTTTTTTTACATTTAATTATATCCCAATTTCATCTTGTCTCACTTAAACCGTTTTTAGACCCCACTTAAATATAAATATTACCATATTTAAAATATGAAATTTGAAAAAATTATGTAGCTAAAATTATTCATTATTATTATAATTTAGCATATAAATCCAATAATTTCTTATGTGATCTATTTATTCATATTTATTGACTTGGTTGCATTTGATTGGCAGATTACACAAATAAACTTCTCTATAAAATCAATGATACTTTAAAATATAATTCAACTTGGACAATAAGTTACATTTATGAAATTATTTTTGGGATACTTTTTTTAATAGTCATACCCCTTCAAGGTTTTAAAAAAAACTATATCAATCTTCTTTAATTTTAAATTTTTTAGATATTAATTTGATCTTTTGATAATTTAATATTGCATAAAATTATATTACTATAAATTTAAAAAAATATATAAAATAAAAATTTTGTATAAATTAAAATTAGAGAAATCATGAATTTAGGTTTTAAAAATCTAAAAAAAAAGGTAAATGTAAATTACACTTCAATTAAATATGAATTTGAACCAAAAATTTAGAAGAGATTAAAATTTAAATTTAATCACATACTAAATTTGTGAAGAATTTATAGAGAATAATTTTGTGATAGTTCATTTAAAAAAACATTATTTAAATGAAAAAAATAAAATAAAAGAGAGAGAGAGAGAGTCATCGAAGGTAACTTACACCGGTCAATAAAATGCGTGTAAAGCACGCTCCCTGGACAAAGAAATGGAGACACGGGCTCTCTACGCGGGGGGCAGGTCAGGTAAAAGTAGGTCCATTAAGACGACCCGATCCACGGGAACTTCTAGACATTTGAAAGTCTGACTCTGACCCCTAATATCCAGATTGAGACTCTTTGATGGCTATGTTGACGTGGAGAATCAAGCAAAAGTGCTCCCAAAATTGTGCAAACACAAGGCGATAGATTTTTCCTTCGGTAGATTTTTTTGGGATAAAATTTTGGTGCCAATTTTAAAATATTCATTATCAGATTTCATAATAAAAATATAAAATAAAAACAATTTTTATAGTTTACTATGATTATTTTTTAAAAATATTTATTTACTTTCATATTTTTATAGTAAATATCACTAAATTTAAACTTATTTAACTACAAATTTGTGAGTTTTTTTTATTTTATTTCAAGGGAGTGTTCTAATGGGGAGCATAATCCAAAAGGGAAGGAGAGATGGAAGAATCAAATTAAGAGTATTGGTTAATTTAATAGGGTTTTTATTGAAATTACTCATACTTGTGTTTAGGGGGAGTTCCATTTGAATTAATTTTTTTTGATTAATTTAATGGGTTTTTTTAATTAAATCTAATTTCGGGTTTGGTTTTTTATTTTATTTAATTTAAGAAATCAGTTAAAATAAAAAAATTTAAATTAATAAAAATATTAAGCTTGTGAATTGATTTATGATAACATTTACTTTTTATAAAATAGAAAAAGTCTCATGTTTTTCAATATTACAACCCAACCTTGGAATTTCTTTTATTTAATTTCAAAATTATTAAAATTATATTTAAAATTTAAATTCAAGCTCATAACTTTGAAATAACCAATCTTCATTATCATCTTTTTGATATAAAAAAAATCTAAAACCAATTGGATAAAAAAAAACAGAATTGAATGAACTCTCCTAACATTTTAATATTTGAAATTAGAAGAATTCAAAATATTTTTTTTAAATATGATAAAAAAAATATTTTTGAATAAGTTTATAAATTAATAAAAATTAAATTTATTTATAAAAAATTTTAAAAGTGCATAATATTCATAAATAGATTGATTGAGGTGAAGGATTTGAATTTGAAGAGATTGTTGGGTTCGTAAGATACCAAAGCCAATTGGGAAAAAGGTGATTTGGTGAGGTTGAATGTGTCGCTCTTAAGCAAGCAACTGAAAAGAAAGGCTACGTTTTTCACAATTTTATATAATTAATTAATATACAAATATATTAAAATTTCTTGCACTCCACTCAAAAATTCTCATTAAAATATTTGTGTTATGCAAATAGTCAAAAGTTATGGCGTTTCAAATAAATAATATTAAAAATCAACCCAAAAGATTAATATTGTACTATTACATGAATTTTAACTATATTATTTTTATTTCAGTCAAATTGTAAAAATATTTTTATAGAAATTGATTATATGTAGTTGACCAGACTAGGAAAATAAATTAATTATGGTAATAATACTAATAATAATAATAATAACAACAACAACATAATTTAATTATCAAGCTTTGTTGAAATCCCACGTTGACTGGATATTGAAAGAATATGTTATTTATAAGTAAAGGCAAGCATCCCTCTCTTGACTCGAGTTTTGGGAGTGGAGTTAGGCCCAAATATTTCTAATATGGTATCAGAGTCTACTTCAGTTTCAATGTGATCCACCCGCAGATGTTCATGCCTGCAAACTTCACGCTCCAGATGTTCATTCTTGAGTGTGAGGGGAGTGTGTTGAAGTTCCACATTGGTTGGATATTAAAAAAATATGCTATTTATAAGTAAAGGCAATCCTTCCTCTCTTAATTCGAATTTTGGGAGTGGAATTAAGCTCAAATATTTCTAATAAGCTTTGGTAAATTCTCTAACCATAACCAGAATATTAATCTCTGAATAAAAAAGACTTAAGATTTCTAAACAAATATTGCAGCTTCCTTGCTTTTTTCGGTTAAATTATTTTATTTAAAAAAATTGACATGCATGCGCGATTAATTAATTATATCTATATAAAAAAAAGACCCCATCAATTTATGAAACAATTAAAAAATGGATATCCAAAAAATAATGTAAGCATTGGAATATTCTCGGTGTGCTAAATATAAAAAGATTAATTTATGTATGGAGAAGGGACGATGGATGGATGGAGAACAATTTTCAAGAGCGCGCGCGTGTTTTCTATAATTCGATGTGAAATTTAACATTTTTTATATACTAAGATGAGCCTTTCTCTCGACCAAGCAATGCTGCAACGCTTGGTTTAAGCTGTCGCTATAATAATTTTATTTTTTTCTCTTATCCTTTTTTTTTTTTGTTTTGTTTTGTTAACAATCTTTCTTATTTTGTTTGAAAGTATTTAGTTTTTTCACAATAAGGGTTTGGTCCATAATGATAAAATTTTTGAAAATTTGTAGTTTTCTTCACAAAACTCTCAACAATATTAATGGCTCGAAAAGAAAAAAAAAATTATTAAAAAATTTATACGTGGCTTTTCTTTCTATATAATCTATTCATAATTTGATTTTTGTGATGAAACTATTTATTTCTTCTAAATTTTTATTTTTTATTTTTGTCTTCTAAGCAATCACTTACTCTTTAACCTTTTCTATAATATTTTTGCAAGGATGATTACGTTTTTTTTTTAAATATTTACTGTGATCATTTTCCTAGTGAAATGGATTTATGTGAGATCAAATCTAAAATGTAAGTTCATTTTAATTTTTAAAATATATAATTAAAATTAAACCAAAGTAATTTTTTAAAAAAATTCAGCAATTTTATCCATATATATATACGTGCATGAGTTTTATATATATTATTAAAATAACTTTTTTGGCACAAATTATTAAAAATTTATCCAATCCTAATTAACTATGCTAAGTTTTTTGTGTGAGGCAGTGAAGAATCTCCTTTGTAAACTCCTATTACTGGCATAGATGGCCTTTCTTTTAACTGACAAAAAAGATTAATTAAGTTTAATGTGCGTCCGAACACCACTTACAAAATTTACACGAAAATTTCATTTTATTATTTTTATTTTTTATCTTTAATTATATTTTTTGTCTTAAGTTATGAAGTTAATTTTGCGATTAATTTGTTAATTTATTTATCATATTACACTTTGTATTTTACTGTATAAATTATACATTAACTTTAATAATAATTATATAACATTATCAAAATATATTTCATTTTATATTTTTTTATGAAAATAATGTTTTAGTAATTTTATAAAAATACTGTTAAAGTTAATATTTAATGTAGATGTTAAGTGAACAAGTGCAATAAAGCAAATATATTGGGGAGTTAATTATAAAAATATATAATTTTTTCAAAATTTATCAAATAAAAAGGAAATGATCAAGATGAAAAGCTTTTTTTTTTTTTTTAATAAAAGACAAAATTTAGTTCAAAAAATAAATAAATAAATAAATAAATAAATTTCATATCTATTGAAATGAAAATAAATCGAAAGAAACACAAAACAAGAAAGACTTAAAAACTCTATTAAGGACAAACAGTTTGTTTTGATCTATCAATAAAGATAGATTGAAAGATTAAAATAAATGGAAAGACTTATTAACACTACAAAAGAACAAAAAAAAAAAGACTTATTAGCACGACTTCAATAGCTTGAGCACTATGCAGAAACAATAGCTAAGAAAGAGACACAACAGAGAGAGATATAATTATATATAGATTATCTTTCCCATTGTGCAGTTTGTGATGGACGAAAAGAAAACACAGATAACATCACAGCACAGAAGATAATGAAACCCATCAATATCAAAAAGCATCGAATATATATACTGTGTTTTTATTGTTTTAATGTTAATTTTCTGGCTGAATTTCAAACGTACAATTGCTAATAAATATAAATATTCTCAGAAGGAACAAAATATACTTGATTATTCTTTGATAATTGATGATTTTCTGGCAATTTATGAGTCGTGGCCAAGACGAGTCCAATACAGGTCAGTATCACTTCTAATTAATGCATGCTTTCATCACAAATTTGTCATTTATTTCTCATGAAATCTTAATTAATTACCCCTGAAAATTATCAATTAATAAAAAATAATTTTAGTTTTAGAGTCGTCACATGGCTTATATATTTTTACATCAATTAATATTATTGGATTTAATTATGTATATACTCGATTAATTATATTTGAGCTCAAATCATTTTTATTTTTATTTTTTGAAAAATTTAAATGCAATATTGAAGTTTATCTTTAACATCAACTATTATTTTGAAAATTGTGTGGCAAGCATGCATTATTCTTAAAATTAAGTATACCATATTTTTATCTTCTAAAGCTTTCATGCAACCCTGACATCACTACGTGCTGTGATCTTGCAGGTTGAATATATATATAAAAGTCTCAAACCAATGGCAGATTAACTTGTTGAAAGTTTCATTAAGAAAAAGAAAAAAGACAACTTATTATAGAGTAGAATAATAATTTGATATTTGAATTTGTAAATCGTTTTAGTTTCCAAAATTTAATAAATGTACAAATTTATTATATGGTGGTTCTTTAAGTAATTATGGAGCATTTAATAATAAAAAATTATACAATAAATTCATACATTTAAAAAAAATAAAAAATTAAAGTTAAATATATTATAAATTTAAAAAATAAAATATTAGTTTACTTTATTAATTATTATAACTTTGATTTAGAAGGGAACTTATTTATTTCTCTTCGGACTTTGCATGAGTGTTTCTTTGTAGACCATCTTACTTTTCGCTTGTCTTTTCTTAATTAGGTGAATAAAAAGAAAATCATTGCTTGTAGGGCAATTTTATGGAAGAGCTCTATTTTCAAGATGTTGAAATTTTTAAAGAGATATTTGATGGACTATTGTTACATCAAATATCATGATTTAAGATATTAAAGTATGTATTTGATATCATGACGACAGGTGGTATCTAATATTAATTTCAAGAAGTAATTAAAAGATATTCATATTTTGTAAGTTGTAGATTTTAATCATTGTTATTTACTTCTTGAATCCTTAAATATATTCTTTGGTAGTTTATGAAAAAAAAAAAGAACAAATTACGATCGTTATATTTAATTATAATTTTTTATAATATAATAATTTTTAAATTTGATTCTCTTATATATGTAGTCTATTGAATTTAATTTTTTTATTGTTTAAATTAAATATTAAATTTAATGGTAACTATTTAAAATTATTTAAATACTCTTTTATTTTATAATACAAAGTATTTTTTATGAGAATAATATTTTGATAACTTTATAATTATTGTTAAAATTAGCACCTAATTTTAAATAATAGAAAGTTAATGAGATAGAAAAATTAGAAGTTTTATTACAGAGAAGTTAATAAATTAAAAGAAAAATTCAAGACAAAAATTAGGATAAAATAATGTAATTTTCGAAAAAATAAAGGTCCTACCTACCGACCCTGGGATGTGGGATAGTGGAACACGTCGAGTCTCTTATTATATACCACCATTTTCTGTGTACTGCGATTTTAGATTGGTATTCCAAATGTCATCATATAATCATACGTCAACTTACTAAATATAAATATCAAATATACTATGACATATATATGAGATAATATTTTGATAATTTTTGTTTATCAAATATACGTCACCTTAGTTAGTTTCCTCTCTAAATGAACTTATGTATTAAAAAAGATTAAGGGTTTATTTAAAAATATTTTTAAGTGTTTTTGTTTTATTATTTTTTGAAAATAATTTTTAAAAAAAAATACTAAAACCTGTTTTTTAGAACAAAACAATAAAAAATTATTTAGATGTAAATTTAAAAAATAATATTTGAGAATATAATAATATAATTTGTGTGATAGTTGAAAATTAGTTTTGACAAATTATTTATAATTTTGTTTAGTTTTTATTATTTTTTTAAAAAATTGAAAACAATAAAATAATATTTTTTTTAAAATTGTTGTTTGAGTTACATTTTTACAAAACAATTTTAAAAAATAATTTATAAAAATAACATAACAAACATATTATTTTTGTTTTTGTAGAACAAAAAAATAAAAAACTATTTTAAAAATTGATTCTAAACAAATCCTAAATTTTTATTTATGTTAGGGTTTGAATTTGATTAATTAAAGTAAAGAGTAAATATTTTTTAATTATTTGCAACTCCTTGAAGTCGTATGTGAGATAATATGATCGAGATAATTATATCGATGTACCAAGAACAAAATTAAGTATTAAATAAATAAATATTTACTTCATTATCAGTAAAATTAAATTTATAAATTAAAATATTATTATATATATTTGATTCAATTAAAATTTTATTAATTTAAATACATATATGATAATATTTTAATTTTCTATTTATATAAATTTAATCCATAAAAAATGTACTAAATAGTTGCTAAAAAAAAAAAAAGCCGATGATGTTAAACCAAAGGGTAAGATTCTAAAAGGTTAGCCGGCCATGTGGGAGTCAAAAAGTGCATAGAATTGCAACACGTGAAGAGCCCTATTATCTGCAAATAAAGAAGGAGAAGAGTGAAAAACAAAAGGAAAAAAGAAACATAGAAGGAATCTACATTGAGTAACCATTTGGAATTCTATTAGTGCAGTATAAGACGCACCACCGAGCACAATGAAAGGAAAGGCAAAGCTCTCCCTGTCCTTTTCTGGCATTATCCAGAACTCTTCTTCCATCCCAACTACCCCTTTTAATTATCAAAATCCCTTTCGGGGAAATGTTTTTTTAAATAATGTTCACCATGTACATAATAAAATATAGAATATATTATCTCTTAAATAATTTACACCATTCATCGGCTTGCCTGTTTGTTTAACCGGTTAAATTAGTAATCTTAATTTATAGTTAATTTGATTAAACTTATCCGAACTTTATAAAAAAAAATCATTTTGCAATATCAAATCGAATTAATTGTCTCAGTTGACGTTAAATCTCAAAAAATTATGACCGCAAGGCCGAGAGATTGATCCACATGAAATGGTCGGAGGGATTTGAAGGGGAGGGAGAGAATTTTTTTAAAATATTTTGTTTAAAATAATAATTTAGAGAGTGGACTGGAAAGGAAAAATAGAAAAATAAAATTTTTCTTCTTCTTTCATTTTTTTTTCCAAAAGTGAGAGAATTTAAAATAGAAAAAAAATAAAATTATCTTCATCAAAATAATTTTATTTTATTTTTTTATGTATTGGTTTAAAATTAAAATAATATAATAATTATTTTTTCTCTCTCTCTTTATAAATCAAATAAAAAAAAATTATTTTTTCTTTTTTCCTCTTAAATTAAACTAAATAAATTTTTTTTTATCTCTTTCCGTTGAATTAAACACACCCAAACTCTATTTCTTTCTCTTTCTCTGAAAAGTAATGGAAAAGTGATTTTTTTTTACCGTAAAGATATATTCATATTTAAAGACGTGCATAATTCAAAAATTTATGTAGACCCATATGAATTAAAAAATAAATTTTAGTCAGATTAAATTAAATTAATAAATTTATACAAGTGATTTTTTTTTTAAAATTCAAATTTAAACAAATAAATCATATTTAAACTATTTAAACAACTGATATATTGAAAACATAATTATAAAAGTTTGCATAATTTGAAAATTTGTCTAAACTCATTCGAACTCAATAAAAAAAAATTATTTTGAACAAATCAAATTAATAAATTTATATAAGAGAGTCGTGTTTAAAAAATTTAAACTCAAATTTTATTCGATCAAAGTGAAATAAAAGATCAAGTTGACTAACACTTACCCCTACTGAAATAATTAGACACATCAACAAAAATTATGTTCTTTCTTAGCTGATTTTAAGGGCACCTAATGCATTTAGGTTTGTCTTAACTAGTTATTGAGTAAACCGAACAGGGGGAGTTATAGAAATTAAAGTGCAATGACACGAACCATGCAATTACTAACAAGTGAGAAAGGGTTTTGGTAGCATTACCTTTTAAAGAAGGTTGGTAGGCAGATAACATCAGCAAGGTGTGCCGAAAGATAGCACATATAATAATTTCCTTGTCTTCTAAAAATATCTTCCTTCCATTATTAAATACAATACCTGAATGTATAATATATATTAGGCTTTTTCTTGGTGGACTATAGTTCTCCGGCATACCCTTTTTCTTTTTCTTTGCAAATTGGAATTATTTAACTTATAATCACAATTTCTTTCAACTCTTTTCAATGCTTTTAATTAATTAGGCAAGTACAAGTTGGAATTTCTTAGCATTAAAGTGCCGTTGCCATATCTTTTGCTCTATCCACGGTATTGCATCATTTCTACGAACAAATAGTGAGAGAGCCACCACCCCTGGCCTAAGCTACGACTTAGGCAGACAAATTTGCTTCTTCTTCAATTTTTTTCTTCATTCGTGAGTCATCTCCATGTGGGATAGTATGTTTGCTTTGTGAGTGTGAGTCACTTTTTGGTTGGTACAGGGGAGGTTTGATAATCCTAATCTCCTTTAAATATTATCTTTCACGTCAGATTAAGATCCTAAACCCACTTAAAATTAATTATATATGTCTGAGTTTATTCTCTTCGGGTGTTTCAAAAATAATAGATAAATTACAATTTAGTTTGAAATTGACCCACAAAATTTTAATTTAAGCAATAAATTCAGTAGTTGAAAGATTTTTACAATAATCTTAGTTATTTAAATTCATGAATTTCAATATTTCAAACAAAATTACTCTTATATTTAAAAGGTATAAAGATACTAATGTCAGATTTTTTTTTTATAATTTAAAGTGTGTTATTCAACGTGATCACTAGTTTATGTTATAAACAATTGATCACGGTGTGGTATTTTTATTTAATATTTAATGGTAATAATTAATTAAAATTTTAAAATAATGAATTGTCTAATTGTTGAAATTAAGTATAGTTAAGGCAGTTTTAATAATTTTATAATTTTTAAAATTTATTATTCAAATTAATTAACCTAATATTTGAAAATTGAAATAGTTCACTTAAACCCAGCAAGAGTTTTAGAAGACTAAATAAATTTTTAATATGAAAATGTTCATAATTTTAACATTTTTGTAATTATATTTATTCAATTTAGATATAAATATTATACGAATTAAGTAGTAATGGGACAAATTATAAAAGTGTTAAATGAGATACTCTGAATTATAAGAAAGCAAAAAGTAATGCATTATTTACTCAAAAATACTCAATTGCCATTAAAGATTAGATGAAAATATGGTTTTTTGTATTAAAAAAAGTAATTATATATATTAGTTTTAATCTAACTTTTAATGTTAAAAAAAATAAAATTAATAATTTTTTAGAAAATTTTGGTGTTGAAAAGTAGGTATTGTTTTACAAAAAAATACCTTTTAAGAAATTTTTCTCTATTTTTAAATATTTTAAAATTAATTCAAAAAAAATATTTATCAAGACTTAAAGTTTAAATAAATATATTTGAGATAAACTTCGACCTAAATACAAAATTAAATTTGGGCCAAATCGAACCCATATCTTTTATATTTTATTTTTGTTTTATTTTTTTAAAAAAATTGACTTGTAATAATGTCTAACTACAACACTATCGAAAATCAATGTTCCATGAAAATAACTGAATAATTAGGCACATAACCAAGTTATATAACTTTAATTAGGCACATACAGTATCAACAATATCCTCAAATGAAATTGACCATCTTAATTTCTTCCAAATAAACTATGTTCCTTGAAAATTTTCAACTTACCCATTCACAAGAGCCATCAATATAGAAAATAAGGTAAAAGAACAATTAGGCATGATGCTATATTTTGTCATCACCCACCTTTAATTGGGAACCAAATAGTCCTTAATCAAAAAGTTAATGGGCACTAATTCCTAGAATCCTATGAGGGGCTACTTGGATTATATCTTTTTGACTTTTTCTCTGACTACATTGGTCGGTTACTCCACATTCCTATGACTTGACAAGGCACAAACAAACATCCATCCACCACCCATATTGTGCTTTTCATGTCACATTCACAAGGTTTTCTCACTAATCTGTTGGTAAATATCACAATCCATTCATTAATAATCATAATTTTTAATTTAATAATAAGCGTTTAATTTTGATGTTACGTTGCTTTTGGTGTTCAAATTGTGAGTTAACATTTGTCTTGTGATGAGTTAAGAAAATAAAATTGAATTCTAACTAGAAGTCTATTTGAAAAGATAAAGTAGACTGAATGAGACGGATATATAAATATTTTCAACCAATTTTTCTTCAAATGAGAGATTTAGGATGATTTTATTTTATTTTATTTTTTTATATCATCTTTTTAATACTTACCATTCAATTATTCATCATTTTTTTTCAAAATCTCAATCCTAGACCCGAATCTTCTACGGTGGGAGAGGGGCACAGAAAATAGTTAAATCAGACGACTGGTCAAATGACCAGTCGCCTGGTCTGGCTGTGCAAGGGGCACGGCATGCGGTGCTGTGCCTCTCTGCACAGCAGACGATTCAAATCCCCCAATCCTATAATGATATTGTGACATTCAAACAATAAGAGATGGGTTAAGATTTAATATTAGTATTTACCTTATGATAGATTAAAAAATATAGAATTGATCTTCTGACTAAAGATTTATTTAAAAAGATAAAGTGGGTTGAGTGAGTCGGATTCGGAAGGGTTTCTAACATATTCCTCTCTAGTTACTTTAATTTACTAGTCCCTTCTAAACTGTAGAAGTTTAGGATAGTTTGACTTTATTTAATTTTTTCAAATAATCTCTTTTATCCTTACCATCCAAATAGATACTTTTATTTTTTCAAACATTCTCAATTCCAGTAATGATTTTGTAACTTTGAAACAACAAGAGACTAGTTACCATTCTTTTTTCATTAAATTTTCAAACAATAGAGGGGGAGCTCTCTCTCATTTCATTAACTCAATCTTGTTCCACTCTATTAATGACCACTTCACACTACTCTTTTCCCAAATTTTTAAACAAACCCTAATTAATAAATCGTAATTCTTGATTTAATAATAAGGCACTTGATCTTAACAATAAGTTGATAGATTAATTAGCCTTGCATTGCTTTTGTATCTATGAAATCGTGAAGGTTCGCGGAAAATGAAGAAGGTTGCTAAGGAAATAAGGAACTAGGGGTGTGATACAAGGAGAGAAGAATAACTAGATACTTTCAATGGGTTAAAAGATGAAGTTTAGGGCTAGATTAATAGTTCATTTTGGATATGAAAAAGAAAAGAAGAAAGTAAATTAGCCATTTGGTCCTTAGATATTTATAGACTTATTTAACTTTAATTTTTAAATATTTTTAATTACATAAATTAATTTTTTAAAAAAATATCAAACTTATCATATTTAAGTATTAATATGTAATAATTTTGCTATTTTTAAAAAATTAATAAAATAAATAATATACAACAGATTGATAATTTGAAAGATTAATTTGTATATTAAAAAAATTAAAGAATTAAAGTTAAGTGAAATTATAAAATTTAAAGACTAAATTATTATTTTATGTTTTCAAAAAAGTTTGGTAGCCACCTTAAAAAGTACCAGTCATCATCGGATTCTCCATTTTAACAACTGCTATATTGGTATCTTCCGATGCTATGGCCAACATAGGTTATGTCTTTATTATAGCTAGGTCTTAGCTGTCTTCACTTTTCACACTCTTTTCATCTTCCTGATTCTTTGGTAAGAGAGCATGTAAACTAGGGTTAGGGTTAGGGTTCCATGATGAGCACTTGA
This sequence comes from Gleditsia sinensis, assembly GCA_037074535.1. Classification (NCBI taxonomy): domain Eukaryota; kingdom Viridiplantae; phylum Streptophyta; class Magnoliopsida; order Fabales; family Fabaceae; genus Gleditsia; species Gleditsia sinensis. The sequence continues at coordinate 13,476,563 of CM073471.1, forward strand.
GCAGGTGATGCCCATAACTAAAGGTTTATTCAGAGATCTTGTTTTGTATGTTTAATTTTATGAATGAACAAGACTGTTAAGATTCCCTGTTCTTAATTATTTAAGAAGGTTTGTCCATTTATAAAGAGGACATTGATGACGACAAAAGGAGATGATCTTGCTGCACATTCTTGTATGTCCCCAGAAAAACTCTACAAATCAACCACTTCAGTTTTTTTTATTTCATCATTCTCGGGGATTACAGATTTTGAGTAAATTATTATTGAAAAAATTACAACATTATTCAAATTTTATCCTTGTTAATTATTAATCTAACTCCCCTCCTCTCTTTTTTTGTGTCAAAAATGAATATTTTATTATTCAATAAAATAAAAATGCACTCTAAATATATAAAAAGAGAACATCGTAATATTTAAATAACACATAAAAAATAATTAAGTTCTAATTAAGTATATTTAGAATAGATTCGCTTGTTGCTCTAGCCTTTTGAGTTACTTGCATGGAATTCCAATAGATATTGTTAAATTTTTTATCATTTCGTGTCTTCCATAGATACCAAAGTATATATAGCATATAATTAAGTCACCATTTTTCTTTTATCTCTGCGTCACTGGTGCCTAATTTCTGGACGACCGTGAGCCACCAAGAAGCAAAGTTATTCTTAGGTTGCACGTAGTGGATTCGTAATGCCACTGTTTCTCTGGACTTCTTCAGCATATTTACACGAGATGAAGAGATGGTTGATTGTTTCCCCATTTCCTTCACAGATTGTGGCTTTCGTCCTTAACTTTTTAAGTTAAAATATTTAATTATGAAATTAATTATATTTTATTGATAAAACTTTTGGTATAATTAAAATTTTGTTAAACGACAATAACAAGCGAAAAGACGAAGAATAATGAAATTTTGTCAAATCCCAAAGTCTTAATCTTGATACCGACTAGTTCTACGAAATATTAGCAAGATTAAAAGTATTATAGGCCAGTTTTTTTTTTAAATTAAAAAATTCGTTTAAAAATTATTTTTTGTTATTATTTATTAAACAAATTATGAAAATAAATTATTTTTAAAGCAAAAAAAGAGAAAATTATTTTTATTTTTCTTTTTTAAAACACAAAAAAACAAAAAATATATTTTTAAAATAGTTTATCAACTGATTTATTTTTATTTTTATTTTTATTTTACAGAATAATTTTTAAACATCAATTTTAAAACAATTCTTAAAAAAAAAAAAAAAAAAAATTAAACAAGTCCTATATTCTTCTAGATCTTCTGTGTTTGTCCATACATGTTGAATATTTATCTTTTAAATCAATATTACACTAGTATAAGAAGTGGTTCACAATATCCTAGTTCAACTATAGTTGAATCGTGATTGTAGTAAAATATATAATATATTTTTTAAAAAAATTTATGTTATAAAATATGATATATTAAAACTTAAATATATAAAATTAACTAAATTAAATAAAATATTTTGAAAAAAATAATCAAATAATATATGCTAATATATTTAAATTTTTTATTAATAATTTTATTATGTACGAAACAAATTTATATTTTTATGTGATATAATACTCAATAATAAATCATACATAGTTGTTAGAATACTATTTTTAACTAAAAAAAATTTAAATACATATATAATTATCACTAATACTAAGAAAATAATTAAAATGACATTATTTTGAATTAATTGTTTTTTAAAACATGAAACAGTGTCATTTTAATAATAGAAAAAAATACATATATAATTATCACTAATACTACAAAAAATACTAAAAATAAAATTATTTAGAGTTGAATTTAAAAAAATAATTAAAACAGTGTCATTTTAATAAAATAAAAAATTCGAACTGCTCCAGTTCTCTAATTTTGACCAATTATTTTTAAAATTTTTTGTGTGTCAACTCATCGATTCTTTGACTTATTTTTTTATTGAACAACTTATTAAGAGTTAAAAGCAAAACTGGTCCTTCCACTGATTCACGAGTTTTCCAATCACACGAAACGACTTTAAAGTGTGCCTATATATTTTCAAACCTTAGCTCATCACTGAGGGTAAGTCCTACTTATCCATCAAGAGTCCTCGTCAATAGCCAAAGGCATGAAAATGAACAGTATGGCTTTGAGAAGATGGCGTTGGAAGTGATGCAAGTTTACCAACTTTCTGATTTCAGTAATTAAAGCGATCATGAAACCAAATAGAAAATCTGGGGAATTACCACTTGGTATTAATTTATGATTAACCTTTGTTCATCCAATTCATTGACTTTGCTTCCTCAAAATTAATTTGAAGTTTGATGTTTTCTACCGACCAAAACCCAACCAAGAAATGGATTCTCCGAATTTAACGAGTCAAAGATTATATTTGATTAAAAAAATTTAAAAATTAATTTAAAAATTAAAAATTATACTCTATTTAAAATAAAATATAATTTTTAAATTTTTAATTAATTTAAATTATTTAAATAAATTTATATAATAAATATTTTTAATTTAATTTAATTTATTTATTTAAGAAACTTCAAATTCAACTCATATAACTCCTCATTTAGTTCTAGCAATTCATCTTAAGCTTATTTTAAATAATAAAAAAAAGGTGAAAATGGTTAAAGTTTGAATTTTTTTGTTTTTACTTTTTTTCAACAAATTGCAATGATTTTTTTTAATGAGTTTGCTTAAATAATATTGTTTTTTGAACAAAACCAAAATAATAATAATTAATTAGTTGAAATTTAGGCGCTACCTGATTATGATATTAAAAAAAATTAAATTCAATGATTTTGATTCTTAAAAAATGTGTAATTTAGTCTTCAGTTTTTTTATGACTCATAAAAGAATTAAAATGAATAAAATGGAAGACTTAATTGTATATTATATATTTTTTAAGATAAAAGTAAATTAAGGATATTTTTCAATGACGAAATTGTGAGTGTAGTCTTAAAAGAAGAAGACCAACAAGAATTTGATGTTGAATATCAGAGGAAGCCGCACTACGAAAATATATTAATGGGCTTTGAACATATAGAGCCGTAAAGAATGGAAAAGAAAAAGGGCCGCTGATGAAAGAGAAAAAAATGGTTGGCCGAGAAAGAAAAAGGAGGAGGATAAGTTCAGGGTTAGAGAGAGAAATGCAGCACTTTTGATGAAATCATAAATAATAAATTTCATCATGGGTTGGGTAGTCCACCCAACTCCAAAAAAAATAAAATAATATAGATATTAGTTTTAAATTTAAAGTCTGAATAAAATTAAAAAAATTTCGAACCTAAATAAATTTAGAGCAAACTTGAGTTTTTATTTGAAAACAGGCTTAAAATCAGCCTTGAAGAACGTGATTTAAAAAATAATAATGATAATATATATATTGTAAAAAAATACAATTTAGTAATTTTTAGTATTTAAAAATATGTATTATTGTATAAAATATACGTTTTTTTTTTAAAAGTCTTAATTTTTTACTAGACTTTACGCCGAGGTTGAACTGGAATACAAAAAATGAATTCAAGTCAAACTTCGCTTAGGCCCATATCTTTTTTTGGTCATTTTTCAAAAATTTCAAGCCAAGCATGGCTATTCTTAATATAGAATTTTAGAATTCCAAAAGGTTAACCTATTAAGGAAGTGCACTAACTACTATAATTACTCATGTTTAAATATTGAAAATAGAGTTGATATTTGATATACTGACGGTGGACTATTTTTTATCTATTAGCGGTGTCCAAATCATGACACGTAGCAAAAATAATTTTAAAAATCATTATTCTTACCACGTGTCGCGATCTGAACACCACTGGTAGATAAAAAATTGTCTATCGCCGATGCACCAAATATTTTTCCTTGAAGATATTATGTAAGAGAATTTATTCTAAATTTATTCTTCTAAATGCATAGTGTCAATTAAAAAGTACATCTTTAAAATTATTTAAAGAAATTTATTTTCAAATAATGTACAAACTACTCCAAAAATTTCCTTATCATACAACTCAAAAAATATAATCTTTTAGGTAATTACCATTCAATAAGCCTCACATCAATATTGATTATCATTTCTCCACTCTCCTTTAAATCATGAACTTTCTATGTAAATAAAAAAAGAAAACATGCACAAGCTGATAAGTTTTGCATTTGAATCGGTGATTAACTTCCTAATAATGTTTTTATACATTTGGATGAAGACATATTTTTATTAATGTGTTCAATTTTTTAAAATATATCAGGTTGATACGAGACAGCGAATTCTAAATATTGTTTCGGTTATAATTTTTAACATAAGATAATTTTTGTGGCCTATATAAAATAAAATTGAAAGGATGGTTTATTAATAAGTTTAATTCTTTTAAGAATCACCCTAAAAGTAAGGGTGTGCACTCTTAAGGTGACCCAAGGAAGAGATTTAGTTTCGGACAAAGTAGAAAAATATCCTAACCATAACACATAAAGCTTTCTGGATAACAAATGAAATCTTCAGAATTGGTGGAGAATGAATATGCAGCAGAGTTTGTTTTTGTCTCTTTTATGGCCACCAAATAGACTTAATGTGCATATTTATTCTATCCAGGTTTGTGAATTACGTACAACTTACATAAAGTGAAAAAACAAGCATGAGAAACAAGAATTCAACCCTTCCAGAAGAAAAGAAGATTGCAACCAACTAAAACATAAAATATGCTTTCTCATTATTTTCCAAAGAGCACTGTGCTTTGAAAAATTCTTTGATCTCGCTTTCATCAGAAGGAAAAGTCCAAAGAAATTTAAGCAGCACCAGCAGGTCTCAAAACAAGCAGTTGAGTAAAAATTTATACCTAAATGTTATACCAATTTGGTTCTCACAGCAGCAAACCAAGCAGTCATCCCGGGGCAAATCGAACTTGGAGAAATAGGGAATGATCTTATACCGAGGGTAACTCCAGTTTGCCCGATTATATATACCATTTCAAGAGTAACATTGCCCAAATTGAAGATAGCATACAATATATATATACAAGAACCAAATGACCCCAATTAACAGGCATCATAATAGTGTGAAAATAGCAGGATAAGTCTAACAATTCATAGTCAAGAAGGAAAGAGGCTTCGGTGACAATCATATTCATTACAGCAGTAATCTTTCACTGTTATTTTCACATATAGCCATTCGTGCTCCTATATATACATATTGCTTAACGGTTTTTCATCCACCTCTTTTAGGAGGGGAGACAATTAAGCAGGCAAGCAGTTTTCTCAACATTTTGACAGAAACAAGAAAAGGATAAACAAATAATATGGTTCAAATCAGTGGCAAAATCTTCTTTAAGTATAAAAAAGGGCGGTTTAGTGCACGAGGCTCACTAGTGGAGTCTGGGGAGGGTAGATGTACGCAGTCTTACCCCTGCAAGTAAAGAGACTGTTTTCAAAAATCGAAATCCATGACCTCCAAGTCACAAGGCAGCAACCTTACTATTGTGCTAAGGCTCACCCGCAAGATCTTTTTAAGCATCTAGTCAACAAATAGTCCAAGTAGTTAGAATTAAATTGAAACAAATTTAGTCTAGAGGACCTTAATATCAAATTTTGTATTATCCAAATGAGTTAACTTAGTTGGTAAGAGATGACGACACTTTAGTATCAAATCTCGTATTATTTGAAAGAGTTAACTCAGTTGATAAGAAGCAATGACATCCTTTTTTAACAATTTAAATTCAATTCTTTTGAAGAACACTCTAAGATTAAATTCTAAATCCATCTGGCTGATGTAAAAGAATGCGCCCTTGAAATTACTTGGCAAGGGGATTTAGCTTGGACAAATCCCGAGGATACTATAACACCAAAAAATCTTCTATTGACCAACTGCACAGCTTATTTTAGTATACATCTACATTCCCATTTGGTCGAGATATCACCATATGATTCAAATGGAATGATGGCCATGGATTTTGGACCGCGATCCTCTACAGTGGGGGAGGGGCACAGCACGCGGTGCTGTGCCCCTCCTACACTGTGACCAGGCGACTGGTCAAGTGACCAGTCGCCTGGTCATATGTATTCGACCAGGCGACTGGTCACTGACTAGTCGTCTGGTCAGGCTGTGCCTGGAGGCACAGCACGCGGTGCTGTGCCCCCAGGCACAGCAGAGGATCCCGATCCATGGATTTTACACCTTCTAGAATATAAACAACTTTTATACTTCTTTTCCATTTATGCATTATATCTATCAAAAAAACACAGTAAGAATCAATATTAATATACTCCATCCTACCCTTACCACCAGAGCCTGCTTCACCATTTAGGCTCTTATTATATAATTGTATTGCCAATTGCCGTCTTAACTGGTTGATTCCCAACTATTCAACTCCTAAATTTCTGCATTTCAATAACTTCTTTGAGATAATATACTCTTTCTAATGGATTTAGACTTATGACTCAGCATCGAATACGCTTTCTGATTCGTTACACAGAATTCCTTCAGACTTAACGGAAATGGAAATGGGCTCCGGGGACAGGCTTAGGCTTAAACTGAACTGCTGTTGGTTGGTACTTTAGACTGGATTGGGCCTCAGATATCTTGGGTTATAACAGGATCTCTGACAAGCATATGCGACCTGAGGGGAGATGAAGCTCGACGGTCCCATGCCATAAAAGCACCAACTAAATTGAATTAATTATAAAGAGAAAAAAAAATTAACCTATTAATTATAAAGGAATAAAAAAAACTGAACCTATCAGAAATTAGTTTAGTTCTGTCAATTCAGTTTTTTGAACTCTTTTTCCCTTCTTTTATTTTTTGGGTTTTTTGCACCAATTTTTTTTTTCTTTTGTGAAATGCCCCAAATTGACTTTATTAGACACTTTTGAAGAACATATACAAATAAATCTTAAAATATTTGATAGATTAACAAGCACAAGAAAAACAACGTAAAAATAAATTATAAATTAATTGTTTTCCATTCATTCAAGAATGTTATTGTATTTCACGTTTATAATTTTTTTAAAATTTTAACTTATAACCACTTAAATTATTTTTAGTTTCAATGCATAAAATTTATAAAATAAACACTTATTTCAAAAAAATAATTAACCTATTCTAAAGGCACTATATATATATATATATATATATATATATATATATATATATATATATATATATATATATATTAAATTTTAATTTTAAATTAACAATTTGAATTGATAAAAAAAATGTTTGAATTATTATTATATATAGGATTCTTCATTTGACCAACCTAATGGGTACTCATCAATTAAAGTTGATTTGTCATAAATGGACCGTGATGGTGGGTGCTATGTATTAATATAGAAGGGCCATGGTCTGTTCTTGAGGAAATTGGAGTCCGTGTCAAATTTTTTTTCTGATTAATAATTTAAATTAACAATTATAATAATTCAAAATTTATTTTTATCAATTTTCACATAATTTGAAATTGAAATTTGAAATTTTTTTACATAAAATAAAACTTGAAGCATATCAGATAATATATTGCATGTTTTAATTTATGGTTATTAATTTATAACATTAATTTTTAGAAGCTAGCTAGAGTAATTATTTTTTAATATTATTTCTATGAACATATATTTGTGAAAGGGATTGTTTGAGCGAATTTGAAGAGAGAATTGAATTGAAATGGGGAGTGTAATGGATATTGAACAGTAAGTGTTGAATATCGGATGGAGGATAACCGAAACTCCTAATTAATATCTAAATTTACTTTCCAAAATACTTTTATAATGTGATTTAAATTTTCCAAATTTTAAATTAATAAAAATAATTAGTTTAGAAAATAACCAGAAAAAAATCTATAATACACATATAAAGTTTAATCATTCTGTTGATACTGATATTTATTAGTTATGGAGGGTTATATATATAATGAGGGACGAAATTGAAAATTGAGTGTAATTATAGAGACTTACTCAATAATTAAACTTATAATTTTTGTATTAAAATAAATTATATTCACCTCTTTTAAGATATATAAAAATTACATTTATAATTCTTCTAATTTCATATTGAGACAAAAAAAAATTTAAAGTTTATAAAATTACGTATACTCACACCCCTTTAACTTAAAAAAAAAATTAAATTAACCTCTTTTATTCTAAATTTTTGTAAACGTTAATTTAAACTTTTCATAATTTATAATGTATCAAATTAGACTATTTTTGAATTTTTAAGAGAAAAATTACATAAAGTATAAACTTTAGTAACAATTTTATAAATTTTTGTATAAATAAAAACTAAAAAAAGTATAAGTGCAGGTTTCAAAAATTATACAAAAGAAGTGAATATAATTTATTTTTATTATTAATTTTTTTTATATTTTGTTTTTGATAAATTTAAAATTTTAATATTATAAAAAAATTTCAATCACTAAATTAAAGTTTAGTTATCAGATCGTACAAAAGAATATGAAGAGTAGACTTTAGGATGGGATGGTGGCTAGCTAGGAGGTAGGAGAGTAGTGGGATGATGTGAGGCTTCAACACTCACAAACATATACAAATCCCATGACACATTTCTACCTTTCTGCATTCCAGGTCACACGAGCACACCTAACCAATATCTTTTGCCCCTTTCTCTATATCTTTCCACTCTCTCTCTCTCTCTCTCTCTCTCTTCAAAGTGTTTATTAATTAATGGCCCTTAAAAGTGAGTAGTGCTGATGTTTCACCCACTAGTCAAAGCTTCTCATCACCTGCAAACACTGCGTAGCAGATACACACAAAAAAGTACGAAAATTCTCTATAAATCAGGTCGAAGAAAATTGAAGTGCCATACCATGCTTTTTAAAGCAAAGAGCCTAAAGGTACTTGCTTCGTCTCCTTGTTTTCTGCACTTCTTGTTAATTAGTTTATTTTCAGTTTGGTTCCATTATTCTTATTCCATTTTATTCTGATGATGGCTTCTTAAGGATCAGGTTTTGGAAAAGTGGTGATCTTCCTAATTGCATGGGTGAGTGGATTCCATGCTGCTCTTGTCAAGTGAGAAGTCTTCTTGTTGATTATTATACTCTTTCTTTCGTTGTCTGTTCGACCTTGAAATCTTAATTTTTAAAATTATTATCATCATACTAATTAAACCAAGTAAAATAATATATATATATATATAAATGATTTTAGAATCTAGGATTTTGAATTTTTTTTTTTAACATACGAATCAAAACTTGATGCACGAGAAAAAATTATCATAGTAGTAATTTTTGGTTCAGTGGGGATGATATATAGTCAGAATAATCCACTTTTACTTTGAAAATTGGATTTAATCTTGAAAAATTAATGTGCAAGATATTGATATTTTAAAAAAAATTACAATAAATTTATTAGTTTAAAACTTAATTTATTCAGTTAAAAGAATTTAAAAAGTAAAACAAAGTGATTATATAAATCAAAAACTGAATTATTAATTTATTTCTTTTTAATCTTTAACTTAAAAAATAAAATAAAAAACTGTCATCATCTTTGTGTGCAGAAGATACATAAATGCGAAGCCACTTTTGTTGGTGGACCTTCTCTTAAAGGCATAGTACGATTGGTTTATCCTAAATATTCAGATGTAATACAAGGAAACCTGTCTAATTTTTTTTTAAAAAATATTCAAACATAAATTTTCTACAAAACATTTTTAATCTATGTTCTTCAATTAGAGATAATTATAATTTGAGAGTTGTAGAACTTCCAATTCGTGCCACTTATTTTAGGTGAAAATTACTTAATCAAATGAACATAAACTTAATTACTACTGAATTTTAAATATAAATCATGAAAAACAATCTAACTCACATATTCCCATTTTAATAATTATATTTAAAACTAATTACACCCAAACACCAAACCACCAACAAGTACCAATAAATTAAAAAAAGTACTATTATGTTATTAAAAAAAAGTACTATGTGACTGTGCAATTAATTTAGGAAAAATTATATTTTTTATGTTGATTTTTACATTTAATTGTAATTTATTCCCTAAGTTATTAATTTATACAATTGATTACTTAATCTATATACTTCATTATACTTTATTTTATATACCATATAAATTAGATTTTAATTTTAATTATAATTATATAAAATTATCGAAATATATTTTTTATAAAAAAATAAGAAAATGATAATATAATATTTTAATAATTTTATATAGTTATCGTTAAAGTGAATATTTAATTTAGATGATATAGAGTAAAATATAGTGAAAAAATATATTAAAAATTAATTGGAAAAACTAATATATTACAAAAAAAAAAATTACAATTAATTAAAGATAAAGAGTAGGATTAAAAAAATATAATTTCTCTGCATATAAATTAATAAAAACTCTCAGTAAATTGTACTATCTAAGACATTTATATTAATGAATTTCTAATTTTTTATTAAATTTTTCCACCATTTAACCGCATGTATACTAGGGACCACAAATCGTAAATCATGTTTACCTTCATTTATGAAACCTTGTACGTAGTACTATGATCTATGGCCCTTTGTTTAATTAATAAGAATTAACTAACTTCCGTTTTATTTTCACCTGTGCTTTGGAAATTTCCCAGATTAATGTTAAAAATACATACAAGTAGAGTTCTAAGTGCTAATGAATTTTGAGGTGGAACAGACAATGAATGAATGCAAGGTATTAGCAAGGGACTTTTCATTTGACAAGAGATCTGCATGGAAACAACGTCCAGTTAACTCTTTTGGACTACTCGTTCGATTCTCACCAATTATTGAAGTTTGCCAACCAGTTGATTAATTTAGTAGTATTGAAGTCAGAACATCTTTTAAGGCTCAGGATCTGAATTCAAATTTTAGTTAAAGCTAAATGATTTAAAAGAAAATACGTGAAGACAGTTTCTAAAAAAAAAAAACTTTTCTCTCTCTCTCTCTCTCTCTCTCTCTCTCTCCCTTTCTATCTTTCTAAATACAAAAAAAAAAAAAATACTTTTTTTTTTCTCTCTCTCTCTCCCCCTTTCTATCTTTCTAAGACTAAAGATTTGATTTGATTTGAAGTTGAAACCAGATGAACCAAAAAAAATTATTTTGAAGACAATTTCTATATACAAGAAGCACCTCTCTCTCTCTCTCTCTCTCTCTCAACAGTCTTGATAAACAAATCAAATTAATTATAGATAATATATAAATATGTTAGAAGTAGACATACACAAATAGATCAGGTCAATTATAAAATGATATTATAATTAAGCATGTGAGATATGGTTATTTTAAAAAGGATGCTTAATGTATTTATATATTTATTTATTAAGACCGGATCTATATAAAAAAAATGTATTTGATGTATACTTTAACTTCCTTTATTTGTTAAAATAAATTTTTATTGTAATTAAATTTTATTTTAATTCATTGCTTTAATTTTTTTTTATTTTAATTTAATACTCCAAATTTTTGTCAAATATTTATAATTAATTAATGTAACGAGATCTTTCTTCTTTTAGCATGTCCGAAGTGAGAAATGTTACTTAAACAACTAAATTTCCTAACAACTATTTAAATGCAATTATTTTAAAATTATAAATTAAGAATTTCACATTTGAATTTATAAATTTATTTAATTTTAATATACAAATTATCTCAAATACAAAAATTTATTTTTAAAAATATCAATGTATCATAGTTTTTACAAGGATTAATATGTAATAAATTTGATATTTTCAAGGACAAATAAAATAATTAATATAACAAGTAAATTTTATGGATTAATTTATGTACTCAAAAATAAATTTGAGAATTAAAATTTAAAAAATTTATAAATTAAAATATCAAATTGCTAAATTTTATGAAAAAAAATGAATATTTTGATATTGAGTCTCACATCTGTCCAAGCCTTATACAAATTGGACTCGCGCGCCTTTACAGACATTTGTTTTCTATAATTAATTGATTAGAATGATAAATAATTTTTGAGATAAAAAATAAAAAGTTCATGTCTTAAAAAGATATTATTGTTCCTTTTTTAACTTCGGATTATAACATATAACTCTTAAAAGAGAAAAATAGACACATAATTTATTATTTTTTATAATAAATTATTCTATGTTTATTTTTTTTAAAATGTAAATTCCTTGAATTTTAAAAGTAAAAAATTATCTTATTCAACTTTCCCGATCTCACACTTAACACACTTTGCTTATTTTCTATTAACATAGCTAATGAACATGTGACATTTTTCTCACATGAAATTCCACAAGAGTTGTGTAAGAATTATAGAATGAATAATATGACATTTTTATTAGTTTTATTATCGAATAATAGATGATATGTGTTAAATGCTAATGATTGAAGGTCGGAGGAAGTAGTTTTTTTATTTTTGAAGTTAAAAAAATGTTTAAAAATAACATAAAATTTTTTAAAAAATATTTATATTTTTCTCTTTTTTTTTGTATGTGACTATTACGTCATATGACATTAAATCATTAATGAAAAGCATTTTTCTGTAGTATTTTTTATATAAATTTTAACAATATAATTATATAGCTATAACAATGATGAATAACTTTATTATTTGAAATATATTTTACTTTTACTTTAGACAATTTTATAATATTTTGAAATTATTATTAATATCAAAATGATATATAAAAATTAAATTTGTTAACTCTCTCCTAGTATAATAATCCCAAATGATAATATTGACAAGTTATAGGTATGTTATATTGGGATATAAAAAAATGTGCGACATCTATTAATTTCATTTTTTATCATCTATTTGTTGATTTTTTTAATTTATTATTCAAAAATTGGTACGTAAGAATTTTTTAGATGAAACGAAGTACATATCATGATAGAATTTTTTTAGAATTTAAATTTTAAAATTTAGATAATTTTTTAACAAAATAAAAAAATATCAATATTGTGATGTAGCGGTGACTCCAGCCATTACAAACTTTATTATTAAATTAGTTTAATAAAAAAAATTAAAAGGAGTAGATAGATAATAAAAAAATACTTAATTAAAGAGAATGAGTATTAATAGGCAAATCCTCCTAAAATAGAATAATAATTTCAATCGTTCAATCTAATTTAATAGTTAATAAATCTAAAACTTGAATTATTAACATATATAGATGAATTTAGAGTTTAAAATTTTTAATTTTAATTTTTAAACATATGAATCAAAACTTGATGCACAAGAAAAAAATATTATAGCAATTGTTTTTGGTTCAATGGGAATGATGAATATGTTTGGCAAGTCAAATAAATTAACTTATAACTTATTTGACTAACTTATAAATTTGTTTGACCAAATTAGAGGTATTTGGTAAACAAACTTATTTGAGTAACTTATAACTTTTTATCATACGCTACTTTAAGTAGCGTATAGCTATTAACTGATAGTTTTTATAATTTTTTTTATTCTTATTATTTTATTTAAATTCTAATATTATCCTATTTGTAACCCTTACGCAATTTATTGATCTCCAGTTTCTTTTACTCACTTTTCTTCTATTAATCAAGTGACACTTTCTATTCTAAAAGTGAGTGAGTTTATATTTTTGAAAAATTGACGAAAGATAATCACAGATTTTTTTCTTACTTCTTCTCAATCTCTCTTGCGCTCGTTACTACAATTTTGCAATGCCTAATTTATATAAAATATTGGATCAATTTGCATCACTCCTTTTCTCATTCCTGTAGAAATGCCTATGTTCACTATGCAAAATTCATAATAAATAATTAAATATATATGTTCTCAGTCAAAGGCGACCCATAAGACAATATGCCTTATTTCTTGTCCACAAGAAAAAAAGTAAAAATTGGAAGACTTCCATGGAGCTCGACTTATACAACACGACAGAAGAGATGGGGTGGGATATTGCAGACAGCGATCGGGAAATCCTGAACCTGCTGTTGAAAGTGGCCGTTTGGGGAGTACACCAGCACGCTTCCCTTATTCAGCAACGAGATCACTGGGCCTGTACATGTGTGCCATGGCTCCAAGCACACCAAGGAAAAGGGGTTAGAGTTGAAGGAGAAGCCGAAGACGAGGTGCTTATACCAGAATTAGAGGACAAAGAAGAAGAGGAATCCGGCGATAGAGTTTTGTCGTCCTCAGTAGTGTTAAGATCAATCAAACCCATCATAGGAGCTGACCCAATACTCCAAAAAGAAACAGACCCCCTTTTCTGTGTCTCCTCTTAATAGGTTTATGGGTGTTTAAATCTGAATTTTTTCCCACTTAAGCATCGACACCGTTTCTAGTTTATAGATTTCAGCTTAATGCCTTGTGACAAATTGAGTTTGGAGTTTAATTTTATGAGGCTGTCCATATGTCTTTTACATTCTTGTGGGTTTTTCTATGGCTTGAATTTGCTAATGTACATGCTGGGTTTCTTGAATATGCATTGGATAATAGGACCCATAAAGGATTGAAGTAATATGCACATATATTAGGACCAATAATGAATTTTCATAGGCAGACTACAAAAAATTAGATATGCAAGAAATAGGCATCCCTTAGGTTTGGAGCTTCATATCTTGCAATACAAGTTGTACATGTGAAGTTAACAGATGACATTTGTTTATAGGGCTTTAAAATAGTTGAGTTGCTAGTAACCCCTGTATACTTGGTGAGCATATGTGCAACTGTGGTGGTCACCTTATTTTTTCTGTCATAAATTATTTGCTTGCTTTACATCTTCTATTGTAATGATAAGATATTACATGTCATAGGCTCTTAGCCAAGTTCATTTTCTTTTAGTTTGTAAATTTAAGTTGGCTTATTTGGCAGTTTTGGACAGCCGTAGGGTGTTGATCTCCAAAGCATTGAACCCTCCATCAGAGCAGGTTGTCTATGACCTTTTTTTTACTTACTTCACATCTACTTATGATGATGTCTTTTAATTGGGGATGTTGGCTTTTATTTTTGCTAATTCAATTTAATTTATCAATATTAACATTCCAACTATAGATCTTAATGATTTCTTCTTCTGGTCAAATTTTATGTCAACAATTTGAATATATTTTGTACCATAATAGGTAATTGAATATCTATTTTTTAATTAAAAATATAAATTTTTTAGTGCAATAGCATTAAGAATTCAATTACATATTAATCAAAACTGTTTTCAATTTTTGTTTTAAAAATAATTTATATTTTTAAAATAAAAAAATTTAATTTTTTTTTGTTTTTTGTTTTTTGTTTTTTTAAGAACACCTAAAAAGCTAAAATTAATATATTTTAAAATAATTTATCAAATAGATTCTTTTTTACTTTTATCTTGTATAACAATTTTTAAAAATAAAAAAAATAAAAACAAAATCAAACAAGTTTATAATTTTTATATATCTTTGTCATTTAAAAGCCTAATAATTTTATTTTGGGCATATGAAGCAATAAATCATAAGACTCACCCTATAAAATAAAACAAGTTATCTGTTTAATAAATTTATATATTATAATATATTTAAATAGTCACTATGTTATTGAATTTTATAACATCTGATATAGTCACTATATTACAGATACATCTGATATAACTAGTAGTTTCCCAAGGTAGGACACTTCGATCCAACATATGAAAATAATAAGTGTCATTGAGAAAATCTACATAATTATTTTTTTGAACATGATATGAAAATATAGTGAGAATTAAATCCCAGTAGGTTCAACAATAAATCATAATTTACTATCAATATAGTTCATCATATCATGTTCAGCTGTATAAATTACAAAAAATATTTTTGGTCACATGAATGCACTTTATCCATGCACATGAAAATTTTACAATTATGACATGTATGGCATAAATACTATTTTTCAGGATATCATATGATGATTATCAATTTATTCTCATATCAAACTACCCCGGTCAGGGTGAGTATTTTTTACTCTCCGGTACGAGCTTTTCTCATTTCGTCTGATATGGCTTACTTTCTCTTTCTTTTTTTATTAACATGATCATAACCGTTGATAGGGCGTCCCCTACTGGTGCACCACACGGATTGCCATGTGATCGTGCTAATTTCTCTTCTTTTCACAATGATAGCAAAAAATATGCTTTCAATAACAAGTATATTCATCAAAATATAACTATTACCAAAAATCATTGGTAATCATGCCATGAATATAACCATTTCAAATATCACTTTATAAAATATTTTTATTTCAAAATTTCACACTTAAGATGGTAAGAAGTTCATACAATGGCAATGGCTATGGCATATACTAGTCATTTATTATTTTCATTTATAAGATTCGTCTTCTTTTTTAAATATTAATTTCATCTCTTCATTTTCTTTATGCTTGACCTTTAGTCATTTTCTTCTTATTTATATCATTTCTAACACAAGTTCTTACAAATTTATAGAGCATTTTTCTCCAATTTAATTTCTACTATTATCCTATAGTTAAAGAGGTTCATCTAGGGTAGAAAAATGTTGAAAATAGGCTTCACCAGCTTCCAACACGGTCTGGCCATGTTCCAGGACACGGCCATACTTTAAAAATACTTCAAATGTACTCAAAAACAGCTCCGAACACGGTTAACCCGCGGCATGGCCGTGTTCTGTGACCTTTAATCATTAATCAAAACATAACTCCCTTATTTTAACTCCGATTGAGGTGATCTTGGTATCTATGGAAATCTAAGACAATTATCTAAAACTATTATGTTAATCATATCAGTAAAATAGTAATAAATCTTGGTGTTATTACTCCCTTAAATTTAATATTATTTCTTCTCGGATAGGTTATAACCTTTACTTACTAATCTGACTATATCTCCCACATTTGAAATCCAAATTAAGTGATTTCAGTTGATAAATATCCGTGAGACATATATCTACATTTTTTATGTTAACCATTTATTTTAATTCCTTATCAATTCTTTCCAAAATTTTAAAAATAGAAACTTAAAATTTTACCACCCATAGCCATACCTATGCAGAACTATCTAAACCAGCCTAAGTATTCAAACATACATCACATGCAAGATCAATATGTAACATGTTAAAGCAACATCCATGACTAATAATCAAAGTTCTAAAATTAAATTCCCATATAGATGTTACAAATTTGAAAACTTTTCTTTGAAAAGAAATATTGTTAAACTTACCTAAGAATCTCCCTAACTTACTTAGTAAATTGGTTTTCTTATTTCCTCTTGAAAGAAGTAGTAAGATTCCTCCATTCCCTTAACTTTTCTAGCAGTTTAAGTAAGAGAAGGAAGGTGAATTTTTGAACCTCAAGGATGAAGAAGAAAAATAGATTCAAGTGGAGATTAAGGTAACTTCCCTTGAGTACTTAACCTTCTAAACTTCTCCTTCTTCTTCCTTCCTTTCTTATCCTCTCTTTCTCTCTTTTCCTCACTCTACCTTACTTCTATTTCCCTCTCTTCCTCACTTGGATGAAATTAAAATGTTGTAGGGATGTGTTTTGCTTAAATAAATACCAAATAATACACCTTTCATGATCATGAGTCTACCTTATCACAATTAAGATACACTTTGTTGAATTTTTGAAAAACAAACAACTTATATTCTTGTCTTCCTCTTCTTTAGTCAAGATATGCATAGAAAAATGAGATTTGTATTTTGAAAATTATGATGATATGTTCTTAAGATAAGGGATAAGGTCCCTTTGATTTAGGGATTTATTTTCATTTTTTTTGTCTTAAACAAGTATGATAGATTTGCCTTTATAAGTGGCAAATTTCTAACTCTTAAATCTCCATTATTTCGTTGATATTATTTGTGTGAGATAGGAATGTTTTGTCCTAATGCCATGTATTATTATACTACTTGCTAAAATTATGAGTGTAGGATATAGATGTTTTTGTCCTAAAACCTTATATTATCGTGCCACTTGCCAAAATTATGAATGTAGAATCACACCACTTGCTAAATTTTTGTCTTAATGCCATGTAACATAATCTTTATTATTATTACATTATTATATCATCACCTAATTTATTTTATTTTATTTTATTTTTCCTATTGGATTTAGGCTTATTCCTACCCATTATGAGCTTATTCCTACCCATTTTCTTTGCTTTGGATAAAATTATACTTTTCTTGGAGGGTTTAGTCACATTTTCATAATTTTTGGGCTATCGGTCCAATTACTATATCCTAGTCCAAATCTATGTTTTATTTCTTGTTTATGTTATCCAATGGGCTTATTAAAAACTTATATGAAGTGGAAAAACTCTATATGAAGTGTCCATAGGTAAAAGTCCAATGTATGGGTAAAGATTTTAAACTTAATAACTCTAGTTCTTATATTAGGAAAAATTACCCTAATTCAATGTTCTTAAAATTTTAAGACATTTACTTGTTTTTAAAAATTTATCTTTCTTATCCAAGAATTTTGCATCTTTTTAGTATGTTATTTCTATTTTTTTTATTAAAATTTTTCCTTTTTATTTGTTCTCTTAATATTAGAAATATTTCTATGCATATACATAAGGTGAAGAATTTTTAAGGATTATATTTTTTTATATATCTAAAATATTATCTAATAAATTTTATTTTTTTAATTAAATATTTATATACTTTTATCAATAAAAAAATAAAATTAGAGATGTTACATATTTGGCGTAACTTTTATTTTTGGTAAATTACAAAATACTCTCATCTGGTTCAAAATAAGTTTGTGCTTCTATGATTTAGGCGCTCTGTAGTGTATTTTTAATATAAATTTTAACAATATAATCATATAGCTATAATGACTATGAATAATTTTATTATTTAAAATATATTTCATTTTTATTTTGAATTTTTTTTAATCTTTTGAAATTATTGTTAACATCAAACTGATATATAAAAATTGAATTGGTTAACTTCCTCTTAACAGTAATCTTATAACACTATGAAATTATGTAAATGATAAGTGAAATAGGTTATTAACAATAAAATTGTTCATCATTTTAATATTCATGTAATCATTTTTGTTAAAATTTAGGTAAAAAATATTATTGGGTGGCTAAGTGATTTTTTTTTTGCCAAAAATATGATTTCATTCACGAAAAATGAAAAAAGGGAATTGATTTCGATAAAATAGAAAAGATAAAAAATTTATCTAAACCATTTTAAGTACATATTTAGCTTAAATTAAAAACACAAAAATTAAATATAACTAAACAATAAAAGATTAAATCTAAAAAATCTAAGAATTTTGAGTCTTTCAAAAGCGGTGAAGAAGAATTCTAATTAATTGTTATCACTATTATATTTTTCATCTCAACCACAAAAGTCTATCTACCATTTTTATTATACAAAAGTGAGAAAAAGTTATTGATTTGTATTTAGTACCAACTTGACTTATTAAATTTTATCAACACTATCACAAAAGATAGTATCAATCATACATCACTTTTATTTTATAAAATAAAAACATGAATTATAAGTTAATTATTAAAAAAATTATTAATGATAATACCATAATTTTCAAAATAAATTTTACCCAAAAAAATAAAACATTAATTCTCAAGGAAAGAACAATAAAAAGAAACACTAAAAAAGAAGAAAATTAGGAAGAGAGAGTTCAACGTCAGAAAAGGGGCGCCAGGAAGAATGATCCCTTTAAATAACAAAAGAACCAATTGGTTTTGGAACATACGAGGAATAAACTTTAACTTAACTTTTCTTTTTTTAAACTGAATTTCGCTCATCCGAATACTTTTCATTTTTTTAATTGAGTTTCAAAGTGGGAAGTAAAGAAAAAGACAAGGCTAGGGATCGAACCTTTGACAATAAGTTAATCTTCTTCTTAAAGATAAATGATTCTATAATGCAACTTGACCATGCAACTGACACGTGGCACCCTGTGAGTTATTTATTTTTTGATGAAGATTCGAAAGTAAAAATTAAAGGTTAGGAAAACTGATACGAAAAGGTCATCAAAATAAAATTGAAAAAAAATAGATTTTTGACCCCAAAATTCATTAGAATTGTATAATAATCCCAAACGACAATATTAACAATTTATAGGGATGTTATATTGGAATATAAAACAATGTACCGCATCTATTAATTTCATCTTTTATCATCTATTTGTTGATTTTTTTAAAACTTATTTAAAATTTAACTAAAATTTAAATTCGAATATTTATATGTAAGAACAACTCTATTATTATTGAATTATTTTATTTTATTTTATTTTATTTTTGTTAAATTTGAATATAGAATCATGAATTAAGTTATAATTCGTCTATTTTTCTCATGGTTAATTAATTATTAATATTATAAAATTAATTTTTTTAAAATTTTTATTATAACAAAAAAAAACTCTTTTAATAAATATTTATTTCAAAGACTTACCTTGTACGTCACGGAGACACGGACCACTTCGTCGCACAGTTAATTGTTGGCTCCTTCTTATCCTTTAACCGCCACGTCGCAAGTTCCACATTTCATCCGAAGGCGGAAGAACTTTACCACCGACATCACCAACCCCATTTCCACTCTGGGCCCCTTTCTTGCAGAAAATATCTAAGCCCCAAAAATATCTACTTCCACGTTTCAGTTTCGCCGTACGACAAATTCTTCCCGAACTTTCCCGAATTAACGATGGCCACCAGAATCATATTGAAGCTTGAAATAGCCCCTTTTCTCCTAGATATTTTGTTGCTTTTTCAAGCTTCTGGAGCTTCCATTCCCTTAACCGCCTTCTATTCATTATAAAAGCATATGGTGTTCCCTCCTTTCGTTCGCTGTCAAAAACAGTGTCCTGTGATTGTAATTATTTGTGACACCGATTGAGATAATTCTATGATCTTCTTCTGAGCGGTTATAATTGAGGTTAGAGAAAACCCAAGTTATTTTATGGGTATTTTGTTTTGGATGGTTGGATTTAGAGGTTGATTAGTTCAAGAGCAGTGATGGAGGCTGATACAATTGATTTCTCATCATCTTACTATAACATTCTTGGTGTGCATTCGGATTCTTCCATTGAAGAAATAAGGCGTGCTTATCGCAGGCTTGCAATGGTTAGTGGGTTCTGCTCTACCTCTCTGTGTTTCCTGACTTATTGCAGCCGAGAATAGAATTTTGTTGATCCGGAAATGGGATTCTTTTCTAAATTGAAATATGGGTTTGAAGAAATATAAGGTACTGATGTAAATGGGTTTTCTGAACTTGATGCAGCAATGGCATCCAGATAGATGGACAAGAACTCCTTCTTTACTGGGTGAAGCCAAACGGAAGTTCCAGAAAATTCAGGAAGCCTATTCAGGTATAGTACTTTCAGAAACTTGAGCATTGCTTATTGAAAAATCTTGAATTTTGCCAATGTTGGCTAATATGAATATCCCATATATTAAAAATGGAGCTTTATTACCTATTGGCGAGATGGGTTTGTGGTAGTTCCTTTGTTGGTAGAAAATTTTTAATTGCAGTGTGACTCCTAAATTTTTCATTACCAAAAGAAGAAAAAAAATCTTGAATTTTGAAGTTCTGGGTTTTTGTTTCTAGATTGTAGTGGTACATGTTGTGCAATTGGTTTTGTTTGCGTGGAAATGATCTTATAATTCTCGTTTCTACCTTCTGTTGGAGCAGTACTATCAGACCCCAAGAAAAGAACGATGTATGATGCAGGCTTGTACGACCCTCAAGAAGAAGAGGATGAGGTGAGTGCTTCAGGAATTTAACTTCCTTAAATGGAGGTTTCAAATTTTGCTCCTTCCTATATTTCGTCTAGTATGGACAAAAGTTAAATTATTATATATCGGTGTTCTTTTCAGGGCTTTTCTGATTTTATGCAAGAAATGTTGTCCCTGATGACTCAAGTGAGAAGAGAGGTATGTCTCTAATTTCCTAACTTTGTTCACTTCTTTACACTAATTTTTTGGTGCTGCTAGTTTTAACCATAAACTGTTCTCTAAAGAAACCCTTTTATTGGGACAATTTATAGTAACAACCTTGTTCAAGATTAATTTTAGGACAATTTATGGTGTTTAAGGATCTTCTTGTTAAGATTGATAATGGCATTTGATAATTTAAAATTACTGAGATTTATCATTTTGAATTATATTAATTGTTTTTTTTTTTTGAGAGATTGTATTTTGTATTTTCATTTCATATGAAAAATTTTATGTAAGGGAATCTAGAAAAAAATGTTTTAAGTTTTTCTGTGTTTATGGCTTGGGTTCAAGGATTTGGAAATTCAATGGAGGTGGAGGTGGAGGTGAGTTTTGAATTTTGGGTCTTATATGATGAAGGGTAATATACTTAACAATTCTTACTTTTGATGTTAATTTGAGGAAAGATAGGAGTATTTTTGATAGTTCACATTTAAGGTATTATGGTGAAGATTGTCAAATATATATTTAATTCATATATTTGATGCAGGAAAAGGATTACAGTATGGAGGAGTTGCATAACATGTTAATGGAAATGGTTCAAGAATCTGAGGCTCCATCACGGCACTGTGGATCCTCAGTTGTTGAAGAATCTCGGTGCTCGAAGAGGATGCGTTTGGATTCGACCGTGATGGGAAATGGTCTTGGCTTTCAGTTCCATGAAACCAGGGTTTAGAGTTTAGGGCTGCATTTTCTTTTGGATGCGTTTGCAATCATGGTTGCTTTTTCTTCTTGTATTTTTAAATGCCATTTTTTCTTCTCTATGGAACATTTGGAGCTCAAGAATTTCCGGGTTTGTTTTGGAAGTTTTACTTGGTATTGAGAACTGTTTTTTTTTTAAAGTAAACTAATTATTTGCTCAGTTTTACTTTTTAATATTTTTAAATTACAAGTTAATTTTTAAAAAATATTAAATTTATCTGTTAAAATTATTATATAATTAGTCCGATATATTTAGTGATTAATAAGATAATTAATGTGTAATGAGATATTAATTTTTTTAATTGAGATTAAATTAAAATGGCTGTATAAATTTAAATTTAGAGTTGAAATTGTTATATTTTTTGTGTGAATAGAGATGAAAAAGTGGGAGGATTAGGCACTTTTTTTTATTGAAATATTTTCAAATAAAGTTGATTATAAAAGAAAGTGTAAATAGATCGTGATCATATATAATTTTTAATAGGATTTAATTTTTATATGTCCACATATATTTTATAATTAACTTCTTTTGAAAAATTAACTGTTTTTCAGGATTGAGCAGCGATAATATTGCAATTTTAACTGATTTCACAATTTCTATTTTGATGTTTCCTTTATTTGGATGAGAGTCGTAGGTTGTTGGCGTGTCTTAAATGTATTCTTGGCTTAATTTATGGGATATTACTTTGTGGTTTTAAATTAAAAGCTATTTTTAAAAATTAGTTATACCAATTTGCCTAAGATTTATAAAAATATTTTCTATGACTTATGAAAATTTTTATGCGTAAAAAAAATTAAATAAAAAAAATGCTAATATGTCTGAAACACAACATTATTATAATATTGGATATAACACATGACATGACGAAAAATATGCTAGTGCGTCTTCCCCTTTTAAGCATAAGAAATTTCACAAATATTTTGTCCTTTTGATATGAATGCGCTCCATTACTTATATAAAAAATTATTTTTAATATTATAATTTGTTAAATTAATTTAATATGAAAAAAATTAGTTAATTGTCATAAAAAATTCAATAAGAGATTGGTTCAATTTTTTTAAAAGAGATATTGTCTTTTATTTTGATTATTTGAGTTCAATTAAGGAGAATTTATTATATTAATGTAGTGAGGGCATCTTAAAAAATTTTCAAAAAAGAATTTTATTTTAGAGCTATATATATATATATATATAATATTAAATTAAATTTAGCCATATTATTTATGGGTTTGGATTTCTTTTTTTGAGGTTCTTTATACTACCCTAGGTGGGCTCTAAATATGAGCATCCCTGTGAGGCCCAATTCCTTTTCGTGAAATAAGGTTCCACGTATGACTTGGTTTGTGTGTCCAAAAAAGAAAAGATTTGCTATAATATTACATCAGGTGTTGATGAAGAATTTTATCTCCTCTTTTTTTTTTTTATAAGTTTGGTAGGAAGATTATTTTACATTTTTTGAAAATCTCAAATTGAAAAAATAAAATTGTGTGGTATGAGAATTTTAGAAATTATTTTTAAACAATTTGTTTACAAAAAATTTTCTACCAAGAGGGTTAAAAGATAAATATAATAATAATAAAAATTTTACTCTCTCTATTTTTCTTTTCACTCTTCTAAATAATTCTTAAGAGAGCTGCATTTGAACGGAACAAAAATATGAAACATTTTCAAGAATTAATATTTAATATTTTTAAACAAACAAAAAATTAAAAAATAAATGAGATATTTTTAAAAAATGCATAAAATTTTTCAACCAAACATAATAATAGAATACTTTAAAAAAATGTTATTTAATTTTTTTTAGCAATTTTAAAAATTAATCAAACATTTTATATATTTTTAAAAATTATTATTCATATTAACTATATTTTTTTAAAAAATAAAAAATTTTAACCTTCACCACCTGATAGAATTTTCTACAGCGCTGTTTGAAATCTTGATGGACTCCTTCCCTAGCTATTGTTTTTCAGTAGGATTCTCTGCAATACTATTGGGGAATTCTTCATTTTTCGGGAGATGTGGATCCATCATGATTCGTGGTCCATATTTAAATCGTTTTTGGGACTTTCATGGACCGCCATGGTCCATAATTAATAGGTGATACCTATTAACTTTCTGTGAGGATTTTAAGTTCCTCCATCTTTTTGGGTATGCCAAACCCATTTTACTCTGGTCCCCTCCCAAGGTTCCCAACCTAAACAATTCAGAAGGTAGAAGTTAAAGATGGGGTTAGCATAAGGAACTACAGAAGCCAGACTCTCCAATCTGCAAGTATTAGACTGTTATCTCCCTCATCTTTGATGTCACGGATTGCTGTAGGGATTGGGGTGGCCTTAGGTATTAGTAGGTAGATTGCTGAAATCATGGGTGGGTGATGGTTTAAAGCCTTGGTTTTCTTTCTCCGTTTGGTAGGGAAGTACCAACGATGATGTTTCAAACCAGTAGATTTTTCTTGTCTTTTTTCTCAAAGTGTGTTGTTTCAAATTATGTTCGCTCAATGTTTGTTGAGAGCTGATGGAAGAGTTTTTTCTACATCCCGTGTCTCTCTGTCGTTGTTTGGTTCTTAGGAAGTGTTTGTTATAGGAAAAATTTTATTTTCAAGAATTTTATTTAAAAAAAAATAGATAGATATGTTTGATAATTATTGACTTTCTTGAAAATGTTTATTAGAATTTCTATTAGAATTTTATTTTCATATTTGGTTGATACAAAATATTTTCAGGAATGTAATGCATTTTTTTATAAATGCTTTTAAATTTTTTTTTTTTTTAAAAAAGATACAATTATATGCTATTTATTTAAAAAATTTGACTATTTTAATTTACTATTATAATCAATTTCAAATAAGTCTTTTGTGTATAAACTACTCAACTATGAATATTAGCTAAAAAAAACTTATACTCCTGAAGTGCAAATTATTATATCATCAACATAAAATTTCAGCACCAATGCTTCTAAAAAAATATTGAACAATATAGAATCAGTATCATAAACTAAAGGCAACATATGATTTTTCAATATAGTGTAACCATTGTCTCTTTTGCTAGTAGAAGTCCAACATATGCCATGAAGACATAAAGAGTTTAATTAACTCCAAAAAATGTAGTGCAGAATATTAATTTCAAAAAATTACAAACTACTACCATAATAAAGTGTAATTAATAGATGTTTGTTGCTAAAATTTGTTGCACATAAAGAGCTTTCAATTCAGCATCAATAGTAAAGAAGAAATCTATTGTACTTTGATCTTTTGTGATTATAGACCCAACCTTTACTCTTTCTATATCAATTAACTACTCAAGTTTCTTCAACTCCTCAAATACTTTCATCCTTCTTTCCGCTCCTTTCTTTCCATGCTTGAAGCACCCAACAAGGTCATCAATGTTGTCTTCGGTGCTTTCATACACTTTTCTTATTGTATGGTCTGTGAAAGTTGAGCAATAATAGCATCATTCTTAGTGGTTCTCTTCTTTTTCCCTCTGGCATTAGATGCATAATCTTGACCTCTTGAAGCCCTAATTCCAATGTGAGTGGAATAATGACCAGGAGAGTGTGGAAATTGTGTATGAGCCACAGAATCAAATAGAGCCTCATCTATGCCCACTTCATTGTTCGTAAAAAAGATATTTTCTTGTATCTCTCTGTCCATCGCCTCAATTACATCAGCAGGATCTTTAGCATCCATTCCAGTGGCTCTATCTTTGTTAAACACCAATGTCAAGTCATCAAAATGAGGACAAGGGTTCTTGAACAAACCTACAGCATTTGGATGTGTCTGTATTCCAAAAGAAAAAAAGTTACTACAGCATAAATACAAATGATACTTATAACATAAGTTAAATAATTGTATCATTACCTTTACCCAATCTCTGAATAAGTTCTTTTCCACCACTATCATTTTTTCTTGGTCGTTCCACCCAAATCCACTTGCCCTCAACATTTCAGATATAGCATAATATTGTTTTTTCAGCTGCTTTACTCTTGATTCAATATGTGGATTGTCTTTCAACATACAACCTAACATTTTTTGTTGAAGCCACTGCTCTAACTGCTTTAGGTATCCAGGTCTGAATGTGACGTTGTCTCCAGTCCACTTTCTGCATGTCACAAGTTCCAACAAACACTCCACAAGCTTTGTATCTTCATCTCTTGTCCATTGATACTTTTTACCCATCAAAGTTGATTGGCTTGATTCTTCCATGTTCTTTTATGACATACAAATGATGAAAAAAATACAAGTATATACAAGATAAAAATTGTCAATAGTGATGCACAAATAAATAAAAGTAGAAGTTTATTAAAAATAAATCAATATCCATTACATCAAATAAGTAAATAATGTTAAAGAAGAATAAATCAACTCAAATTCATTACAATTATTCATTGACAATTGAATTAACTAAAAGCATAACATTAATTTTTATTTCAGTGTTGTCCTTCTCTCCAAGTATTGAATATTTCTGTTGCAAGGTTGTCTCTCCATAGACTCCAAGCATTACTTGCCTCAAATTTCGCTCTTCAATGGATTCACATGCATTTCTCGTCGGATATGATTATGCAACAAGCAGCATGTAGTAATTATCCTCATTTGAGTCTTAACTGGGTAAAATGATTTATTCCTTAAAATTGACTACCGTCCTTTTAACAATCCAAAATATCTCTCAATTATATTTCTAGCAGAAGAATGTTTCATATTAAAATACTCTTGTGGGGTTGTAGGCTGCGATCCATTCCTTCACTCATTTAAATGATACTTTTGTCCTCTATAAGGGGCTAGAAACCCTTCTCCGTTCATATATCCAGCATCACATAAGTAATAATAACCTATTGTAAAATATATAAATTTAGATTAAAATATATAAGAGATAATTAACACGAATTATGTAATATCATATAAGTACATAAAGTACCTTGAGGGACTTTTAAGCCATTCTTACGAGAGATAGCATCTCTTAAGACCCTAGAGTCCGTAGCTGAACCTTCCCATCCAGCCAAGACATAAATAAATTGCATGTCTTTAAAACAAATTTCCAAGATATTGGTTGTCAATTCTCCCTTTCTTGTTCAGTATTTAGGTTTATCAGCTTCTAATACATTAACATTTATATAAGTTCCATCTAATGCTCCTAAGCAATTCTACATTGAGAACAAAAAAAATGTACAGTTACTGAAGTTCAAAAAAATAAAAATAAATTCTATTTATGTTTCAAAGGAAAAGTTGCAAAAAATTACTTTAAACCATTTCTATCTCTCATCAGTATAATTTTTCCGAATTGACCTAGGTTCTTTAAGAAGTTCTTTGTGACATCTTAAGATGGCAAGCAGAACATAACTAATTGTCCTACTAATGGTCTCACCACTCCTTATGAATTGTCTTTTAATGATTCTATTTTTAACATCATGGGAGATTATATGTAAAAAGATTGCCACTATCTCTTCCACTCCTATATTCCTATATGGCTCTAACTGACACAACTCTCAACATATGGCATAAGGAATGGAAGCTCCTCCTATCCATTCTAATATTTTTTACACAAGTTAAATCTGAAAAAAAAAACACCACTCTATCAAAATTAACTTCCCCCACTCGATGTTGACTATATGAATCCCAACTCTTATTATTACAATGTCTAAGATAATCGATTATGATATATGCGCAAACTAACGTCAACACCACGATAAAATCATTTAGCATTTCTAAATACAAAACTAAGATTGCAATAATCCTCATCTTCCTTATTCTTTGCAATTGATCCATGATTCGTTAAGTTAAATAATTGGCATAAGAAAAAAATTAAATTAGAATCTATATTAAAAGAATTACTTTTCACAATATATTTGAACATAAAATAAATTCATTTAGCATAGTTACAAATTCATTTTTTTATTTTTTAAGTTCTTCAAAAATTTCTACAAAGTCTCCCCTATAAAATGGGTATTCTCAAAATACAACAATTTCAAAACAACCAAATAAAACTATTTATAATTCCCGTATATCATCTATTACACAATTTTGATATATCATCCAATACTGAAACTCAATCTAAATCAATACAAATAAAATCAGAACAGTATACTTTAATCTAAAAGTCAAACTCAAATTCAATCTGAATCAATTTTAATCGAATTTATTAATAAATATATCAAACACATTAATTTTATATTTATACATAACATGTTTATTTATTTCTTTATAATTTACTTGTTTTATAAATCTTTTATAATTCAAATTACTTAATTTCTCAACTAATTCACGCAACACAAGAGAAAATGCAAATTTAACATAGTACTCTCTAATTATCCCCACTAGAATGACTTAAGCAAGATACTAGCTTGATGCAATAATACTTGTCATATTAATTTTTTGTCCTAATTCATTTTTATGCAAATCTTATCTTCTTCTGTAGTCACATTATTGATTGTCCTAATTCATTTTTATGCAAAAGCCAAGTGACTTTCCAGAAAGACTATTGATTGTTCACTTATTTTAAAATTACTACATAAACTATGATAGCATGATAATTTGGAAATTATTAGGGTCATAGCTTCATTTATTTGTTTACTACACCCTTTTGTAAGTTCTTTCCATTCTCCTTTATCTATTCATGTATATGATGAAACTGTAAGTTCAATTAGCTACCTGCTTTTTCATAGGATTTCGTGTTTGTGCCTCCATAATTTTGTTCATTCAGAATAGAAGTTGTCACCTTGTATCTTATTTCTTGGATATATGAAATTAAATCTTGCTTAGCAATATCATAATATTTTTACAAACCAAACAAACTTGCTCCAATTAAAACTCATTTGAATTGAAGGAATACATTGTTCCCGAAAAGTGTTTACCCAGAAATGGGTAATAAACAAAGAAACCGAATACAAATCATGTACTAACCAATCTCACTGTAGATTTTTGACCATTTGGAAGGATTATGGTATGAGGTCCAATCCCATGGCAGCATTCATGGCAAATTATATGGGTAAAAAATGATTCAAAATCTACAAGTTTGAACCTACATTCACTGCCTCAATATCCCCATGTCTGACTGTTGTGTGTATTTTACTAGTTACCACAAACGCACGGCATAGCTGTAGCTAATCCGGCGAGTACAAGTCATATCCTACGGAGGACAATGTCAATTACTAGAATGATGTGAAATATGCTATCTAAGTCGATGTAAGTCAAGAGAGAGTTTGTCACAATTAAATAAATTGAGGATTTAATTAACTAAAGTCTAGGGTTACGGTTCACCACACTTATGATATTCAACATCCAGTTTGTACCTCTAATTACAATTATTTAGATTAGTTGGGGATGGTTCAGTCTTAATTAACTAGCAATCTCTTTCAAGTATTACTAATCGTATCTAAGTTAATCAAATTGTCTACTTTCGTGGCTCTTAGTTTAATCTAGGTTCATTAAGTTCTATGCCAACCATAGAAGTCAATTAATCGGTTTTCTCTTACCCACTAATTGATTCATTTCTAGAGAATCTTAAACTACTTTTGTGATTAAAATATCTTTAATTAACTATTAAATTCTGGTATTAATTTTCACCTTTCAATTTATCAATTAAAAACCTAAGACGTGATAGATTAATGATCATGCATTCTACCAACTCCTATTCATGCATATAACTGTTAATCCTAATCAATCTAGAAGTATCATAATTAGGGTTCCAACATTCAACAACATAGTATCATCATATCACAAGTAGGTTTATCAAAACCCTAAATCAAATTTACTCACACATCATAGAAATAGAAATCAAACTCATTTTCATTGAGTAATTCATTTAAGTTCAGTACAATCTAAAAAGAAGGAGTAGAAATAAAAGTAGAGAGTTAAGGTAGAAAGATGAAACTTAATTTACAGAAAAATAAGATGAAAATACAACCTTCAATGAGTGTAAATCATATTTTAGAATATAAATTCAACAATGATTCAAGTAAAAACCTAACCTAGGAGTGTTTTCTAAGCCTAAAAACTGAGTCTAAAGTGTCTCTTTGAGTCTTCATGTCTGTCCCTGCATTTTTCCCAGCCTATCTATCAACTTGGCAGCTAAAAACCCTAAAAATCATGTACAGTACGGACTCGAAGCACGGCCGTATTCTAGAACACGGTCTGACCGTGCTTTGGGCTAGATTCTGGGAAGCTTCTACATCTTTGGCCCAGAGCACGGCCTGACCGTATTGGAGGCTGCCATACTCCTTTCTTGCCAATTTTTAGTATGTTGCCTCATTGCTTCCTCCTTAGCGTTTTTCAAGTCCATATGGCTCCTCTCATTATTGTTTGTCCATGCTTCTTAGCCTCTTTTGCTCACCTACAAACATAAAACAAATCAAAGCAATATCCAGAGCAAAGTATAACCAAATGTAAGAATATAATCACAAATTTACTACTAATTAGGGGATAAAATATAACCATAAACACTCAAATTTTTCCTTTATCACTGACCCAGTATCAAAAATTAGAAAAAACTCATTTTTCAATGCAAAATTCAGATTGAACGTATAACTAATGACAGGATTGAAAATTAAAAATGAATTCTTTACCAAAACAAAAAACCCAACATGAAGCACGAGAAAAAAATCTATAATCTCAATAAAATCCAAGCCTAAGGTAACCCCTGAATCATGGAAGCCCATCGTGAATATCAGCAAAATTCAAACCAGCAAAAATTACCGAAGGAAGGAGTAGAAATTTGCTAGTGCAGAAGAGTAGAAATCACCGAAAACTCACCTAGTAGGCAGACGATGGTAGGAAGGATCCTGAGAGTGCAGAGGAGCAGAAATTTAAGAGTGCAAAGGAGCCAACAAGATGGTCTCACGGGAATGAGCCAAGAAGATGGTCTCACGGCGTAAGAGGAGATGGTGATGGTCTTGCGAGAAGGAGCTCGAGAAGATGGTCTTGCAGTGCGGGAGGAGATGGTGATGGTCTCGCAGGAAGAAGCCAACAAGATGGTCTCGTAGGAAGAAGTCAAGAAATGGTCTCATGGCGCTAGAAAAGATGGTCTCGTGGAATTAGGTTAGACTAGCCGAAAGTTTCCTAAATCTTTTGTAATTTGTATTATTGGGAATAAAAGTTTTCTAAAAATAAATTTGTATAACTTATAACAAACGTGGCAATATTTTTTTTTTTTAACTTTTTTAGAAAAGTTAAAAACATAACCTCAACCAAACGCTACCTCAAGGGCTTGCCTGTTTAGATGCATGTTTTGGCTTTTGTCAATCCAAAAAAGAAACAAATTCTTAAATATATGTCTATGATCCCAAAATAATTTTTTTTTTCATATTTTTGAAGTGGCGCAAGATTAATAGCTCATATAGAAACTCATAATTTAGTCTATAATTTGTAGACTCTTGCGTGTTAATTACTTCTTAAATTATTAAATGTTATAAATTAATTTTTTAATTTTTGAAAACAAGATAAATAAATGAACATACGCGGGAGTGAAAGACCAAAAAGTGAGTTATTTCTCGGTTGAACATTTTATTTTTCTCATAGTTAGATCCAATTTTTATTTTAGGCTCTTTCTTTGAGAAAGAGAGATTAGAAAAATATTATTGATTGCAACATTTAAAAAAAACCCAAATTTTGTCATCATTTTTATAAATTCAGTGGCTAAATTATTATTTTATTTTATTATATATATTTTTTAAAATTATACAACTGTTTAAAATCTTTCCACCGCGTGGAAAGGAAAGAGAAAGGAATAAAGAAAAACACTAGAGTTAGAAAGAAATGACTAGAAGATAGGGTCGGAAAAAAGCAATAATTTAAGTAAAGTGAATGAGTGTGAATTTGATGACTCAAGAGGTGGACTAGTCCAAGATGATGACCAATTGCCCCTTTGATTGGGGCAGAAAATAGGACAAATGGGAGGGGAGGGGAGGAGCCCTACAAGATGAGGCAGGAATTTGGGTGTTGAACATGTTATAGTTGTCAATTGTGGAATCAATTACATGTGGACAACGTTGATGTGATTTCGTCTACCTAAAACCTCATCCCAAGTCTTTGTCTCCCTTCTTTTTTCTTTTTTCTGTTTATTTAATGCCATTTTCTGACCTTTCTGTAGCATATCACTTATTGTACATCTTTATTTTAAATACCGTTCAAAATAATAAAGAAAAATTTATTTTTTTATAAAGGCATTATAACGGAAGGCAACTCTTCCCACGTTAAAATATAATAATATTTTTTGAGGCAAATTTTTTTTTTTTTTAGTTTTCGTTCAACTAACATTTTGATTATAAAATTTATAGATTCATTTAATATTTTTAAATATACAAGTTAGTTATTCACAGTATTAAAAAAGATTAATATTCAACAAGGTTTAATGTTTTAAAGGCTAATAATGTATAATGAAGTAATGATTTAATAATTAATTTGTACACTTAGAAAATGAAAGCTATTTTGATGAATAAATTATTATTTTAATCTATTTTTTAATTACTAAATAAATTTGAATATATTCATTTAATAGTTGTTATTATCACCAATCAAATAAAAAATTAACACATGGTGAATATCATTTTTTTAAAAAAAAACTTGAGCTTTTTAAAAACTAATAAATGATTTTTTTTATTTCTTTTTTCCTAAAAAATAGTTAGATGTTAAATACTAAACTTACTTCTGAGGCAAAATAATATACCTTTTGAAGTTTTCTTTTTCTCATTTTTTTTCCTTGGTATTGCGGCCTAATATATTTCAATTATTTTATTTTTTGGATCCGTTCAAAAGCAAATTATTTGTATATAATATATATATATATATATATATATATATATATATATATATATATATATATATATATATAATAATTCCTATTTTCATAAAAAAAAAAAAGGAATGGCTTTATATCCTCTTTGCAAGCTATGGCTGATTCCTATTTACCCTTTCTGATGCCACTGCATATTCTTACTTTAATCCTCAACTTGGAAGATGAGGATTCATTTATCAAAGATTAAAGACCAAATGCTATAGAATAAATTTAGACATTTTTTTATTAATTAAATTAATTATAACATTATACTAATTAATGTATCAATATTATTTCTAGAAGATTTATAAAGTTTATACGTAGTGTGGAGCCAAAATATGCATAAAGACACATGCTAATGAAGTCCCCTTTTTCAACAAATTAGACCTCCAAAAGAGAAGAGCCGTTAAAGACTTTTGAATTGGAATACTCTAAAAATTTTAAAGAATTTTATAGAATAAATTTTAAAAAATAAAAATAAAATTTATGATATAAGTAAGTGAGTTTCACTTATTTATTATTAATTTTTTACAAATTATATGAAATTTATCCTATTTCTACAGTTTTAAAATTCATGCATATTGCGCTTTTATTTACTGATCGTAAAATTTTGCTGACTTATATAATAAATGATATTTTAATTTGGTATTCTAATTTTCCACTTTATTCTAGCCACTTAATTTATGTAACATCATGTGATTTGCATAATAAAATTTAATATTAGTTATTAAAAGTGTTAAGTTGATACACCGTTTTAAAAATTAATAGTATTTTACAACCTTCGAATAAAGATGCAGTGACAAAGACTCAATTACAAAATTTTTAAAATAAGAATTGAATTATATTTTTTAAATTATAAAAACTAAAATTTTAAATTGTGTAAGAGTAATTATAAACTGTTCCTAACAAAAGTTTAACTAGAAAATAAATTCAAAAGTTTATGGGTATTTTTTATTATCTCATATTTAATTCCACGTGTTTCAAAACATATATACGAGAGCTTGAATAAATAAAAGCAGTGAAAATTTTAAAACAAGTAACACAAAATCCGTCACCTGTCAATATTTTTTGTTTAAAAATAAGAATATTATGGACAGAGGCACATGCAAGAGATCATTATCACAAAGTAATGTTTATTGAAAAAAACTGATGAGAAAAAGATACTTTGGTCATGTAAATGGATAATTCAAAAAATTTGAAAGCATTATATAAAGAGATTTTTATAATAAAATATAAAATTCAAAAATTTAAATTTCATATTAAAAAACATTATTTTACTATATAATTGAAGAATTCATCGTTTTGAAAAGTTTTAGAGTTAAAAAATAAAACTCTTCTCAAACTACAGCCATAAAAATTAAAAAATTTAGATTATATTTAATAAAATTAATTTATAAGATAACTTAAAACTTATAAGTTAATTGAAAATTTACAAACTATATGCTATTTCAAAAAGCATATAATTTATAAATTTTTAATTAATTTAAATTATTCAAATAAATTTATTTATTAAATATTTTTAATTTAATCAAATAAATTTATAAATTAATCAAATACGCTATAAATTAATTTATTTATTTTTTTAAACATAGTCTTGTTCTCCAAATTTCATATTAGAGATCACAAGTTGTGTAGTGTATATACAGTGCGGAGTGTATATAAGCTAATTGAAACCTATAATTAATTAATTAAAAAAGAGAGTATATACGGTGTGGAGCCCACAATTTCGACAAAACCAAATGCCGACCGGGTTGCTTGAGTTTAGTTTACAAGTTAGAGCTCCAGAAGAGGCCTGAAGACTTCGAGAGCAGTTAGTCAGCTTAGTCCACCTTAATCCTCTAAACGAAGGGACATTGTACCCTATATTTTATAGCTCCCATGCACCTAATAACGTAAGAAGTCCTTCGCCTTCCCTTTCAAGTTCCCAACCCTTCTCTCCCCTCAAGCCTTCCGTCTCACACCCACCCACCCACCATAACCAAAATCTCTGAAAATCCTCCTAATTCCCAGAAAACCCACACCCAACATGTCAATTAAGAGACATCGAATTAAGGTTCCTATGATTCTTGCCTTGTTTCTCTTAATTGTTTCTGTCGGTGCCGCTTCTGTCGACATCCCCGCCGTGGAATCGAGGAAGCTTGACGAAACCCCCGCTCAGCCCCCCACCAACGGGAATCAGAAGTGCACGCCGTGCGGTAATAGCTCCCCAACTCCGCCATATGTAGACTCGCCGCCGCCGCCTCCACCATATGTATACTCGTCGCCGCCGCCTCCTCCACCATATGTATACTCGCCACCGCCGCCTCCGCCATATGAATACTCGTCGCCGCCGCCGCCGAAGAAAACACCATCATCAAAATATTGCCCTCCACCACCCCCCGCATCGTTCCTCTACATCACCGGGCCTCCGGGGAACTTGTATCCCGTGGACGAGAATTTTAACAGCGCACCCAGCCGCAGGAGTTTCCCCGCAACCTTGCCGCTACTTTTGGTTGCCTTGTTCGGCCTACTGGGCTTATGGTGAAGTGATCGTTAGCTTTTGAAGGTAAACAAAAAACAAAAAATGACATTTCCAGATTTTCAAAGGAAAATTAGAAGAATTTTATGGATTAAGATCAACGATGTAATAATTAGGAGAATATCTCTGAGAATTTACATGAAAAGTAGAAGAATTTTGTACCAAGTTTTAGTTTTATGTATATCAACACGTTATGTTCATCATCCCTTTGTGATACCAATATTTCTGAATAAAAGTCTCACTTTCCCAATTTTCTACCAAATTTGGAATTTATTTTTTTATTTTTTTAGTTGTGATTCCAATAGTTTTTCGTCTTGTTTCTTCATTTTAATTTGGGGTCCTTTTAAGATGTTGAAAATAACTTTCTCAGAGAACCATACGTGATTTGTGGATGAAAATGAATTTCAAATGCAATGCACTTTCAGCGTCACAAATTTAAATATATTAGAAATGTTGGGTGTTTTTATTTAATTAAATTAATTATACATAAAATGAATGAATATGGATCACCCACCAGGACAGCTGGTTTTCCCATCGCCGACTTAATAATTATAAATTCAAAGTTCATTTCTAATGGTGGGTCCACTTTAATGCTTTGATTAGGAATAGCTTTAATCTGTGCACACGGCGATCTATAGATCAACCTTGAATCAAAAGACATGCATTCAGCTTCACCAACTTCTTGATTTCTTTATAAGTTTTATTTAACAAACCAAAAACGCTTTTTTTAAGTCTATTTAATTTCGATTAAAATTTAAATTCAGATATTAAGTCTTGAAAACAACTCTAATACTAAATTTCTTTTCAGTTAATTTGTACGATTTTGTATAAAATATTGACCCAATGTGTTTGATCATATTTTTATTATTATGATTGAAAATATAATATATTTATTTTTATGATTTATTATGAATATATAAAAATAAATTTTCTTATTTTTATTAAAATTAATACTCTCCCTTGAGCTTAAGGAAAAAAAATTATGATATGAATAAAGAAGAGAAGAGCAAAACATCAATATTAGGTAAGCTGTTGACTCAATGACCAAAAAGTTGAAGTGAGAATAATAGAGAGTCAGTGAATATTAATTAGAGACTGACGTTTTTAATTTTCTTTGTTAATTATGAGATTAATTAATTATGCAAAAAAAAAGGCCAATTTGAGACCAACCATGTGTGAGTGTCAATTTTGTTGTTGTCATTTTGCTAAGTGGTTATAATATTAAAAAAAAATTAATTTCTCAAATAAATGAAATAAATCGTAAAAAAATAAATATGTTAAATATATATTTATAATAAAATTAAATTTAATATATTTATATATATATTTATAATTATTTTATTTTATTTAAAATTTATTTGTAAACTGGTAATTTAAATCATGAATAATTTTGAATTTAACGATAAATTATAAAATTTTTATAGAAAAATATATATTTTTTTAAAAAAACTCTTTTAATGTTTTGAATAAAAGTAATCTTAGATGGGATGGAATATAAAAATTCATCTTTTTGTGATGGATCGTGTCAGTTGATCAATGGCTGAAAGATCAACATCGA
Source organism: Gleditsia sinensis (assembly GCA_037074535.1). NCBI lineage: Eukaryota > Viridiplantae > Streptophyta > Magnoliopsida > Fabales > Fabaceae > Gleditsia > Gleditsia sinensis. The sequence goes on from CM073471.1 coordinate 13,513,903, forward strand.
TATTCACCAAACTAGGGGTTAGATGGAGGGACCCAGTTTACATTGTTTGATAAGGTTTCATAAGTTGATATCTTTTCACTGTTTGATCACTTTTTAAATTACCCAGTTTACTAGAGAATTTTAGGGGGACACGCTTCCGGGCTACCCCAAGCCACTTCGATGGCACACGGCACAATCATAATGATATTCAGTTACTTAGATATGGTAAAAGGATTACACTAAATCTAACGTAAAGTACGTAGCCACGTCGAGTTGCTTCAATTGGTTAAAAGAATTTGGTTTAACATTTTATAAACTTTATATATGAAGTTTGAATTGTCTCTTCGTGAGTAATCTGGTTTGAGAGTATAATCAAACATAATATAACTCGATTAATTTGTTTAAATTAATTATAAATCAATTAAAAAAATTATTTTAAATAAATTGAATCAAATTATCAAATTAACATAAATAAATATTTAAAATAATTTTAGATTAATTAAGATAGATTAAATATAAATTTTTTTAAACTGATTTAATTAAATTTGACTTGATATAATTTAAAATTTTTAAATAATTTAAAATTTTAATTGGATGCAAATATTTTTTTTAAAATTTAATAATATTCGATCAGATTAAATAATCTGACAAACTCAATCGATGTTTACCTTTATTCAAAAGTTATTGAATAATATTTTTTTTAAATATTAATATTTAAAGGTAATTTTGTGGGTTTAATCTTTCTCTACTTTTATAAGATTTCAATCATGTCGGTGGTGCACTGACTAGTAGTATTGAAGTAATATATCTTTATTATTATTTTAAAATACAAAAACAAAAAATATAACATGAAATATATTAAAAATTTAATCTCTAAATTAATAAATCTATATAACTTTAATTTTAATTTTTTAAATATGCAAATTAGCCCATAAAATTATTAATTCATATTATATCAGCTATTTTGTTAGTTTTTAAAAATATTAAATTTATTGTATATTAATGTATGAGTATTTAAAAAAATTTAAAAATTAAACTTAAATAGATATATAAATTCAAAAATTAAATTATTAATTTACTTATTTAGTAAATAAGAGAAGAGAGTGTAAAGTGGTGCCTACTCGAGTGAGTTTTAGGTGAATTTCATCCCCTTTCTTTGTATTACAGAATGTATATTCAGTGATTCGTTTGTTCTTAATTGGCTTCTACTGCAAGTACTCACCATAAGTGTTTAGTCTAGAAATGCTTTTGCAATAGTTAAAAATTATTAAATTAAATTAATCACTTTTTTAATGCTTATTCTTAACTATAATAGGGGACATAATAATAATGTCACCAACCCAAATTGGTTAACTTGTTGACAACTTATAGCTATCTTTATATTATCTATATGTCATCGCTTTAGGCAATTTATAATTTTTAAATGTAAGGAAAAAAATAATTAAATGTCATTAATTAAAGGCGAGATTACTTTATTTTAAAGTCAAAAAATATTGTAACTTTTAATAAAAATTTACAATAGTATTTATAAATTATTTATTAAAAAAATGATTAACAACAAAAATCAAATATTATTTTATAAATAAAGTGTTTTGATTTTTATCAATTAAATTAATTTTTCTTAGCATAAATAACAAATAAGTTCTTTTTTAAAAAAAAAAAGAAGCACTGGTTCCACATCTATTTTAATGTAATTTAGTTATTATTGTTGTGGTTGTACTTCAGTCTTGTATAGAATATATATATATATATATATATCAATTAGCAGAGTTAGTTTATAAAAATTAAAATATTTCACTTGAAAAAAATTAAAGCCACGTAAGAATAAAGGCTTGAGAAGACAGCAATAATAGAACTTTTATTGAATTGGATGCATACCTATATTTAATGGTGCAGTTAGTTAGAAAATGTAGTCTAATTTTCATCAATTTCACTTGGGACCACTTTCTTTTTGGCTTTTTATCTCGGTTGATGTCCTATAACACCTTCCACCTAACAATAATAATGAGTTATGACTAAATTAAAATTTTGATTTTAAAATTTATAGATTCGTTTAATTTTAATCGTTTAATTTTTTAAATATACGAATTAATTTTTTAATTTAATATACAACTAATTTAATATTTTAAAAAATTAATTTAAAAACTTAATTGAAATGAGTTAATAGTTTCAAAGACAAATTTGGTCGACACTAAAAAAAGTTTAGAGATTAAAACTAAATGAATTTAATAATTTATGACTAATTATTAGTTTGCTCAATAAATTACATATATACATAAGTTTTATTTGTAGATGTATCAATTTTTTTTATATAAGACCAAAAGAAATTTTCTAGTGAATAGACTTAACAAACAACTAAATTAAACATGGAAACATTTTTTTTAAGTAAGTTAACAATTTGGTCATTAATTTTGTAAACTTACTTAATTTTAATTCATGAATTTTTTTTAGTATATAAATTATTCTTTAAACATATTAAATTAATTAATTAATAATTATTTTTTAAGTGTTTAGATACTAATGCACAATAAAATTAATTTTTTTAGAAATTAAAATATAATTAATTTAATAATTAACTCGCACATCGAACAAAATTTAAAAGATAAAACAATGTAAGTTCACATATCCAGAAAGTTAGAAGAATATGCACGGAAATATTTATACGAGGGAGGGGTAGGAAGATGCAAGAAAGTTTAAAGGAATCTTCCCGGAAGTTTCTTCAATTAGCCTGTAGAAAATAACCTTATATTACCCATTCTCCAAAATGTGCTTTCCATTCTTCATTATGAATTCATATAAAGGAATTGACTTTGAAAAGCCAATACATCAAAAGTTTCCAAAGAGTGGTTGTCTATCCTTTCCTGTCCCCCAATAAAAAAATATATTAAATAAAAATTACATACTCAATTTTATTAATCATGTAAATAGTATATTATAATTAATTTAATTAAACGAAAATTACAAAAAAAATTAAATAATTAGTAAAACTCAAATATAAACGTGTAAAAAATTGTACATAATTTCTGACAAAAAAGTTACATCTATATTAATATAGTTTTAACTCCTTTGATCTCTTTTAATTTAATAATTTATTTTTATTTATTAATAACTTTCTCACTTTTTAATAATTCAATAATTATCATTTTATTCTTTCACCAACCACTATATAATAATCACTTTTTAATAGTAATTATTTAAATAATAATTGATAATGTGTCTTAATATTATTTTTTAATAAATATAAAATAAATAAATAAAATGTGCATGCATGTCAAAGTCACTAGCAGATATAATTATTTTAATTTATAATATGGCTATGGGACTAATTATATATTGTTAATATTGAGTCACTTTTATAATTCACAATTATTATAATTATAACAATCTGTATCACCGCAATTATTGTTATGTTATAATAATTCATTTAATTATATAAAGTTCATATTATAAAATATACTTTATTCTTAAATAGTGACACATAACCTCATACAAATCTTGTTAGTCAATCAAGTAATCCTAGGATTCAAATAGCTTTTTTTTTTAATTTGAAAAAAATTCAAAGTTTTCATTGTTAATTAAATGTCACTTATTCCACTAAGCTTACTTTTTTCTTTACTATTTTCCTTTATTTTTTGCAATTGTAATTTAAATCGATAAATCGTAAGATTTAATTATGTTTGATTTTTATCGATAATATTTATTGATAAATAATTTATAAATATTATTGTAAATTTTTATTAAAATTTATATCATACGCTCAATTTAAAATGTTAATGAACAGTATTTATTGATAAATAATCTATAAATATTATTGTAAGTTTTTGTTTAGATTTATAAATTACGGTCAATTTAAAATGTTAATGTTTAAATAACATGGGAATCTTAAGAAGGTGAGGACCAGTGCATGAACCGAAAGAAGAAAACAAAAGAACAACTAATAAAAGGTTTTGGAAAGTTCAACCCATTTGGAATCACTTATTGGCAGCCACAACCACCATCACACGTCAACACAAGTGTTTGTTTAGGAAAGCAGAAAATTTCCACCGACGCAATGAGATTCACTTAAACTAAAAGCACTTACCCAATCTCACCTTTCTTCAACACGTTGATTTCTATCCCCAAATGGATTTTCCCTTATATTAGAAGCTATAGGCCATTATGCAATTCCGGGTCAGTGAGTGCCTACAAACAAATCAAACTTAAAATATATTAATAAAATTAATAATAATTACGTATTTAACAAATTAATTTTTTTTATAGTTGAAATAGTTTAAACTTTTAAACCGAAAATATTTTAATATAATATCAAAAACTTTAATGATCAAGTTTAGTAGCCGATGGTTGGCTTATGTTTTGTTCGTGATTAAAGTCTAAGGAATTTTCATGTGAAAAGATGTTAAGAACGTTCAAAAAATCAATCAATATTGCATACTTTAAGTTTAAAAGATTATAGTGTAAGAAAACAGTTGGATCAAGTCTCTCTATCATAGAAAAATTGCTTTTATTGATAATCAAACATAGAATATCAACTTTGATATTAATTATTAAATCGAACAATTATTGTTAAATTAAAAATTATAATTATTAATTAAAATAAAATTATTTTTATTTAATTATATTAATTCAAATATTACGTGTCAATTATAATTTGACTTCGTCTTTAAACTTTCCTCATAAAATAATTACTATCACAATCAAATCAATAAAAATGTGTTAAATACTAAAATTAGCCTTAAATTTTTTTTAACAGACATAATATGTAATCTTATAAATTTAAGATTGAACGATTAAATTTTTTTAAAATATTACTAAAGTATGAGAAAAAATTTCGCTCGTTTTGAGTAATTAAACATATATAACCATTACAAATCAATCAAATTTACTATGTGGATGTAAAAGATTGGTTCAGATAGAACATCAAAGTGGTATTTCAGGAAGTGTAGCTTTCTTGCATTGCAGCCACTAAGAAGAGGCTAAGTGTGTTTGGCCCGCTTGTCTTAATCATGCATTCATTATCACTCTCACTCATTCTATCACCTGTGTCTTGAATAATGAGTTTTTTGCGGTTGAAATTAAGCTTCTCAACAACTCAAGCAAATTGGAAGCTTGCTTCGCTTTCAATATTCTCCACATGATTCGCCTCCCTCCATTATTTGATTCTCTCTAAACAAACTTGCTTTGTTATGATGGTATTAGACCTAGGAGTCCTAGGTAATCCATTTTTATATATTTTATTCTTTTTTTTGGTTGAATTAACTAAATTAATTTAGCTGCCAAGAGGGAAGAGTGAGTATACCAATCAAGTTTACTGAATAATTTGAAATTTGTGCTAATTAATTATTAAGTTGAGTTGAACTATTGAAATAACTATTTTATTATTAAAAAAATTTGTTTATGAATACTATAACTTTTTTTAATGTATTTTTTTTATTTAAATTTTTTTATTTTTGTTAGAATAACTTAACTGTCAGAATCAAAGAGGAAAGTCCCACCACCAGCACCAAATAAATGTAGGAAAGTGTGCATTCTTAAGATCTTTCAAAGAAAAAATTTAGTTTAATAACAAATAAATATTTATAATTTTTTATTAAACTAAAATTTAAATAAAAACTCTACTGATATTTTAATGGATGAAAAGTTGTTACCATCATTGATATCACAGAGTGAGATAATCATTTCTATTTACTTGTTAAATTAAATTCAAATTTTTTTAAAATATCATAATATATTTGAACAGAAGATAGATTGAAAGATTTTCTTAATTCTATTGTAAAACATAAATTCAAGAAATATATTTACAAAAAAGAAAAAATAAAAAAGAAAATAAAAATTAAGGAGAACATATGACATGTGGTAAGGTCGAAATTGCAAGGTCAAATTTTAGTTATATCAAATTGAGGTGGGGCTGTAATTTTTCTTGTCTGTCTCTTAGTTTCGGTCTGTTTTTTACTGAACAAAGGAGATAATTTTGTTGAAAGTCCAGATACACATGACTGCAACATAAAAAAAATTTCAAAAAAAAAAAACCTTAGAATTGTGTTGGGTAGCTCACAAAGTGTATGTTTTTGGGTGTTTGAAACAAAGCTTGCAAGATCCAATGCTGGGATCATAGCATAAATCTCAAATGAAGTAAACATCCTCTCAAATTTGACGAAAAATAATAAGCAATTTCTCGATCATTCTCTTTCGTTGAAGGGAAGCATCCTTTTCATTCAGAAGACACATAGCAATCAAACACCATCAATAGTTGCTGTCATTTTGAATCATCGAGATTGATGTTTGCTCCTCCGATTGGAGACCTAAATCACTTTCCGCAGCAATCTTTCCCAAGTTATTAAGAATTGAAGTTATAATAATGGCTACTTCCCGCATCATATTTGAGAGATTTGTAAACATTTTATGAAACATGATGTTTTTTATGGTTTTTTTTTAATTAATCAAATTTCTATATTCCATAATGCCATTGTTTATCCATTAATTAATCTATCGAAAATTGGGCATCCAAGATAAGACCCTTTTTTAAAACAAAAATGTGAATAAAAATATGGTATTTCATTATTACCACAAGAGTATCATCACGTTTATATATATTAAATTCATAATATTTGTGTCTGATATTTTGATGTAAAGATTAGTGTAAGAGCAAAGTCTACAAAAAATGAACAAAAGTCTAATTATAAAAGTTCCTGACATTAAAAACATTTGAATTTACTTAAAATAAGTGACTCGAAAACCTTATAGAATTCTTTTTGTCAATTAAACCAACTCACATTAATGCCAAAAAAAAAACCCAACTCCTGGTACTTTTCAATATATACAGAAAAAAGTTATTTATCACAAAATCTTGGATCACTAAATTAAGTGAATTAGAAGAAAGAGAACTATATATAAAATTAAAAGTTAGTATGATTTAGCAAATAATGAAGAATGTCACGGACTATAATTATAGAATTTCAAACTACTTATCATGTAGGTTTGGCAAAAATGATCATCTCTGTGCTTGCAAATAACGAGAAATCCTTATACATTAAGTAATATCAGCATTAGCAAAAGCACAAAGTAAAAAGGAACTTTTTGTTGTCTTCTTATTTTCTTTCTATTTTAGCAAATAAAGTAACTTTTGCTTCTTCTTTTTATAAGACTGTTTGCTTTTTTCAATATATAATTTTGTAGATGCATCTTGTGGAATTATTACTTTTTCTTTGCCATTAAGTTAAAAAGAAAATTTTTAATCAAAATTTCAATTTGAAATAGCCCAAATCGAAGGCTTTGATGTACCCATCAGTGGCCTCTTCATCCCCATATTTTTTGTCCAATTAATGAAATACGTTTATGATTAGGCAAAAAAATCATAATATAATTATATTTTTTAATTAATTTTGTCACAATTTTTATGGACTTATTAGTAAATCAAAAATTATATATATTAATCAGACGTTTTAGTTGAAACAAAAAAAAAATTATAAATGTGATTAATCATCTAGCAATAATTAATTCTTCCAATTTCTTTTGGTTAATTTACTGAAATTTGAACTCCTATTTTTAACCAATGATTTTAATAATTAATTCTTCTAATTAAACTTAAAAGCTTATTAAGTCTTGGAAGGACCCAAGTTTCCGAAGGCTTAGTAGCAGCCTCTTGGTTTGACTTGACCTGCCCTTCGCATGCAAAGGTAGCAAGTAGCAAGTAGCTCGAATTTTCCTTTCAATCCTTTTAATCTCCTGGCCTTCTCTTCTTTCTTCAGTCATAGTCTCCTAAATCGCAATCACCCACCGCCAATACTACCACATCACTCCAACACCCACTTGGTTTTTCCCTCCTATCCCTTCAATTTTCTCTCACTTTCCCTTCTTTTCCTCCCTTCCAAACATGTCCTCCTCCTTCCCCATCTTCTTCTTCCTCTCAGTTATACTCCTCGGTTTTCCGGGCATGACGAGATCCGACGAACCATGCCCGTACCCATGCTACCCGCCTCCCATCGGCCCCGGCACGGGCACTTCCACTCCGACTACTCCTTCCGGGACTACGCCACCGGCGCCACCGCAGTCCGGAACTACATACCCCCCACCTTCTGGGGAATACCCTTATAACCCGCCACCACCTTACGGCGGTGAAAGCAGCGGCGGTTTTGGTGGAACCCCACCATCTTACGGCGGCGGCTTTGGTGGAGCCCCACCGCCGCCGGACCCGACTCTACCTTACTTTCCATTCTACTACAGAAGGCCTCCTCACAAGCCAGAAGATTCCTCAGAAGCAGCCACTCTGCAGAAATGGAGAGGGATGAGGATGATTGCCAAAACGAGCCTATTCTCTTTGATTTTTCTTTTTGTATAATTTAGTGAGAATCTTGATGTAATCAAATCACACTGTTCTTTGAGATGAGAGTTAAATTATTTAATTGTGTAGTAATTATTATTCAGATTTCTGTTGGTCTTGCTAGAGATTTCTGTATGTGAATTTTACTGTGGATGTAGTTATGCAGGGAAGGAAAAAGCAGAGGGGATGAAGAAGAGAAATTAAATAATTTGAAGAGCTTTAGGGAAAGAAAAAAAAAAGTGCAGAAAAGAAAAAGATGAGAGCTTGAAAATTTTGTTTGGTGATGTAATTAATAAACACTGTTAAATTGTTATTTGATTTGAGTTTTTTTTTTCCTCATATTGTGTTTGCTACATGGACATTTAATTTTTTTTTTGAAATATTTAAATATCTATTTATAAAATAATTGAGTATGAGTTATATATTATATGTTACTTAAGATGCAAACAATACATAATTATAATTTTTTACATATTTTTTATATTTAATTATAAAATATTTTAAAAAAATTAAAATTCTTATGTAGCAAAAATCGCTTGACAACTTGAGAGTTCCCCACATCACTTGCTTTGGATGATTGTGTATTGGACGTTCGGAGTCTTTGGTTTGATAGAGTTAGAGGGGAGGAATAGAAAAATAGAAGGATAAATTTTTTTTTCTCTTATTTTTTTTTTTCAAGAGGGGAGGGATTTGAAGTTGAAAAAAAATGTTAAATAGAGAAAAAATAAAATTATTTTTATTAAACTAATTTTATTTTATTACATATTTATCTAAAATTAAAGGGATATAATAGTTTTTTTTTTCTTTAAATCAATCAAAAATTTTTTTTTTCTTACTATCCTTTCTCCTCCATTAAATTTTTTTTTCCCCTCCTGAAACCAAAACCAAACGCAACTTTAATTATTATTATTTTTTTGAATTCGAATATCAATAAACAAAAAACAGACATAATATAATATAAATATTTTAAATATTTAAATTTTTGTTTTTCAAATATTAATGCTTAATAGATTTCTACTTCATTAATTCTTTTATTCTTTTTCTTCAAGTAATTTCTAATTATAAATAACATTTATATATCTATGTGTGGGGGTGTGTGTGTGTGTGTGTATATGTATATATATATGAGGGACTATTTTTTTTTTTTTATAAAACATATTATTCATGTTCCTTTCCATTATAATCATGCTATATTAATGGGATCCTTAATTTGCCTAAAATAATATATTTAAATTCTTAATAAAATAATACTTCTAAGAAGGATGTGCTATCCCTGTTTAACAACTAGACCAATTCTTTTGTACCTCTTCATACTTCATAACTTGTTCTTATTTCTTCTCCATGATTAAATTTTTATAGCCTAAAATAATTCATGTTCGACACCCTAAAGTAATTCGTGTAAAATAATATTTGGTAAACATTCCAAAACATAAAACCCATTCTCTTTTTAATTTTTTTTTCCCAAATCAGTTCCTGTATATACTTTATCAAAAATCATAAAGAAATACAATAATTTTTATATTATTGAAAATTACAATACATTTTTTTTTATATTTTTTTAAGATACACACATACATGATAAGAAAAAAAAATTTATTAATTAAATCTACTATACAAATATACATCATATTTACGATACTCTTATAAAATTTGAGTTTGATTATATTTTTAAAATTTTAGAACTCAAGTTGAACTCAATTTATTTTAATAAATAAGTTTAAACATAATAATTATATCTACATATTAGTATACAAATATGCATTAGATGCATTATGTGATGGTCACTATAAAATATAGATTAAGTTATGGGGTGACAATATAAATATCAACAACATATTTTTGAAGTTATAGTGACCACAAAATTGAACGTGAATTGAATGGTTCGTTGCAAATCAAATGGCCTCTGATATCGTTCAGTGGCCAAAATTGTCATCGGAATTAGACAAATTGGTGCGATTCCAAAAGTTGCCATGGACGTCACGTGGCTCAATTTTCTACCATAGCTGCACGGTGTGCTATCCATCTTCTCCGAGTAAAACTTCTACAACCCTTTTGTTTTTTTTTAAAAAAAAAACAATTAAAAGCCAAAACTGTGTTTTGTTTTTACTTGTTTTTACTAAGTGCAAAGTGCAAAGTGTAAAAACACAGCGTTTTATTCTTGGAACAATCAACTTTGGTGGGACTCTTCAAACACAACTTTTTTTTAAATAATATTTATTTATTTATGTTTTTTAAAAAATTACAACAAACAACCTTTTATCCTAATAATTTTTAGTCTATTCAAACACCAATTAAAAAAATTTAAATAATTTTTTCTTCATAATTTTAAATTTATTTCAACTCAAAGTTCACTTTTTTTTTTTATAATTCTAAATTTATTCAAATAAAAATCTATACTTTTTAGACTAATTATATTCTTTTTAGACTTATAGTTAATTATATTTAAAATTATTAAAATAAATATATTATTTTAAATATTTTATTTATATTATCTACTTATTTATGTTTTATATTATATTTTTTAAACTATTATTTAATGTGTCTGTAAATCTTACAATTTAATATAATTTAGGATTTATTATTAAAAAATAAACCATTCAATTTACAATTTAAATAACCATTTAACTATTATATTTTCACATAAATCATTGAGAAGGGTTCAAACCAAAGAGCTCCATTCTGATAAATTTGAAGACAACTATTTTCAAAATAGATCTTCAGTAAGTTTCCTTTATTTTTCTGCACTTTAACTTCTATATGTAGGGTTATCCTCAGTTTGCAATATGCTTCAATAAATATCTGCATAATGGCATTTTATGCAGAAACTTTAGATTGTAGTCATGGCTAAAGCAGAACCTAAAGAGGCAAACTTTTTCCGGAAGCAACACGTAAAGGGGGATTACCATTTCTAGAATTGCTTTGGACTCCATTATTCCTCATACCCTTTTTTCCTATCTCATTGCTACATTTTGGGGTTTCTCCCTTTTGCTTCCCCTCATTGCTTTGTCTTTTTGCTCCTTTACGACTGTCTAATGTTGATCTATGATTTTGCAAAGTTGCCTTTGCTCTTTCTTTCTTTCTGGAAATCTGATTGTTCATCACAGAATTTGGAAGACAGCTCCGGCTTGTTGGTCGAGCTGGATGGATCAAAGTAGCTTCAGAAGCATTGGATGTCGGACAGTTCTCAACTGAGATGCGATGTGGTTCGGTTAACGATACAGATTTATTGGCATGATCATTTCCTGCCTTCAAATTTGAAGGCAATGCTGAGTCGGCTCTGCTCCCTTGACATTTTGGTTTCTGAGCATTCTTACTTCTGGTGTTAGTTGTTACAGCCTGCGGGTGAGAGAAAAAATCAAGATATCACGTAGTTGCACCCAAGAAAGAGAAAGAAGAGGAAGAAAAATGCAACAGTTTGACTCCTTGCTAATTTGTATTCTTAAAAATACCATGCCAGCAAAGCTGGATCACCAGCTCTAGGGATGACCATTATACCTAATACCTGATGGATACCCGCAAAATTTACCCACTTAGGTCTGGATATGCGAATCCGGATCAATAAATGTGAATGGGTTTGGATCTGAAGATGGGTCTAATATTTTGTTCAAGTCCGGACCTGGGTGTTATAGTACCCCATGGCCATCCCTAACCAGTCCAACACCAGGAATACTTTGGCGGATGGCTGTTATAAGACATGATAGTTCATTAGCCTATTTGCTAAAAATCCCATATAAAATGCATTAATGTGAGATGTGAGATGTGAGATAACCTTCTTGCTGTGGGCTAAGGCTGTTAATTTTCTTCTATCAATATACACAAGCATTACCTACAACCTCATATTTTTATTCTTGGTGGATAAGAATCCCTATAGAAATATCCTCCATATAAAGGACCAGATCAAACTAGGAAAATAAGACTCTTTAACATAAATTTTGAAAAGGAAAGTTCCATCACAATCTGAATATATTATAGCCTCTAAGTAGCAATGATAGCAAAAACAAAAATTTATAAGCTGAAAAGGAAAACGAGAGAACTGCAATCAATATAACAAGACAAACAGCATATAGCCACATATCAGTTGGAGAACGAAATTTATGACAACAAAAGTCATCCAAGAATGGGACTTGGCTATTTAAGTATATGTGTCATTAGAATTCATCATTTACCTTATTCCCATCTGAATGTGAAGGCAAAGCCGTGTGATAGAAAGAAGGCATTGGTGCTGCTTTGAAGTTAAGGGTCTTCCGGAGTTTTTTAATCTCAACTTCTGTCTTTTCCTAAAAAACAGATAATAAATGTAATGTAATAAGTTTCTTCAAGATCCGGAAGAAATGCGAATAGTAAGCAACAAGTAGGGAAGCAGCAATATCCAAAATTTGAACACTTGGGAGTCAGAAACATAAGTACTTAGTATTTGGAAAGGCTTTAAGATCCTCTAAATATATTTCTTTCCCCATTCTATAAAGCTATGCTTATAACAGAAAATGGAATTAATGTGTAATATCAATTAGTAAGTTAGGCTGGGTGCAACCACAAGATTTAGTCCTATTCACAACAATTGTGTCTTGCCCCCTCACCATAGGAGTAGGCACAAAGAGGCACAAACTCATTTTGAACCTAAATAAACTTGTTTTTCAAATTCCACGCTACCTTGAAAATCATATACTGTATTAATATATTAATAGTCAGCCACCAGATAATCTAATATACATTTCTCATCATGAAAACAGAAGCTATCATTGGCTCACTTAAACTACCTGTGAAATTGCTTGCATTTGATTCATCTCTACTTCCTTTGCATGCAACTTTTCTTCGAACTTCATGTTGAACTAAGTCAACAGGGTCGTAACAAGAAATTAAAAATTCATCAACTCAAACTATTTAGCACAAGCAAAAGAAGATTCTGAAATGATTGCATTTCACTTGCCTCTTTTCTCCTTTCTGCACGTTCACTACTTTTAAAGTTGAAAGCAGCACCAATTGGCTTAAGATCAGACTTTGTTGACTCGACAGTTTGGTTCAGCCTGTGTAACAGGGTTACTAGTTTCAAGTCAGAATAAGGAAAAAGAAAAGACTAATCCTTAACATATGTCTACGGACCTCTTTGCTTCTTGAATTCCTCTGGAATCAGATTTTAATACAGAAGGTTGGGATTCTGAAGCCTTTTTCACTCTTGATACTTTCTCACTGACACAACAAAAGTAAAAACATATTTAGGTCCCAAAATATGAAGCATATAACATTTCCAGTAGTAAGAAGCAACAAATACCTTTTACTCTCACGATTTACTTTCTCCTCATTTCTAGAAACCTGCATATAGAGGCCCACAAATGAAGGAACATTACTGAGTACTCACTAACCATGCATATAGAAATATAGTAATCATATGCTTGTTCATAAAACAGTTATGAGACAAATATAAATGAAATTTATTAATCTTCATAAAGTAGATTGTTGCATTTCAAATCCTTACTTCTTTTGGGGTTCTGCTCACTGATTGAGTAGTTGGAGTTGCAAGTTTTGATATATTCTTTTCTATGTTTGTTCTCCTTAGACTCACTCTAGAGGGATTTCTTCCAGGATCCTTGGATGGTCTAGAAGTGGTTTTCTGGATTCGAACATTGTTGATGGGAGAGTTCACTGCAGGGTCAGGCCTTTTTTCCTATTCATCAATCAATTAGAATCATCACCACAGTATAAGAAGCATATTCAGATCATTGTAGAATATAAACAATGAACAAGACGATGAGGGGAATTAATACTTGGTCTCAAAACCAAATATTAAGTTTAAGCATATATATATAAATAAATGCTACTATTATGGATATGATTATATTGATATAGTGCCATTTTCACTACTGCTCCTTTTTTTTTCATGTTTGATCTTTTCACCAATAGAAAAAATGGAATTACACAGTCGAGAATGCATACCTTCAGAGAAGGATTTATAGGGTCATGCAAAGTTGTTTCCTTAATACCCCTACCTGCTTCAGTCACAATAATATTCTCAATTCTTAATGATTCATCAGAATTTACAGTATCATCGTGGCTCTTTCTCGTTTCTGTAATTGACTCATCAATAACTGAGACTGAAAGCATGTTGCTAATCTCATTTTTAGCTTGATAAACTTCATCCGAAGCAATACTTTTATCAATGACATCCTCCAACACATTAGAACTGTTCATAGTATATTTCCTTTGTGGATTTGAAAATGAAACCCTTTGAACTTCTCTGAAGGCATCTTCTCTTTCATACTCAGTCTTTCCATGATAATTTGAATTATCAGGGCATTCATCAAATTGAATATAATGACCATCTTCATTTTGCTCAAAATCCTCCTGGGATCTTTGTTCAAATTGAACAGAATGGCCATCTTCATTTGGCTCGAAATCGTCTTGGGATCTTTTATCAAATTCAACATAATGGCCATCTTCATTTGACTCAAAATCCTCTTGATCCCTGATTCTCTCCGAGCCATTATTTTCACCAGTTGTTTGATCTGATCCATCATGACCTGTAGATGAAAGAATACCCAAAAGGCCCTTCTTCCTGAAATGAGCTTCAAAATATGCTTTCTTCTCAATTACTAAACCTGGTTTCGAACATTTCTCAATCTCCTCCAAATACCTATTGTGAGAGAATGAGGACCTTCTTTCCCAAGATAGAGGTTCCTTTTCAAATCTTCCAAATGAGATAGAGCCAGAATGTATAGAATCTGCCTGCAAATTCGGCAAGGAAGAAGAAGAACACCAGCAGTCAGAAACAAATATCATCATTATTTGTTTTTCTTATGGGCCATCATTATCAACCCTATTTAAACCAGTCAATTCCCATGGAAGGTGGATGACTAATGAAAAATGTGAGTGGTCAGGGGAAAATGAGAAATCATAAATAATGGCAACACCATAGTATATAGAAGTGGTTGCAATTCCACCTTGTTCCAGAATTCTGCCATTCTTCCTCTACAGACAATTCCATATTGTATTGCATATTGCACTTTTTCTACAGTAATAGGAAGAAAGCATCAACTAGAACAAGGACAGCAATCCATTTTTTTATGAGGTACAACAAATTATACTAATGAATGTATTTTTTTGAGACAAATAATAAAATATGTCTAGAACAAAAGCGATGCAAATTGATATCATATGAGGCATAAAAAGACAAATTTTAGGTGCAATTTTTAATGTATTTAATATCAGGTTTCACAGTAAAATCATTATATAAAAATATCGTTTCCAGCTGCATTACATAACTGACTCTCTTAACAAAGTTCCTCCAAGGGTACGTTCTTATTGAGGATCTCATGGTAAATTCCTAAGGAAATTTACCCAAGTTTTTCTGGCATAAAATAGGAATAGCATAGTACTATGCAATTCCACTCAATCTTATTCCCATTGTTGTTCTATCTGCTAAATTAGTATAGGAGGTAATAATTCAGATCATTATTACTAGTCATCTGACTGTGACACAGTGAACATTTTTAAATCCTGTTCAAAGAAATTACTAATAAATAGCAGTAATTGACCAATTACCCAAACCACAAAGCTAGGTAGTTACTCCCCCAAAAAATCTCCTTTAATAGGTGAAACTTGCTGCCATACACTAAACCAAACAAAAGGGGAAAAACCATGATGGAAACATCATAATTTTGTTAGGACTAGCAACAATCATAAATCAATAGATCTATGTTAATATCAACAAACGGGTGAAATTTTGAAAACAATAACCTGAGAGTTAATGCTATATGATTCTTCAACCTCCCCAGCCATATTTCTCTCTTTATAAATCAGCAGCCAGAAGCAGAATCAACGACTGGGCCAGATAATCATCCTTACCTTGAAAAGGAAATCATAAAGCCACCTTATTAGTGAGAGAGCCATAACCAAACAATCAGAAAGACACACATAAAGAAACCCACACTTTAAACGACAATTTGTACCTAAAGTTATACAGGGACCCAAAGCGTGGGAATCAAGTTCAAGGAATGACAATCTTCAATACCCGGAAGAACACGGCAAAAGATTCACCCACCCCTGCGAATTCCAAGAGCATCCCAGTTTCGAACTCTGCAAGATTGGGAATCTAACAATACCCAGAAAGCGGGTAAGGAACCAGAAAACACACGGAAACACAAAGCCCAAAAATGCTTCCAATTTGCTTTCAGATCCTTAGTTTGGCTCCCAAGTAGTTTCCCACTTCAGGGGCTACTTCAAATGCTTAAAAAAGGACTAAAATATAAACCATTAGCATGTGCTGGTTGTCTTCTTTTGCTCTTATGTAAATTCTACCTATGACGGATAGTTAACGCTCCGTTAAGCTAGAAGCGTGTGTCACTGACTCACTGCGTCATCCTCTTCATAAAGAGCCACCGGAAACTGACGGCATTGCCGGGGCAGCGTGCACCCACGTGGCGGCTTTGCTGCTAGTGTTGACTTCCTTCTATGACCGTCACTTGTTATTATTATCACAGTCTCGCTTATCATCAGCGGCGACTGTGGACCCAACTCCATTTATTTATTGGCCGGAAACTTTATTTATTTATTTATATTTTATTTGTCTTTAAAGAGTGTGAATTTTAGGTATTTTATAAATTTATAATAACAAATGAATTTAAAGAAATATATATATATATATATAAACCTTAATTTGAAACTTTTTGGTGTCTTATTATCCAATATTAAAAGAAATACATAAAGAATAGTTATTTAAAAAGATAATAAATGATTATTTAATTATTAAATACTTAATTTTTTTAGTGACAATCGAGAATTTTCTTAAAGAGCATTTCTAATTTTTAGTACCCGTTTTGTAGGTTGAAATAAATTTCAGTGAAATAGAAAGAAGAAAGGGAGAGAGAATAGAAAAGAGAATAGAATGCTATTATCTTATTTGGTATGCAATGGAAAGAATTAGGTAATATAATATTTTATTATTTAATTAATAGAAATTAAAAGAATAAAAAGATAAGATAAACAAAATGATTAAATTAATTTTAATATAAAATAATTAAATTAATTTTTTTAAATAAAAAAATTTTAAAAAAAATAATTTTTTTTAAATTTTTATAAATTAATTTTTACAAAATATAATCAAATTAATTTTTTTAATAATTAAATTAAATTATTTTAATACAAAAAATTTGAAATTAGCATTATTTTATGATGGAATCATAGATTTCATCTATTATTGGAAGGAGTCCATATTCCATCATATGATGAAATGGAGCATTCCATGCATTCTATCATATCAAATAGTGGAATCTACTTTTCATCTCAAGCACTTAGAGCAATTATGAGATTATCTTTTGATAGTTAGAGCAATTCTAATTTTTTTTTTTTTTTACAATAATGTCTCTTAATTTTTTATCTCTTAATGAGAACTAAAAATTACTTAACTTGTAACTTTAATTTTTTTTATTATTTTAAATATATATATATATATATATATATATATGCGCGCGCGTGGGTTTACAACTTTACATTATATAATAATTTTAATTTTTTGTTATTAATTTCATGTACGAAAAAAGTCATTAATTAATTTATAAATGAAGCTAAGCCGTATTTATTTAAGAAAATTTCAAAGAAATGTCTCGTTTTCAAGTTTTATATATTAGAATTATGTTAATTAAAATTTCACTATTAGTAAAGATTTCAAGTCAGCTTCATCAACCACCGACTTATTTGACATGAAAAATGGATACAAGACAATATTTTGATTGCCATAAAACGGCTGTTTTAAGTTGTTTATTTTGAATTGAAGGAAATATTTAAATTTTAAAAATATTTGTTAAATTTATTTTTTTACTTATTAATCTAATTCTAAATGCGACAAATTATAGCTGCTAGTTAATTAGTCAATTATCTCTACCTACTACTTGAATTAATTTTAAGCTATAATGATTAATTCACACTTCTAATTAGTTTGCGACCATTTTACATGTAATACATTTTAGACCAAAAAAAATTATATTTTGTTCCCAGATGAATAGGGTAGTTTTTAATTTAATCTCTCAAAAATTAATTTTTTCAATTTTATTCTTAAAAAATTAAAGTATATTTAATGTCGCTCTTTAATTAATATTTCATTTAAAATTTAATTCTAAAGTTAAATAACTATTTTTGTAGTTATCTACCATGTGTAATTATTTAATTTTGAAGTTAAACTTTAGACAAAATGACAACAATTACCCACTTTTGGAGTAGAAGTGTTCAAAATTGGTTAAACCAAACTAATCAGAACTATAAAAGAAAATTGATTTAAATCAGTTTACTTCAATTTCTTTAAGTGAAAACGGAGCAATTCGGTTGTCAATAATTTGGTTAAATCACTTTAAAAAAAAATCAATTAGTTCACATTTTAATAAATAAATAGTTAGATTCGATTTTATTTAGGTTCAAAATGGAAGTAAACCGAACTACAACATCTCTATTTTGAGGGTTAAATTTTAAATAAAATATTAATTGAAGAATAATATTAATAGTATTTTTATCTATTAAAGATAAAATTGATAAAATTAATCTCTAATAGACTAAATTAAAAATTATCATATCTATTAATGATTAAAATATACTTTTTTTATTTTTAATGGTATAGACTATTACAAAAAAAAATTATTTATTGTGACATAATAATAATAAGTTATTCTATTTGTTTATTCTTTTTGTAAATATTTTTTATTATATAATAAAATATTCTCGAATCTCTTTAATCATTAATCATTAAGTGTGACTAAATTTCTCTTTTGATAATTTTAACGGTGCATTTTTACATTTATTTGATGTGTTTAACAGAATAAATATTTTTAAATATTAATTCTAAAATTTGAATTTAAATAATTAAAATATAAATCATATTTTTTTAACCACTAAATTAAATTTGGATGTAATAAAAGGCACTAAAAAGTTGGAGCATATCCACTCTGTAGTTGGGACCTTTTTAAACTTTTTTGGACTGGTTGTGGTTGGGACTTGAAATGCAAATGATGGTATTTTGGACTTCGGGCCCGTGGCTCTCTCAAACTTATTATTATTATTACGCAATCATGCCTGATTTTTGGCCCATAAAAATGCTGATAAAGACAAATAAGGAAGCATCTGTCAAAAAGAAAAACTGTCCTCCCAAAAAAAAAAAAACTAAATTAAAGTTGAAGCAATTATTTTATTAAAATATTAGACTTATTAATTTTATTTTTTTAAAGTGAGTCAATTGAACTAAATTAAATAATTAAAACTTAGTTTCTGATGTTTTCATTTTTGAAAGCCCAATCGGTTTAAATTAATCCTTAAGATTTATTAACTTTTATTATAATTATAGTAAGATAACTAATTTATAAATAATTTGTTTATAAAATTTGGTTATTGTGTTTGTAGTTATAGATAAAAATTATAATTATAACAAAATTTATTAACTATACATAGTCACTAAAAATGTTTATAGCAACAATTAAAAAAACATGTCACTAAAAGCGCCCTCACAGCCCTTGAAATTAGTTTAAATGACCACCATAAAAAGCTGTCACCGTAATTATGCTTTAGCGACGGTAAATGTGACTATTGAAGTCTTCTTTAATAACAACTTTAATAGATCAGCAAATAAAACATGTTATGGTGACAAAAAATTAAAAGGCTATTAAGTAACTCTGTTTAATAAAAACAGAAAATATTCTTATCGTTTTTTATTTTTATTTTAAAAATAAAAATAAAAAATTCTAAAAAGATATTTTAAAAATTTTAATATTGTAACACACTTTACTATTTATATAAATAGAGAGTGTTTTACTATTTTATATAATTAAAAAATATTGAAAATAAAAATAAAAATTAAATATATTTTATAAAAAAAAATTCAATAAAATAAAAGAAAATATTTTTACAAGTTTAAAACAGTCACTTTTTCAATACCAAAATCAAAACTAAAATTATTGCCTATGGTGACAGTCATCAACATTTTTAGTGGCAAAAGTTTGATAGCAATATTTTTATTATGAAAAAAGCGACTAGTCAGGTTGGTCAAACATCTCTTCAATACTTAAATAAAAGCAATAAAATACTTCAACTTATAATTAATGCAGATAGCTCCCATTTGAAAATGGACCATATAAATGGAATTGCCTCTCTGCTAGATGGAAAAGGATGGGACCGGCCTAGAGCTTATTTGGTTTAGCTTTGTTTTGGACAACAAAAAAAAGTTGACTTTTTGAAAAACAATTTTATTTTTGTTTTTACTATATTTAATTAAGATTTAAAATTGCTTTTAAATGTCGGCCCAATTTATTTTTCTGTTACAATAGAGAAGCAAAAATTTAGAGTTTCGAGGCAAAAAATAATTTTTATATAAAAAAAGCTTTCACTTAAAATAAAAAGAATTCAAAACTGTTCGACCTTATCTTTTTAAATGCATAAAATTTTAATAGTTAAGCCCCTTAGTTTTTTTAAATTAAATATTATTATAAAATTTATTATAGAACATAAAAAAATTATAATTAAAACTTTGACTGTATATTTTTATTATATTTATTTTGACCAAGGACATTATGTGTGTGCGTGTGTCTATATATATATATATATATATATATATATATATATATATATATATATATATATATATATATATATTATTTACATAAAAATTTTAAAAATAAATCAATTAAAATAATTATTTAAAATCAATTTTTTATTCAAACATTATTTACTACGAAATTATTTATAAACATTTTTTTATTAATTTTCCGGTAAAAAGAGCTTTTTTAAAAGATTACAACAAGAGAAGTGCTTATTGATGATTTGGTCAAATACTAATTTCTTCTTTGTTACTGCACTTTTGGTGAAACCACATTCAAAATGCCAAAATGGTAGCGAGTAATGGTGAGGAGATAATTTATTGATTAAAATAATACTTAAATCTCTTAATTTATAAATCTATTTAATTTAATTTTTTTAAATATGTAAGTTATATTTAAATTATCAAATTTGATGTGCATTAGTCTTGTTTTAGTCATTGAAAAATAAAATCGTTATAAATTCATCATAGGAAAAAAAATTAATGTACAAAAAATTTAGAGACTAAAATTAAATTAATTCATTAGTTTAGTCTAATTTATTTGATAAAACTTGATAACAAGTGTTCTGAAGTATAAATCATTTAATTAAATGTTTAAGGCGTGTTTGAATGGATGAGAAACAATGGGACGGAAAGAAAAACAATGGCAAGAAAACTTTTCTGTTGTTTGGAAGCTTTAAAAATAAAGGGAGGGATGGAAAAAGAGGGTAAATATTTCCTTCCATTTTCTCACACTAAGATCCCGTTTGATTAATGACAAAAAAAATGAATGAAAATAAAAATTAAAAATAAAATAAAATATTGTAAAAAAATATTATATTTAATACATTATAAAAAAAATAATTTTTTTTTGTATTTGATATATTTTAAATAATATAGAAATGAAATAAAAAACTGATAAAAAAATAAAAATATTCTTAAAATATAAAATTAATAAAATAATATTATTTTAATTTAAAAAATTATTTAAAAATAATATAAATAAATAAAATAATTAGTAATATAAAATTTTTATTAAAAATATTAATGATTTTAAAAATAATTTAAATATTTTTTTATTTTTTTATTAATAATAAATAATATATTTCTAATTTATTTATTTATTTTTAAAATATTTATTTATTTTTTTGAAAAAATACTTATTTATTATTTTATAGAAAATAAGTCAAATTTTTTTTGTGAACATTTTTTAATTAATTATTTTTAAAAAAAAATATTTTTATTATTTATTTAACTAAAATAAAATAAAAAATATTATTTTATCTTATATTTCATTTCATTTTACGTGGGAATGCATTATCCCACCTTCAAAGAAATATAGATTCTATGAATTATTAATTCTGACAACCAAACACTCTTTTGTTATAAAATAAAATGAACATTCACCTTCCATCACTTTTCAGTCTATCCATCACTTTTCAGTCTATGTACCAAACGGTACCTAATATTTGCTCCCTCCAAAATTGGAAAAAAGGAAATACTAACATTTATCTCTGAATTGACATTTTTATCATTTATTTTTATAATCTAATATGATATTATTCCTTTTTTCTAAATTTATTATGCGGTTAAAAGTTTTTCTTTCCAAGCAAGTAACTACTTTCATTTCATCCTTTCACTTAAATTCTGGTTTTCAATATGAAATTATCGTTCTAAACTCTTCCATACAAAACACTCATCTTAGCCATGGTTTTGAAATTCTTGGTATTTTATTTTATTTGTATTTTTATGAAAAATAAAAAATATAACTAAAAATATGTTCAGTAAATTTTAAAAGAAAATATTTTTTAAAAACATTAAACTTATAAAAAATATTTTTAACGATTTTTTTTAAAAAAATAGTTAGTAGTATTTTTATAATTTTAAAATAGAATATATCATACCAGTCCAAAAAAAATATCATAATTATTAAATAAAATTAAAATAATATCATAATTATAAAAGGTTTAACTAAAAAAATTAAGTAGTATTTTTAATTATTTATATAAATTAAATTTAAAAATAAATATGAATAAATTTTAATTTTATAAAAAAAAATTATAAATGAAAAAATATTTTTAAAAATAAAAATAAAAAAATGACTAAACGCAAGCTTAAATTTTTATTTGCCATCCATTTTTTTGAGATTGCATTCAAATTCAATATTCTTGTATTCCATTATATTCTTCTCCTTGAAATTACGTCACAAAATTGCGTGCTACAACTATTAATTTGTGAAAAGAATCATAAAAAATGAAAATTTCTATATTCCAATCATTTCCCATTCTATTACTTACAAATTTCCAAACAAAGCCTTAATGAAAAGTATAATAAGACTATTTTTTGAAAAACGAAAAAAAGTTAAATATATATTCTAGAATTAATTAGGTGAGAATAATAATTAGAAAATAAAAGAAGTTGACTATATTCTAAGTATTTTATATTTTTGTATGCTCATACTAACTTTGAAGCTGCAAAGGAATTAAATTGACATATTTACAATATTAAAATGATCAAATGCATATTTAAACCTTTTAAATAATTAAAAGTAACTAGAAAAAGATTGTGTATCTAACACTTAATTTAGAAAATATCAAAATATTTTACTTAATAATAATACTACTGTCAATTAAGCCAGGTATCAATATATTATAACTACCATAAATTACCATAAATTTGTTATTTATACTCATAAATATTTCAAATAATTGGTTAGCTAATGTTGAGTTATTGGAAGATGCATTTTTTATTTTTATTT